>CM034238.1:26920677-27616684 GCA_019916065.1 Vitellaria paradoxa
TCACATTTTTTGGCTTCTCAGCCTGTGGTAAACTCTCTGTATTTATAAACTGGGGTGCTTGAGTGGTTTTGCTTTAGTGATTGTTAAAAGCTTCATTTATAAAAGGTTTAACTTGAACAAATCTAATGGGGCATAGGACAGTGGCACTGAGATTGCACATTAACTAAGGAAAAAAAAATAGAACAAAAGATAGAAGAGACCTAACAGTTCACAGCTAATGGATAATTGAGAGCAATATCTATCAAAAATATTTTCAAAATAAAGCATAAAAGGCAGAGCTTATGTGAATTAGAAGCCAAAGGGAAACAGTTAATTTATGTTACCTTGTTCAAACGAACTCTCAACTTGTCAACTGAAAATTCAGAGAGAGCTGTTCTAAAGCCCTTAGATGGTAAACCATTTGCATCGGCCAGAGCACAGATCTTATCAATAAATGCTTGACTGCTTTCAGTAGCTATCGAAGACGCAAGCATGAATTCACGCTCATAAAATGCACAAAGTTGATCCAAAAAATCCAACACCTTTTTCTTATAACTGCATGGCACAACAAAAGCATCAAGCATGCACTGAGTGAGAGGGGAAGGGGGGTTGGAAAAGAAAGCCTTCCAATACCCAGGCGCCATAAAGTAATACATTAATGGATTTGACCCATAAAATACCTATATGATGATGCAGCAACTTCAGAAGCCTTCATGAAGATGAAACTAGAAAAATGTGCACCTGGATTGGCATTAAATAGCAAGCCCAAGCGAGCACTTTTAGAACCATCCATCTGTAACACAGTGAAAGCTTTCAATGGGTGTGTTTGGAGTTGTATAAAATTGTATAAAATAGTATAAAATTGTAAAAGTAAATGTCTCGTAATTTGTACAGTGAGTGAAGAATTTAAATTTTATTGTCCCGTAATTCGTGTTTGTAGAGATTTGTAAGATTTTATTTTTTTTTTTTGAGAGCTCCAAACGGAGCCAATATCATTGTTGTCTTTGTCATCATAATAATTAAAAAAAAAAAAAAAAAAAAAAAAAAAAAAAAAAACAACAACAACAACAACAACACAACACAACACAAATAGGAGGCCAACAATGGACTTAAAAGAAAGCCTCTGCTCTCCCATTCAAATGGGTGGAGTGCAAGAAAAATTTTTGGGAGCAAATTTATCATTTACCTAAAAATAGCAAAAATTATGATATTGGTAGAATAAAAAAGTACAGAATGATGAAAGGAAAGGAACTCAAGAATTTGAAATGAAAATTCAGTAAGTAGTTGCAAACATAATACCAGGTACCGTATCCCTTCTCGAAACAACTTGATACCCTTTTTGACATGATATCAATGGCAAGAAGATGGGTCACAGGCTTCAAATCATCCACAGCTGGAAGAAATTGATCAAGGAACCACATGTCAAAGTTTAACGAGTCAACAAAGTTGCATATGTGAGGCTTATGGCTTAATAGCTTGACTACAGCTTACTTTCAGGAGAGTGCAAGTAACTGACATCATTTAGCATAGAGTCCTTTTCAGAATTACAGTAGACAAAGAAATAAACTTTGGTTTTGCCTTGCCATCAGCAATAATCTACAGATTGAAGCAATAAGCTTGTTATAACAAGGGCATACATATATACCAATAACAATAAATAACTAAAACAAATTGAGTTCTAAGAAATCTCACTAAATGCATTACCTGTGGGTTATAACGTGGAACCCCGCTTTCCGACAGGAATTTGTCCAGAACATCAGTATGAGAATTTATCTGGCCATAGTAAACTTGTTCCTGAATCCTGGGAAGTTCATCATTCATGGCGTTTATAATAGCTTCCTGATTACAGTAAATCCAAAAAAATTCTGTTGTCATTGATGAATATATGTATTCAAATTGGTAGAGTCAAAGGACAATGCAGTTTTAAAAAAAGGTGATAATTGCTTTCATGAATCACACCCCTTGTAATAAATGTGAAAATCACTAATACTGCTGAATTTCGAAAAGCTATCTTTACAACACTAATTTTTATAAGCAAAAGAAATTTGTATTAAAAAGGCATCAATAGGATGCCACCCAAGTAAAAAAAGATATTCCACCTACATCCCAGTGGCTATCAATGTGTTCAACAAATTACAAAAAACTATGAAATTCTGGATCTCTATCTCTAGAAAGCCAACTCTATAAAAGACACCAAAAAAAAAAAAAAAAATGCTTTTCACTTACACAAAATTCACTATATCTTGAAAATTTCTCCTATTTCTCTTCCTCCACGCCACCCAAGATAGAGAAAGGGGATTAGTCTCCAAGCTTTTCTTCTCCTCTTGTTCATCTTTGTTCCCCACCACGTCCAAAAGGCAAGTACTGCATATTTGGGAAAAGCCCAATGCAGCCCGAAACACCTTAAGAATCAATTCCCAAATCTCTCTCATCCATTCATATTGCACAAACAAACGGTTGATCGAATCCGCCTCCATTTTGCATAAGCAACATTTGTTAACCAGGGTCACTCCTTTTTACTTAAGACAATAAATGAAAAGGTTAGGAAATCCACTTGGTTCTTAATAACTTCAAAAAATTACCTTTACACGCCCATACTTAACAATCTCAGTCCTTGCACCCTACTCACTTATCTTGACCCTAAATGAGCATTTTTGCCTCTTCACTTAAAAACCTAACACCGTTCAAACTTCACACAATAGTCTCCGAGTACAAGGAATGTTAGTATTTTCACCTTGAGTACAGAGTAAAGGGGTATAAAAGTAATTATCCAAAAAAAATTTGTGACCAAGAACTAATAGTGAGAAAAAAGTAGCCAATCTTTTGTAATACTACTGTGGAGAAAAACATTCTTGCTTCTCAAACTACGTTATTCTTGTCATAATTGACTAGGGAGATGAAAAAAAAAAAAAAAAAAAACAAGGATCCAACATAAGAATCATTGCTATGGTGGAAGGATATACAACATGCTCAAGAAATATAAATGAAAGATTCAAAAGTCAATAAATAACTAAAGGAATTTTACCATTGCAAAAAATGTAAGCTATGAAACTGAATATCTTATATTATATAGGAAGAAGATGCAACCAGAAAAAAAGAAAGTACCTCATTAGCATCAAAGACAAGCCCAGTCATCAAGAGGCAGCATTGGCGCTTCACTAAACCAGTTAAAAACAAACATGGACTCTCTTGAGATTGTTCACTGAAAGTTTGCTCCTTTTCCAGTTTAGTAAGGTATCTTGAGAAGGAGATTTAGCCTTTGGCCTGCAGAAATATTTTCATATATATGAAAATATTACAAGGAACAATAAAAATGAAAGTGAAGACATCTACATTGACCTCATCAAACATCATCAGAACAATCAGAACAATAAACACGCACACAGAAAGACTTACAACAATGTCTCCACAAACGCCCCTTCCACAATGGTGCATTTCAGCAGCATCGTCAGCAGGATCTGCCGATTCCATCCGCAATCTATTTATCTGCCACATACATGCAAAATGATACACAAATTAGAGTAGTTGTGAGATAAACTAGGGATGCTACCTTGAGATGCATTACATGCTATAGGAAAGACATTATGGGGCCTCACAAATTGCCAATTAAGTGAAATCAACATATTCTAACATGTGCACTGCGTCACACACACAGACCCATTAATCAATCTTCTCCTTTAAAAAGATAGGCTAAAATTTCTCTATAAATTTTCCAGATGTGAAGACAGTAATAACAGGAAATTAATCAAAAAGAAATTATAAGTAGTAAAACCCTTGAGCCAAAGCTTTATTAAGTTGCCTCAGTTTACAAGTATAGGAACCTGTTAGCCGTTAGCCGCTCAACTAAACTAGAAGCCAGAGATATGGTTGAAATGATATCATTTAGGTTACTTTTTTGGGGAAAATATTAGCTGGTGATTAAGTAATTTTCCTTTAGTCAAACATTCAAGAACACTTTTTGACTTGGAGACTGAAAACAGATGAGCGAACACCATGCCCCTAAATACAAAGAAAAGTCTGCCAACCTCCAAAACAATTAGTAGTTTGGATAACATATCAATTTAATGAGAAGAGGACAGGTTCTAGTGAAAAAATGTTGCTTATGCAAAAAACAGGGGAATCTACTAACCATATGTTCATTCATTGCAGTTGGAGAAGGAATGAGTGGGAGTTGATACTATCCCTCCTTGGCTTCTAGTGGGTTAAATTGAAATTTATTTAAATGTATAAAAAACTAATAATACATTAATTAAAATTTTATTATTTTTGTAAACTATGCTGTATGTTTTGTGTTTTACTGTGGCTCGATTAAAACGTTGAAATTATTATTTCCACTAGCATTTGTTTCTGTCTTCCATGTAATTGAACTTTTTGAATGTGTCTTGGAAACAATATTTTGATCCTTGGACAGAACCCAACTTATTTTCCTGTCCAATACATGGTTTGTTTAGGACATTTGTAACGAGCTTCTTGCATGTTTTGTTCTTCTTATACAATTAGCATGATTTAATCCAACTTCTTTCCACATCCACACATAGTACTTAAGGTCATTTTGTAACAAGCTTCTTTTTATGTTTTCTTATTTATAAAAATTAGTATTGAGTACTTACCAAAAGATAGAAAAAACACGAAGCAGCAAAACAACTGATAGCGTACACAAAGAAAATCAAAATTGATCCTTTCAATCCACAGAGATTCCAAACCTCATACATTGCTCAAAAACTGACATGCCATCTGATTCCATGATGTTCCTTAATGTAAATAAAAAGACGTATAATCTGCAAAACAGATTCATCATCAATTGATATTAGCATCACAAACATTTATGAAGAAGAGAACAAAAGCGACAGCTGAAGCACCACTTACAATAAATTTGATTTGAGAGAGAGGATGGTGATGAGTTACAACAGAACTTTAAGATAAATAGTAAAGGATTATCAAACAATAAAGTCAATATCTGTAAAAGGATTTTCTGTGCAGATGGGACTTTTATGTACTTGGGTGGCATCCCTTGATGCTACTTTAATACAATCTTCTCTTTTTTTTTTTTTTTTTTTTTTATATAGGAGTAAATTGTGCTGAAAGTTCTTTTAAGACAATTTTCATTTATTTATTAGAATATGTGTGTGTGTGTGTGTGTGTGTGTGTGTGTGTGAAAAAGATTTGCACAAACTTCGATATTTACACACATAAATTGGCATGTAATGTCTGTCAATTCTGCCTCACAGGTTTCCAGAAGAGGGAAGAAGAAGCCCTATAATGAAATCCTCGATGACAGAACAAGAAAGTTTACCGACCTAAAAACTTTAAAAGAACGTAATTAAGAGGGAAGAAGAAGAAGAAGCCCTTTAATGAAATCCTCGATGACAGAACAAGAAAGTTTATCAACCTAAAAACTTTAAAAGAACGTTATTATTATTCTTACTCCTACAAGGTGCAGTCCAAAACTATCAAGAATAAAACATTATATACTTTCCCTACCATGGCAAAAGTCCATCAATTATTTTCCAGACTAAAGGCATCAGTTACAGGGTTCCCTGTTATCTAAAGGTAATATTGCCTATAAACCCATTTATCATACATGTTTTCTGATAAATAATAATTATTGAAAAAGGCAAAGGATACCACTCCATACAAAAAGCCTAAAAAGAGGAAGAATTATAAATCCAAAAACTTAACAAAATCCAAAAAGCTATTTAAATTTGGATCTTTTTCCCTGATTACCATTTATAAAGTAGAAAAAATACTTTTCATCCTATATTTAACCTACCAAACATGATAAACAGAAAACAGAACATGACAGAGTGAAGCATTACCAAACTGGATATATCTTCCCCAGTGTGGCTTCCGTTATCCACAGGAGCAGAAGGAATTTCACCGCCATTCATTTCAATCATGTTGATAAACTTGGTAGAGAACAATATCACCCCAAATCTCATGGGAAGATTATTTTCATACAAAGAAATAATCATGTCTACAGACTTCAAGTACAAAGAAAAAGGAAATTACATGAGCAATTCCTGCAAATAATAAAATGCAGATACTATGAATCTAGATCATTTAGCACAACATAGAGACTTGCCTCAAGCCCACAAGTGGAACCAGGATCCAAAACAAATACCGCATGGAACAGGTTCTTACGAATGTAACGTAGCTGTCCGGGGAAGACAGGCATCAAAATCTGCAGCAGCAAAATATTAAAAAAAAAAAAAAAAAAAGGGAAACCATTTAATGAAACTCCAATGCATAAACAAAGGTATCTAAATTTCCTAAATTAGTCATAAATCTGTACACATTTGAACAAAATGTACCGCGTACCTCATTAATATTGCTCCGCCATCGCTTGTACATGGCATCTACCTCCAAGTTATTAAGGTAATGAACATGGGTTGAACGAAAATCAACACGGAACGTATTGGTGTCAGGTGGCGGCAAAGTTGATAGGAGTTTCCGCACAATGCTAGTAGGGATCTGTCAAGAACAAAGGTTGAATCAAATAGCTTCACTTCCTTATGGTTTAGCACTGAGTCTATTTGTACAATTTTAGAAAATAAAACCACATCTCCTATTTTAGAAACGAATCAATCTACGACTTATTCTGCCCCTTATTTCTATATTTACAATATCATATCTCTACTCTCCCTCAAGCTGGGGCATATGTATTATACGTTGTAAGCTTATTACAAATATATCTAACTCGAAGTTCTACAGGTTGATCTCCTAACTTAACATAGCCAGTCTTGATCATATTCTGGGTAATTGCCTTTTTACCCCCTATATTTAAGGTGAAAATCACTTACACCCCCCTAATCTTTAAAGCCTACCTTTACATCCCTTGTACTTTGGATTATAGTGAAAACATTAAAAAAATCCGTCAAAAATAACAATTTTGACTCTTAGTTTAAAAATTGCATTTATATCCCCTGTACTATATATCACCTACACTTAAACCCTAAACCAAACCAAACCAAACCAAACCTTTTCCCACTAGGTGGGGTCGGCTATATGGATTTGTCGACGCCAATTAGATTTGTTTAGGGCTATATCCTCCGATAGATCTAAATAAAAGGGGTAAAAAGATAAAAGGTAGAGCTAAGATTATATTGACTAAAATTGTGAAAATATACCTAATTTCAAATAATCTCACGGAAAATATAACCCAGCAACAAATGGAGGAAGAGGATTTATATACCTGATCCAACTTGTGGAGCTAAAATATACCTACACTTATACCCTAATTCTATTTAATTTTTAATGGGTATTTTTTTTTTCACTTAAAAATTTAACACCGTTTACAACTTAACTTTAGCACAAAGTACAAGAGATACAAACATAAGTTTTTAAAATTCAAGGGGTGCATGTAAGTGATTTTCACCTTAAGTACAGGGGTAAAAAGGACAATTATTTCATAATATTCCATAGTATCTTCTATCGAACAAAGTGACAATTTACTTCAATGTGCTTGGTTCTTTCGTAAAATACCAGGTTAGAAGCAATGTGAAATACAGCCTGATTATCACACAACAGTTCCATAGGTTGTGAATAATGAAACCCCAATTCTTCCAACATATAATGTATCCAAATTAATTCACATGAGGTGTGGGCCATAGCTATAAATTCTAATTCTATGCTAGACCTAAGAACTACATTTTGCCACTTACATTTCCATGATATTAGATTTCTTCCAATAAAGACGCAATATCCAGTAACAGAACCCCTATCTCATGGTGATCCTCCTAAATCTGCATTACTATAACCCTTAATAAAAGTATGACCATGATTCTAATACAACAAACCTTTCCCAAATGCTCCCTTTGGATGCCTCAAAACTCTGATAAATGCATTCCAATGATTAGAACAGCGTGATTCCAGGAATTAACTTATCCCACTCATACAGAATGAAATATCTGGCCTCATCACTATCAAATAATTTAGTTTCCCCACTAGTATTTGGTATTGACTAAGATTGTCTAATAAATCACCATTATCTCCAACAAGTTTTGTATTAGGATCCATCGAAGTATCCACTGATTTAGAGCCCAACATACCTATCTCAATGAACAAATCTAGAACATACTTTCTTCTGTAATAAAGCAATACCCTTTCTGTGATCTCGCCACTTCGATGCCAAAAAGATATTTCAATGGCCCCACATCTTTAGTACTAAATTTGCTTTGAAAGAATTATTTCAAATCAACAATACCTTGTGGATTGTCTCCAGTGATAATTATGTCATCTACATATACATGGAGCTAGACCTCCTATGAGTAGAGTCACGGTAAAAAACAAAGTGATCAGTTCCACACTGAGTTAGACTGAACTCTGTCAACACAATGCCGAATCTATCAAACCATGCTCAGGGAGATTGTTTCAAACTACATAAGGATTTCTTGAGCTTACAAACTAGTCCAGACTCCCCCTGAGCAACAAACCCAAAAGGTTGTTCTACATAAAATTCTTCTTCGAAATCTTCGTGTAAGAAAACATTCGAGAGATAGAAGTGGTCTAAGCAACAAGAGAAGAAGTAACAGAAATATCCAAGTCATATACCTATGTATATCCTTTAGCAACCAGTCAAGCTTTCAATCTATCAAGAGAGCCATCAAAATGTGCATAAACCCAGCAGCAACCAACAATGGACTTTTCACAAAGAAGATGGACGAAGTCATAAGTATCATTAGCTTGAAGGGCACACATCTCATACTCCATGACAAAGTGTCATCCAGAGTGAGAAAACGTTTCCAGCAATGTTAAGGATACCATAAGAGGAAATAAAGGTATGATAAGATGGAGATAAGGCTTGATAGGAAATAAATTGAGAGATAGGATATAAGGTAGGGGTGCGTTTACCTTTCCAAATAGCAATGGGCAAATTAGAGTCACTGACAAGATCGAAAAACTCAGGGGAAAGCGGCGGAGCAACTAAAGCAATAGGAGGCTCAACTAACATGCGTTTGGTGAAAACATGCAAGTTAGAATGATTGAGGCGACCAATAGGGAAAGAAGGGTTTGGAATGCAAATGGGAGTGGAGGAAGGAAGGGCAGGCAAAAGAAGACTCTCATCTAATGAAAGTAGGGACCGAGACTCATAGAAGAAAGAAGTAAACTCAGAGAAGGTGATATCGGCACACACAAGTATCTATGAAGGGATAGACTGAAATACCGATGTCCCTTTAACAAATGTGAACACAAGACATTTTTATGGGCTCAAAGAGCAAGTTTATCAACCCTATTGTGAAGCTGGTGAACAAATGCTACACATCCAAATATTCGTGGTGGAAGAGGAAACAAGGATTGTGTGGGAAGCAAAAAAGAATGGGGAGATTAACCATGTAGGAGAGATTAAGACATTTGGTTGATCAAATGGAAAGCAATGAGAATAACAACAGTCCAGAAGACCAGTGAGACATTCATTTGAAAGAGATAGTATCATGCTATCTCAATAAGAGACCTGTTCTTTCTCTCAACTACTCCGTATTGTTGTTAAGTGTGAGAGTCAGAGGACTAATGAAGCATACCAAGGGAGATCATAAAATCAGGGAATGGTTTTGAGATATACTCCCTTGCATTATCACTGAATTTTAATGGGCTTACCAAATTGAGTTTGTATTTTAGTATTATGAAGAAATTAGACGTAAAGAAATCTTTTTCTCATTGCAATACTTTTCTCTGTACATTTTATCAAATATATACAAGTAAGAATTTGCCAAAAATTGGATACCTATAAATTAAGTCCTCACAAATCAGGAATTCCGATATAACTACCAAAAATACATATTTACAGCTATTTTTCTCACACACTCCCTCAAGTTGGTGAATGGATGTTGTCCAATCGAAGCTTGCCAATTATAGGATGAAATAATGTGCCTGTTAGTCCCTTGGTTAACACATTTACAAGTTGACCTTCAGTAGAAACAAAGGGAGAACAAATTAAACCAGTATCCAATTTTTCTTTTATGAAATGTTTGTCAACCTCAACGTGTTTGGTGTGATCGTGTTTGGACGGGATTATTTACCATGTTGATGGCTAACTTGTTGTCGCAATAAAGTTTCATTGGTATCTCCCACTTGATCTTCAAGTCTTCTAGGATAATCTTAAGCTAAAGTAACTCACAAATTCCTAGTGCCATTGCCCTAAATTTTGCTTCTACACTAGATTCCACAACGTTCTGCTTTTTACTTCTCGAAATCACAAGATTACTACCAAAAAAATACAATAAGCTGATCTTGATCTTGGGTCAACTGGAGACCCCTACATAGTATAGTCAGCATCTATGTAATCTTCAAGAGTCCGTTTTTCTCCTTTTTTAAATAGAATTCTTTTCCATGGTGATCCCTTCAGATACTGTAAGATCTTTGATGCAGAAGCCCCAAAAAAAAATGAAATAATTATTATTAGGATTTTATTTTATTAATATTAGATATTTTATTAGGATTTTACTTTTTTATTAAAGATTTATTTTATTTTAGGGAAGACTTTATTTAGATTTATTTTTAAGTAAGATTTGTTAAAATATTTGATTTTGCTTTATTTTTAGTAATCTTGAAAATGTATTAGCCTATTTAAAGGTTTAAGATGATTAGGTTAAACACATTAATAAATATGAAAAATTGAGTTATTGAAACCTCCGTGACTTGCTCTCCCTCCATCTCTTCTTTGTTCCTCCCTCTCTCCTAAACTTTTTCTCTTTCTATTTCTCTCTCTTTACTTATTCTCTATCATCCTACATCAACTTTGGTATCAGAACAAAACTTCAATCACCAAACCTTCCTCAAATCAGAATTTTTTTCACCGGCAAGAGCCCCAAACCCTAGCCGTCATCATAGTCCAAAACCCTAGCCGCCATCGTAGTCAAAAAACCCTAACCCTTCGCATAACGTCGGCAACAATTTAGCAAATCCACTTTTGTGAATCTCCAGTGACACCTAACTCTGACAACGATAAAGTTGTTGGAACTTTCTAGCCGTTAAGTTTCCTTGTTTTCAAGGTTTAGTTTTAGTCTTGCAAATAATCTCTCCGATACTTGAGGGACAAGATTTCATTTCTGTTTCTGACTTAGTCATGTTCCACGATCCTAGGTCCTGTAAAATCGTGGGTTATTATCTCCTTCTCATTTTCATTGTAAGGCTATTTAACAGCCATAAGAGTTATTTAATTGAATAAGAGAATTCTCCCAGTTTTCTAGTGCAATTAGGTTTTGTGTTCACAAAAGCTTTCTGCTATTCTCTTGGTTCTAACATTTGGTATCAGAGCCCCACCACGGGACCTGCTCAAAGCTTGCAACACAATCACCAACGTGAAGGAACAAAGATATGGCATCTGAAAATAGTTTCGTGCAACCTGTCATTTCAAGGTTTGATGGACACTATGATCACTGGAGCATGCTGATGGAAAACTTTCTACGTTCCAAAGAGTATTGGAACTTGGTGGAGACAGGAATCACTGCAGCAGCAGAAGGAGATGATCTAAGTGACGCACAGAAGAAAGTGATTGAAGATCAGAAGTTGAAGGACCTAAAGTGCAAGAACTACTTGTTCCAAGCCATCGATCGATCGATCTTGGAGACAATATTGAAGGAGGACACAGCGAAGGACATCTGGGATTCCTTGAAGCAGAATATCAAGGAACAGCACGTGTAAAACGTGCCCAATTGCAGGCTCTTCGAAAAGAGTTTGAAGTGCTGCACATGAAGGCTAGAGAATCGGTCAACGACTATTTTGGAAGGACTCTCGTCATTGCCAATAAAATGAGGATTCATGGGGAGCACATGACGGATGTGCTGATCATTGAGAAGATCTTGAGGTCTATGCGTCCAAAATATGACTACGTTGTATGTTCTATTGAGGAATCCAATGACTTGACTACTTTGTCCATCGATGAGCTTCAAAGTAGTCTATTGGTTCATGAACAAAGAATTAGTCGCCATGTTGAAGTGGAGGAACAAGCACTGCAAGTCACTTCTGGAGCACAGCAAGGAGGACGAGGCGGAGGTCGGAGTTCCCATCGAGGAAGAGGAAGAGGAAGAGGAGGGGGCAGATTTGGGTTTGACAAATCAACCCTAGAATGTTATAATTGTCATGAGCTAGGACATTTTCAATGGGAGTGCCCAAAGAAAGTAGGGGATCAAAAGGCAAACTACGCGAGACAAAAGAATAGATATTGTTGATGGCGTATGTTGATTTCAAGGAAGCTGAAACAGAGCACATGTGGTTCCTTGATTCTGGGTGTAGCAACCATATGTGTGGCAAGAGGGATATATTTATTCACTTTGATAGCAGTTTAGAGAATCAGTAAAGATGGGAAATGACTCAAGTCTTACTGTACAAGGCAAAGGCAGGGTTCGAATGGAGGTGAATGGATTTATTCATGTGATCAGATGTTTTCTTTGTACCCGAACTGAAGAACAATCTGCTAAGCATCGGACAGCTGCAAGAAAAGGGACTCGCTGTGCTCATTCAACAAGGAAAATGTAAGATCTTTCATCCTGAGAAAGGCCTAATCATTGAAACTGAGATGACTTATAATAGAATGTTTGTTGTGCTCGCTCACTGCCCACCACCAAGAGAGCAAAAATGTTTCTCCTCTCTTACTACAGACCAGGCCACTCTTTGGCATTGCCGATATGGACACCTCAGCTGGAATGGACTCAAGGTACTCCAGCAAAAGAAAATGGTGGAAGGGCTACCACAGTTCAAAGCTATTCAACGAGTATGTGAAGGCTGTCTGGTAGGAAGACAACACCATGATCAATTCCCAAAAGAAAGCGTATGGAGGGCTTCAAAAATTCTTCAGCTGGTGCACACTGATATATGTGGCCCAATCAATCCAATTTCAAACAGCAGCAAAAGGTATTTAATCACCATTATTGATGATTTCAGTAGAAAAACGTGGGTTTATTTCTTGATAGAAAAGTCAGAAGCCTTTGCTACTTTCAAAGCCTACAAAGCTAGAGTTGATAAGGAAACATGAGCATTCATTCGAAGCCTGAGAACAGATCGAGGGGGTGAATTCACATCACAAGAGTTCACCAGCTTCTGTAATGAGAATGGGATACACAGACAATTGACTGCTGCATACACTCCCCAACAAAACGGTGTCGCTGAGAGGAAAAATCGAACCATTATGAATATGGTGCGAAGTATGTTGTCAGAGAAGCGAATTCCTAAAACTTTTTGGCCTGAATCTGTAAATTGGACAGTGCATGTGCTGAATAGAAGTCCAACTCTCGCCGTGAAGAGCAAGACACCTGAAGAAGCTTGGAATGGACTCAAACCATCAGTGGAGCATTTCAGAGTCTTTGGCTGTATAGCGCATGTTCACGTACCTGACAACAAGAGAGTGAAACTTGATGCCAAAAGTATCAAATGTGTCTTGCTAGGGGTAAGTGAAGAATCTAAAGCTTACAGGCTGTTTGATCCTATTTCAAATAAGATAATTATTAGATGTGGTCTTTGAAGAAGACCAAGAGTGGAGTTGGGATGATAGTCACAAGCAAGCCATAGTGGCTGATTTAGAATGGGAAGTCGAAGAAGAGACAAGTACAGAAGAAGAAAGCAATGGAGATGAGTCTGAAGCAGTTGAAGAACTGGAGGAAAATGGGTCCGATAAAAGCAACCTTTTTGAAGGAGACACCTCAAATGTCGAAGACTCACTTCCAGAGGGACGAACACGAAGGCCCCCAGCATGGATGAGAGACTATGAGACTGGTCAAGGTCTCTCCGATGAAGAAGGTATGAATTTAGCTCATCTAGCTTTGTTAACCAATAGTGATCCAACAACATTTGAAGAGGCTGTGAAAAGTGAAAAATGGAGACATGCCATGAGTCAAGAAATTGAAGCAATTGGGAGGAATAAGACATGGGAATTAACAAATCTGCCATCGGGAGGAAAGACTGTTGGAGTGAAATGGATTTTTAAGACAAAACTCAATGAGCAAGGGGAAGTAGACAAGCATAAGGCGCGACTAGTTGCTAAGGGATACAGCCAACAATATGGAGTGGATTATGCAGAAGTATTTGCACCAGTGGCTCGCTTGGATACAATTCGAATGGTGCTTTCCATTGCTGCACAAAAAAGTTGGTTGATTTACCAACTTGACGTCAAATCGGCCTTCCTGCATGGAGAAGCTAATGAAGAGGTGTTTGTTGATCAACCTCTAGGTTATGAACAGAAGGGGGAAGAATCAAAAGTCTATCGACTCAAGAAAGCATTGTATGGACTTAAACAAGCTCCCCGAGGTTGGTACAGTCGCATAGAGTCATACTTTATCAATGAAGGCTTCAACAAATGCCCCTACGAGCATACTTTGTTCACTAAAACAGTGGTTGGAGGTAAAATATTGATTGTTTGCCTTTATGTTGATGATCTTATATTTACTGGGAATGATGAAGTTATGTTCGAACAATTTAAGAAGTCCATGATGGTTGAATTTGACAATGACTGATCTGGGAAAATGAGATACTTTCTGGGCATTGAAGTGTTGCAAAAGGAAGATGGCATCTTTATTAGCCAACGAAAGTACGCTCAAGAGGTTCTAGAAAGATTCAACATAGGCCAGTGCAACTCAGTGCAAAATCCAATTGTTCCTGGGTTTAGACTCACTAGGGATAAAGGAGGAGTGGGAGTCGATGGTACTCTCTACAAGCAGATGGTAGGAAGTCTCAAGTATCTAACTGCCACAGGCCTTGATTTGATGTTTGTTGTAAGTCTAATCAGCAGGTACATGGAACGTCCCACTGAGTCTCATTTGATGGCAGCAAAAAGGATTCTAAGGTATGTGAAGGGAACAGCTAGCTTTGGGGTGTTTTATAGGAAGGGAGGAGATGAAGGGCTCTTTGGTTACACAGACAGTGATTATGCCGAAGATCAGGATGATAGAAAGAGCAATTCAGGCTATGTCTTTATGATAAATTCAAGTGCAATATCTTGGTCTACAAAGAAACAGCCAGTGGTTACTCTTTCTACCACCGAAGCCGAGTTTATTGCTACAGCATCAAGCGCTTGTCAAGTTGTTTGGTTGAGGAGAATTTTGAAAAGTCTAAATCATGAGCAGTCCGGACCTACGGTGGTGTACTACGACAACATTTCAGCCATCAAACTCTCGAAGAATCCAGTAATGCATGGCCGTAGCAAGCACATAGACATTCGTTTTCATTTTCTTCGAGATTTGGTCAAAGATGGAGTAGTGGAGCTGACACAGTGTTCTACCCAGGAGCAACTTGCAGATATCATGACTAAACCATTGAAGTTTGAAGTTTTCGAAGATGAGAGAATCATGGGTGTTTGCAAATACCATGGGATAAACTAATTGTCAATGACATTCAGTTTAAGGGAGGATGATAAAGTTATTGGAACTTTCTAGCCATTAAGTTTCCTTGTTTTCAGGGTTTAGTTTTAGTCTTGCAAATAATCTCTCCGGTACTTGAGGGACAAGATTTCATTTTCTGTTTCTGACTTAGTCATGTTCCACGATCCTAGGTCCTGTAAAATCGTGGGTTGTTATCTCCTTCTCATTTTCATTGTAAGGCTATTTAACAGCCATAAGAGTTATTTAATTGAATAAGAGAATTCTCCCAGTTTTCTAGTGCAATTAGGTTTTGTGTTCACAAAAGCTTTCTGCTATTCTCTTGGTTCTAACAGGCAAACACCACCACTAGCATTGCCTCCATCTATCGACCTCCAACGACCTAAACAGTGCCCAGTAACCTCCGGCGAAACTCTGGTGACTTTTCTGCGAAGGTCTAAAACACTCTAGGATACTCCAGAATATTTGTCTAAGCCCCTTTTAGCCCATTTTTGTAGATTCCAAATTATCAATATACTACCGGGTACTCATTCGAATAATAACCAGATGCAAACCCAAATAGTAGCCCTCACTGAAGCCATTCAAGGATTGAACGCGAAGTTTGAGGAACGCTATTGGCCGAGCAACCCTATTCACCTCTCTTCTAACCAAATATCTAATTCAAAGCCGAACACAGCTTCAGCTCCTCCATTTGGTGCCTTTACCGATACTTTAAAAGTCACTAATAAACCGAACAGAGAATGTAATGACGACCACCTTGAAGTAAAGAGAAATCCTAATAACGATCAAATTGAAGAGTTGATTTATGAGCCTAATCCTAACAATTTTTATTTTCCAGATGATAAGAATGATGACCAAATCATGGGCAAGCTACTTGATGAAATTGTTGCGACTACCGAAATTGTTGCGACTATTAAAATCATTTCTCTTAATGAGACACAAACTTCCAGTGATATTACGAAGGTCCCTACCAGTACTATCGAGTTGAAGAGTATACCTAAAACCTATGGTACTTCCGTGAATATTGTCTTTTCTACTCCTAAACTTCTCCCACAAATTGGTCCATTTTCTGTCTTCTTCCAACACCTACAAGTTTAGTTTTCTAAATCACAGCACTTCTATCTCGAGAAACTTGGTGGAGACACTAGATTTCTATCACCACTAACGCGCGTCCATGAACATTTGGAACGGTTTGAACATCCACTTTGTTCAAGGCCTGACAATTGAAGAAGTAAGTAAATTTTCAACTCAACGAAGTTGAGTTTTTCTAAGAGGTGGATGATGCGAAAGCCAAAAAAAAATATAAAATAATTATTATTAGGATTTTATTTTATTAATATTAGATTTTATATTAAGATTTTACTTTATTTTATTAAAGATTATCTATGAAGCATGGATACGGGAGCGGGTACGAGTACAGGTACGGATACGGCAATTTTCAAAAAATGAGGATACGGGTACGACAAAGACACGGCAAAAAAATAAAATAAAATATATATTTTATTTAAAATAATTTTGAAGATAGCATGTATATACTACTAAACATTTTATAAATAACAATTATAGAGCTTGAAAAATACTATTCAATCCATAAATTAACATCATTCATACTCAAAACTACCAATATCATTCATACACAAAACAAAATTATAACAAAAAGTATCAAATACAATTTCATACATCCCAAAAATAAAAATAGTTTTTTATTTCCTAAATTTTAGTTAGATCAAACTTCAATCATATCAATCTATTTTAGTTAATTATAGTTTGGCCCCTACTAAAACTTTATCATATCAATTGTACCCCCAAAAAGGTTTAAAATATTATATTTGGACCCCCGCCGTATCCTAGAAGTATCCTTGCCGTATCCTTGCCGTATCCTGATCGTATCCCAGCCATATTCCAACCGTATCCTATGCAAAATTTAACATAAAAAATTAGGATACGCCACGTACGTATCCGGCCGTATCCTAGCCGTATCCATATCCCCAAATTATCTGATACGAGTGCAGTGCCTAATTTGAAGTATCCATGCTTCATAGAAGATTATTTTATTTTAGGAAAAATTTTATTTAGATTTATGTTAAGTAGGATTTATTAGAATATTTGATTTTGCTTTATTTTTAGTAATCTTGAGTATGTATTAACCTATTTAAAGGCTTAAAATGATTAGGGTTAGACACATTGATGAATATGAAAAATTGAGTTATTGAGGCCTCCGTGGCTTGTTCTCCCTCCCCCTCTTCTTCTTTCTTCCCTCTCCCCTAAACTTCTTCTCTCTCTTTGTTTTATTCTCTATCGTCATGCATCAATCTTATATACTACTTGAAGATGCACTTCCTTGGGGTATGCATAAATTGACTTACCACACTTACTACATAGGCAATATCAGGTCTGGTATAATCTTTGCCCTAACAGACTCAAATTCAAGATTAAACCTAACAAGGAATTTCAGTATAACCATTTGTTCTTGTTAGCTCTGCATTTTTGTAATATCAATCGACATGGGTTGAAGAGAGTTCAACTCTTCATACATATTCCTCAAGGCTACAAAATATTCAATGATACTCTCGCCAAATTGTTAAAAGTTTAAAGAAATCACTAGAAACATTGTACATACTACTAAGGTTCCTAGAATAAAGCAAGTGAAAATAGTCCTAGATCTCCTTACATGTGTCCAAATGGGATTTCAAATCTGCAGTCTCGACCTCCATAAAATTTCATAATAAACTTTGATATTCGTATCATCTTGAATGCAATTCTCTTAAGCAGTTGCAGTTGTTTTTGGAGCAGTTTCAATAGAATGTTTGTGTTTACCAAGTCCGGTCAAGATTACATTTGATCATTAAAGAAAATTCTTTCCATTTAGCTTTCGAGTGGTCAAATGATGAGGCCAATTAGTAGAAGACGTTAATTTGGCATTAACTGGAAAAGCACTTGATATGGTACTTGAATTTGAGGCAATAAGAGATAAGAAATTCTAAGTCTAAGGAGCCTGGAGGGCCATCGGAGTGTTGTTGTAGCTCAGAGTTTGCCAAAAAGGCCACCAAGAGAGTCGCCTCAAGCTGGCGAGGCCAATGGTGGTTGGGTAGCTGCGTGGGAGGAGCACTGGTTCCCACAATTGACTCGCAGCCCTTGTCAGAGAGAGATAAGCATTGTCGGTGACTAGAACTTAACTAAAAATGATGAGCAACTCCTGGGCTAAGTCCAATGAAGATCACCAACAGCTAAGTGAGGATCAGCAAGGGTCGACCGATCCTAGATGGTGTTTTTTGGCGACAGTGGTGGTTTTTTATGCAACGTTGGGCAAAAACCTAAACTAATTAGGGCTCCTAGGGCTTGTGATTCCCTAATTTCTTGATTCAACGCAATTGAGAAGCAAATAACTTACGATTATTGCTCAGATACATGTCAAGAACAAAGGTGGAATCGAATGGCTTAACTTCCTCAAGGTTTAGGACTTAGGATGTGCTTGGGAGTCAAAAATTCATGGGTTCTGAAGGTTTTTAAAGTATGGGTTCATTGTTCTAAGGTGTTCACACAAACCATACTTAGGAGTTTTAAGTGATGGGTTTTGTGATGTTCTCATGCGTTTGTTGAACACCTCATAACTCATAATTGGGTGCTTTGTTCAAATTTTTTGAATAGCCCAATTTGGAGAGTTCTCATGGGTTTAAAAAATTTACAACAATAATACCCTCATTAAAATATTGAAATCCAAACTTGACCTTCCTTAACAAAACCTATTACTCATATTCCTAGCTTCACATTGCTGCAAACTCGATGTTGTATATTTTGAATAGTCTATAATTTGAATTTGATTTATTTGAACAAGTATTTTGGATGATCTATGACGGTTATAGGTACCATCCATTCTTAACTTTGCCAAAACTGTCATGGCCCAATCATGTACAGGCCGTACCAAGGCCTGATACAAGAATGAGCAAATAGCAAATAACCTTTTCTTCCCTGCTCCCTCGACCTTCATTCCTATCCTGCTAAGCAGAGGCTACTAGTGCGGATGTGACTTATTTAGATTCATATTTTTGAATATCATTTTCGTAAGACCTTTTTTTGTGCTACTTCAATATATTACATAAAATATTGTTTTATACGAACAATAATTACTACTTAACGAATAAACAAGAGTAAGTGTCACTATATACATGAATAAACACTTCAGCACCCATTTAAAATAAACTCCCAAACACGGGTTCGTTATTTTTAAACCCATGTTCCCTAAACACCTCTAAACCCACACCAATCCATACCATCTAAACGCCTCAAAACCATACTTTAAAACTCTCAAGCACACTCTTAGTCTATCTCTATATACACAAAACTGTACAATTTTAGGAAACTAAAAATCACATCTATTCTATGAGGAAATCAACCTACGACTTATGCTACACGTTATTTCTATATTTACAATATCATTCATTTATCTAACAGAATCTATGGTTTTGGCAATATTAGTAAGCTGATATTTTGTAGTTAACGTCACAACATCAAAGACCAAATACTGGAGGTGGAATTTGTGTAAACCTAATGTGTGCCAAGGCATGTTTTACAATATATTGGAAGTGTGGCTGACACTTCAAACCAATCCTAAATTGTTTTCTGCAAGTGAATAAGAAAAAATTCCTATTACACAATGAAATTGCATATTAAAGTTTCAAAAAAATAAAAGAGCAACAATGTCCCTATAATATATGTCCTATGCCATAGGTTTTTAAACCAAGCTTCTAATATACTACGTTCAAATTCACTGTTGAAAGAAAGGCAGGAAAAAAGGGGGAAAAAAACAAGAAAAAAGAAAATAAAACTAGTGCAGCCAGTTCCATCATAATATAAGAAAATTCTTATTGTTAGAAACTGTCAAGGATAGTGCATGAATTTTAAGGAAAATATCAATGTAAAGCAATAACTAAGCCAAACAGAAAATTCAAAGAAGATATCAGCCCAAGGTATATCATATTCCATCAAGCTTGAGAATGATTGGACGTGTTTACCTTCAACCTCGAATATTGATCAGCCAAAGATAACTCCTGATGCACCATGTCAATCAACCTACAAAAGAAAACCATGTACCAGAGAAAATGTTTAACTAAAAGACAGTTCAATTGTAACAAGTAAATATCAAACAATTTTAAACATGGACAAAATCATAATAGGTTGAAAACAACCATGAAAGTGAAAAGAGGAAAGGGGGGAGTAAGAGAGGAGTGGGGTGGTATCCGATGAGCTATCCAAACTCAAAAGTGCAGTTATGCATCAGCCTTTCATCATCTATGTTTTAAGCATCCAGTTTAACCAATAAAAAGCCATGCCATCAATCAGAATGTATCTTGAGCTTCATTGTATACTCTTTCTTTTTAGTATTGGACCTACTCATTTACCCAAAATACAAATAAATAAATAATTACTTATTTAAGCAGATTTGTTATTCTAATCAGATTACAAAAATTTCTAGTATTACAATTTATATTTATATGATAAAACACAACACATTTCAAAAATGTCCCTGTCACAAACTAAAATCCAAAAGCTAAGATTGAGTTTTATTCTTCAATGAATGGCTGAGATCGTTTACAAACCAAAGTTTCCCCTCAAACTCCCGCCTAGTCTTTGAGTCACTTCACATTCTGATAGACCATTGACTTGAACTTAATGATGATATCTAAAGAATTGCATTGAGAAAAAAAAAAAATTGGATTTTTGGAAAGGGAATTTATCTCAGTTTTTAAACTAGGAAAATGTGCTAACATATTATAATTTCAAATGCGTGCATATTTAATTCTAGTTAAGAAGTGTCATAGGCACGGGTTATTCGCTAGTAACATTATATACATACAAATGTTTAGCGTATAAAAAAAAATGCATATAGAAAATACAAGGAAAACAAAAAATTGAAAATTTATCAACATATATGTGCACTAATGGGTTGCATCAACTAAATATTGGCTGCAACCTATATTGGCAGAGATAATGTAAATCTGTCACTAATAAATATTACCATATCCATATTGGAAAAGCCTAAAATTTCATAACACGTTGCCAACATGAAATGGATCATCTGGTATATGAACTATGCCCCTACCTGTCCCTTCTCATGACATTGTTAATGGATTATGGATCTACAGTTCACTTGCAGAAGCATTTGCGACAAGGAGATTTCAAGGATTTCCTCTACTCATTCATTTAAGAGTGTGTTTGGAGTGATAAAAAGTGAGATAAAACGAGATAAAGTGAAAAAAGTTGTAGGTTCGTAATTCGTGCAATGAGATAAAAAGTGAATAACTTTTAGAGATTTTCAGAGTTTTTTAGAAATTTTTTTGTTTTTTAGCACACCAAACGGTGCCTAAGTTTTCTAAATCAAAGGATTTAAGATAATCTATAACCTTTCTACACATTCTAATCATTATAACGTAGAAGAAAATCCAGCAAATAGCAGATTGTACAACAAGAATAGCAAGCCACAAAGGAAAAGTACCAATAAAATTAAGAAAGAAAGCAGAGAGACAGAAACCATTACATATAAAGGTCGATATCTTCGATGTTGATTAAAGCACCATTCAGAGCCATTAAGGACTTGCCAGGAGGAATCATCCGCTGGTTTGTAATTATTTCATCTTTAATGGAATCATTGAGCTGCATTAGATTAGAGATCAAGATTTATCAGCCTAATACAATGGCATCACATCTCTGGTACAAATATTACATGCACCAAATCAATTTTAATTTTAATTTGGATAGGATAAGTTACCTTCATACGAGACAAGGAAGAGACAACACTCGGGAAATTTTGACTTATTTCTTGCATTGACTGCAAGGGATCAGAGGCATGAACAATCCTTTGTGCTGTTTGGTGCCCTAAATCTGTAGTGGAATAAAAAGTGAGCTCATTATAAAAGCTCTCGAAGTTGAAAATTATTATTGAAACATTGTTAGCGATGGTAACTACCCTTTAATTCCCAAACATCAAGTGTATCAGATATTGTTGACGATAGAAGATAATCCCTAAAAGCCATTATTTCAGAGGTTAGTTCAGGCTTGCGTTCCTGCAAGAGGACACAAGGAAATCAACAACATCAGCTCTGCAAGGCAGCATAGAAAATATTTGTTCATAATTCAGTAAAGATCTTCTAAAGATAATTCTGCAGTACAATCAAGCTTCTAAGAGGGAATTTTCAACACTCAAGAAAAGAATGTCAAGTTCTTTGAGGTTTAACAAAATATAAGTTAAATAACTTTCAATGAAATCTCAACCCATGACTTAAAATATATATATTTTTAATATTTTATGCATGTAAATATTATTTTATTTCTCTTTTCTTATAAAGATAGAGCTTTATATCCAGATTTAAAAATCTTATGATTTTAATACTAAACTACTTCTGTAATTTTTAAAACTAAAAATCTGGAAAAATAGTTTTTAAAATTTTTTAAAAATAAATAGGTTTAGGTGGGCAGGCTCGGATTAAACTTATGCTTCTGATTTTTTGTTACGCTCAGCTCGAAACATCCTGACGGACAAAATATTAATTCTACCCTGGCCTGATCATTGGCCAGCAGTACAAGCATAACTATTTGTCATATACCTTTAGACATACTTCGGATGCTTGAAGTACAAATGTTTTCCATTTCTTAAACAAACACAAAATAAATATAGATCATTTTATAAGTTCAAAAATATATATATATACATATATTGGGAGTCAATGATTAAAATCAAAGTAACGTGGATTTACATCTATCAATTACTCATCCTTTAGGATTTTTACTTTTATAAAATCCTAAATACCAAAACTTTCAAGTTAATTCAGAATAGAGCTTTTCCAAAATAAATATTGGAAATTTCTATTCCCATCTCCTTTTAACATATAGAATCTCAAAAATGATCTCTTGGCATTTTGATACTTTTTCTTATAGATACTAGATTTAAGTACCACACCTTAGCATTTGATACCATAAAACATGATTATTTTTAAATATAAAAAATGGTGACATCATAATTTCCATGTATATATATAAAGCAAGTTATATGACACTATATCGCTTCTATGTCCATGTGTTAATTTTTTAAAATTTAGTCCGTGTCTAGTTCCCATATCCATCCCTATCTCTGCTTCTTACTCAAAAAATATAAAAGATCAAGATTGGTAGAAAATTATAATAAACAGTCCGTGATTGCTCCAAAACATTTTTCAGAACTCCATCCAGAAAACAATAGATTATAATAGTCTCCAGTAAACACATAAATTATGCTAAATACATCTAGACCATGTTTAGGGAAAATATGAGCAATTAAAGCATCTATATAAGTGGCGGTTTAGTGCACGAGACTCCCGCCTATGTGGGTTCTAGAAAGAGGCAATGTGCATAGTCTTACCCCCAACAAGTGGAGAGATTGTTTTCAAGTATTGAATCAACAACCTTCAGGCCGCAAAGGAGCAACATTACTGTTGCACCAAGGCTCAACCTCAATTAAAGCATCTATGTAAGTGATAAAAACATATGGTAACATGGAATTGAAATATGGGCAGATATGACTCTATGAAACAAACCAGAATTCTAGAGAAAATGAACCCTCTAACTTCTTGGCTGAGATCTTCAGTGTGAGGATCTTCAAGAGTTACACCTGCAACTCACACATTGGAATGTTTAAGAAACTAAACTCAAAGCAAACTGCAACAATAAAATTCGTATAGAAAAGCCTTTTCTTGCATCCTTTGATACTTAGTATAAAATTTTGATTACTTATCAAAAAAAAAAAATTGTATGGAAAAGACAACATTAGTGCAGTATAAAGAGATGGTTGATAAATGAACTGTTAAATTCACACATTCTTAAGTAAAAAATATCAAATTTAGATAATTCCAAAGTGCAATAATAGCTTGCGCAATTCCAGTAAGAAAGCTTCCCAAAGAAACAAGAAACAGACGACCAAATGTATGACTTTGTTCATAAAACATCAAAAAAAAGAGCCAGATAGCACTGACTATTTGTACTAGGATAAAGCAATTCTTATATCGAGGGGGAGGGGGGCAGACTGAAAAATTTTGGGATACTCAAGGTGTAAATCAGCTCAATAAAAAATGATTTGAGTCCATAAGGTCTAGTACACTGTGTTAAATGGACTTGGTATGAATGTTGAATGCGGGTACATCTCTAAGACTTGAATCTATTAATTCTCTTATTCAAGGATATGGAGACACGAGAAAATATTTATATATTTAATATAATTATTTTATTTTATTAATTAATAAAATATTAACAATGTTTCATTAGACTTTTCACTCGTAAAATATAAGTTGTTGGCATAAATGATGTGCTCAAATTAAATTGCTAAAAGTGTTTTGCATGAATATTCAATTATATTGGACATGTATGTCATACCCATACTCAATTATCTTTGTCCGAGTGTCAAGTATCCAACACGGGTACAACATACATTTAGAAAAATCCATGCAACATTATTTTTTTTTTTTTTGATAGGTAAGCCGGGGGGGAGGGCTCGGGTTCGAACCCGGGTGATGAGTGGGTAAAGAATGGAGCTCAACCACCAAGCTAAGTGCCTCACTCAACCAGAAAAATTCATGCAACATATTAGTACTTACTTTCAGCTAAGATCCACAAATAAATTAGAAGATAGGTGCAACCATATCATCTACAAAATCAGCATACCATAAGAGAATGGAATTTTCCATAACTCTTGAAGTTGATGCATTAAGTTAGGATAATAGCACGAGTTAATCTTGCTAACCTTTTTTTATTGCACTGTCATCCATAGCCTTGTATTCCATGTTCTTCAGGGCAAGTTCTACACCATAACCACCCAAGTTTACTGGATCACTTGCACCAACAGCTGCACAATAGCCACTTTTGTCTTGACAGCCGGATGGCAATACAGGTCTAACAACATACTTAACCTTTCCCTGGAAAATAAGAGAGTATTTGTTTCAACAACATAATCCATTAGTGTAAAAGAAAACTGAAAACAAGGTCAATAATTCAAAAGCAAAAACACGAACTGCAATTCTACAATGAAGTCAATTAGCTCAAGCAAGTACCTAAATAGAACTAGCTAAATAAAGTTAATAAATAAAATGCAATACACTGCTGGAGGGCACAATAAGTAGCACAGATTTGGTGGCATGTTCAGCAAGACTCCATGCATACTTCTTTTTCTTGATTCAGCTTCCTATATTAAAGCTAGTTGTGTTTCTCCCATCCACACTATTTATTCAATTTCAGCCAAACAATAGATAAAAATGTAGTAACATGAGAACAAGTATTGCTTAATAAACCTCTTTCGCTGCTGCCACCAATGTCACATGAAATTCCCTAAAGCAGTCTGTCCCAAGTGCCCCATACAAAATTGCGGCTGGACTTCCAATATTTGAATCAAAATAGACATGGTCAAATTCAAAAAGTTCTGGCTGCTGAAATGAATCCCCAGCTCTGGCAACAATACACAGATATTACAAAGGGTACAAATATGAAAAGGATTTTTAAAAATATCCTTATACAATGAATGGCATAAAGCAGGACTTACGACGGGCTACGAAGCCACAAAAGTAACTCTGCAACATCAAAAACAGTGCTACGCCTGTATCCACCCAACAACACTTTCCCCCGGTACTTATTGGGTTCATGCCCATCAACAATGGTTCTTCAACCTTCTTGCTTCCCGTGCTTTCATTTGCTTCAGAAATTCCTCCGCTGATAAAGTGAGAGCTAATATCATCAGTCAGGGGAAAGGAAGAAAGAGATTCCAATGCTAATTGCCTGTACAGCACTAATACTGGTGATGCTGATCGCAGAATCAGAGAATATTCAAAAAGCGATGACATGGGTTCACTCAATAAAGATTGCCCGTATCTAGCAATTTTCTTTACACAGTCTTTAGCTGTATGGGAATCAACATCCTCAATGTGATGCCAGACTTCAATGAACTCCCAAAAAATGTCTTTCGATTCTTTGGACAGCAGTTCACTGTCAAATAATAGCAGGAAGATGGTAAGCACTCAGACTTGAAGAATTGAGTAAGGATTTTCTAATTGCAGCAAATTAATAGTTAGCTCAGCTTCTAAATTCCAACAGTAACTGTTACAATAACTACTTCTGTGTTTAGCTACAGAAATCAGTGATAACGGACAAACATATACATAATCAGCTATTTCAGTGTAATTGTCTACTTAATGAGCAACCTTCACTAAAATACATACAAACGTACACACACACACACACACGTATATAATTAAGCTAACAAAGAAAATTTTAATTTTAAACAAAACAAGAATTATACCGATTGAGTAAAACAAAAACAGCTGACAAATTGATAAGAAAATACCGCAAACCCACAACAAATAATTATGCAAGTATTCGCGTAAAATGATGAACTAAAAAAATAATAATTTAATAACCAAAAAAACTCAAAACCCAGTAGAATAAGGATGAAAAGAACATACCCAGCTTCTAAAAGCAGTGGGGTACCAGACCATTTGGCACGAAGGGCCACTTGTACATTTTTGGGTTGACGACTCTCCCCAAAAACTAAATTCCTAGAAAGACTCAGAGAGATGAGAAGAGCGATCAACGCCCAAAACCCAGATCCGAAACGGGTCTCCATTGCCGAAACCTGATTGAATTCAACCCCTTTTTCCGAGGGATCAGAGCACGGCCATAGATCAACAATGGAGTCTGGAGTGATTTCAGGGTCTTCACAGAGAGTTTTCCTCAACCGAGATGAATGGCTTGGTGAACCGGAGGAGACCAAGACGAGGACGATGACTTTAAGCAGGCGAGTCAGTGAGCAAATGCTAGGGCTCAGCATCGTGTTGCTTGGTTTTTTGAATAGTTGTGTAATCAAATCCTGCCACGTCAGAAGGGTAGGGTGTTTTATGTCTTTTGGTTTGAATGTGGGGTTTCTTTTGTAATTTAACCAGACAAAAGATCCGCGCCACGCCACAATTTGACATGGCACTGCACCATTGGTTTACAACGTTCGTTTTGATTGCAACACTTGTGACTCTCTCTCTCACTGTCACACATACACAATAGGTTAATTACACCCGTCTCCCTTCAATATTTAAATAATTGTACTAATCACTCTTTAATATTTAAAAATTGTGCTTATTTTTTTTTTACTTTAAAATGTTACTAATATTGATTCATTTTTGTTAAAGTAACCATTAAATCTTAATATAAAATATCAAAATAACTAAAATTTTAAATATATTATTTATTTTATCTCTACTTATCTCGCTTATTTGTAAGTTTTTTTTTTACAAAAATTCTCATAAACAAGTAATACATTCTACTTATAAAGCATGGTTCTATAATCAATCCATGACCCCTAAATGCTAAAGGCTTTCTTGAAGTGGCCTCGCAATTCTTACAAGGTGAAGATGATGGGATTGGTCCATGAATTTTTCTTCTTTTTGTTGCGTTTCGCATAAGTGGTTAAAAAGAGATATTGTATCAGATTGTTTCACAAAGGCCAACTTAATCCTCTTATCTAAGGATCTTCTTGATAGCCCATCTTTGTCCTAATACAGCCTCTCAGTGATATATTTCATTCTTCTTCCCTATTACTTAGAAAAAATGTGCTGCCAACAAGTGAGTCATTGGTTCAAGTCCAAGCTATTATTATCATTCTTTATTAATGTTTAATAAAATTTTAAATTTAAATGGGTTATGCTTAAGTGATAAGGAAATAAATTTTAGTCCCATTATTCAGAGGTTTAAATCCTCCCGTTTCTAGTTTGAGTTAACTACAGTCTTTAAATTGTAAGTCTTATCAATTAAGAAAGTACCGCCATGCTTCATTCTCTCATTGAGTCAATAATAGAGTTATACAATCTTTTTATTTGGTTCATGACCATTAAAATTAGTTTGTGATTATCCTTGTGGATAAATGAGAAGTATAAGAATAATTAATAAACAAGTGTATATTCTACTTTAAAAGAGAAAAAAAATTTCTCAACACAAAATTTTTTTGGTCGCATTTGAAGTTGATCCATTAGAAATCTATAATGAATCGAAATTTTAAAACCCATGACTATGAGAAATCAGTTTGTGATTATTGTTGTGAATAGATGAAACTGTAATTATTCTTATGGATAAACGAGAAGAGTAAAAATAATTAATAGGTATGTGTAGAATTTTAAATTCTACTTAAATAAAATCTTACCAATAAATTTTTTTGCTCGCTTTTGAAGTCACTGGCTCATTAGAAATCCATAGGGGACAAAAGTTTTGAAAATTCCAAACTTAATTTTACAAGCAATTTCAACTTATTTAAAGAGCAAAACTTTCACTATAATGCAATTTTTAATTAAAACTACCATTTGAATTTAAGAAAACTACCTTTGAAACTAATTTATTAAGAAACTGAATTGTGGGAGTTAGATTATGTTTTATTACAAAAATGACCTTATTTTGTTAAGTTTAAAATGGTGTACATTTTTTAATAGAAGGTATTTTTGTTAAACAGATACATATAAAACAAGCTTCACCAAACTATAATTTCATGAAAATTTTAGTCTCACCAACATCACTTGCTTCCTTCATAATAATATAGATATATTATATAATTATATATAAGCACTAATAGAATCACATTAAGTTCTCTTTTATGTCCACCTAGGAAGTTAATTAATTTCATTACTTCATTGGCCAGAATTGATGCTTTCAATATATATGTATTTGTTTCATTTTTAAAGGATTGTCTATTTGCTTACATATATTGCAGAGACATTGTCTTTGGATAGTGCTATTGGGACTAAACATGAGTGCACATGCCAAGCGTGTGTCACTTTATTTGTAAAATTTAAACAATTGATAGTTATAAAAGTCAAGTTAAATGGTACAAATTTAATTAAGTAGGTGGTCTTGGATGTAGATGGAGGTTTGTGAAATAAAATAATTAGTAGTTATAGATTGCAGATATTGCTCAAATTAATTGGCAATGTGTTGTGAAGAATATACTCCATTACTTTTTCGAGATGCCTTCTCAAGAAGAAGGAGGTGAAAGTGAAAGATATTTCAAAACTATACCAGAAATACATACCAAGCAATGTTGATGATCCTAATAACTCCATGGACAATAATGAGAAATACATACCAAGCAATGTTGATGACCCTAATAACTCCATGGACAATAATAAGAATGTTGTGATATCAATTACCAAAAAAAAAAAAGAATGTTGTGATATCATGAGATTGATTGGATATTCTTGAGATAACTATTGATAATAATACAATCAATATGAGATTAAGAATGATAATTGTGATTACTAGTGATCATGATTATGAATAATCATAACAATTTTATATTTAGTTATTAGTCTGACATTATTTTAAAGAGTTAGATGAATATTATTCACTAGCCTTGTAAAATATCTTTTTTTTATTAAATTCTATGAATAGTTTATTTTTGTATTATTACTCTATAAATTAAATTATCAAAGGAACTTCTCCAATGTTTGGGAGAGAGAAAGAGGCAAATCTATTGCTAGTGCCACAAACTTTAGCGTTGGTGCAAATAGAGGTCCAACCATGTAAAGAGGAGAACCCATGGGGAGAGGAGCTGAAGCAATAAGTAGAATTGTGCATGAGTCATCGTCCTCTCATTTAGGCTCTATTTGGCACCGGTAGCTAAAGATTACTTCAACAGTGCTTGATCAAATTTATTCTACATTTTAACATTTTTTTAAACTTTCAAGGATAAAAATATCAAATTAACAAAAACAAGTTAGTCACTTCAAAAAATATCACTTTGTTTTTTCCTTTCCCAAACACAAATTTAGCTAGTTAAAAAAAAAAACTAACTAAATTTGTTCCCAAACCAAACCTTAAGAGTCTCCATTAAGATAGTCTAATTATGTAGCACCTAATATTTCTACCACTTAAAAGTAGGAGCGGTCCAACTAACAAATATAGTCTTATACCATAACGGTTAAGTCATTCCATTCCATCCTACCCTTGACAATACCAACTAGAATCTATACGCACTGCAATAAATGCGACTTTAACAAACTATAGGTGCTTCTAAATGTGTATTCACACATAGCTCGTTGAATAACGAAATTTCAGCAAATCCAACATAAGGCTCATGAGCTACTTAAGCCGGACCTGTTGACAGCCCCAGATAGCAACTAGCAATAATAACTAGCGAAAATAACTTGTCGATATAAACCAAGATCACTCCCACAGTTGAACAAACCAGTTATTACCAACCCACAAAACCCAAAGTCATTTGCATCACAAGCAAAAATTATTTTGAAAATCTACTAGTAAAACAGACACCAAACAAAGTAACAGCAACCAAAACGAACCAACTCAGCCCCAGTTAGAATCTGGAAATGCGAAATGATTCCTAATTACATAACAATAAACAGGACACAGCAAATACAGGTTTCCCTCTCTCCAGCATGAAATGTAACAAAAATCCCAATTGACCAAATCCATCTGTATCTATCAAGTCAACAATTAAATATCAATCAAAAACTGATGCTGTATATCAAAAATAATCACATGTGCAGACAGTTTTGGGGTTTTCATTCGGCTAAATAATCCAAAATTACAGAGACGGTGTTTAAGAATTGCTTTTTACTTCGCTGCAATCGGCGAACTGTTGCCCACTCATAGCACGTAACATCTGGCACGGGAACCATACCACTGCTTTACCAAAACAGAAGAACATGAACATTACACTCGCACATTCTTGTGGGGTGTGGGTGAGTAATTTGGTGTGGCTAGTGCACTGCCAAAACAATCTAGAGAAGCCACCTCAGTCAAAAACATAAGAATCAAATTTGCCTCTGCGATTGTTACCTTGTTCAGCAGAGGTCTGTCCAGGTAGCAGGACATTTAGAACTAAGAAGCATTTATGCATCAAACCCTGGCATTGCAAACTGACTTGCAAAATTTTCAACTCTGGTCCGAAGCTCTACAATATCTTTGTTGTTCTGAATGCCGTTCAAGAAAGCTTTTTGCAACTTCCCATGTTCTCTCTGCACTGTGCTCGTTATCTGTGCAGCTCTCAGAAGGAAGTCAGCCATTGTCTCAAAATCAGCCTCTAGGCAACCTCTAGACGTCATAGCAGGAGTACCTGAGGGCATAAGGATGAAAAAGTTAGAATAGAACACAAACATCTCATGAAATACAAATCAAGAAAGACAATAATTTGTAATTTGATGTGCGATAAGATCTTCACTTACCAATCCTTACACCTCCAGGTGTGATAGTGCCATTATCATCAAATATAGCAATTTTGTTAAGTGTAATGTGACACATTTCACAGACCAGCTCATAACACTTACCTATGAAAAGCACATTTAAAAAAAAAAATGTCAGTACATGCTCACAAAAGATTAGGACATGCTCAGATACCATACCATCAGATTAAGAAACAGTTACATAATAAACTGCAGCTAGCTTAGCATCAACACATATGTGAAAAAGGAGGACAAATTTAAAACTAAGTGCAAACACAAGCAAATAAAATGCAGCACCAAATACAGGCAATAGAGATGAAATTAAAGAGACCATCCATTCCAAGACCATTTTGGGAGGAAAGTGTGGTTTACATCATTTTGCAAAAATAAGGATAAAAACAAGATTAAACGAGTCGGATTTCCTTAAAGCAATTACCTGAGGACAGCACATCTTCATGAATTTTGTTTGTAGCAGTATAAATTTAAGTTTCTATGCCTTAGCAACCTTGTATGAAGGTTAATGCTTAGAATCAAATTGCCACCTACTTGTTATTAAGTGGCTTCTAGTGCCTGCCAACAAACAGAAACAAATGGTTGCTGCAAGGAAGTTGCTTGTTACTACCGTGGCTGCTCCACCTACTTCCATTAAGGTTACAGCTAGTCAGGTATTTGTGGCAGAAAAAATCAAGTAGGTAAGTAGGACCCAGGCTTTTGATCACTACGTCCATTACGATTTACTTCTGTGTATTGAATGGGCCCAAACCATAAAACTAAAATACAAGTTGCAATAGCTAATACTATGTTATAACTTTACTGGTACTTGTCCACTTGTCACCACTTTTAGAAGCTGCTTTTCAGTGTTATTAACTATATTTGTTAACAAGTACCTCAACATAAAGAAACCTAAAGAACATAGCAGCTAATAAAATCATCAGATTAGAATATTTTCCATTGCTGCTTGTCAGCATTATTAACTATATTTTTTAACAAGTACCTCAACATAAAGAAACCTAAATAATATAGCAGCCAATTAAATCATCAGATTTGACTATTTTTCATTGCTCCTAGTTCCCTGCTGGGCTATTCCGAGCCCCATGGTACAAAATTTGATCCGTGCATGCTGGATATCACAGAGATAAGCTACAATATATTATTTCTGCAAACTTTTAAGCCTTAATCTACAATTTGTTCAGTTGTACCATGTATTCTGACACAATTTCTTTCCCCCCTCTGGTCATTATATTTCTACCAAATCAATGCCATTAAATTTATCATTAAAAAAAAAAATCCCAATTTCATTACATCCAATTGAATAGAAGGATCCCACCAAAGAAATTTGCGGAGTGTAAATGATGGTCTACTTAATGGTTAGGAGCAAAAATGAAATACAAACCATATCTAATGAGTAATCTATTTGGTTCCAATTTGAACATCCCTCGGCAACCAAATGAAACCATTCTAATTTCCACCCTGCATAGGCTGTAAAAGGGTACAAGATATTTGAAATAATAAAGTCGACTCCTTTCAAAAGCTATGGGAAAAGGTCAGGATCATTATTTGAAAAATAACAGGGCACCTACTTTCATTCTTATTATTTATACAAGATGTAGAATGTAGTATAAATTATAGTCATTTAATGATATCATGGAGGGACGTGATGAAATATCTAAAGCCTCTGCACTGGCCATTTCATGGGGCATGGAGAACATAAGCCCCAAATTTGCCGCTGAACACTAATCCTAGAGTCACTCTACCCTTAGAGAAGTATGTGTTGGAGGAAGCACACTTTGGAAGCCTAGGTAGAACACTGCTTAAACACAAACATAAACTCTAAAACAAACGACTAGGCAGATTAAGAAAATTGGTAACATAGGAAGCAGCTCAACTACAAAGAGTGCACTGCAAAACTTTTCATAGATTACTTGTGTCAATTTGTGTGTGTGTGTGTGTGTGTGTGTGTGTGTGTGCACGTGCGCGCGTGTGTCTGTGAGAGAGAGAGAGAGAGAGAGAGAGATCAGCCGCAACCAGCCAAAAGGCCTCATATATCCTCATGTAGTGTAAAGTTGCAAACAAATAACGTGAGTTATTGAACCCATAATTGGACTAATGTCTTCTTTACCACCAAACTACAAGTATTAAATCATTCATTAACACTCACTAAGATTACAACAAGACATCCCAATTTCCAAACTTTCTCCCATGCAACTATCTAAGGTACTCTTAGGATTAGCACACTTGACTGTATATACAATTCTTCATAATGCTTGTGCAAATTTTCAACATCTCTAAATAGTATAAAATTTATCACAAAACCAAACCAAACCAAACCAAGCTTTTTCCCACTAGGTGGGGTCGGCTATATGGATTTGTCGACACCAATTAGATCTGTTTAAGGCCATTTACTCCGATAGATCTAGGTAGGCAAGGTCATGTTTAATAGTCTCTTCCCAACTTCTCTTGGGTCTTTCTCTACCTCTACCTCTACCTCTACCTCTACCTCTCCTACTCCTAGCAATCTCCATACTTTCACACCTTCTAACAGGTGCCTCCGCTGGATGCCTTCTAACATGGCCAAGTATGCAGAAAAAGATGAGAGGTTAGCAAGACCATGTCAAGAAGTGCTGAGTTGCAGAGGTTCAAAACAATAATATTTAGTTTTTATTTATTTATTTTGAAGGGGTCGATTTGGTTTGGAAAAAAGAGAGAGGGGGGGAGAGAGATTTAAGTTGTGCTGCAGCAAGACATACTCCACTCATACTTTCATCTTTTCTTATCCATATGTCACTTCATATGATTTCTAGCTTTTCCTAACAAATCATTCAGAGAATTATAGAAACAATAGAAGCAGAAGATATGGTACCAGTTAGTCCAAGAGTCCTTAGATCCCAAAGTACTATATGGTTGTCAGTGCCTCCTGTTACCAGTCTGCAATTTCTCCTCAATAAAGCAGATGCTAGAGCCTGCGCATTTTTCTTCACTTGTTGCATATATGCCTTGTATTCTGGTGTAGCCACTTGTTTCAGGGCTATAGCAAGGGCAGCAATGTGATTATTGTGTGGCCCACCTTGCATAGCTGGAAAAACAGCGAAGTTTATTTTCTCCTCAAAGTCATATTTGTCGCTACCATCCCCTTGATTTAAAAGCATTCCTCTCTTCCTTGGTTTTGAACCTTTTCTATAGAAAATAATACCTCCCCTGGGTCCTCGAAGGCTTTTATGAGTTGTTGATGTAACAATGTCGCAATAGTCAAAGGGGCTGACACACTCCTGCAAAAACCAACCAAACAAGATATTAGAAGAAAAAGTAGTGGAATAAATTTTTGAAAGAAAAAGAATAACTACTTTCAAGAATAAAAATTTAAGAAAAAGAATTAAAAAAGGCTTCTAGAATTTTAAATGGATAAGCACCCAACAGGCTGTGAAGACAAAAATCTAAAAAACCAAATTAGGGAAAAGCTAAACCCATAAACCAGAATACTTTTAATAGAAAAATAATAACCTGCTTTGACTTGCACATCTGGAGATAAGTATGCAACCATGTATAAACTGCAATTATTCACACATTGCATTAATTATTGTACAAAAATGATTCACGAATGGCATAGAGAAAGAGTACAACAACTCAGCCTAAAATGATTCAGAATTGGCAGACCTATAATACACTACATACATGCATATTTAACAGTGAAAAGATAAGCCTAAAATTATTGTCAGCAATTGTATTAGGCATATTTCTTTCTTTCTTTCTTTCTTTCTTTTTTTTTTGGGGGGGGGGGTAATAATTCTCAGGTCTTTTTTTTTCTAAAAATTAAAGAGGAAAAAACAAAAAGAAATCAAGCCTTCCTACCTTTTGATTGTAAAAATAAATAAATAATTATGACAACTTCACATAGCTATATAATAAATGTATCATGAGATATAATATGACAACTCCATATAGCTATATAATATACAATCTGAACAGTCGGACAACAGTGATCACTTAATTCCTTTTAGTAAAAAAGCAACTGTACACTCTGCGCCAAAAATTATTCTGCCACTATGAAGTCATCGTGCTGACCAATGTTAAAATTTTCTTCCCTCTCAAAATTTGTCCCTCCTATTCTTCAGTTGAAAAAGAGTAATTAAAAAAAATTCCAATGTGTGGAGAAACTGCCACGACTTTTGGATGAAGCCCTGGTTATCACAACATTTTAACATGCTACAATGACCATAAATTTAGTCTTAACATTTTTTGGCTGAAGAAAAAAAAAACAACAGAAGCAATAAGATGGGCATCATGCTTGCCAGTAGATGCAGCTGAATTTACAAAACAAGGCCCAAATACTGGAATCACATTTTATGATCACACCATTGCAAGTTATGCCCATAGATGTCATTGAAAAAGCTTTTTTATGAACAAATATAAACATATGGCAAACATCCACAAAATAAAATTTCTATTAACATATAGAACACTGGCCATGTTATCCATTGATTCTCTCAAAAATGCTATAGTTCATACTCCATATGATGTGATGCTACAATGACCATAAATTTAGTCTTAACATTTTTTGGCTGAAGAAAAAAAAAACAACAGAAGCAATAAGATGGGCATCATGCTTCCCAGTAGATGCAGCTGAATTTACAAAACAAGGCCCAAATACTGGAATCACATTTTATGATCACACCATTGCAAGTTATGCCCATAGATGTCATTGAAAAAGCTTTTTTATGGACAAATATAAACATATGGCAAACATCCACAAAATAAAATTTCTATTAACATATAGAACACCGGCCATGTTATCCATTGATTCTCTCAAAAATGCTATAGTTCATACTCCATATGATGTGAATGCCATAACCAAAGAAATAAAATGCACTGATGTGAATTCCATAGTTCATACTTCATGTGTGTGTGGGTTTTTTTTTTTTGGGGGGGGGGGTGTTTGGGATTATCTAAGTGTCTTGGACGATACCACCACTCCCTGTTCCAGACATAAACTTTTACCCTTATTGGGGAGGAGGTGAATGGGACTGAAAGGGAATAAATAAGAGGAGGGCCAAAAAAAAAAAATACATTGTTTGGGAGGAGGTGAATGAGGGGAATGTGATGTAAATGGAGATGATTCATTTACCTCCATTGAACCCACCCCCCCCCCCCAAAAAAAAAAAATTGTGGGGAATGGATGTAAAAGCATTTAAAGTATGTTTCTCTTTGTTATCCTCAGTATTTTTTTGTTATTTCTACACATGCCTATCATAAATAAAAAAATTTTAAAGGATATAATAATATTTTTAACTATATTCACCCTCTATTCCCCTTCCTATCTCTTCCAAACAAACAAAAAATAATTAACCTTCATTCCCTTCCCTTCCCCTCCCTTCCCTCTCATTTACTTTAGTTTCTTTCTCCTTCCCTTCCTTCCCATTCTCCCAAACAAAGGCTTGCATCATCTCACTTCGACTCTGTACATTCCATCCAATTCCACTTTACCCATTCCATCAGTTCTCGTTAAAAACATGTGGTGTTTTCACTTTAACCTTGTACATTCCATCTTATTCCACTTTACTCATTCCCTCAGTTCTTGTTGGAAAAAATGCCACATGTTTCCAACAAAAAATTTGACAAGTAGGACAATTTAAAGTGCAGCTCTTAAAGTGACAATGGTGATAAAGTACAAGATTACTAATAATAATCAGTGGCGGACCCAGAAATTTAGGTTAGCGTAAGCGTAAATTATATAAGTAAAATTTTAAATTTTAAATAAATGTATAAAATTTGATAAAATACAAAATATTATACATTGATATTAAATATTTCTTACAAAAAATATAAAAGTAAGTTACTCTTATTCTTTGCCAATAATAATAATAATAGTAATAATGAGCATAAAAGAAATGGTGGGGAGAAGAAAATAAAAATAAAAGAACTAGTGGGAAGAAGAAAATAAATCTGGTAGGGGTGAAAGAGACTCGAACTCTCACCCTTACAGCAAGAGGAGCCGATTGACTGCAAACTAGCCAACTACACCACCACTCAACATGATATCAAAAAGCATTAAATTATATTAATTATTTAAAACCCAGCGTAGGCGGTTGCCTACTCTCGACACCACGTGCGTCCACCTCTGATAGTAATTTACTCTTTTTCCTTTTCTTTGATAAATGAAAAGAAAGAGTCCTTGCAACAATATAAATCAAGTGCCTTCTTAATTTCAATTATCTCAATTATAATATTAGCCAATAAGAAGAACCAATACCCAACACTCCCAAGTTCACAGTAGAGCCCAAACTCAAAACAGTAAAAAGAGGACATGAGCAGCTAGAGTTACCACTAACAGATATAGAAGGCCTATGCAACGGTAAAAACATATAGATCAATTAAAGAACAAGCCAAGGAAGCATAAAAAGTGTTTTAGGCAGAAATTCAATGAGGGCCTAAAAATTATGTGGCGTAAATTTTCACCTTAGCCGCAACAAGACCACTTATTTGAGCCATGTCACACATTAATACTGCTCCACATTTATCAGCAATCTGTCTAAACCTTGCATAATCCCACTCCCGAGGATATGAACTCCCACCACAAATTAGTATCTTGGGCCGAAAATCAAGGGCTCTCTCCTCAAGTTTATCATAGTCTATGTACCCAGTATGCGGGTTAATCTTATATGGGAGGCTTTCAAAGAAAATCGAAGCCCCAGAAAGTTTCCTACCATTGGGTGTATAGTACCCATGACTAGTGTTCCCACCAGAGGGGGTATCCAATCCCATTATTCGATCCCCTGGTAATAGTAGACCTGTGTAAACTGCAAAATTCGCTGATGTACATGAATATGGTTGAACATTTACGCCCCAGTTTTCTGAATCCAGGGAAAAAGCTGCCAAAGCCCGCTTCCAACATAGCATTTCAATCTCATCAATGTACTGATTGCCACCATAATACCTTGCACCAGGCATTCCCTCCGAGTACTTGTTCGTCAAATGGCTCCCCAAAGCTTCAATTACTGCCCGGCACACAAAATTCTCCGAAGCTATCAATTCAATCCAGTTGAATTGCCTATGCTTCTCCTTCTCCATAATCCCATGAACATCGGGGTCAGCAACGCAGAGCGGCTGATTGCCCCAAGCCCTTACCGCACTTCGACGCAATTCAAGACCTTGTGGTTCAACAGAAGCCCGTTTGGACGATGAAACCGCCGGTGATTCCCCGTCTCTTCTCCTCTTAATACACATAGAATGACCCAAAATTCGGAACTCCTCAACCTCTCTCTCATCCCCGCTCTCTCCCTCCTCGTTCTCGTTCTCATCCTTGTGATTCTCCGTCTGCTGCTCCATCAACTGAAGAGGAATTGACGGAACCAGGTGCGAAGGATTGCGCAAGCTCGAGTCGATCTGGAACGAAATCGAATCATTGGCGATCTGGGTCCGGTGCGCGGCAGGTGCGGAAGCGTGAGAGGAAAACTCGATCGAAAGATTCGATTGCGAGTGCGTCAAATCCATATCCAAAAACACAACTAAAGAAAACCAAAACCCTAACCTCAGTTAACCGATTCAACTTCAAGGCCCAGGAAAACAATAGCAGCAACAGAAACAACGACAACGACGCCTGAAAGAGTCACAGTAGCAGTATCGGAATATCGATCGTCGTGAGGTGGAGTGCGTGGTTGACGCTTCCATAGAATTCTCTAAAACCCTATCGCAATGCTCAAAACTACGGATATCTGTGGATATATGTATATATATTTGAGTGTGGGTGTAGGTAGACGGAATAAGAGAAGGCCGCCGCGTTGGCGACAGAGGAGAACGAGACGAGTGGTGGTGGAAGGCGGAGAGAATGAGAAGAAGAGATGGGCAATGGCGTAGTTTTGACGAAGACAAGAGAGAGATTCGCTTCGTTGGGGAATGCACCTGGACGGATTTTGGCTCAGGTAACGTTCGGAACCTGGATGTTGCCAAAAAAACGACCCGTTAATCTCAATCTCAACCTCTGTAAAGGTGTAAAATGTGAAAGTTAATATACCATGTTTTATACGATGAATGAAAATTTTAAATTTTGTAATCTTGCAATAAATATTCGTAAAGTTTTATATTTTATTTTATTATTAATTTCAAATAAGACCAAATTTATATTTACTTAGAAATTCTAATAAAAGAGTACAAATTCTAATAATATTTTAACAAATCAAAAAATATTTCTATAAATTTTAAAAAATTCTGGTTAAAAAATTAAAAATTTTTTACTCAAATTTATTTGAACAAACAAAAATTTGTTCCAACAGAACTATTAATTTCTATTTTTTATGAGTTATGATTTACTCTAAATACTAAAAAATAATTTAAATTATATTTTATCTTAATTTTTATAATTCCAAACATTTTTTTATTGGGTGTGTTTAGAGTTATATAAATTTATAAAAATTAATGTCTCGTATTTTGTGCAACTAATAAAAAAATTAAATTTTATAATTTCGTAATTCAAGTTTATAAAAATTTGGAAAATTTTATATTTTTTTATTTAATTCCGAAGACTATTCATGCTTTTAACGACATTCATGTACAACAAAACCTTTGGTAACCAGGGACCGTACAGAATGATTGACAAGGTTGAAAATGAATAATTGTGGGATGGGAATAATAATGTTATGATACAATGCATATTCTCATACTTTAGTTTCGTTATTGGGTCAGATAGCGTTATAATAGAATATTATATTTTATTTTAGTATTTAATTAGTGGGTGAGCATTAGTGAAGGTCACGGTGGATGAATGCCATTCTTGCTCTTCTTAAAATATATTTAATTTCCCTTAACAAATAAAAATAAAAAACGACAGGCAGAGAGGAATGAGATAAGAAGGCAGGTTTTCAGCAGGACAGTGATCCAGAGAGAAAAAAGTGTGGGGAGAGGGAGAGAGAGAGAAGATGAGGTTGACATGGTTTTTGTTCAAAGATTTGGCAGATTTTAATGGGAGGAGAGGAGGAAAACGTTGGGATTTTTGGCCACAATCAAAAGGCAAATAATGCTGTCTTACTCATCACGCCTTTCATATTTTGACTCTTTTTTGCTTTTCCTCAACATTTTTCTCTCTTCTTGTTTTGAATTCATTTTTAAGTGTGACTGGCATAGGTCAGGGAGCGTTTGGTTGACAAAAAAATATAAAGATTTAATGTAAAAGTGATATGTAATAAAATTTGATTAGAAAAAATATAAAAAATTAGTAAAAATTAGTGAGTTTTGATTGATTTTGGCCAACCAAACATCCTTAAGGAACTAATTATACATACTAGACGTTGGTGCACATGCAGTGCATTTGATTTTTTTTTTGTCTTAATAATCAATAAAAATATTTTAGTTTTGCTAATTATGAATATTTACTTAATCTTTCTATTAAATTTTATTTTTATATACGTTTAGATGTTGATGCACACGCGATACACGTAAATATTTATTAAATTTAAATTTTTAAATTTTGTTCAGATTTTCTTTGGTTTATCCTTAACAGCATTAAACACTTATTCTTTCCGCATGATCAGGAAGAAATTTATTAGAAATAAATTACTGTTTCATCAATATTCAAAATTTGTTCAAATTTTCTCCTCGCTTGAATGTTTCTAACGAACAAGTTAAAGATTAAAGATTGAGTTTGGCAATATCCAACGATTGAAGATTGAGTTTGGCAGAATGAAAAACTGCTTCTCAAAGCAAACATCATAATGGAAAACTATTTGGATTATATCATAGGTAAGAATAATATTTCAATAACACCTTTAATAACTATTATAATTAATTGTAGAGGATAATTATATCAATCGAGTTTCATCAGTTGAGCTTCACCAAAAACAAGAACCACAAAAAAAAGCTTTACCAAATCTCGGTACTCACTTTATAATAGTAATAGATAATAACAAAATAAATCAAAGTCAAGGCACTACTAATCGATCAAGTGCCAGCTCAAAGTAATATATTAGTATAATAATCAATTCAGAGCATCTACTATTACGTATTTGTAATCTAATAAAATTAAAATTAAAATTATATCAATAAAGTAAATAAATTAAATCCTCTAGAAATAATAGAAGTAAAGGAGAAGACTTGTTTGTTGATGAAATCCCATTTAATAATTGCTAATGATGTGTTATTGGTTCCAACAATATTTTCCACCTCTTTCTTACCTCAAATTTCCAAATGAACTTCTTGAAGGAACAAGGTCCATTAGAATAGAAGAGATTTCGCATCTCATTTTGTCAAAATGTATTTCAAAGCAGCATGACTAGTGTAAACGATAAATAAGAAACCAACAAGGTATAATCGGAACTTACTAAAGACAAAGACTACTGTTAGTAGCTCTTTCTCAGTAGTTATGTAATTGTTTTGAGTAGGGTTTAGAGTCTTACTAGTGTAGTATATGACATATGACTTTTTATGTAATTACCTAGACACTTAAACGAGTTATTTTATTTATCCTTTACATCATTATAATGCATATATATGTATTGCATGTCATTATATTGCATTGGACTCGAATTTGGAGTTATGGAGTGTGAGTTTTACATTTAGAATATTTTCTTAAAATTTTTGAAAACCTTACTTTGTCGTTTACAAAACTATGCTCAGTTCATGCGCATAGGGCGGCCTTGATGGGAGTCGTGTGTACAACATTTCCTTCCATGTGTGCACGGAGTATCCCTAGAGCTTTGTGTGCATACTGTATTGCCTCTTTTGTGCACATGACCTAGATTCTGGGTTTGTATATGCGTTAACTCTTTTCTTATATTTTCAGTTGCTCATTTGACCAAAACTTGATCAATCCTCCTAGTATAGACAATACGCCGACTCTACCTCTCTACCCTCACCATACTTCATTATCACCTTCTTACTTCTTTTCTTTCTTTGTTTTGAATCAAGAGAGAGAGTGTGACATGTGTGTATACCTGAGAGGTGATATAAAAAGAGAAAAAGTTCTGGCTACTTTTAAGTATTCTTGGTCGATGTTTGGTTAAACTTGGTTCGTAAAGAGTTATAACTGCCCTTGACGTGGAGTGCGAAGCTTATGTGGTGTGGTGATATTTTTCATTTCTTTTCTTTTCTCCTACAAGTGTCTTCTTTTTCACTATCTTATTCATCTTTATTCTCCTTTTTTACACTGAGAGAGGTAGGGGTTTCTTGCACCTTATTTAAATTTCATTGTATTGATGGAGTGTTTGTCTTGATATGTTGTGAGTTTTGGTTGAGTTTTGAAAGAAAATATATAACATGTTCACGCATGCCTATATAGAGACGAAGAGTGATATTTGTTGATATTATTACATAAATACTTAATTCATCTTAGAGATTTGTATATGAAACTTGTTAATGATTGCTTTAGCATGCTTATATCTCTTAGTGTATGAGAAATTGTTAATGAAATGCTTGGATGATCAACCAAAAAGGCACAGCATTCTGATTTATGTTACAGGTGGCTCTATCGTGCACATGAGGGTCCAAATCCAGTGCACACACATTTGGTTGGCCTTGTGCACACGCCAAGGTTGCTTGGTGACCTGTTCGCACACGAGAGTTTTTCTCATGCATAATTGTTGTCTTATGTGCCAAACATTGGTCTAGTACACATGACTTGCTAGGCATCAGCTTGTGTGCACGACTTTCTGACAATTAATTTAATTTTAAATGTTGTGCTATTTATTTAATGGATAGATGCATTTTATAGATTATTAGTTATTTATATAACGGAATGAAATTATGAAAATTAAAATAATAAAATATATTGAAATTTGAAGATATATAAATCGTACATTAATTTTGGGTTATGGGTTGGTACTAAAATAGGAGGGTATTAATATATCCTAAGGTTAAAAGACTCGAATTTACATAAGGATTGGTATTTACATCCAATAGGTTATTCGCCTACAAAAGGAGGTAGGTGTTGAAGGGTGTATTATTTCCGAGACATAGCTCGGAAGCATATATGAAGTCGCATATTCACTCATGTTAGCCAATGCCACATAGGGTAGGCTCAGATCGAGTGTAGGTTAGTAGTTTGTGGCCACTAACTCACCCAAGTAGAGTACTAAGCCCATGGTGTATGGATTTCGGATATATATACATATATTATAAGGATGATAATAATTATATAAATTAACTAATGTGGATATGGGTGATGTACCGATTGTCACACCCTGGATCTCGTGACTCGAGGGGGTGAGTGAATAATCATATAAACTATGCACTAATTAACATTACCCTAATTAGAGCATTTCAACTTCCCTGGAGCAACAAATATAATAACCACAATAAAATCTTAAACATAATATAAACTAAGCCTTGACATAGACCAAACTACCATGCTCCAACGCATCCCACAAAATAAATAAATATAGGCCTTATGGCCATTATAACCCAATTGAATAAATCTCCACATTAAATAATATTACAGTCTAAAATAAAATTAAACTTAAGCAAATGAAAATGTAATGTTTGCAACAACATATTCAACTTCTAGTCCCACCAAATGCTCACCTAATTCTTAGGATCTATTCCTATAACAAAACCTGGAAGGATGTGAGCACTAATCCACTTAAGCCCATAAAATAATATAAAAGTATATACAATATGTAAAGCGATAACATTAAACATAGCCATTATGTACAATTCAACATATATAACTTAACCATAATACGTCATCAAACCATTATCAAGATCATCATATGGGTGAAACATATTTCTCATTATCATCATCATCAATCACAATATTTTGTCCAATCATTATTTTAGTTAGTATTATTATCATCATTTCTCAATTACAATATCATTTCCATCTAAGTCTGCAAGGTCGGTACAATCAAAGTTGTCATTTGGAGCCACGATTAGCTACATTATAAGTCATCGTTAAGGGCCACGATTAGCCACAACACACATTATGTTGTAACAATATTTGCAAGTGAGAGAGAGAGAGAGAGAGAGAGAGAGAAAATAAAAGGAATAAAGTTTTGGGATTAGTACTTGTAGATAGTAGTTGTGTTGACCATAATTGTTCATGATTAAAACAGGCTTCCATGCAATCCTGTTGGAGAACAAGGATGTAAAATGACACATTTATCCTCACTCAAATAGTGATTTCTAAACCGCTATTGATGGAGGGACTAAATTTCTGTTTGACCAAAACTGTAAGGATTTGATTGTTATAATTGAAACATAAGAGATTAAAGTAATATCAAGTGCAAATTGTAGGAGTGATTTTTGTACTTTATCCTATTTTTTATTTTCTATTTTCTATCTTAAGATTCATATTTTAAGAATACTAAAAAGATATTTGGTTTTATATTTTTTATTTTCTATATTTTGGAATTCTCCTTATTTTGGGTCGAAAAGGTTTAAAACGACTTTTTGCTATTTTTCACCTTATGTGTAAACATGTTCTCTATTTTCTAAAACATATTTTAAAAACACATGTGACCAAATTTATTTTGAACTGTTTTCTTTATTTTCAAAAACTCAAAATGAAATATGGGCCCAAAATAGGTATAGCAAATGTACCTTTTCCAAAAAAAAAAAAAAAATTGAATAAAGAGAGGGAAATAATAAGTTTGAATTTGATATCAACTATATATACAAACCCATAAAAGAAGCCATGGAATGTCATGCTTTATCACATTCAAGTCTAATGAATGAAATTGTTTGGCCAAAAGGAATTTACGAAAAATGAAAAAAAAAAATGATGGGATGAGGAATTATGAACTATCGGTGTTTGTATTCCTATGGTAAAAAACCATGTATATGTGATATAGTTTTTTTTTTTTTTTTGGTTGTGGTGAACAATAATATTAAGCACCTCTTGAAATTGTTGTCTTTTGATTTAATATTTGCCTAACTTAATTTTATAACCAATAATTTGGTCCAATGCCATTGACTGGCTAGGAAAACAAATTAAATTGGTGGACCAGGAGACACATTGGAATCAATTATATATATTTATATATTTTTTTGAAACTGGCATATATATATGCACCTTTATGTATATGTTTAGTTATTTGGAAGAAAATGATAAAGAAGAAAACTTAAAAAAGGAGCGATCGACCCAGGAAAGACTCAGAGCTAAGTAATGTGGCCAAAAGGACTTTACCAAAAAATGACAAGAAATGATGGGATGAGGAAATATGAAGTTTGTACTCTTATCATAAAAGAAAACATGCATATGTGATTTAATTTTTGGTGGTGGTGAACAATAATATTAGGTACCTCTTAAAATTATTGTCGTTTGATTTAATATTTGCGTAACTTAATTTTATAGCTGATAATTTCGTCCAAATGCCATTGACTGGCTAGGATGTCAAATTAAGTTGGTAGATCAAGAGACACATTGGAATCGACTATATATATTTATATTTTTTTGAAACTGGCATAACTATATATATGCGCCTTTATGTATATGTTTAGTTATTTGGAAGAAAAAAGCAAACAAGATAATGTGCAAACTTAAAAGATGAGTGATGGACTCGGGAAAGAATTAGAGTCAAGCAATGCGGCCAAAAGAATTTTACCAGAAATGAAAAAAAATGATGGGATGAGCAAATATAAAATTTGTACTCCTATAATAAAAAAACATGCATATGTGATATAGTTTTTGATGGTGGTGAACAATAATGTTATGTGCCTCTCGGAATTATTATCCTTTAATTTGATGTATGCTTAATTTTATAACTAATAATTACCAAAAAAAAAAAATTATAACTAATAATTTGGTCCATATGCCATTGATTGGCTACGAAACCAAAGTAAGTTGGTGGACCAGGAGACACATTGGAATCAATTATATATATTTATATTTTTTTGAATCTAGCATATATACATATATATATATATATATATATATATATATATATATATGCCTTATTGTATATTTTTAGCTATTTGGAAGAAAAAAGTAAATGAAACAACGTGCAAACTTAAAAAATGAGCGATGGACCTAGGAAAGACTCAGAGCCAAGCAATGTGGCCAAAAGGACTTTACAAAAAATAAAAAAAAAAAAATGATTGGACAAGGAAATATGAAAGTTTGTACTCCTATGGTAAAAAATCATGCATATATTAAATACTTTTTGGTGGTGGTGAACAACGTTATAGTAGATAATTTGGTCCAAATGCCATTAACTGGTTAGGAAGCTAAATTAAGTTGGTGGACCAAGAGACACATTGGAATCAATTAAGGGTTGGTTGATGTAATGAGGGTAGGCAAGGCATGTTTCTGTACTCATTTTCTTTTTTTTTTTTTTTTTTTTTTTTATCTTTTTGTAGATACTATTCGTGCTTTTCTGATGATGCTTTATGGTTTACTTGTTGAAATTATATAGTGAACCCTTGCACTTTATTTTAAAATACTCATCTCTTAGAATTGATTTGATTTTAAAATAAGTAATTAATTTGATTTAATTTAATTTGATTTGAAAAATAAAATTTTATGTTTAGAGCATATGTTTGAATTTAAAAATTAAATTAATTGATTTAAGAAAAATATCAAATTTGAACATGTTAGTGAAAAATAGTAAATAAGGACAATATAATATATGATAGTAAATTTGACCAATTATTTAGATAGCTAAATAGAATAATGAATTCTTATTAAATTCTGTTATTTTTTGTTGGATTTTAAATAGTATAGAAATTCTAAAATTTAAGTTATGAAATAAAATTAAATCTAATTTATAAAATTTTATTTTGATTCTAAACATAAAAATTAGTAAAAATTATCATAAAATAAAAATAAATTCTATTAAATCTACCATTTTAAATAGAGCATTATATAAATTTTTTCGTAAAATCTTGAAAGTGAGTTGGTTTTAACGTGCTTCCAATTCAGTATAAAGCCGTCAGGGGTCAATGTCGCATTGCTATTTACTGCTGGACGCTTGTTCGCCCCTACGATTCTAATTCGGTTGCCACTACCAAATGGTCACAAAAAAAATTCCATAAAATGAAAATATCGCGAGTGAGGCAATGATGACCGTGCATAAGCTCTCTCTTCGCACGGCTCACTCCCAATTCCTTTTTTGCTTGGCAATTATTGATGGTGTTCTTGGCCTCCGTTTGGAGTTTTACATTTTTTTGAGAGAATAATTTATCCGTCCAATACTTGTAATTCTTTTTTGTTAATTAGGCATGGTTTGGGAATCCAATTAGTTTATTTGTTTTTTAATTAATTACTAGTTAGCTAAAAAAAACGTAAGTTATTTTTACGTTTGGGAAGTTAAGCTAACTACAGCTAAATTTATATATTGATATTTATATAAAATTACTTTTGAAGATACAAATGTCTCAATTCCTCAAAATCTGAAAGAATAGGTCGACTCACCAATTCAGAAGGGTCGACCCTTTTCTAAAAGTATGACCAAAGATAATTTAATAATTTTAAAAAAATGATGAAATAGCTACTATAGTGTTTTTACAAAATAGTCAGTTAATAGTCGAGATTTCCAAACGACACCTTATAATAATTATTTTAGTGAAACACATAAATTAAAGGTGGAAGTTCCACCCATCCAAAAAAAAAAAAAAAAAGAAAAGAAAAAAAAAATGGTGGAAGTTCCTCAAAATCGACCATGGTTGATTGCAAGACCCCAGTGAAACATACCCAAATCAAAGGCGGAGATGTGCCATTATTGAACCGTGCAAGGCCCAGGCGGAACCTACACAAATTAGCACAATTATTGTACTGCCTACCATCCTGCCTGCTTGCTCCATCTGAGTAGTTAGTGTAATATAAGGGGAGTTTCATTTATTAAAAAAACATAAAAAAAAATTTATTATTTATTTATTTTTTTAATTTTTTCTAATTAAATTTCGTTATATATTATTTTTATACCGATTTTTATTTTTATTTTTTAATCATTCAAACACTACCTTAATAAAAATAAAAATAAAAATAAAAATAAAACCAGATTACTGTAATACTACTTTTTTACGGCAGAGCATTTATAATCTGACCCCAGAAGCTTAATCCCCGACATTTACTCACAATCGTTACATATAACCTAATTATATTATTTCTTTTTTTTCAGTAAAAAAGATTAACAGCCACGATAAAAATAGTCCACGCAACCCTTTTGCTCGTACCTCTACTCAATCAGCAACGTTACCAAATTTTTGAGCATGTGAGGCAAACCTAACAAATGGGGCCACGTTTGAATTTTGGGACACACCAATTTTCGCCGTCAATTGGGGAAATAATGAGACATCGACACATTTCTTCGAGTAAATGCAATGGAAAACGAAATTTAAGAGGAGTTTTGGTTGATTAAAATTAATTAAAATTTATTAAGGTTTCGTTTGGTGTATAAAAATTTGATGGAAATTTTTAAAAATTTTTGAAAATCTCTATTATATTTTTATACATTCTTACATTCTCAAGGTTTAAAAAAAGTTTAACACATTTTAAAAAAAGTTGAAAACTAGAATTCGGTTAATCAAATTGTAAAATTTTTCGCCATTCTCACCGTAAACTCCCAAATTGCCAAACAATACCTATTTTGACTATTTTTTCTAGGGTCGTGCAAATTGTTCCGACGGATTCGCACAGCTAACTTTTATCCAAACGGATTGTAAAAATTGTTTTAACGAATTGTAGTGTAAGGAAGTCATGACTGATATAAAATTTTGAATCTGTTCAAACGGAAATCCAATATGTCAGAATAAGAATCTTATTGTTTATCAACAAAAAACACGGTTTGAATGCACCAAACACAAAATATTTCCTAAACTGCATTTTATTGCATTTTATCTTACTTTTTTTTTTCACTCCAAACACACCATAATTTTTATAAATTTTTTGTACTTTCTTCCAATTAAAAATTTTCACATATCACTTTTACATTAGATATTTGTACGTTTATGATATTTTTTTACCAAACTTTTACCAACCAAACATTCCTTATATGGCTTCATTTGGAATTTTTTTTTAAATTTTTACAAATTTTTCTAAAATTTAAATTTTCATTTCACTACACAAATTATAAAAAAACTTTTTATTTACTGTATAAATTACCTTTTTACAAATTTAAATAAATTTAAACAACTCCAAATACTTCCATAATAACAAATAATCTTCTATGATTACATTTTGAGTTTGTTTGGTGTAATATAAAATATTAAAAATTTTTAAAAATTTTTACGAATAATTTATTTTTTATTTTATTATACAAATTATAAATTTATAAATTATCTCAAATTATTTAACGGTGTGTCACTTTAACAGTTTCTTTTATGTAATCAATGTGTCAATCCATATATATACACGTACATTCACGTATGGCTCACTCCACTTTACACGTACACGTCGACGTTTTAAGTGGGGCTTCCTTAACGCTGTCCCCAAGAGAGCGCCTTCAGGTGTGGTCCCCAAAACGACAGAGTTTACATAGTTGATAATCCACTTTACCTCACCGCGGACGCGTGGTCAAAAGCTTCGTGCTTTTCGTGGCTACAGGATGGAGAAATGGTTCTGGTACAAACTAGGCCATGGTAGTTAAGGTGGATACTCGAATGGTTGTTCGACACGCCATCAGACAACTGTGGGGAGGTGATGGCACGTAAGGGTCGCGTAAAGCGAGTACGCTAACTTTTCGTAACTGCGCGCCTATTGTTGCTCGGGGATTCGGTGGCCGATGTTTCTTTCCGTCGGCCGAAGGTACACGTAGGCGTCACCGAGAAAGGTCGCGGTCTCTCCGAACATTTCGACAAGCTTCAAAACGTAAATTAAAATTACAATAAAACCCTTATGATCCATTTCCGGATCTCTCTCTTTCTGTCTCTCTCTCTCGCGTTTTTAAAGAAAATAATAATAATAAAACAAACATATTCATTATCTTTAAACAGAATGATAATAATTTTTTTTATGAGTAAATTACACTACATCTCCTTAATATTTAGATAATTACATTTATCATACATAATATTTAAAAGTTATACATATTTCTCTTATTTTGAAATATTATTAACATTGACATCATTCCAATAAAATCAACCGTTAAAATTGAATAGAATATATTAAAGTGACAAAAATTTTAAATATTTTTTCTATTTTATTCCTCACTCTCTCACATATTCGTTAATTTTTTTTATAAAAATCCACCAAAAAAAAAAAGTAAAAATAAAAAGTTTTTGAGGACTTTTTTTTAAAGAAAACTGATGAGATGTGAGTGAAGGAGGGGTAAATAAGAAACATACCTAAAATTTGTGAAGGAGGAGTAAATAAGAAAAATACCTAAAATTTTAGTTAATTTGACATTTTATATTAAGTTTTTATGACTAATTTTATCAGAAGGGGGTCAATGTTAATAACATTTTAAAATAAGAAAGATAAGTGTAACTTTTAAATATTCTCCGTGCTAAGTGTAATTGCCCAAAGTTTAAGACAAAGTAATTATAATTTACCTTTCTTTATTTAGGCTTAATTGTTCCAATTGTAATTAATTGATATCTTGGTTAAAACATATATTTGATATATTTTGAAAAAAATTTGTCAATGTAGTTTATAATTTTTTGAGATATATTATAAAGGGTGCATTTCGTGTAATAAATTTTGATGAAAATCTTTGAAAATTTCTGAAAATTTTTAAAAATTTCTAAAAATCTCTATACATTTTTACGTATTCTTGCCTTCTCAAAATTCAAAAAATATTCAATACCTTTTAAAAAAAAAAGTCGATAACTAGAATTCGGTTAATCAGATAGCAAAAATTTTTTTACCATTCTCACTATGAACTTTCAAGTTACCAAATGATACCCACTTTGACTATTTTTTTGTGGAGTCGTAGAAACCATTATAACGGATTGTAAAAATCGTTCCAACAGATTCGCACGGCCAACTTCCGTTCAAACGATTTCTACAATCGGTTTGGATGGATTATAGTGGAAAGAAGTTATGACTGCCCAAAATTTTGAAGCTACCAAATGAGTTTCAAGCTACCAAATGACACACACTTTAACTATTTTTTGTGCAGTTGTAGAAACCATTCTAACGAATTGTAAAAACTGTTCCGACAGATTCGCGCGGCCAACTTCCGTTCAAACGGTTTTTACAATCGGTTTGGATGGATTGAAGTGGCCAAAATTTTAAATCCGTTCAAACGAATGTCCAATTTGTCAAAACAAAAATCTTACTATTCATCTCTAAAAAAGGCAGTTTGAGATATGTGTACCAAAGGTAAAAAGTTTTTTTCAAATCACGTTTTATCTCATTTTATCACTCCAAACTCACCCAAAGATTGCTTTTTGACATTTGAATAGACACGCTTATAGCTCTAGCGATGTTAATATCATAGTGATATTTTTATTTTATAAATATTATTAACACATTCCAATCATCACTTGAAGACTCAAAATATGAATATTATCAAAATATTTCGGGTACATTAATTAAAAATATTAAATAAACGTGTAAAAATTAAAGAACTTGAAATATTTTTTTATAATTTAATGATTAGGAATGTAAACAGGAAGGGTACCCGCTCAGTTAATAAATTCTGTTACCAAACCTATTTATTTTTTATTTGTCATTACTGTCCCAGACTCGTTTATTTTTTGATTGAAATCTCAAACATATTTCGTCCCAAACTTGCAAAACCCAATTAACTTTGATACATGATTATTGGTTATGCTGCCCACATACATTTTTTTTGGCCAAATCTATTAGCAAAGAAAACTAAACATGTGTAAATTGTAGCATTTTCAACACAAAATCATTGCTCTACACTTTAACAAAGTAAAAATAAAAATATTCAATAGAATTATAAATTAAAAAAAAATAAAATTTCAGCGATTCTGTAAGAAAGCTTGGAAACAACTTTCCAAAAATCTACAATGTTAAGCTAAAAAAAAAAAAAAAAAGAAGAAGATTATTTAAATTAGACCAAAATAAGAAAAAAATCATGAGAATCTTACCAAACTCAAACTACAATTTTTTTTTATGTTCCTAAAAAAAAAAAAAGCCTCATAATAAACATTGACTTTTTAATTGTATCTATTTCCTCGTTTCCAAACTCCTCTATCCTTTCATTAACTAGTGACCATCAACACCATATAGTGACACAACTACCACCCCTACAATTTTTAATAACTCTCAATCTTTTACTGGTTGATTGCATGATTTAGCTCCTCAAACTATAAAATAAAATAAGACGTTTACAATAATTATATAGTATAATATTTTATTTTCTTGCCTAACTAAAAACACAGATTTGGGATATTTTTTTTTGGTCTTTATAAATTATTACAAATCAAACACAAGTTCAAAAATTTCATTTTGAAATCTGCTTTCAAGTGTAACAATCATCTTTCAATTCTAAAAAATTCAAAAAATTATCGATTGGACTACTATGGAGATCAATGACAAGATTTAATATATTCAAACACAATTATTTACAAACTTTTTGTGGCCTCAATGTTTAATAAATTAGATTAAACTTCAAAATAAAAATCGAGTATGCTGACAACAGCAACTCTACACACACACATATATCGCGGCCAAGCGATGAGGACAACGGTATAGATTTTATATGCAACATTAATCCTAGGCGATGGCAAACTATAGAGCAGAACATTGTTATATAGAAGAGAGTTTAGCAGTTTCAACTAATGAATAAGACTAAGGGAAGAAGATTTGAATTGTATTTCGAGTTATGGCAACAAAATGATAACTAATAAATATACCTAAGGTAAAAGAAAACAAAATTTCATAGATGATCCTTTCTTAAATTTGAGTAATTTTATTTTAAGAATAAAATTATAAATATATAAATGTATATTATACTAAATGGGTACTTTGTGGGTACCCTATACACATAAACAGGTATCAAGTAGCGGGTACCCTACAGGTAAATCTTGAATCCACACGGGTATTAAATTTCAATTTTAAACTCGTCCCAATACTATTAGGATATTTATCAACAAATTTTTTTATCAAGTTTAGTTGAATCAAAGACCCTCATGTACATGTTTCATTGCCATTGTTAAATACTTTTATTAAGAATGAGTTGTTGAACCAATTTTAAAAACTTTGCATATTTAAAAACTAGTAAGCTATAATATTTATGGTTTGATTTAACGTTGTAATATTTTTAAAATAAAGAGCGTCACTATATTTGTAAAACTCCAAAAATTTTAATTTATATACATATTATTCAACTTATTTTGTTATTTAAATAAAATATTTATGACTTGGGTTTAACATTACCATAGTTGTGAGGGACTGTGAGGGACCTGCTCATAAGGGACTGCCTGCGGGAGAGTGAAGCCAGAGGTGAAGCAGAGAAGCAATGCCTTCCTCCACATCGCCTGGGTCGTGGAAGGAAATGGCATATATGAAATATTCGATATCCATATAAGAACAACGCGTTTTAAAACCGTGAGGGCACTGGATTCAGTGGGAACTACAGGATTAAGCATGCTCCAGTGGGGGCAGTACCAGGATAGGTGACTTCTTGGGAAGCAGCTTACTAAGCCTAAAGCGGACAATATTGTATTATATGGATGCGGGTCGTTACAAATGGTATTAGAGCTAATGCCTAGCCGGAAGTGTGGGATCACGCGTGTGGGGGACCTGCCTGTGAGGGACTCTGCTTGTGGGAGAGTGAAGCAGGAGGCCACGCGGGGACGTGTGCCCTGTAAGAGGGGAGGATTGTGAGGGACTATGAGGGACCTGCCCATGAGAGACTCTGCTTGTAGGAGAGTGAGGCTGGAGGTGAAGTAGAGAAGCGATGCCTTCCATCCCACATTGCCTGGGTCATGGAAGGAAGTGGCATGTATGTAATATTCGATATCCATATAAGAATAACGCATTTTAAAGTCGTGAGGGCACTGGATTTAGTGGGAACGCCAGGGTTAAGAGTACTCTAGTGGAGGCAGCACCAGGATGAGTGACCTCCTGGGAAGCAACTTACCAAGTCCAAAGCGGATAATATTGTACTATATGGATGCGGGTCGTTACAATAGTTTATATAACAAAGAAGCTCATGAAAATATTTTTAACTATTACATTTGTTTAATGATCTGGATTACTTTTTTCTTTTTTTGGTTGTCTTTTTGTTACTTCATATGGAAACGCAGTCTCCCACTGTTTTTATATTTTTTGAATATTTTTTATAAAAATTTTTAAATAAATACTTTTAAAAATATGATAATATTTATAATAAATAAATTAATATTTTTAAACACTATGGCTATCTATTAGATATACTCACCTAAGGGGGCATTTGGAAGTACAAATTTAGCAAGTTTTCATATTTTTTGATAAAAATTATTAGTTGTAATTTTTGATGTGTTTGGTAAAGTAAATAGCAGTTTTTAGTAACTTTTTACAAATTTTAGGTATTTAGTAAATTTTTAGTAACTTTTGACAATTTTTAGCAATTTTTGTAATTTTTTTTATAACCTTTGATAATTTTTAACAATTTTTTTGCAACTTTTAAGTTAAGAAGTTATCATAACTAAGTAGAAAAGTGGTAAAATTTGATGGTTTTCCAAACACTCAGTAATCAAAAGTTAGTCATTTTTGTTAAAAATTATGCTCCCAAACGCCCTCTAAGATTTTTTATTCAAAAAAATAATCTTAGGTTTTAATTTTTTAAAAAAATAAAAAATAAACATTTAAATTAAAATTAGATTTTAAAATATATAAACTCTAAAATACGTTCGCTTTTACATTTTTTATGACATCAATATAATAAGATAGGTCAAGAATTTGAATTTGAGATATTTTTAATCGTTGGATTTGTTTAATGGTTAGGATTAGTTTTTTTTTTTTTTTTCTCTCCACATTGATTATCTTTTAGGTCATTTTACATAAAAATGCACTTTCTCATTTTTGCAATTTTTTTGAATACTTTTCTATAATTTAAATATGTTTCTAAAAATAAGAGGTAATTCAGTAGAAAAAATATTAAATAGAGAATTATTTTTAAAAGAATATTAAATTAGAAATATTTTTGAATAATAGTATTATTTTAGCAGAAACTCAGATTACAAAATCTAAAAGTATAAATGAATATCTAAAAAAAATAGTTAGATATTCAACTACAATTTAAATAATTGCTATATGATAAATATAGGTTTATTTTATATCAAAATATAATAATAGTACATTCAGATTGAATGTAAGGATATAAATTTTTATTTTTACTCTCAAAGTTAGTTAATATTAACAAATTAAATAATAATAAAATAGCTTTTAGAGGACACTTTAAATCATGAATGCAAATTTAATCATAGAAATTATAAAAGGAAGGGGAAGATAATAACGAAATTATATAGGGATAAGCCTTTGACATATTAGTGAATTATAAAATTAATCAGATTAAAAAATAACCACAAATCTCCACAAAATACATTTAATATTCAATCATGAATGCAAAATTAGTCATAGTAATGGTGAATAGAGAAGGAAGATAAGGACAAAATTAAGTTGGGTAAGCTCTTGACATAATAGGAAGTAATACAATTATATATATACAATAAGAAAGTTCAAGAATTTGAATTTAGATATTTTTAATTGTTAGATTTATCTAATGGTTAGGATTATTTTTTTCTCTAAAGTTTATTTTTTTTGTCCCACATCACTAGATAACTATAACTTCACTTTTTATTTTGCATATATAAAACAAGTTATGGTTTAATAGAAGTTAGTGAATTCATAGGTTCCTACAAGGGATCCACCTGATTATAAACTGAATGTGGTTGTAAAATTTACATTTTTTAAGTACATTAGGATTTATATTAAAAAAAGTAAAATAAATAAATAATTAGGTTATTTCTCTCACAATAACAATTCTTACTATTTTTAAAATTTTAAAAATACAAAAAAATACCTAAATATTAATTAGGCTTAGGAGTAGTTATTTTTCTAAATTTGAATTTTGAATGTAAATTAGTGACACGGACTATATTTTTTTTATTTTACAAAGCACAACATATGATTAATAATAATATTTTTAACTTGAGTTACTTATAAAACCAATTAAAAAATTATTATCGAATCCTAGTTGTGTGTTCTCTATTTCGCTATTCTTCTTTTTCTATTTTTACAAATCTTTGAATAAGGTTAGTTTTGTGAGCAAGTTTTTTTTCTAAATTCTAATTTTATATTTAAAGTTTTTCTCTCTCCTCTTTTCTTTCATTCTAATCCTTCGTTGCACTCTTCTCCTTCATTCTTGCCTCTTTTATTCTCTCTTTTCATTCACAAAGTTTATTTTTCTTTTTTGTCTTACATTGTTAGATGACTACAATTTTACCTTTTTTTTTTTTGTATATATAAACCTACTACATTATTGACTTATAATTTTAATAAATGTGAATAAACTCATGGGTTCCTACAAGACTTATAAATTTAATATAATTATAAAATTTATATATTTTAAATACATTAGGAATTATATTAGAAAATACAAATGAAAAATTCTTAAAGATAATTAGGATATTTCTCTCATAATAATATTTTTTAATATTTTTAAAATTTGAAAAATACAAAAAAATTCTAAATATTAATTAGGCTTGAATGTAATTGCTTTTCTAAATTCTAATTTTAAATTTAAATTGGTCACATTGATCATATTCATTTCATTTTATAAAGCACAACTTAAAATTAATAATAATATTTTTAATTTGAGTTATTTTATAAAACCAATCAAAAATTATTATCAAATTCTATGTGGCGTTCTCTATATTCACTATTCTTATTCTATTTTTCTATTTTTACAAATCTTTGAATAACATTAGTTTTGGGAGTAATCTTTTCCTAAATTTTAATTTTAAATTTAAAGTTTTTTCTTTCTCTTCTTTTTTTATTTCAATCTTACGTGGCTCTCCCCTCATTCATTCCTTTTTCATCTCTTCTCTCTTTTCATTAACAAACTTTATTTTTTTTTGTCCCACATTGCTAGATGACTACAATTACACTTTTTGTTTTGTATATATAATACCACCATAGTTTTGGTACATAATTTTAATAGATGTGAAATTAACTAAAAATCTGATTATTTAAATTTCTTTTATAACAGCTAATTTTATTCAATCTCTTCAAATGTAAATTATTTGAAATATTGAAAACCTATTAAGATGATATTATTCTTGGAGCTAGACAATATCTAAATTATTTATTTGAAATCCCCAACCCAAATTACTCACTTAGATTAATTAACCCAAAGTAATATCCTATATTTTAATTTATTCCTATTTGTTCCAAAATTCACTAGCACAAACAGTGCACATTTTTTCATGTGATGTAAACAGCACACATTTTTTCAAGGTTTGGAGTTGCACAGGTGTGTCAAAGTCGCAAGGACTTAAAAGATCAGGACGAGGAGGATCAAGAGGTGTGGGTTCCCATTGCCTTGCCACCATAAGGACTTCAAATTTAACGATATCTACAAGCCGGTGATGTGAAATCAACCGATAAGACTGCAGATGTGGATAAAAATAAAATTCTGATTCTGATTGATATGAATATGATGATAGATAAGAGTGTTGGGATGGTAATCCATCAAAATATTGTGTATCAGAAGAATAATATGGATTATCACTAGTACTTAGAATAATCTGGATTATAGTATAATTGATACTCAAAATAAGATATAGATGGATCACAATCAAAATCATTATCATTATCAGAATCAGAATCTAAATACATTATGCTACTCCTAAAGATTTGATTATGAAGATGGAAATTAAACCACTCCTAAAAGAGATGCAACTTTATTAAATTAAAATAAAGTAACGAAAATAAAAGAAGTATGATAGAATTAAAAGACTAAAATGAAAGGCATAAAAGATAAAGATATATGAATTGAAAGATGATAAAGATAAAAATTGGTTTGATGTAAAGTCGATGGACCCTTTCTTTAGCTGCCTTGATCTATATTTACCTTGTCGAAAAGTAACCGCCATCTGTAACCTCCACTCTTGTAACTTCCAACAACTCCCAACCACTCCTACTTATCTATAAATTTTAGGCTGTTGTAACTTTTTCAGGTGGTTATAACTGGTAATAACTTTCTATTATCTCTATGTATTTCCTTGAATACAAGTGCCAAAGATCTTCATAAAATCATTGGCCAAATAAAATAAATAGGCCAAGCGGAATATCATTACAGAAAGGCTAAATATTAAGTGTCTAAGACAATGTCAACTAAATCAAATATAGCTAAATTTCTTCCTGGTCGATCAAGCAAATGATATCGTTCGATTGGAAATCCTAACCAAATCTTATTATAGTCGATATTTTGGGACAAATAATTTCTAAATCTAGTTATTTTTTCTTCTGGAAGCCAAATCATTTTTCTTTGTCGTGCATGAATTCTCATCTAAATTGCCAACTTGCAACTTGTTTGAGTAACCTTCTCATTGCCTTTTATCACTTACACATGACTTCATTGCTTCAAACTAACTTGCATAGACAATCACCACATTCAACCACTAGCTTTGCCTAAGTATAGCTAGAGGAACAATCTAGGAGAAGAAATGAGCTTCCAACACACTACAAATAGATGTACAATATGCAACATTGACTTAGAGAAGGAAACATTAAGAGGAAGGAAAATTCAAAAATAATATTTATTTATAAATATGGGTATGTATGTTATATTTATACCATTGATCCCGTCTTTAAGTGCTAAGAGGTTGAGAGAGATACAAAGTTAAAAAAAGTGAGAGTGAGATAAAAAGTGAGCACAAGAAGGAGAAAAAAGGAGCCCAGACCTAGCTTACCTATTCTTTGCCTCTGTCCTCCATTCTTAAGGTAGCATGATAACATTTTAGAAACGTGTATTTTGTTAAGCAAAATATGTTTATGGAATGTTAATCAAACTCATTTCATTAATTAAGTGATTATTGATGGGTACATGCATGAAAGAAATTAAAGAATTTTACCAAGTTCGATTTACTGATATTTATGTCTATGCATGTTCTATATATATTCATCTTCCAAATTCTATCATTTAAATTGGCAAGTGATTGTACATAAAAAGTATAATTATAAATCTTGATTTTCATTGTTAGTTAATGTAATTTTTGTCATTATCTTATTGTTTTATTATGATTTTAGTTTTTAGTGTTAGTTTTTTTTATTTGTGTAGATTTTTGTAGGAAATAAGGTGAGTTCAAACTAAAATGAAGTTATCTAAAAAGTCAAGGAAGTTGAGCAGAAAATAAACAAAGAAATGAAGATTATTCTCTGTCGTCCAAACACCAATTCTACTGTCCAGACAGCAGTGAGAAGGTTTTCCCACACTTACCCGATTTCTAAGTTCTAGAATTTTTTATATTTATTTCTTCTTTGCCTTTTGGATGGTAAATTCTGCCATTTAGACACCGTGACTACTTTTTTCAATTTTTAGGTTTTATTATTATTTTATTAGACTATATAAGTACTGAATAAGGCAACTGCTCTGGGGAGTTCGGAATTTTATATTTTTAGGGTTTAGATAGAGAGTTCTAGAGTTCTTTTTGAGAGTTTTTTTTTATAGTGTTTTTTTTATTCAAGATTTATTATTGAAGTTATTTTTCAAGAATACATTTTCATTGTTCAAGATTATTCAAGTTCATCAATGGAGTTTATTTTTTTCTTTTTTTTTATTTGCTTATTGTTTATTTACTTATTGTTATTTTATTGTTATTATGCTAGGTTAGATTCATTTTCTTGTTTCAACACATCAATGATGGGTGGTTCTTTGTTCATTAATTGGATATGACTAAGTTTATGTGCACAATGACAAATCTTTTAAAATTTTAATTATAAATTAGATTTTATTGATTTTAATGCTTTCAAAAACAACTCATAGTGATCGTATTTCTTTGAAATCCCTAATAATATTTGTTGATCAAAATTTTCATAAATTAAAACTAACAAAAATCTGATTTGTATAGAAGATAAAATAACGATTATGTTTTGGTTTTTCTAATCCTATACACGATTTAAAATTGTGCTTTGGATTTGTTTGGTTTTTATGAAAATATTTTCTAGTTTATTTTTCTTAATCGTGAATTTTGAACTGAGTTTTGTATCATATTCGATTAATCAAATAAATAAATTAAATTGAATTTATAGGTTGAATCAAGATCCTTCATATTGATTTCTTAGAACCTAGGAATTTATTCAATAAATTATTTAAAACTAGAAATCACCCACCCACCTACTTATTAATTATCTAGGCTGTATTTACTGAGTTGATTTTTGCTTATAAACCTTTGCCATCCTACCTAAATTTTATAGATTTGAACATTAGGACCCTAGGGTCCATTTGGAGAATTTTGAGTTAGTTTATATGTATTACACAAATGGTTGCACAGACAAAAATTTTAAACATAACCTAGGTAAGAAACACTGCTAATACTTGGAATGACTTAGGATTGGTTAAACTAGTAATTACTGGGTCATAACTCCCATGAATATATGACATGGATCTAATAACTATCATTTATGATAAGACTAAATGCTAAAACATAAACTGTCATAACGTTCAACATCCATGATATATCCTAGCATATAGATTACATCATTCACGTTTGGCCACTAGGCCCATATCATACAGACTTAACCATTATCACTAAAAGTTATACTCTCTTAGATTAGCCTCTCCAGAGTTAAGTGTAAAACACTAACTCATCAAACTCAAACATATTGCAAAGCACTGACACTCATAGATAGAGCTAGTCTCCCATACTGACTTAAATTCCTAAGAGCCAATTACCATAGATGTAAGTATTGAAGTGCCAATCATCTATAGATATAAGTGTCTAAGTGTCAATCATCCAAAGACATAAGAACATAACTGCCAGTCATCCACAGATGTAAGTGCCTAAGTGCCACTCATCCACAAATGTAAGCGCCTAAATGCCAATTCTTATAAACGTAAGTTCTCAAATGCCAGCCCCCACCTTTGGAGATATAAGTGCCTAAACACCAGTCTCCCAAAGTCCCCAATAAAGTGCCTAATGGATAATCCACACATTTTAGGAGAAGTAAGTACCTAATGGATAGTCTCCGATCTTATCCTAAGCGGTGTAAGTATCTAAGTGTTGGTTAGTCTTCCTAGGCCAAAGCTAAGCTCTTCACAAACGTAAAGACTCGTGGCTAGTCTACACATTTCGGGAGATGTAAGAGCCTAATGACCAATCTCTAGCTTCTTTAATGGTGTAAGTGTATAAACGCCAACCATAAACTTTATACCTAGACAAAGTAAGTGTTTAAGAGTCGATAAGTCTATTAGACCCAGATTAAAGCACTTTATGTTTGCCCTTACCATTGACTCAAATGCAGTTTGTGACACTTAATCCATCCCCAAGGCCACAAGCTTATTGCTATGGCATTCTGGTATCACACATCCAGACTAGTCCATCATGCATTGCATACATACATATGTACACATGATATGATTCAAACCACCTTATGTTTGAACTACATAGATATGATCCTTGTCAAGAGTAACTAGACAGCTTAGGTTATACCTGAGACCAGTCACCAAAATCTCTATGATCATTTTTCCCCTAGTGAAGTCATTATGGACTTTATAGACCTTATTTCCATTATTCACACTTCTCTCTAGTGGGGGTCATAGTGGTTTGTATTGACCATATTTCTCGACACTATCATTTACATATATAAAGATTATATAGATCCATTCATCTATTTCTCTAAGTAGGATTCTCAAAATAGCACAATATTATCCCCAGTAAAACTCACCTTTTATAGAGTACTCTAGTAGAACATTTGAAGATTAGTCTTTAAAATTATATTTAGTCTTTAGTATAAGATATAGAACTCTTAGGAAAAATTACTTCCATTTTAGTAGACATCTTACTATATTTTCACATGCAGACTATGACTTTGCTATGAGATACATAGGCAGTCTAGTAAGGCTCAACTGTCTCATATATCATACATCATATGCATTTCGACTATTTTGTGATTGTATTGTATTGATTATTAAAAATCAAATATTATCGTGAGATTGATACTGAGAAGATTGAAAATAAACTCTAGATATCCCTAGGTATCAAGGCATGATGGTTCAAGTGAGCAACCGAACCTCCAGACCCATTTCCTCTAGTTATACATATTAGTCTAAGTCAATGAAAAAAGTAATTTATTGCATTTAAAAAATATAATAAAAATATTTTTAAATTAAGAATCAAGAATGAAAGTGTTAGTTGGTGACTCTAAACATTTATATCATGGTCCCACTTAATACAAAAATCACATTTTTTCATAAAAATTAGGTGATCAAGGATTCACACGTTGCAAACGAGAGGCCTCACTGACTACACTACGTGTGGGTTTGGTTGAAGGGATAATGACTTCACTCTCGTTTCCTCATTCTCTTCTTCTTTCATCTTTTTTCTCTTTTCAACTCTCAAGAACACACTCACTCACATTTAAAATAGCTTTCTATGTTTTCTTTCATCGCTCAGAGCCCCAACTCATAGCATTCTCTCTCTCTTTTTTTTATTAGCACAACTCATCAATGCTTGGTGAAAGGAACCCACAATGTGCAAAAGCATATATATAAGTGCGCTAGATTGAAATGGCCAACAAGACTTCCCAATTGGAAGACTCTCAAGACAGCTAGTCATGCAGACGGGTGGTTGGAGCGTCCATCCATGCAGGGGTGATATATATATATATATATATATAAATTTATAACAACTACCAAAATATTTTTAAGAACCCAAAAAAATGCACTATCGTTTAGATGACTATCTGAACGACCATTGTCCGATACGATTCTAGACTTTGAAAAATTTTGTGTTGAAATGCTAAATCTATGCAAAATGACAATTATGCACTTACAAGTAGTATAATGATAAATAAATGCTGATTTGAACAAATTCTCAAATCACAACAGTTTTCCTTTCACAGTTATATAAATTCTTAAAGTATCAAGTTTTTCTAAAGGCATTAAATCATTTAGGAAAGGGATCTTTAGAATGACTTCTTGTGTTAAACTGTCACAAATAAAAATAAGGTGGCTATTCAAACCTCAAAATTACAAACACTACTAGAATCAGAAGCATTCGCATAACTTTAACTTGAGGGACCACTTAGTGCCGTCACAAATAATAGTATTAGCGACCGCCTAAAGTGGTCGCTACGGCAGTCGCTAAAGGTCTTCATAAAAACTATCTGCAGCTCATTTTTCCCTTATTTCTGGTGGTTTTTCCCTCTCTCTTTTTATCTCCCGCGCTAGTCCCTGCCTTTACCCCACTGTTGAAACCACCGCCGGTGCCACCGTTGCTCACGCCCTCGTCACTGTCTTGGTGATTGCTTTCTCTCTCTCCCTCTCTCTCTTTCTTTCTCAATTCCTCTCTCTATCTCTCTCTCCCTCTTTGATTTTTCCCATATTTGCTTTTCCCTATTAACTAACCAAATCCTTTTCTCCTCTGAGGTCCTTGAGTGGTGTTCTCCAAACCTTTGCCTTCATAAAAAAAAAAAAAAGTTCTCCTCTATACTAATCAACTAAGTACTCGGTTTTTGTTTTTTATTTGTTGTTTTTTTGTTTTTTTTTTTCTGATTTTTATGGGATTTTTGTTGTTGAATGTTGAATGGTGAGAATGTTGAATGTTTTTCTACTAGTGTATTCAGCATTTTACTGCTACTTTTTTTTCGAATTTTAAATTTAAAGAAACGTATTAATAATTTAAATTTTAACAAAATATTTTTTAAATAACAGAAATAAGGGAGATATGTCTGAACAAAATAATAAAAAAGAAACAAAGAGAAAAGGGAAACAGTTAAAAACAAACAAACCCAAATCAACATTCCTTTTGTTTGGAGCCCAAAAACCAACAGAGAGATCAGATGGGAACCCAGAATGATAAAAACAAGGAGCCAACTCCGCTAAGATCTATGGAATGCCAGTGAAATTTTCGATAATGAAGTTTTTACTTTGTTTATTTCTATTTGTTTTCCATTTTCAAAAATGGAAAGAGTCGCTGGTGGGAGCGTGTAATTCTAAATGCGAAGCACTGTGGCAGTGAAAGATAATATACTATTCTATACCACTTTTCAGCTTTTGCCATTTTGACTTTTTTTTTATATATAGAAATTATCATTATTGTATTTCAAATTAGATAGTCTAATTCCTGCCCATTCACATGAATCATGGTAATTGTTAGGTTTAGGGCTGAATTATTTGATGTATAAATAATATACTACCATATGACGACAAAAATAATTTCTAAAAAATAGAAATGTAAAATGGGTCTACCCGACTTGACTCAAAAACTAAGTCAACCTTATTTGGTTTGTTCTTACTCTTGCGAAAATTAATTTAAGTTGGGTTAGGCAAAGCATATCTAACCTTAACCGATTGATTTTATGTATTTTTTAATATCTTTTAAAAAATATTTTTAAAATAAATTAAGAAATTACACTATCTCCCCTAAATATTATGCATAATATAAGATTCTGTGATGTGTATGGAACCGACAAATTTTGTTTTCTAATTGTAGTTTCTTGATTTCAGCTCATTAGGTCTAAATCAAAAGCTATAGTCCTTACATATATGGTTGCAATCACAAATTTTTTTGTTGTAAGAAAAACCTAGGCATTTTAGTATATTTAGTTGGTCTATTTTTTATACTTTCTGAAAATTCATAATGTGCTGATGAAGGATCCCAACCAATCAATCACAATCACACACAAAGATAAAAGAAGGCGAGATATACAAGAAATGAGGAAACCCACAAAGGGAAATCTCTAACAAAAACTTTTACTAAAATCAAACGTTGGTTACAAACTCAACCTCTCTATAGATCGACTCCTCGACTCTATACTCTGGTTGACGTTTGCTCGACTCCTCGATGCACCAACTCCTCTAGTGAAAACCCTTCGACTCCTCGAAGGCTCAACACTGAATTCTCGATAGCTTTGCTGAATCCACAGCGTGCTGAATCCACAGTGATCACGAATCTCAAATCCGAACTCCTTCAGATTGAACACGAACCGTGTTAGCTAAGTTGTGGAGAGAATGATCAATCTTTAAGACTCACAATCTCATGTGTATTCTCTCTCTTTCTATGTGTATTTGAACCTTGAAGGCGCCTAGAAGGTATTTATAGACAAATAGAGGCGGCTAGGGCTATTGAGGTAGCGTGTAGTTGAAGTTTTGGCTTGACACCCTGTCAGTATTTTGACCATATCTTTTCACTCAAAATTCCGATTGACCTGATTCCTTTTGCGTTGGAAAGAAGACTCAAAGAGATACAACTTTTGTGTTTTAGCCGAAGCCTGAATCCATCGTCTTCAAGGTCAAAATCACATTGGAAGCTGAGATCAGAAAGCTGTCACGCGGGTAGCTCGCAGGAACTCGCGGGAAGGCCGCACGCCCTTCCAGCGGCCTTTCCGCGGTCTTCCCATGAATCAAAGTGGTCTTCCCGCACGGCTTAATCTCTCTCGGCTTTTTCTTGCGGCCAACCACATTCTTTCTCGCGTTCTTCCTGCGTTATTGAGTTCCGAACCTTTTTAGGACTTCAGAATCTCTTTAGGACTCCTAACCACTTTGGAAACTTGATTTTCAACCTCTTTAAGACTACTAGCCGTTATGGAAACTTGATTTTCTGAGGCCTTTACATTTCTAATTGACCCAAGACTGTAGTGTTTTAGCCTACACTAAGTCTAGAGATTACAAAACACAATCTTTGACCATGGATTTGCCAATCTTACAATTTTAGCCGTAACACTTTCTATATGGAGTTCTCTTTATTTTTTTTTATAAACTATTTTGATAATAATATTGTATAGTTTACAGACTTAAAAATGCTCCATCCCTTAAATTGTTGGATGAACTAGATGTATGAATTTTGCATTACTTTACTTATTACTGCAATTGGCAATCCTGTCGTATTACTGCCAATATAGACAAGATTATTTTAATGTGTGTCTGGTGGTTTCATTCCATCTAATGTTTTTGTAATTCTGGCTTTACAATTTAACTCGTGTTAAAGAATACTAAACACTGTGTGTCTAATGTAAGTGTTAACAGCCTTTAATATAGGATTTGTTTTGTGGATTTATTAGTCTTAATTGTGTTATTCATCTATTATTTTACTCCTACTAATTGAATGCCGATATAAACTTTTTGAATTCTGTTATTCTTGTTACTTTAAGCTTAGGTTTGATTTTCCGTTGTATCTCCTGTTATTGGCACAGCCTAATGCTACATTTCTACTTTGCGGTTTGATTTGGAAGTGTCACTACCTCATCATCATCATCATCTCTCTCTCTCTCTCTCTCTCTCTCTCTCTCTCTCTCTCTCTCTCTCTCTCTCTCTCTCTCTCTCTCTCTCTCTCTCTCTCTCTCTCTCTCTCTCTCTCTGATTCTACTATCAACTGCTTTTATGCTATCTATGGGTCCTATGTTGACTTGTATCCACCAACACATTGTCAAATGCATAGCGAACTATGATTGTTCAAACTTTTATCTTTTGGGACGGTATGCATACATTGCAATGTCTACAAGGCTAATAATAATAATAATAATAAAATTTTTAGCTTTAAAAAAGAATTCATACTCCTTTGGCAATTAACAAACTCCATAAATTATTTAACAACTTTTGTGAAACTTAAAACTTAGATTAACAAGCTTCTAATGAGAATTTTAAAATTATCTTTAACAAATCATTAAATTAATTATTAAATTAATTTAAGAAAACTCTTTGATTTGTTAATTTATTTATCTAACTAATACAAAAATAAAATATAACCAAATAATGGACATGAATTCAAGCAAGTGAACATTCAAAGCTCTTGACACCCCAAATTTGAATAATAATAATAATAACAACAATAACAATTACACTTACAATTACAACAACAATAATAATAATAATAAAAGTTTTAGCTTTAACAAAGAATTCACACCACTTTGGCAATTAACAAACTCCCTAAATTATTTAGCAACTTTTGTGAAACTTAAAACTTAGATTAACAAACCCCTAGTGAGAATTTTAAAATTGTCTTCAACTAATTGTACTAGAAGTACAGTCATAAACCTTAATTTGTGGGTTGTTGGGTAGATTTCTATTCTAAAAAGGTGAGAAAATGTGTTTAAATGCATTAATGAGAATTTCTTGTGAATTGTAGGTGTTTGGGACGAAAATAACAGAAGTTGGACCAAAATGGAAGAAATCAAGAAAGTGGTTTGGACACTTGTTCGAACCACAGTCTGCTCAAACCCTTATTCTAACCACAAAAGGCACAATAGAGGAAATAGCAGCAAAATTAACTAAGTGTGGAGAAAGTGGTTCGAACCACAGGTTGTTCGAACCATGGTTAGAACAACAGAAGCTGGTGTAGACCAAGATGTGAAGAAATTAACTAAGGAAAAGTTGTTCGAACCCTTGTTCAAACCACATACGGTTTGAACCTTTGTTCGATCAACAAAAAGGGCAACAACACTTGGAGGCTAAAAAATTCTAAGTATAGAAGGTTGGTTTGAACATTGGTTTGAACCAATCCTTGTTCTAATGTTGGTCCGATCAACAGAAGCCATGCAAGGTCCAACTGGAACAAAATTGACCAAGTCCTAGAAACTGGTTCAAACCTTTATTCGAACCATTAGCTTGTTCGAACATTTGTTCGAACCAACCTGTAATGCGAGAATTCTATAATTCAGCTTTTGGAAAAGGGGCAATTGAGTACTTTTTTATATTGTATTATATATAAATGAGTGAGGCCGTTTGGAGAATATACTTACATACATTGTTTTAGTTTTGATATTTTCTTTGTAGAGAGAGAGTGTTTTAGAGAGAGAAAGCAGATCCATTCTCATTGTCTCTTGAATTTTGTATCTAATTTTTAGATTATGAATTTCTTTTCTTCATTTTCAAGTAATCTCAACTTCATTATGTGTGAGTAGATCTTATCCTTGGATTCAAGGCAAGTCTTGTAGTTGATTTATATAAATTCCAAGGTAATGAGCTTCATGTTGAAATCTCATATGTTTAAGGATCAATCTATGTTTGATTTAATTCTATTCTTGATTTTGGGTTGAGATTTCAATTGAATTCTAAATTTGTGTGGTTCATGGTTTTTGCCTATGAATTTCTACTTAGAATTATCATGCATCTCTATTGAATTTGTATGGTGATTGCTAATTTTAGAATTCATATTAAAATCTATAGATTATGCATATAAGGTGTTCGATTTGAATTTTCAATCAGATTTTGTCCTTAAATTCTTATTCAAATCAGATTTAGATTGTTCCAAATTGGTTTATACAATAAATATCTTCTGGTCTACCCTTTTTTGAGGTGTAGGTTGAGTAATTGATCCCTTGGAATTTTATATAAACCACTATAAGCTTGTTTTAGATTCAAGACTTTCTTTAATTTGTTTTCTAAAAAATTTTATTCAATACACCATTGCTAAAAAAAAAAAAAACCAATTTGATTTCTACCATTTATTGTGAGGCTAAATTTTGTCTACGACTTTTCCAAAAATTGTTTGCTCACTGATTTTTGCTTAAGGCTCTCTGTGGACATGATCCAATTCTTATCAGTTATTGTGCTTCAATAGACACCCTACACTTGGGGTCGAGCCAATATTGAATATATTGGAATCGAGCAAGCACTTTTGGTGCCATTTTCGAGGAGTTTTAAGCAACGGTGAATGGTAATATTGGGAAGTTTGGGCAGATTGATCCTCACCATCATTTACAATGACGGATTGCACACTTGTTGGGTAATCTCGTCCCATCTTTTTATTTTCTTCCATTGGTAGGTTTTGATTTAATATAAGCTAGTAGTGGTAAACATTCATAAATTTCTTGTGCTTGTACAATTGTTGCATTTTGCGCATGCATCTTAGGTTAGGTAGGATTGTTCTGTATATTTTGTATCCACAACCTCAACCTACAGAATAATTCATTAAGTTCTCATTGACTTCATCATCTACACCATAATCACCATCATCATCATATGTCTCTACTGATTTAGCACATTTTATGAAGAATTTGGGAGATAATGGCAAGATGGCCATGAGGCCATCACTCTTTTAGATGCACGACCATTACGGGAGTTATTGCATCCTGTGCGACAAACTTCCCCTTCTTACATAATTTTTCCTCTAAATCAGAGGAATTTCACTTTCAAGCCTAGCACAATACAATTGCTACCCACATTTCATGGCATAGATTTGGAAAATCCATATACATACATGAAGGAATTTGAGGATGTGTGTGCCACTTGCATGGATCAAAATGTGAGCGAAGACACCGTGAGGTTCAGTTATTTCCATTTTCTTTGAACGATAAGGCCAAAATATGGCTCAATTCCTTAAGACCTCGCTCCATTGGCATATGGAGGGAAATGCAAGCAGAATTTTTGAAAAAATATTTCCCAGCTCACAGAACATTAATGATGCGAAAACAAATCATGAATTTTGCATGTCAACCAAGTGAGTCATTTTTTCATTCATGGGGGAGGTTTAAGGATTTATATAATGCATGTCCTTATCATGGATTTCCAATTTGGCGTTTATGTAGCTTTTTCTATGATGCATTGCCATCTGAGCATAAACAGTTAATGGCTACCACGAGTAATGGTTAGTTTCTTGATAAGTCGGCTGAGGAAGCCTATGAGTTCCTGGAGGAGTTAGTTGAAAATACCAAGTCTTGGGAGGTAACATCACCTTCACACTTAGAGTCTGGAGGAGCCCAAGCACAAACTAGTGGGAGATTAAGGTTGGATGAAAATGTGATTTGAGCGCTAGGATAGCTACTTTTACTAGGAAGGTGGAATTACTTGAGACAAGGAAGGTGAATATGGTAAGTGAGAGGGAAGTGAGATGTGTTATATGCGAGGTGTCTGATCATAGCACTGATGATTGCCCCACAGTTCCTGCTTTCAAAGAAGTTTTGTATGGGCTCACCCCCCAACTTGAACGTTGCTAGTCCCTAGCAATGCCTTTTATTAAAATGAAATGCAACTACCATCCTATTTCTCTTTTCGTTGGAAACACTGCTACACTTAGCTACGTGTAGCAAGCCCTTTAAACCCTTAGGTTCCTACTAGTGGACGAGTAAGGTCTCGTAAGGGTTTGAAGTGAATCTACCCACAAAATTCTATGGCATGGTTTCAAAATGTCAAAAGTGATTAAGATAAAAAAATGAATCAAGCTCAAGCCCAACAAGTCACAAAACCCAAATATCATGTGTAATTTCCAAGTGCTAAGCATAAATGCATGGACTATCAAAGTAGAAAAAGCATGTGTGCAAAATTGTTTCATTCATTCAACAAGGTCACAAGAGCATAAACGAAACTAAGTTTTGACTTCAAAAGCTCACAAGGTACCACTCATAGAAAGGATTCACTCATAGAGGGTTCACACACACCTATTAGCATATAATGCTATCCTAGTTGCACATAACCCCACAAACAAGAGAGTGAACTGAAATGAAATTCAAAGTGGATAGCTCATAACCATGTTCCAATGCATGTGTAAGAGATCACACCACACGACCTACACAAGACCACTACATGCACAATACAAGAGTTGCTTGCTTAGAATCCACTAGGTCTTTATTTCGGTTGTAACTTGGCCAGGGGTAGTGGTTAACAATGGAAAATATAGAAATTAAGGCACATGTCTTAAGATAAAGATGTTCGAGTGTACATAAGTTCCAAACTACTTATTTCCTTTCCAACCCCAAGAAGAACTACAACAAGAAGCTTATTCACTAACTTACAAACTACTCATGGGACATTCTCAATAATTATAACACAATGCACAAGTCCCAAAATTACACAAGCAAAAAGGAATAACAAACTTTTTTTTTTCATTTTCTCTCATTTTTTTCTTTTTTCTTTTCTTTTCTTTTCTTTTCTTTTTTGTTTCTTTTTTTTCTTTTTTTTTTTGAAATAATGAAATAAACATAAGCTAAATTCTCCACCCAATTTTCCCTCTCAATATGCTCTCAAAAGTTTCTATTCCCAACCCCCATTCACATCACTGACATTGAGGTATTTTTCACAACCCAAAACATGTGAGGGTAAAGCTTAAAAGTGTGTGAACAAGGTTAAGGGATAATATATGAGGTGGGAGTTAAGAAAAATATATATATAAATATCACACACTTTATTAAAAGGCTTCAAGTTGGTTCCTTGGGCAATTTCATATCAAGGAATGATAAAAAGGCCCAACAATAGCAAAGATGGCCTAGCATCATGTTCAAAGCTTACAACAATTCATAATGTGCCAAGTGAAACTCACGCTAGTGTGTGTGATGTAATTGGTGCATTGAAAACCGAAGTTAAGAATAAAGAGCCGTGATTATGTGCAACCACTCAAGAAAAAATAATAGACTCAAAAGCTCATCATTAAGGGGTATAAGTCTCCACCAAGTCCAAGAATGCTCAATTAACCAATGTTAAACAAAATTTACTCCTAAGCACATAAACTCTTCTCTATGATAGCAAAAAAAATTGCACAAGGTCCTTATACACCTAACTTGAGCTAAGTTTTCTATTAAAACTTGAACAAAACTCACTCATCACTATCTCACTCAAATTCACCATCAACCAAACCAAAAGGGCCAATATGTAAGTATAAATGTGCTAAGTCATGTATTTAAGCTAAAAAATGCTCAAAATTTGAAAATTTTGACAATTTTAGCGCAAAGTGTCATCATGCGAACTCCACCCCCAACCTAAACTAAACATTGTCCTCAATGTGAGAACTATGATGCATAAGTGGGTCTGTAGTGTGCAAAGTGAGCATGATGATGAGCATGAAATAATAGCCATAAAAAGCACAAATAAGAACATAGAACAAATTAAACCGAGCATGCACCCATTATTCAAGCCCCTTAAGGCATCACCCAAAACACCCCCCAACCTAGATTCTACAGCACTCCCAACAACAGCAATTATATATAATGGAGTACCAAAATTGAAAGTGCAAGATTAATTAAAAAGGAGAGGAAGGGTATTACCTCAAAAGCTTCCTTATTTGAAGAAAACAAAAGAAACTATTCAAAAGAAAATGTTAGGCATAAAATAAAATGAAAATAAGACAAGAAAAAGGGTAAGTACGAAAGAAGAAATAAAAATAAAATGAAATAAAGGAAGAGAATCAAACTAAAAAGAACTATGAAAGTAAGAAAATGAAAATATTATCTATTATGTACAAATGAAATGAAGATAAAAGGGTTATCCAACACTCTCTCTATCCCATGCATCCACAAATGGTTTAAGAAATAAAATATTCTCTTTGGTCCCACGAAGCACTGAATATGGATGCTTTTTAGGTGTAAAATACACCAAGGAATGAAAGGCTAAGTGAGGTTCTTGAAACCTTAGATATGGCCATGATACATACATGGATATGGACATGGTGGGTTCAATAAGTCTTTCAATGCCCAAGAAATCTATGGGTGTAGAAATGGTGGGTTCTAATGATCTCTCGACACTTAAGAAATCTACGAGTGCGGAAATGGTCGGTTTGAATGATTTCTCGACACCCAAAAAGTCAATGCAAGCTTTCCCTATGTCTACTACCTCTCCCCAGTGATGGTCGATCTCATGATAGTCACTCACAATCCCTGGTGTAAGACTCTCGGATGGGGCTAAGTCAAGAGATGAGAGGTGTGCACCACTCTCAACCTGGGGTGTATAGTGAAGTGAACTAGGGTCAACTGACTCAATGACATATTCCTCGGGCCATGTGACATTAAAATGCTCAGTTGGAGTCAATGGACTCTCAATAAGGTCTGGGATGGTTGGGGTAGGTTGAGCATCAAGCTCGGTAGTAGGAAAGATTTGCATATCTCCCTGACTCTCAGTAAGTGGTAGAGGGATATCCTGAATGGGAGAGTCCAAAGGGGAATGAGGAAGATGCTCATTCCAAATATTATCCCCAGTGTAGTTAGGGCAATTGTCCCACTCAGTGCCTATGGTAGTGCCTGAGGTCGACAACTCAGTCATGCTCAGTGCTTGTGTCAACCTAGAAATTTGCCCTGTGATGTCATTTAAGCCTGGTTCACGTCGTTATTGAAGCTCAACTACTGTTGCATGAATTGATAAAAAGTATCCTCAAATTATGCATCATTAGGTTCATAAGGCCAATAATCCCGAGGTTCCTCATACTGGCCTTCCGTGAGTGGAACAAGGTTGGGATAGGCAAAATAATCGATCTCCATGCACATGCTACTTCTAAAGGATGGATTATGAAGATCAAGTGAAGTAGGACCATATGGGAAGGTTCGGTGTGGCTTTTAAGTGCCTGAGATTCAAAACTAAGATCAAATCTTCCTCATGGCCTAGTGTGTTCATAGAAAAATTCAAGGAATGACCATGCCTCACCCCGGCTAAGGTTAAGAAATTCCCTATCTAAGACCTTATCAAATGCCTGGTGTAAATCACTAGGTAGAGCATTATATAATATGGCTACAATGTCCCCTAGTTCTAATCTATGACTTGGGAATGTGTCCAAAAGTATGTTAAATCTCTTCCAACATTTATAAAATGCTTCACCCTTCTTGTGATAAAAATTTATAATTTGAAAGCCATGAGTGAAAGTTTGGTGAATGGGGAGGAATTTTTCAATAAAAGCTTGATAACATTGTTTCCAGGTGGTCCATTCACCAAAATTATGACACCAATCACCAGCCACACTTTGTAAAGACAAAGGGAAAACATAAACCTAATTCTCTCACCCTTTCTAACATCATATGAACCACACACTTCCTCAAATCTATCAAGATGAGGACATGGATCTTCCTCCTCATCCCCAAAGAACTAGGGAAGCATACTATAGGTGTCTAATGTAAAAGCATATCCAAACATGCTACCTAGATACTCTATGTATTCTCAGGTATCAAAAGGGCCATGTGCGAGATCACCAATTCCAATGTCTAAGATCAGAAAATAGAAATGAAAATAAAATAAGAAAAGATTAAAACTACACTAAAATGCAACCTAAGTTTACTAACATGCAAGTTAGATTATATGAACAAAAATGACTATATTAAATTTTTTTTTTTGTAGTTATGCAAATGACTATATTACAATGTAAAAGAAATAAAACCACTAATAAAGAGATGGAGGAAAGAAAAATTCACCCAATTTCTCAAGTGAAATCCCTTTTAACTCCAAAGTCTAGCGCTTAGTTGCTCTCCCTGGCAACGGCGCCAAAAACTTGACCGACCCTAAAATGTGTTCGAGTTCTACCTCTCAAGTGCAAGAGGGCAGTCATAGTTTTACTCAGTGAGAACCAAGGTCATCTCCACAGGGAGGGCTTTGTTAAAAGCTCTAGACTTGTTCACAAAATTTATTAATAAAACTCAATTATTGTTTTAGGTTCTAAATGAATTAAATATTAATTAAAGGAATTCAATTTAATTTTAAAGTGCGAACAGACAATCTACTCTAAATTTTAAAGCAAATAAATCAACTCAGAAATTAAATTAAATAACGAGCACGATATTAAAGAGGTTCTTGATCCAACTTTCAAGTCCGGGTAGTTCACTACTTCACTATGGGATGTTTGGGTTCAAATATGAATTAGGGGTTTGTTCAAAAAATATTGAGAACATTTTAATCAAAAATCAGTATCAGTGATTTCAAATTTGGTTAAAGACTTTTGTTTTCGAAAGTTTTTCAAACAAATGAAATCAAATTTGAATTCAAATCCTATTTCTAATTTGTCCAAAAATGTTTAACCAATTGTAATCGAAAACCCATACCAATGATTTCAGCGAATATGTTTAAAGGCTTTCGTTTATTAATGCTTTCGAAACAAGTTAAAATAGGTTTAAAAAAATAGTAGATCCCTACACATGAGTTTTCGCAAACCATGCTAAGGCTCTACGCACATCCCATAGTGTGTCATGAACTACCCTTCCTTGATTCATTGAATAAAGAACTAGGGTTTCTATGCTAATATAACTTTAAATGAAACAAAAACAATCAACAAACTCATATTTGATAGATCTAATGAACAAAATAGCGAAACAATATTATTAAAAGCAAAAACGAGAGTAAACGTACTCTGTAATCGAATTCAGAACGTTGTAACGAAAGATTGCTGTTGTAGCGAAGCCTACTCAAACTCTAAAAAGTCTTCGAACCATTCTACGAACATTACAAATCTCTAAAAACTATCTAAAACTCTAAAAAGAGATGAAAACTAAAACTAGGGTTATTCTAAAGTATGTAAAACTGAACTGGGGCTCTCCCGGTTCGGCTGTGCAACAGGGATTATAAAGGGGTTACAAGGAAACCCTAAAAGATGAGAATTAAACTCATGCGCCTGGCATACTGTGGTTCGGACCATTTGGGTCGGGGTCTAGACCACAGAACCTTGCCTCCCAAAGTTCTGCTTCCTCTTGAAGTCGGGTTTTGCTTCTGACAGCTTTCTGTCCTCAACCTCCGTTACAGTTTTGACCTTGAAGATGATTGATTCAGGCTTCGGCTAATACATGAAAGTTGTAGCCCTTTGAGTCTTTTTTCCAATCCAAAAAAAAAAAAAAATCAGGTCAATCTGAATTGTGATTGAAAAGATATGATCAAAATATTGACAGGTGTCAAGTTAGAACTTCAGGTGCACACCACTTCAACCATCTTGAACTTTGGACCATTTTTTCCTCACTTTTATCGCTGCTAATCTCAATTATTTCACCATTTCCCCTGCAATTAAGAGAATAAACACTATAAGTAATAAAATAATGATAGAATTTCAAAATTAACTACTTAAATGCATTAATGAGTGTCAAAATGTGGAGTTTGTAATTACACTTTTCAAGTGTAATCAGGCAAACTTCAAATACTAACACCTCTCACACTTACCCTAAGTAATACCCAAACCAAACTCAAGCTCAATCAGGGCCACATCCCCTTCCTAATCAATATCATCCTGGGTTAAGAAATCATCCTAATTTTTCATAGAGAAATGATCAGTCGAGTGCACCTTATCCCCCACATTTCAATCTAAACCTTTCTTAGGGTCAAGCACAAGGTCCATCTTCTAGTTCTTTCCAACCTCAATATAAGAAGTCATCATTAGAAGATACCCTTCAACAGTTTTTTCAAGGTCAAATTGGTATCAACAATCAAACTACTAAGAATCAAGAGCAAACCAATAGCCATTGAGGATATTAGGAACCAATTGACTAAGCTCATTCAAAGTCAGAGTCAAGTTGAAAAGGGTAGATTGTCTTCACAGACCATCGAAAACCCTCAGGGTTAAGTTCATATGGGTGAAACTTTAGGTGACAAATCAACCCATGAGCATGTGCAAGCATTCACTACATTGAGAAGTGGGAAGGTAATTGAAAAACCAGATGGCCTTAAGTTGTTGAGGGTTAATGAGAAAGAGGGAATGGTGTATGGTGAAAAAAGGAAGAGTAGTGACCGACGTGAGAGTGGAATAGAAAGGAAGATGAGTGATGATGATGGGAGAAAGAAAAATGATGATGATTGAGAAGAAGTAGTGAGGAATGAGAGAAATGAAAAGAAGAAAAAAAATAGGGTTAAGGAGAATAAAAATAAGAATAAAGAGAGAGAACAAGTTGTAGGATTCCAACCCCGACTACCTTTCTCAAGCCAATTAATGAAGTCAAAAAAAGAGTTGTTAAACTCTAAAATTTCTTAGGTTTTCAAGCAAGTAAGGATTAACTTACCCTTGTTAGATGCCATCAAACAAGTTCCATCTTACTCTAAGTTTTTGAAAGACCTTTGTACCGTCAAAAAAGGGGTGAGTATCAAGGAAAAAGCTTTTATGGTAGAACAGGTTAGTGCTATTCTTCAATATAAAACCCCACCAAAGTATAATGACCCAGGGTGACCTACCATAGCATGTGTCATAGGTGAACACAAGGTAAAACAAGCTCTATTAGACTTAAGAGCTAGTGTCAACCTTCTCCCTTACACAGTTTATCAGAAGTTGGGTTTGGGGGAACTTAAGCTGACTAGAGTGACCTTACAATTGGCTGATAGGTCGGTTAAGATTCCTAGGGGCATTTTAGAGGATGTGCTTATACAGGTTGATAAGTTTTGCTATCTTGTAGATTTTATCGTTTTGGACACTTAGCCTACCCGTCGAGATTCCATTCCTCCAGTTCCTGTCAGTTTAGGAAGACCTTTTCTAGCAACCACTAATGTGGTTATCAATCGTAGGAATGGTTTTATGAAAATCTCCTTTGGAAATTTGACAGCTGAGATGAACATTTTTAGAGTCACCAAGCAGTCTGTGGATGAAAAGGAAGATATAAGAGATGTGGATTTGATTCAGACAATTACAAAGAAATATTTTGAGAGGGAGTTCGTTGGTGATCCTTTGGAGAAGCCATTAACATTGGGGGATGGAAAAAATTATAAGGACGAGGTTGATGATGAGGATGTCTTAGAAGTGTTAAATTGGTTAGATAGTGCACCTATCAGTCTATAGAGCAGTCTAACCAATCTATAGAGAATCTTGCCCCCACCATAGTCAACCCTGAATCTTCCATTGTCAAGCCACCCAAGCTTGATAGGAAATCTCTTCCTAGTGAGTTTAAATATGATTTTTAGGAGATGATGAGTCATACCCAATAGTTATATCTTTCCAACTTACTAAGGAACAAGAAGAGAAGCTAGTTGAGATGTTGAAAGGACACAAGAGAGCTCTAGGTTGGACAATTGCAGACCTTCATGCGATTAGCCCACTCATTTGCACGTGCCCCATTTATCTAGAGGATGGGGCCAAACTAGTAAGATAACCTCAAAGAAGGTTGAACCCTAACATGAAAGAGGCAGTCAAAGGTGAAGTCCTAAACCTCCTAGATGCTGGGATCACATATCCCATTTTTGATTCTCAATGGGTGAGTCCTACCCAGGTTGTCCCAAAGAAGTCTGGAGTTATAGTGGTTAAGAATGAGAGCAATAAACTTGTGCCTACTAGGATTCAAACAGGGTGGCGCATGTGCATTGATTATAGGAAGTTAAATGCCGTGACTAGGAAAGATCATTTTCCCTTGCCTTTCTTTGATCAAGTCTTAGAGAGACTAGCAGGACAACTATTTTATTGCTTTCTTGATGGGTATTCTGGCTATAACCAAATCGAGATAGCCTTGGAGGATCAAGAAAAGAAAACATTCACGTGCCCTTTAGGTACCTTTGCCTACTGACGCATGCCTTTTAGTTTGTGTAACGCGCCAGGCACATTTCAAAGGTGCATGATGAGTATCTTTAGTGATTTTGTGGAAAAGCTTCTTAAGATATTCATGGATGATTTCAAAGTGTATAGGAGTAATTTTAAGGTATGTTTGAGGAATTTAGAAAAAGTTTTAGCTAGGTGTGAAGAGAAGAACCTGGTTTTGAATTGGGAGAAATGTCACTTTATGGTGACACAAGGTATTGTCTTAGGCCATGTTGTTTCTTCTAGGGGTATTAAAGTAGATAAGGCTAAGGTGGAAATCATTTAAAAGCTTCCGACCCCTAGATGTGTGAAAGACGTGATATTAATTCTTGGGCATGCGGGGTTCTATAGGAGGTTCATTGCATCTTTTAGTGCTATAGCTCGACCATTCTGTAATCTTCTAGCACATGATGCACCTTTTGACTGGACCCCTAAGTGTCAGGCTGCATTTGAAAAGTTAAAGGGGTTACTCGCCTCAGCTCCTATCATTTAGACACCTGACTAAACATTACCCTTTGAATTGATGGGTGATGCCAGTGACTGTGCCATTGGTGCAGTCTTGGGTCAAAGGAAAGATAAAAGATCTTATGTACTATACTATGCCAGTAAGTCCCTTAGTGATTCCTAAAAGAATTACACCATAACTGAGAAAAAGTTATTGGTAATGGTATATGCACTAGATAAGTTTAGGTCTCATTTGATTAGCTCACGTGTCATAGTCTACACAGATCATGCTACCCATAAATACCTTCTCACCAAACAAGACTCCAAGCCTAGATTGATTAGATGGATTTTATTGCGTCAGGAGTTTGATTTAGAGGTTAAGGATAAACGGAGGGTAGAAACACTACTAGAGATTGGGGAATTGGTGAATGGAAATCTCGGGCGACCGCTTGAAGCGGTCGCTACAACCATATTAGCGACCGCTTATGGCGGTCGCTTAAACGTCTGTCGCTAATCCCGTGCGGCAAGGCATCGACGACGAAAAAATTCGCGCGACCGCTTTAAGCGGTCGCTAATATGGTTGTAGCGACCGTATTAGCGACCGCTTAAAGCGGTCGCTGATTCTCTAATTATATTCGGCAGAAAGCCTCCCTCTTTTTCCTCTCCCTTCCTCCCTTTTTTTCCTCCCTCCCCCGCGCTCTCAGTTCTCTCCCCCCTCTGCCGTGCCGTGCCGTGCCGGACCGGAGTTCGCCAGCCGTCGCCGGAGGTCTCTCTCTCTCTCTCTCTCTCTCTATCTCTCTCACTCATAAACATGCATTAATATTTTTTTTTGTTTATTGTAGTTTATTTTGAGGTTAAGGCAACACTACACCGTACCAGGTTTGTATTTTTTTTTTTAGTTTGAAATTTTTTTTCTTTTTTTTTGTATTTTTCATGTTTATTGTTGGATAAATGTAAATAATTTTTTTTTGTTTTTTGTGGTTGGGGGTTTGATGATTATCTATACATGCATGTATGTATTATTGTTTGTTTAATTTTTTTTATTTTAGTTACTCGTTAAATTGTTTATTTCATGTGCGTATTGTGTAATATTTTTATTTGTGTATGTTGCTGTTGTTTTTAATTTTTTTTAATTTGCTGTTTTTTTTTCTGTTTTTTTTTTGTTTGCTGTTTTTTTTTCTGTATTTTTTATTTGCTATTTTTTTTTTCTGTTTTTTTTTGTTTGCTGTTTTTTTTTCTGTATTTTTTATTTGCTGTTTTTTTTAATATTATGTTTTTTAATTTTATTTTATAAAAATTGGTATGTTCGAAGAAAGAAAAAGAGATTTTAGAAGTAAAATTTAGTTAGTGGAAAAAATTGTTGTGTTTTGTGCAGTGCGTAAAAAAAAATGTATAGAACTTTTTAATGGTTGCGTCGGCTTTGGTATGTGTTTGGATTGGGAAAAAGAATATTTAAAAATTTGACGTAAAAAAAACATGTGATGAGATTTAATCGAAAAAAATTGATAATTTTTATAATTTGTGATAAAATTTAATAAACTAAATACCCCAATTGTATTTGTTATTTGGGTGAAAAAAATAGACGAAATGCAAAAAATGAAATTAAAATTAATTAAATTCGATCAAAATAATTTAGGCTGCGTTTAATTTACTAAAAATAAAAAAAATTTAAATTTTTGAAAATTTCTAAAACTCTTTAATACATTTTATCCATATCCTAACAAATTTTTATAAATTCCAATACTTTTTTTACAAATCTCAATAACTTTTTAATAAATTTCAACAAAACTGACATAAATCCGTGAGAACGAACCCCAAAAACTCATTCTAACAGTTTCTCTCTCTAATATTTTGACATAAAAGTCAAAATGTGACCACCAAAATGATTATTACTTTCTTTTTCTTTTAATTTTTTCATTAGATATTCAAAAGTAAATTACTTTTTGTTCTTTTAAACATGAATTTAACGTGATGGGAAATATAGAGCCGTGTAACTTTTCATGCGAGAATGACAAAGTAATACTTTAGTTGGTAATTGATTGTTTGGTATAAATTTATAAAAATTAAAAGAAGTTATTAAAATTGGAAAAAATTTAAAAAATGACAAAAGTTAATTTTTTTTTTTTGTATTTGTTAGTCTGCCATTTGCTCTCTAAAACGAATATCTAGCCCCCGTGGGCATAGTAACAAATTCTGGATAATAAAATTTTTTTGTATAGTTAACAATTCGTAATTTAAAAACTATTCGATCGGTAGAATTTGAAAAAAATTAATACAAATTACAATTTATTATTTGAATTCATTACAAAATTCAAAAAATTTTGTAAATTAATTGGAAAATAATAATTCATAAAAAGTGATAGATTTATATTTTAGAATCATAAAATAGCTAAAATGAAATTAGTTGAAATATTGAAGGGAAAAAATAAAAAATTTCCTACTCTTGACTATTTACTTCTTTAAGCTTGATGCCAGTAATATATCATTTGATTTTAATTATCAAATTATTCATATAAAATTCATCTTGTGATACTTGAAAAATTTTTTTGGATACTTGGAAAATTATATGTGATACTTGGAAAATTATGCATGTGACCTATTTTTTTAGAGCGTTAAACTTGGGCTTAAAAAATTATATTTAATGAATAAAAATAAAATAATATATATACAAATAGTATAATCAATTGAATTTTAAATTTTAGATTATATAGGAGTATTTAGTTTATTAAAAATATAAAAAATTTTTATTAACTAATTTTTAATATCTTTCAATTAAATTTAGTAAAAATGTTAAAAAAAATTTCAAAATTTTTTAGTAACTTTTAAGGAGTTATCAAATGTCAAAAAAAGTAAAAATTACTAAAAAATTTGTCTCCCACTATATATATATATATATATTCAACTCTACCTATCAACTTGACTATAACTAACTAATTCTTAAAACGACACTTAACAATAATAAACTTATAAAAAAAATTATCAAAAATAATTTTAGTTTAATAAAATCTTTGAATAAAATAATTCATTTTTAATGTGATGCAACAAAAATAGATTAAGTAATGAAATTAATAAAATATTTATAATAGAAAAGAAAAACGAGAGTGAAAACAAATTTTAATTGTTCTTCACTATGAAATTAACTTTGTAATTTTATAAAAACAAAAAATGACAAAGGGTAGAGAGAGTTTTTGAAGCAATGCTAACATCTTCACTCAATATGGTCATTTTTATAAATAAATTGATTAACGTACCTTACGGAAATTAAATTATATTATGATATTTATAATGTTAGATAATACTACTAAAAATATGAGAATTAATATATAGTTTAATGTAAAAATAATATATAGTTTGAAAAAAGTATAAAAAGTTAGTAAAAGTTGATAGATTTTTTAATAAATTAAATACAATAAAGTTTGTAAACTTTTAAACATATTACTTTTTTTCATAAAAAGAATACTTTTAAATAAGAATCGATGCATAAGACAAAAAAAAAATTAATATCTATTGTTTGATTTATGTTATAATGAGTAAATATTGAATTGTTTATTGTTAATTTATTTAATTTGTATCGTATTATTTTATTTGTTGTATATTTGATCTTCGTATAATGTATTGAAGTGTTATTTTTTGGAATAACAATAATTAACTCCAATTAACTCTAATTAGAAGAAAACCCCTAATCTTGCCTGGGCCCAATCCAACATCTTGCTTGGGTCCAGTGTAATCCAATACGAATACGATAAGAAAATTAGGTCAAACAATAATATTATAATATTGTTTTTAGGTAATTTACCGAATAATATAGTAATTAATTACACAAGCAGCAGTAGTTAATTAGTAAGAGTTAATTAGTTCAATTAGTAACTACAATAAAACCCCTAATCTTGCCTGGGCCCAATCCAACATCTTGCTTGGGCCCAGTGTAATCCAATACGAATACGATAAGAAAATTAGGTCAAACAATAATATTATAATATTGTTTCTAGGTAATTTACCGAATACTATAGTAATTAATTACACAAGCAGCAGTAGTTAATTAGTAAGAGTTAATTAGTTCAATTAGTAACTACAATAAAATCCCTAATCTTTCCTGGGCCCAATGCAACATCTTGCTTGGGCCCAGTGTAGTTCAATACGAATACGATAAGAAAATTAGGTCAAACAATAATATTATAATATTGTTTCTAGGTAATTTACCGAATAATATAGTAATTAATTACACAAGCAGCAGTAGTTAATTAGTAAGAGTTAATTAGTTCAATTAGTAACTACAATAAAACCCCTAATCTTGTCTAGGCCCAATCTAACATCTAAATACTTTATTCTAAGTTAGAAAACAAACAGACATTGAGAACCACTTTATTTTATTCATTTGCATATATTAGTGAAACTTAGACCCGTTTAAGAATCTCGTACGCCACCTGTTTGGTCATCCTTAGGTAACGGATTAGGTCTTTGACCAGGTTCGTTGTCCTCTCGATGAACGTGCGGGGATTGATGTACGCGATTCTTGAATTGTCCAGTATGGACAGTTTGGGAATGCAATTATCCATCCTGTATTCAACAACTCATGTACTGTCCTGTGTTAGATGAAGTTTCGGTTGACGTCCTGTTGTTCTCCGGGTGCGTACACAGGGTACGACTAATGTCGTCTGTGTATCGTGTACTTGGAGAACCACGCGGACATGCTGCCGAAATTTTATCTAATTAGGGGACAACGGCATTGAGTTGTTGAGTGCAAGTTGGATCGTGTATTCTCGAATGGGATAGGACCAACCACCCTGTAATGAGGAGGTAAAGTTTAAGACTAGGTGTTTTGCATATGGCACTACATTTTATAGTAATGACATTTTTTTCCTCTTGGGACTCCACAGACACTCTCAGCGAGATGGATAAGAGTTGGATTGATTTGCCGAATAGGATGTCCCCGGAGTATGTGGAGGGGATTAATCAGTTTATTGCATTCACCAGTGGGTTTCCCAGTGGGTACATTAGTTGTCCTTGCAGGAAGTGTGCTTAACCGGTATTACTATACACGGGAGGTTGTCAGAGAGCACCTGATCCGTAATGGGTTCCTGAAGCAGTATAAATTCTGGACTCTCCATGGGGAAGAGTATACCGCCTCTCGTCCGAAAGAAATCGTTGAGGTGGAGGCTGAGGTTGCAGAGGAAGCTGATCCAATGCTCGCGATGCTAGCTGATATCGCATGTGGATTGACACATGAAGACAACGGTGCCGGTATTAATCTGACGGGTGGAACTACTCCCCGCTCGGGTGCAGATGATGAGTCATTGAGATATTTTGAAATACTCGATGATGCGCAGACAGAATTATATCCTGGATGTCAGGAGTTCAGTAAATTGTCATTCACCGTTGAGTTGTTACATTTGAAGGCGTTGAATCACTGGTCAGATACGTCATTTGACATGCTACTACAATTACTCCGTAGGGTTTTACCAGCGGGAGCTAAGCTTGCAGAATCGTACTACCAGGCACGCAAGTTAACTGAGAATCTGGGATTCACATACGAAACTCTGGATGCATGTCCCAATAGTTGCATGTTGTTTCGGAATGAGAATGGCAACCTCGATTCGTGTACCGTGTGTGGTGTTTCGAGATGGAAGAATGTTGGTACTATCCAAACTCGGCAGAATCGTTTGGGTAGTTCAAATCGTGGTAAGCTTGTGGCTGCAAAGCAAGTGCACTACTTTCCACTTTAAGCCACGATTGAAGAGATTTTTCATGTCATCTAAGATCTCTAAACTAATGACTTGGCATGCCGAGAACAGGGGGGATCATGGGAACTTATCCCATCCAACAAACTCTCCGGCGTGGAAGGATTTTGATAGAAGACACCCTGATTTCGCTGTCGATTCGCGCAGTGTACGGCTTGGTTTGGCGGCTGATGGATTTAACCCATTTTCAGGCATGACTGGGGCAACTCACAGTACGTGGCCTATACTGCTACTTCCATATAATCTTCCACCTTGGCTGTGCATGAGGCAACCTTTTGTCATCCTATCGACATTGATTGACGGACCTAAGGGTCCCGGGGATAAAATAGATGTTTATATGCAACCATTGATTGAAGAGCTTAATGAATTATGGACTGATGGTGTGATGACATTTGACTCAACAAGAAATGAAATGTTTAAACTACGGGCAGCATTACTATGGACAATTAACGACTTTCCGGCGTACGCCAACTTATCTGGTTGGAGCACGAAAGGAGAGTTCGCATGTCCTTGTTGCAATCAGAGCAAGAAGTCAACTTGGCTAAAGTATGGTAGAAAGTGGGCGTACATGGGTCATAGACGCTTCCTACCTCCGTTGCATAGGTTTAGGAAGGACAGAGTCTCGTTTGACGGCACTCGGGAGTTCGGTCCGGCACCACGAGCAATGACCGGGGTCGAATTGCTGGCCCAGATGGAGCGGGAGCAAATTCGAACAGTATATGACTTTCAGGATCTGTTAGCCCCCCCGCTACCATCTATTTCTGGTCCAAATAGGAACCGAACCCATAATTGGAAGAAGAAAAGTATTTTCTATGAGTTGCCCTACTGGAAAGACAACTTACTCAGGCACAACTTGGATGTCATGCACATTGAGAAGAATGTTTGCGATAATATATTGTGGACGATCCTTGGTATTAAGGGGAAATCAAAGGATAATGCTAATGCTCGACGTGATTTGCAGGAGATGGGATTGAGAACTCCATTGCACTTGCAGCCGGGAGAGTCCAACAGGGCATACATGCCACCTGCACAGTACACCATGAGCAAGGAGGAGAAGGATGCGTTCTTATTAATTCTGAAAGACGTGAAGGTACCTGATGGATATTGCTCGAACATTTCGAAGCGAGTCAACATGAGCGAACGGACGTTACAGGGTTTGAAAAGTCATGACAACCACGTCCTGCTTCAACAGTTGTTGCCTATAGCAGTAAGGACATGTTTGCCTAACAATGTTGTGCAGCCGTTGATCGAGCTCAGTAATTTCTTCAGGCAGTTGTGTTACAGAGTAATCCGTACAGAAGATTTAAAGGGTCTGCAGGACAGGATTGCTTTGACACTGTGTCATCTAGAGAAAATTTTTCCGCCGGCATTTTTTGATGTAATGGTTCACTTGACTATACACCTAACTGAAGAAGCCCGGCTTGGTGGCCCTGTCCAATTTAGGTGGATGTATCCGATCGAGCGATATATGAACACATTGAAGAGGTATGTGCGGAACAAAGCTCGACCCGAGGCATCCATAGCGAAAGGATATTTGATGGATGAGTGCATAAATTTTTGTGCGGCATATCTAAACGATGATGTCCAAACGACTTTTAGCAAGTCGGAGCGGATAAATGAAGGCCCTATTGGGGAAGGCACGTCATTTGATCTCAACCATATCGAGTGGATCCAAGCTCATCGGTTCGTGCTCTTCAACACCCAATCAGTTGTGCCATTGACCCAGTAAGTCACGTTGTCGTAATAAAGAAAGTTAATTACATCATATTTGTAATAAAAATCGTGATTATTCTCAATCCTGTTTGATTTGCATTGCAGGAGACACATAAACGAGCTGAAACAGAACATGCCTCGTGCAACAGACAATCAAATTCGAATGTCCCATTATCAATGTTTTCATGACTGGTTTAAGAACTACGTACGTGTTAAATATTTTCATATGTTTTTATATGATTTTCACATCACAATTAATTTGTGTTTAATTAACTCATGATAATTTACATTTCATAGGTATACAATTTACGAAGTACTACGGATTCTATTTTGACCGATGAAATAAAACAGTTGGCTGATGGTCCTTACACGACAGCTCGACGTTTCACAGCTTGTGACATCAATGGGTTTCGATTTCGCATCAAGGAAGTAGATGATAGGCGAGCAACACAAAATAGTGGCATCGGTTGTCCATCTATTGACGGTGGTTACTATTATGGCCAACTGAATGACATTATTGAAATCGTTTACAATCGTGGTTTAAGATATTTATTATTCAAGTGTGTTTGGGCTGATCCAATTCGCGGGGTTAAAGTTGATAAGTACCAATTTAAATTGGTCAATTTAAACAATTTGTTACATCGAGATGTACAAATAGAAGCTGAACCATACATACTGGCATCCATGGCAGAGCAAGTTTACTATGTTGGCGATCGAGCTGATCCCAACTGGCAAGTTGCAGTTAAAATGTCAAGGAGAGGGGTATACCAAATCGACTGCGATGAGCCTGATATTGATCCATTCGTCCAACAAGCTCTTGACCAAGATGCAATTGTCCAACGTGATGAAGATGTTAATTGGGTTAGGGACACGGTTGAAGGAGATACGGTTGATTTACATACTTAATACACGGTTGTGTACTTTTCTATCCGAACAAGGTAGATTTTAAATTTTTTTTCCTTTATATTTGAAATTATAATAAGTTTAAATTGTGAACAGTTAGGTAGCCATGTTCGGACGTTCTAGGAAGAGGACTGGTCCTAGGACGATGGCTGAGCGTCTGGGGCTATCCTGTGCCGAGAGTAGCTCAGCAGATGCTGTCCCACCTTCACCCCCTATGTCCACGCGACCTTCAGTGACTGACACAGATGCAGGTAAAGTTCTTTAATTTCGGAATGTATCTTATCCAACAACAGTAGGTATATTCTGTTGTTTTATCATGTAACAATTTGTTTGAAACAGATTCTCCCACTCCGAGCAGGCTTTCGAGGTCTGGCAGAGGGCCCTCGAAGGGATTGCCGCAGTGGAACTGTGGATCTCAGTGGATGACCGTTCAGTGGGATGACACGCCCCATCCGGTTGGGAAGGATGGACGGTCTTTGATTTCACAGCTCGGACATTTGGTCCGGAATCCGATCAGATTCCCATTGACCACCCTCGAGTGGGATCGTTTTCCAGATTCTACGTTCGAGGGTCTATGGACCGAGGTACAGGTATGAAAATTTTATTTATCTAATTGTACGTTGTTTATGTGCTGAAACTTGTAACAAATAATATTCTACAATTTGTCATTTTTAGGCCAATGTAGTTGATGTTCCTCCAGACTTCCGGGACGTTATGTTCGCTAAGTGTCGGAAGATGTGGAAGGATCATAAAAATAAGATTAAAGATAAATACTGGAAAGGTCATGAGAATGACCCTGACATCCTCCAGCGGGTCCCACCGGGCGTTCTTCCCCACCAGTGGGCTGAGCTCGTCAGGTATTGGTCGAGTCCCGAGGCACAGGTGAGATGATTGCGAGTTAATTATTTTTCCTTAAGTTTTGTCGTTATTAAGCGTAAATTACAAAAAGTAATCGAAAAAAACTTAAAATAGGCGGAGGCCCAAAGGAACTCGCGAAATCGAGGACTGCAGGGGCCGGGGCACAAGGAGGGGACTCGACACTTTTCTCAGGTTCGCCACGAGGTAAAAACGTGAGCTTATCACGCTAATAGCAACTTCTTTATTTATCTTTTTTAATGATAGTAAATTATTAACATATAATTTACCTTTCAACAGAGGACAGAGGAGGGCCTGAGGACAGATCGGATGTCCATGTGGTTGGCGACTCGACGTACTGATTCGCCAGAGGTTCAGGCTATACAGGTAACAAATTTTAATATTTTGTCCAATCAACATATAATTTATAATTTAATTTTTTCTTTAAATAATATAGTTAGTTATCTTGTTTTTTCTATTTCGGCTTGTTTGCATTAGGCGCAGTTTAATGCACGTTTAGACGAGCTGTCGCCAGATGAGAGGGAGTCCGAAGAGAGGAGGGACGAGATATTTTTCTCCATTATCGGACGCGATGGTCATGGATACACGCTTACGCGGGGTGCAGGTATTCCACGCCGATCCGTTGCACGAGCAGAATCATCTTCTCAGGCCAGACGTCGCGATCAAGATCTGCTGCAGACCTTTCGAGCTGAGATGGACGCGCGAGAGGCAGCACTTCGGGCCGAGATGATGGCTGAGATGGAGCGGCGCCTCTCTCAGAGTCAGAGCCATCCACCTCCTCCTCCTCCTCAGGTTAAAAATTTTATTTCTCGTTACTATTACTCATTAAAATTATATAAATTTATTTATTCATGTCTTCTTAATTATCACGTTATAATTTCATTATTATTTCATTGTAGGACCCGGATGATGGCGGATGGCCCTCCTGGACTGATTAGGATCTATTTGTATATATTTTGATCAGTACATTTATATATATATTTGTTTTTGTATTTTGAACATTTGTATATAATAAAATTTTATTTTAATTGTAATCTAATTTGATATTATGTTTGTATATATAATCATAATTAGGAGATACGTTTTTTTTTTTTACAAATTTTATGAAAAATTTCATTAATTCTATGTGTAATTTAATAAATTAAATATAATATAAATATTTATAGATAAGTAATTAAATATAATAGTTGTTATAAATAATTAATAACTATTAAATAAATAATCATTATAAATAAAAAATAAATTATTATTAAATTATTTTTTAAATAATTTGATTTGTAAAACAAATTATTGAGATCTTATTATAGCAAAATTTAAATTATAATTATTGAGATTTTTAAATAATTTAAATCTTTTTAAAAAAAAATTACTTACAAATAGCGACCGCCTATGGCGGCCGCTAATAGTCATATTCCGGTCGCTAATACAAATGGTTATGGCTCCCGCGCGAAACTTAGTGCGACCGCTGTTCCCTAATTAGCGACCGCTACCTACGGTCGCTATTTATTCGCGCCATCTTCGCGCCAAACAACTAGCGACCGCCTTTTGCAGTATTAGCGACCGTTATGAGCGGTCGCTATTATCCATACGTCTGAACTCGAGCGGTCGCAGGAGCGGTCGCAAATAATTTAGCGACCGTCCTAGCGGTCGCTAATAATTATTAGCGACGAAGCAAATGCGACTCGTTTGACGCGGTCGCTATGCCGTCGCTAATACTTTTAGCGACCGCTATTAGACATTTAGCGACCGTCTTAGGCGGTCGCTAGTTTCACACTTTCTACTAGTGAAAATATGGTAGCTGATCATCTTTCTAGACTTCCTCAACAGGATTTAACTGCTTATGACCCTCCCATTAATGAGACATTTCTAGATGAGGAGCTACTTCTTGTGTTTCGTTGAGTCTTCCCAGGTTCCCTGGTATTGCTGACATAGCAAACTATTTAGTTTTAGGCATGATACCCTCCTATTGGACCTTACTGGATAGGAAGAAATTCTTTAGGATTGTGAAATTCTTTTTTTGGGATGAGCCTTATCTTTTCAAGTACGGTCCAGACCAAGTCATTAGGAGGTGTATTCCTGATAGTGAGTTTCAGAATGTGATGAGATTTTGCCATACTTTGGCATGTGGTGGTCACTTTTTGGCCAAAAAGACTGTAGCCAAGATCTTATAATGTGGATTATACTGGCCAACAATGTTTAAAGATGTTCATGCTTTTTGCCTTGCGTGTGATAGATGTCAGAGGCTTGGAGGCCTAACTAAGAAGAATATGATGCCTTTGCACTCTATTTATGTCTTGGATATATTTTATTATTGGGGAATGGACTTTATGGGGCCGTTGATTATGTGTCTAAATGAGTAGAGGCCATTCCCACTAGAACAAATGACCATCGGGTAGTGATCAAGTTTTTAAGGGAAATTGTGTTTTCCCGATTTGGTATGCCAAGGGCGATGATTAGTGACAAAGGGACACATTTTTGCAATTGACCCGTGGGTTTGTTGATGAAGAAATATGGGGTAGTTCATAAGGGGGGAACAGCCTATCATCCCCGAACTAGTGGTCAAGTTGAATTAGTTAATAGGGAGATAAAGAAGATAATTGAGAAAACTATGAACCCAAATAGGAAGGATTGGTCTTTGAGGTTAATAGATGCCCTATGGGCATACAAAACAACATATAAGACCATTTTAGGTATGTCTCCCTATGGGTTGATTTATGGAAAGGCTTATCATTTGCTTGTGAAGATGGAGCACAAGACATACTAGGCCATAAGACAATTCAATGAGAACATAGATTAGTCAGGTGTTCAAAGGAAATTGCAATTAAATGAATTGGAGGAAATTAGGCATGATACTTATGAGAACTCAAAGGCCTCTAAGATCACCATGAAAAGGTTGCATGATTTGAAAATTTTGCAAAAAGAGTTGCATATAGGTCAGAAAGTTCTCATGTATGACTCTAGGCTACACCTTTTTCCTAGGAAGTTGAAGTCAAAATGGGTTGGAACTTACATTATTAAGTCTATGAATGAATTTGGGGCATTTGAGAATGAAAACCCTATGGATGGACAAGTTTTGCAAGTGAATGGCCTTCGTTTGAAATCGTATCTTGAACGTTTTGTGGCAGGGGGTGGAATCTTGGAATTAGAGGACCCACCTCCATTTGAATGATTGAAATTTTTGGATCACTGAATAAAGGTAGATTAGGAGTAGTATTTAGGTTTGCATTTGTTTTTCTAATTTTTATTGAATTATCATTTATGATTTGATTTCGTTTATTGCTTTCCTAACAATCTTTGTGAGTTTTGATGATTTTAGATTGACAGTGCCATCCAAGTTGGGGGGAAGCAAGAAAGGAAATTCAATTCAGGTGATATCATTTGTGTGCATCAATTCAAGTATTTTTACAAGGATTTGATTGATTAAGGTAATTCCCTTCCAATATTTACGATGATTTGATTGCATACTTCTACATTGGGGACAATGTTGAATTTAAGTTGGGGGTGTAAGGCAACCATATTCATAATTGTGATTTGTGTAATAGATTGATGATGCATAACATGATTTACCCTAAGTGTGAATGTTTGAAAAAAAAATCAAAAATTAGAAAATCTTTAAAAAATTTTTGGAATTTTGGAAAAATTTTGGTTAATTTTAGGAAATATAAGTCTTTTTAGTTAAAATTTTGTGTAAATAGTAGTTTTAGAGAGTCTTAGTTTTGGTGACAATTCAATTCAGTTTTTATGAACTTTGTCAAGAGGAGGTAGGACACAGAACTGAGCTGAACTTATACAGATTTGCTGATACATTTTGGTCTAAACACATGTTTGAACAAGGTTAAAAAATACCATCTGTTCGAACCTATGTTCAAACCAGCATTTTGTTCGAACTCTTGTTCGAACCAACACAGCGAAGAGAATTTGTTCGAACCCATGTTTGAACCATGAGGCTGTTTGAACCTTTGTTTGAACCGTCGAGCATATTCTGACAGCCTATAAATAGGACACTTCAGAAATTTTGGGGTTTTATTTTTCATGGTTCTAATGCTAGTGCGAACTTGCTGATTCAATTTGAAGCTCGTGTCCATTTGTCATTCCGATTGAAAGGGTTCATCAAGTAACCACTACAAGTCTTGATTAAGCTCAGGAGGCATTAGGAAATTTGATTTTGTAGCAGCTCAACTCAGCATTGAATAACGAATTGAGGTAGGGTTTCGAACCTTTGTTCAAATTCTACTGAATATTGAACTGGGGACTGTTGGTTGTTGATTATTGGGGATTGATTAATTGAGTTTTATGAATTGATTTTTACTTAAGGAAGTGTGGGGTTTTTGAATTGAAAACTTTGTTTTTTTTGGTGAAACCTGAGTATCTGTGAGTCAATACTAAACGACACTGAGCTGATTTTTGGGCAAATTGATAATGAATCCATCAAAGAAAGTTTATGAGAAGAAGAAAAATAGGGGAAATGGGTCTGAATCTAAAGCTGCTATTGAGCCCATTCAGAAAAAAACTAGAGTTCAGACTCTTGATTCAACTTAAACCACCATTGATCCTCCTAGTAACCAACCTGACACCACTTCATCACCTACACTTCAACCCACAAATGACCTACCTACTAATCAGACCCAACCTAATCCCACACTCATCCATAAAACCACACTAGAACCCATTCAGGACCTCAACCAGAAACTGCCACTGAACCCATTATGCAAGTGGTTGAAGACTTGAATGAAGGCAATGAAGAAGGGAATGAAAAAGAAAATAAGGGAGAGGAAGGAGATGGACCTTATGATGATTTCCGGTTCTTAAGTAGTATAGCACAAAAAGATTTTGGCAAATATTGGAGCAAGAGATCAGTGATAGTGGAAAGGGGAATGAACTTAAGCTGTTTTCAAACAGAAAAATTCAAGTTGAAGCAAAACTTTGAAACAAGAGGTTGGGAGAAATGGACTCAATTTAGTGGAGTAGCTGTGGTTCCCATTGTTCAGGAATTTTATGCCAATGTTATGGATACCAAACATGAAGGGAAGGATTGTCTTGTTACCAAAGTTCGAGGAGTAAACTTCAAGATATATCCTAAGGATATTAGGAAGGTTTTTGGGTTGAAGGAGGGGAAACACCCTCAGTTCCCATTTTCAAAAGAAGAGGCATTGGACAAGGACTCTTTGGCCAAGATCCTGACTAGAAAACCAGATGCAGAGTGGGGCCACAAGAAGAAGCTAGCTAAGAACAGGTTAACTTCTAAATTCAATTCTTTGCACTTCTTAGCATGTTCACAACTCAACCTGGTCTTAAACGCTTTTGAATTAAGCTATGAGAGGGGGCTGCTTTATATGCTATTGATGAAGGGTTGAAGGTGGAGTTGGGGTAGTTAATCTGGGAAAATTAGCTGAGGCTTCAAAGATAAGAAAAGGAGTTAGTGGGCTGCCATTTACGGGGTTCATCACGAAGTATGTCTATAAGAGGAAAGTGATCTCTGAACTAGGAAAACAAGTGGCAAAACTAGCGGGATTCATCACTGCCTCTTCTCGTGAAAGAAGTGCAAGCCACCAAAAGGGAAAAGAAGGAACTACTACTGAAGAATTCATGAAGAATATGATTGAAAAATGGGATGAAGTAAAAGGTTAAGCTTAGTGAAATTAGGGATGATCAGTATTTTATCAAGCAAAAGCTACAAAGGCAAAGGAAGAGGATTGCGGCTATAGAGGCTAAGTTGGAATTGCTAGTACCTTCTGCAAATGTTGGGACTTCATCAATGCCATCCGAGGACCTTCCTCCTGATTCGTAGAACATAGGATCTGTTTTGTTTTGTCACCAATTTAGGAAGTTATAGTCTTTTTTATTTTTAGTCAGCTTTTTGTTTTGTTTTTGGGATTTCTTGACTTTTGTTGAACTTTTGATCTGTAATCATTAGTATGTTTTGTTGCCAAATGCTGAATCTAGAACTTTTGGGGAAAATGAATTAGAATGTAATGAAATGAAGTATCTTTTCAGTTCATAACTTGATTCAAAGCATGTACATGGTTGATTAATGTTCATTTTTGAGAATTTCTTGTGATCTATCCTTTGAGCATTGAATGTTAATATGGAGTTCGTAATTTTGACACCTTTGAAGTTGCTTGGAACTGAATTGTGAATTAAAGAATTATGTGAGTATGAACTCATGGAACATAAGTTTAACTCAAGAAATGCATGCATTTATTCTCTAAGAAATGAAGACTAACTTTGAGAGATTTGAGCCTTTAGCTTCCTTGGTTGAGTGATTGACATGTTTTTCACATCTATATTCTTTCAGTAGCTCTAAATACTTGTTTTGAACCCATAACATGAGAAACACATCAACTTGGATTATGAACATTGGAATGAATGTGTCAACTCAAATGAACCCTTGGAAGTGAAGTAGGCCATCCTTGTATCTGTTGAGCCATGAATGCATGAATGTATGATTCTTTTTGAGCCTTGAACAATACCCTAACCCTTATAAGATATTAATAACCTACCTAAGTGCCTTAGTGGTATATAAGCTTAAAATAAGTAGAGTGAGCTAAGGGTAGTGGGTTTTTTTAGGAAATGGAGGTTAATGAGAAGTAAAGAAATGAAAGGAGAGTGATACAAGGATATGTGTTTCATTTGCAAGTATTTCAAAAAAATATTAAAATGTTGCTTTTTATGGCGAATTAACATTTGGGGAATAAAAAAAAAGGGAAAAAATAAAGAAAATTGGAGTAAGACTGAGAAGAGAGGGATAGAATCTACGCTACTGAGGCACTTCTTTGAATATCTCTTCCCTTCTTTGGTCCCACATTTAATCCCTTAGCCCTGTTACAACCTAATAAAGACTTAACAGATCTAAGGTGTCAAATGAGTTGAAATTGAAGTTCTTAATGTGAAATAGTTCAAGATTCTTGTTGCTATGGATTATTCCTTTCATAGAGCTACGCCAAGTTGAATATTCATTGAATTTTATCGTTTTTGACTTAAGGAAGATTCTTACTAGAATTTGCTTTACACTTACTCTTTATGAAAGAATCTTCCAAGAGTGTCTTACCCAATTCTCATTTTATTGAAGAGAGTATGCCCTGTGAGGATTGAAGTCAAGACTTGAGAGAATTTGCGTGCACAATTGAGTTGGATCTATGTTCTAATGAAAGATTATGAGCATTAGGAATTAATTCATATTTCAAGACCATACAATGAATAGAGTGTTGCAATTATGGAAGTTCCATGTTAACTTTTGATTGTCTTGAGGAGTAAAACTTAAAAATTCAAAAGAATTTACATTAAAATATCGTGTGCAACTTTGAATTAGGTTAAGTACTGAAGAATAACTTCTTGTTAAGCTAATTTGCTAGGGCCTATCAAATCTCAAGTTGGGGGTGTGATTGTACTATGAGAAGTACAATCATAAACTTTAATTTGTGGGTTGTTGGGTAGATTTATATTCTAAAAAGGTGAGAAAATGTGTTTAAATGCATTAATGAGAATTTCTTGTGAATTGTAGGTGTTTGGGACGAAAATAACAGAAGTTAGACCAAAATTGAGGAAATCAAGAAAGTGGTTTGAACACTTGTTTGAACCACAGTCTGTTCAAACCCTTGTTCTAACCACAGAAAGCACAACAGAGGAAATAGCAGCAAAATTGGCTAAGTGTGGAGAAAGTGGTTCGAACCCTTGTTTGAACCATGGTTAGAACAACAGAAGCTGGTGTAGACCAAGAAGTGAAGAAATTGACTAAGGAAAAGTTGTTCGAACCCTTATTTGAACCACATACGATTTGAACCTTTGTTCGATCAACAGAATGGGCAACAACACTTGGAAGCTAAAACATTCTAAGCATAGAAGTTTGGTTTGAGCATTGGTTTGAACCAATCCTTGTTCTAACATTGGTTCAATCAATAGAAGCCATGCAAGGTCCAATTGGAACAAAATTGACCAAGTCTTGGAAACTAGTTCGAGCCTTTGTTCGAACCATTAACAAATCATTAAATTAATTATTAAATTAAATTAAGAAAACTCTTTCAAAATAACAATTAAAAATAATTCTTACACAGGCTTAGTACAATTCAATAGTTATTGATTAGGCCCAATCCAATCTAATATATGCTTAGGCCCAATCCAATTCAATTCCAAATCCAATCCAAAAGATAGGAAGAATGAGAGATTTAATATTATCTTTAATAAATCATTACTAACTTACTTAAAGAAAATTCTTCAAAAATAACAATTGAAACTACTTCGTACTTGGTCCCAATCATTAATCTAATATTTATTACTTGGGTCTAATCCAATGCAATATATGCTTAGGCCCAATCCAATCAAAATTCAAATCCAAATTCAATCGATTAGACATTATATAAACCAATAATAGACAAAAAAACTTAGCAACAAATTAGAAAATAAGGAGACGTGACTAAAATTTGAAAACTATAGGTATTAAGGGTTAAATTTTAGGTTTATTAATAGTAGCAAACAAATTTACAATAACTTTAGATACTTTTATATTTGAAGATTTCATTGTTTGTGAACCTCTCACTGTAACTTTTATTCATTTACATATACTAGTGAAACCTAGACTCGTTTGAGAATTGTGTATAGCACCTGTTTAGTCATCCTCAATGCAAAGGATTAGTCCTATGACTATATTCATTGTTCTTGCGATGCACAAACGGAGATTGATGTACACGGTTCTTGAATTGTCCAGTTTGGATAGTTTAGGAATGCAATGATCCCTCAACAACTCATGCAAGTTTGGCGTTAGATAAAGTTTTGGCTTATGTTCTGTTGTTCTCTAGGTGCATACATAAATATGAATTGTCGTTTTTGTGTCGTGTACTTGGAGAATCACGTAGGTATACTGCCGAGATTTTTTCTGACAAGAGGAGAAAGCATTTGAGTTGTTGAGAATATAAGATAGATCATATATTCTCGAATGAGATAGGACCAACCCCCCTGTAGTGAGAAGTTTAAAGTTTAGAGCTAGGTAAATTACATGATGCATGATCTCTTAAACTAATTATATTTGTTCAGATCAGACCTCCACAGAGATACTTAGTGACAAAAACATGAGTTGGATTGATTTGCTGATTAAGATGTCTAAGGAATATGTGGAGTGATTAAGTAGTTTATTACCTTCACCAATGGGTTTGATAGCGAGTACATTAGTTGTCCTTATAGAAAATGTGCGAACCATTATTATTACACACGAGATATTGTGCTGAAGCATTTTATTTTGAATAGGTTTTTGAAGAATTATAAGAATTGGATTAGATATGGGGAAGAGTATGTTTCTTGTCATCGCAAGGAAAAACTTAAGATGGAGGTCGATGTTATGACAGTTAATTCGACGATCGTAATGCTAAATGATATCACATATAGGTTAGCACTTGAAGACACTAGCTGTGAGACTGATGGGATGGGTGGAAGTAATTCTCGTTTGGGTGCAGATGAAGAAGCGTTAAGGTATTTTGAAATTCTTGATAATGCACAGACAAAATTGTATCCTAGTTGTATGAATTTCAGTAAATTATCTTTTATTGTGGAGTTGTTACACTTGAAGACTTTGAACCAGTGGATGGACACGTCCTTCAATATGCTACTCCAGCTATTACATAGAATGCTCCCATTCAGTGCAAAGTTAGTTGAGCCCTATTATCATGCTTGCAAGTTAATTGAAAACTTAGGCTTTACATATGAGACTTTGGATGCATGCCTAAACAATTTTATGTTGTTTAGAAATGAGAATGCCCACCTTGATATGCACATTGTGTGTAAAACTTTAAGGTGGAAGGTTGTGTGTAATGCGAGGAGGGTTGTGAACCATAGGAAGCTTGTCACTGCAAAGCAAGTGTGATATTTTTCACTTAAGCCAAGGTAAAAGAGGCTTTTCAAGTCGTATAAAATTTCTAAACTGATAGAGAGGATGAGAAGTTAACCTACCCAACAGACTCTTCAGTATGGAAGGACTTCAACAAGAGGCACCCCAACTTTGCCCTAGATAGTTGTAACGTGTGGCTTGGCTTGGTTGCAGATGGTTTTAACCCATTCAGGTCCATGACTGGGGTAAATCATAATACGTGGCTAGTGGTGTTGGTTCCATGCAATCTTCCTCCCTGGTTATGTATGAAGCAACCTTTCCTTATGCTTTCCACTCTTATTGATGGACCCAAAGGCCCCGGGGATAAGATTGACGTGTATATACGGCCTTTGATTAATGAGTTGAATGAATTATGGGCCGAAGGTGCGATGACTTTTGACTCTGAAGGAAATGAAATATTCATACTTTACCCTGCATTATTGTGGACAATCAATGACTTTCCCGCGTATGCGAATTTGTCAGGTTAGAGCACGAATGGAGAATTTGCATGTCCTTGTTTTAACCAGAGCAAAAAGTTAACCTGGTTAAAACACAATAAAAAATGGGTCTATACGCGTCACAGACGTTTTCTACCCCCATTGCATAGGTTTAGAAGAGACAAAGTGTCGTTCGATGGCACTCGGGAATATAGTCTAGCACCAAAGATAATAACTAGAGTTGATTTATTATCACAATTCTAGTAGGAGCAAATACACATAATATATGATTTCTAAGATCTGTTACCCCCTCCACTACCTTCTATTCTTTGTCCAAACAGAAAACGCAGTCATAACTAAAAGAAGAAAGTATTTTATATAAGTTATCATACTAGAGATACAACATATTGAGGCATAACTTGAATGTTGTGCACATTGAGAAAAATGTGTATGATAATATATTATAGACCATTCTCAATGTCAAGGGAAAGTCCAAAGATAGTACCAATGCTCGCCGTGATTTGCAGGAAATAGGCTTGAGAAAACCATTGCACTTACAGTTGAGAGAGTCTAACAAGGCATACATACCTCCTACACAATACACAATGAGTAAAGACGAGAAAGAGGTATTCCTCTCTATTTTAAAGGGGGTCAAAGTGCCTGACGGCTATCGTTCTAAGCGTATGAACATAAAAGAAATGACTTTACAAGGTTTGAAAAGTTATGACAATCACATTCTGATTCAACAATTAATTCCTATTTCAATCCGAAATTGTTTACCAAAGAATGTTGTTGAGCCATTGATTAAGGTTAATAACTTTTTCGGATAACTGTGTTCAAGAATTCATTGCACAAATGATTTGAGAAGTCTTTAGGACAAGATTGCGCTAACACTGTATCATCTGGAGAAACTCTTTCCACCGTCATTTTCTGATGTAATGGTCCACTTGACCATACATTTAATGGGTGAAGCCTTACTTGGTGGCCCTATCCAATTTAGGTGGTTGTTTCGATTAAGAGGTACATGAATACATTGAAGAGATATGTATGTAACAGAGCTCATCTAGAGGCATTGAGAGCTAAGGGTTATTTAATGGATGAGTGCACCAATTTCTGCGCTACATATCTTAATAATAGTGAAACCAAACTAGATAGGGCCTCGTGGATTAATGATGGTCCTATTGAAGAGGGAACACCATTTGATCTAGATAACATCGAGTAGATTCAAGCTCATTAATACGTGTTGTTCAACACTCTATCAGTTGTGGCATTGATTCAATAAGTGAACGTTCATTCATATATTTAACTTATTTGTGTTCTATCTAAATAATTTTGTTTGTCATTATCTTAATAATGGTGAAACCAAATTAGATAGGCCCTCACAGATTAATGATGGTCCTATTAAAGAAGGAACACCATTTGATGTAAATAACATCAAGTGGATTCATGCTCATCGATACTTATTGTTCAACACTCCATCAGTTGTGGCATTGATTCAATAAGTGAACACTCGTTCATATATTTAACTTGTTCATGTTCTGTCTAAATAATTGTGCTCATCATTAACACTTGTTGTTCTATATTGCAGGACACACATTGATGAGCTCAAACAGGACATACCTCGTGCCATAGATAATCAAATTCGGCAGTCCTATTTTCAATCATTTCACGATTAGTTTAAGAATTATGTATGTATAGATATGGTTATATGTGCTTCAGTTTGTTCCTATCATATTAGTTTCACGTAGTTTTATTGAACGATTATATGAATTGTGTAAGTGTACAATTTATGATGAACAAGCAATGGTACTTTGACTGATAAAATGAACCAACTAGCTGATGGTCCGCTTGTAACGACACGACGTTACACAGCTTGTGATGTCAATAGGTTTCAATTTTGCATCAAGGAAATGGATGAGAAATGAGCAACACAAAATAATGGTCTCGGTTGTCCTTCTGTCGATGCCGGTTATTGAAAGATATTGTTGAAGTTATATACAATCATGGGTTAAAATTTCTGTTATTCAAGTGTGACTGGTCCAATCCAATCCGTGGGACTAAAGTTGACAAGTACGAATTTATGTTGGTAAATTTCAATAATTTGTTATATCGAGATGAGTGAATAAGCAATGAGCCTTATTATTGGCCTTGCAAGCTAAGTAAGTTTACTATGTTAGAAATCCAATTGATCCTAACTAGCAAGTTGCAATTAAAATGTCAAGAGGGGGTGTATCAAATTGAATGTGATGAGCCAGATATTGATGCATTTGCCCAGCAAGTTCTTGACCAAAATGTAATAGTTCAACGTGATGAAGATGTTAACTGGGCTAGAGAGACCATTGTAAGAGATACTATTGACTTGCATGATGAATGAATGGTTGTCCACTTTTTTCCTTCCAAATTTTGCTCAAGAATATGTTTAACTTTTTGTTTAGGAATGGTTTTTAGTTATTGTGTGAAATTTATTTATCTTATGAACATGTAAACAGATATGTCAGGACATAAGAAAAGAGATCGTCCATACACAATGGATGAGTTATTATATCAAGGACAGACTCGTACACCGACGGGGGACTCTAGTAAACCGACGCCTATAATAGGTCCCTTCACCATGCCTACGGGGGACCTTAGCCCACCGACATCGCCAATGGCTCCTCCCGCCATGCATCAGACACCTGCATCCAGTTCATCATCACCTCAGATTCAGCTATCCACCTAAGTGTTGACCATATCGACACTTGCACTGGCACGATCTAGATTTTCTCTATCCATGCCAGTAGGGCCTTCTCTATTTATAGCCACTGCATTGGCCTCCAGGCATAATGGTATAATTTGATTTTTATGTTTAACACTTCTATGAAATAATTTCATTTTTATTTAATTAATACGAGTTGGTCCAGTACTGGTCGAGTGAGGAGGCGAGAGTGAGTACTTCGCATTATTTTATTAATTTCATTTAATATTTAAAAAAAAGAAACCTATAAGAACTAACCAAAATGAATGTAAGAAGAGGCAGAGCAGAATTCCCAAAATCGCTCAATGTAGGGCCCTCCTCACAGGCTTGGGACTTGACATGTTACGTAGGTATAGCACGTGGTAAACTTCCACATTAGACCATATGTATTATTCAACTTCTTAGTAGTTTATATCTATATATATAGTTGACATAATTTGTCCTTAGCAGTTACGTGAGAAGGGTGTGCTCACCGATTGGATGTTTGTGTGGATGGTGAGTTGTAGACTCGAACACCCCGAGGTTATAGCTTTTGTAGTAAGTATTTATCTGTATACAATAATTTTATTTACCAATTATGAATTTATTCATTTATCTTTCTAATTTGGTTCCAAATATTACACGGGCCCAGTTTGAGGCTCAGTTGGCCCAACTACTAAAAGAGGAGCGGTGGGTGGCTGCTAAGTGAGATGAGATTTTTCACGCCATCATTGGCCAAGATAGGCATGGATACACGTTGAAATATGGCATGGGCATACCACGTTCTACCATCGCACGAGTGGAGTCATCTAGATTTAGTTCGTCTTAGGGCTCATGCCTACGTACTAATGAAGAAATGGATGAGCTGATCCAGTCTCATCGCCAGGAAATGGACGTGTAGGTGGAGGATGTTCGGATGAGAATGGAGGTCTAGATGTAGGCTCAGGTGTAGGCATAACTCGCAGAGCTAGAGTAGCGACTAGCTCAGAACCGTGTCCCCACAGCTGATGCTTCGAATTTACCGATTCGTACTTTGGTTAATAACTACATAATTTGTATTTAAATTTGATTCAATTATTTTAGGAATATATATTTATGTCTGTTGTTAATCATATATTATTTTCTTATAGGCCCCAAACGCTGGCAATGGTCACCAAGCAAGACACAAATCAGTTGGCGATGGCATACATGATATAGCAGGCTCAGATGATCAAGATTAGGTATAAGTTTACGAATATGTTTAAGTTTTTTAATTTGAAATTTGAAACTTAAAAATCAGAACTTGGCCTCTAATAGCCTAAATTGAGCAAACGGGTTCTGATGCCCGTCAAACTCGAGGGGCATGACCTCCAGGCCATTAGTGACTTGTAAGAATGAAGGGCGTGTGAATCATACACCTGAGGTGGCCAAAATCCTAGAAAGTACGTTTAACCTAAAGCTTTGAACTTAGAAATCAGAACTTCACCTCTAACGACCCAAATTGAGCCTAACAGCTTCGATACCCATCAAACTCAAGTAGCATAATCTCTAGGCCATTAGTGACCTATAGGAACGAATGGTGCGTGAATTTGACACCTAGGGTGCCTGAAATCCTAGAAAGTACGTTTAAGTTGAAACTTGAAACTCAAAAATTAGAATCCAAACTAAAAAGACATGCTCTAATGCTGGTTAAACTTGAGGGGCACAATCTCTGCCATTAGTGACCTATAGAAATAAATGGTGTGTGAATCCGACACCTGGGGTGCCCGAAATCCTAAGAAGTACGTTTAAGTTGAAACTTGAAACTTAGAAATTAGAACTTGGCCTCTAACGGCCCAAATTGAGTAAACGGACTCTGATGCTGGTCAAACTCGAGGGGCATGATCTCCAAGCCTTTAGTGACCTATAGAAACAAATGGTGCATGAATCCGACACCCGAGGTGCTTGAAATCCTAAAAAGTACATTTAAATTGAAACTTAAAACTTATCAATCAGAACTTGGCCTTTAATAGCCCAAACTGAGCAGACAGCTCCGATGCTGATCAAACTCGAGGGGCACAATCTTCGAGCCATTAGTGACCTATTAAAATAGACGGCGCATGAATCTGACACTAGAGGTGCTTGGAATCCTGGATAGTACGTTTAATTTGAAACTTAAAACTTAAAAATTAAAATTTGGTCTCTAACGGCCCAAACTGAGTAGACGGGCTCTAATGCCAATCAAACTCAAAGGGCACGATCTTTAGCCATTAGTGACCTGTAGAAATGAATGGCATGTGAATCTGACACTGGGGTGCGTAAAATCCTAGAAAATATATTTAAGTTGAAACTTACAAATTAGAACTTGGCCACTAACAGCCCAAACTGAGCAGACAGACTCCAATGCCCGTCAAACTCGAGAGGCACAATTTCAGGGCCATTATTGACCTATAGGAATGAATAGCACATGAATCTGACCCCCAGGGTGCCTGGAATCCTAAAAAGTATGTTTAAGTTAAAACTTAAAACTTAGAAATCAGAACTTGGCCTCTAATGGCCCAAACTGAACAGATGAGCTCCGATGCTAGTCAAACTTGAGGGGCATGATCTCCGAGCCATTAGTGACCTATAGAAAGAAACAACACATGAATCCAACACCAGAGATGCCCAGAATCTTAGGCAATACATTTAATTTGAAACTTAAAGATCAAAACTTGGTCTCTAACGACCCAAACTGAGCAAGCGGGTTCCGATGCCCATTAAACTCTAGGGGCATGATCTCTAAGCCATTAGTGACCTGTAGAAATGAATGGCACATGAATCCAACACCTGAGGTGCCTGAAATCCTAGAAAGTACATTTAAGTTGAAACTTAAAACTTAGAAATCAGAACTTGCCTTCTAAGAGCCCAAACTATGCAGGCGGACTCCAATGCCTGTCAAACTTGGGGGGCATGATCTTTAGGCTATTAGTGACCTATAAGAATGAACAGGATATGAATCTAACACCCGAGGTGCCCAGAATCCTAGAAAGTACATTTAAGTAAAAACTTGAAACTTGAAACTTAGAAATCGTAACTTGGCCTCTAACGGCCCAAACTGAGTAAAAAGGGTCCGATGCTAGTCAAACTCGAAGGGCACAATCTTTGAGCTATTGGTGACTTATAGAAATAAACAACACATGAATCTAACACTCGAGGTGCCCCAATACATTTAATTTGAAACTTGAAACTTGAAACTTAGAAATCAAAATTTGACCTCTAACGGCCTAAACTGAGTAGACGGGCGCCAATGCCCATCAAACTTGACGTGTATGATCTCCGAGCCATTAGTGACCTGTAGAAATGAACGACGCATGAATCTGACACTTAGGGTGCCTGGAATCCTAGAAAGTACATTTTTTTTTTAAATTTAAAAACTTTGAAATCAGAACTTGACCTCTAATGGCCCAAACTGAGCAGACAAGCTCTGATACTTGTCAAACTCGAGAGGCACGATCTCCGCACCATTAGTCACCTATAGAAATGAACGGTACGTGAATTCGACACTCGGGTGCCCGGAATTGTACAAAATGTTTTAATTTCAAATTTTTGAATTGTATCACTCTTAATATTAATTTTACGTAATTTTATTTATTTATATTTACAATTTTGTTGACTAACAAAATTTATTTTTTTTAGGTTAATTGATTGGTACTGCAATGGACATCTTGTTTTGTTTTCTATTTTTTCTCAAAAATTGTATAAGACTTTTTTTTTTCCTTGTGTAATTCAAAGACATTGCACATTTATTAATATAAATCCTAAGTTTTTTATTAGCTTATTTTTTTTTATTAGGTGTATGTGTATGTGTATGATTTTAGTTTTATAAAATTTTATAAAACAGTACAGGTACGTGTATGATTTTAGTTTTATAAAATTTTATAAAATAGTACAAGTATAGGTGTAAGTACAGGAATTAAATAACAAAAATGAAAAAGAAGAATTTAAAAAAAAAATTCTAGTATCAGCGTCCGTTAAGGTACCTTAACTGTCAACTAATACCCTTCGGTAAAGACATTTTTAGCGATCACCATGGCAATTGCTAAAAGTCTAGCAGGTGGTCACTAATAGTGGAACATATCCCATCGTCCAATAGTCGTTAAAGGGGGTCACTAATATGAAGTGACCACCACGTGGTGGTCGCTAATAGTCTTTAGCGATGGGTTTGTGGCGACCAACTATTGGCGGTCGCTAAGCAGTCAGTAGAGATTATTAGCGACTGCTTTTTTACTTTTAGTGACCGCTACTCTTTTTTCTATTAGTGAAATATGTGCAGTTGATAATTTAAATTTTATAGGAGCTATATTGCCACCAGCTAAATTTAATGATCATATTGTTTTTCAAAGTATCAGGCTAGTATTAACCTTTCATTCATACAATTTGTATATGCACCACTGTCTATTATGGTAGTAAAATTTTTAACTAAAACTTCATTATTAACTAAGATAGATATTTTGGTGGCATCTAGTTTACTTTTCTATTTTTGTTTTATGTATTACAAATCTCAAAATGAGGAAATAGAAATGTTCTGTTTTTCTTGTTTTGATATTTTTCTTATTTTTTTGTTAAAAACTCTCAAAACAACTTTTTACTATTTTTCATTTCATGTGTAAACTCATTTTCTATTTTCGAAAATAAATTTTAAAAACACAAATAATCAAATAAGTTTTGAACTGTTTTTCTTATTTTCAAAAGTATAAAATGAAAAATAAACTCAAAACAGAAAATAAAAAAAACAAAAATAGAAAATAGAAAATAAAAAAAGAAATCAAATGACACCTTAATATACTATATTTGAGATATTACTTCTATTGAATTGCCATATTGACCAACATCCCAGGAATAGATTTCAAAATTTTCTGGATGTTTTAGTTAATTTAATTTTTGTATTATTTTAAGATTTTATTCTTTTAAATTAGATATTTTTATTTTAAGTTGATTAACTTCTGTCCTTTAAGTCTTGAAGAGTGGCCAGTTACTCTATAATTTTATTTGTTCGTCTTTTCATAACTTTTGCCATTATATAAGTCTGGCTCATATCTCTTTTTTTTGTGGTTCCATTGACAATAATTTTTTGATTATTTATTTTCAACTGTAAAATCATTTATTTAGTCTATCAGTTTTATTAAATCTTTTTGTTCTTAAGTTAAAATGTTAAAATTTCAAGTACATTTTGGCTAGTGCCTTGAAGTAACCTGTTGAATAATCTACTAGTTCTTCATCTATTTCTACTGATGATGGATTTGAACAACTATAGATTTTTTGTTCTATTTCTTCAGAAATAGAATTTTTTTTTTATTTCAAGAAGTTCTTCTTAATTCTCTTGTCCTGATTTTGCAGGCCCATTAGAATTAAGCAAAATTTTATAAATTTGCTCTATTAATTAATGTTTTTCATCTATTTTGGAGTTCGTTTATTTTACATGTATTTGCACAGTGACCTACTTTTCTACATTTATAGCATCTAATTAATTTCTTTACTAAGGGCTCGTTTGGCATAAGAAAAATTTTCAAAAAACTCTATAAATCTCTAACAACCCATCTACCTCTAATTTTTCCGTTATCACTCATTTAAAAAAATTTCAATATTTTGCTAAAAGAACAAAAAAATCTAAAAATAAGTTAACCGAATGTATAAATTTTTTATACAATCATATTTTTCGTGTCAAAAACTTTCAAATGAGTACCATTGTCACTATTTTTTTTGAATTTTTTTGAATCCGTGGGAACGGATTTGGAAAACCGTTCCCACGGTTTGTGATTTAAAAAAAGGCGCCAAAATTAACCCAAAACCACATTTTATCTCAATTTATCTTTTTTTTTACTCCAAACGAGCCCTAAGTGATTTCTTGAAATGACCTTTTTGTGGAATATATTTTTTCTTACTTCTATCTCTAGCTCTAGGCTTAGAAACGTATCTTTATCTTTTCATACATTTTTAAAATTTCTTGATTTTTTAGGAAATGTTAAAGACGAAGGAGATGGTGTCATTTCAAATGTAAATTGTTCACAAAATTATCCTAATTGTTTCTTTTTTTTTTGTGATTCTTTGTTTTTTTTTTAATTTCTTGTTTAAATTTAAAATCATTACATAAGTTTAAACTTTACCGTTGCCATAATCCTATTAATTGTCCATAAGTATAACTCGTTTATATGGATAAAGAATAGAAATTCCATCATGCATTTTTCTCTAAGAGTTCTTTCAACTCTTTCTGCAAAAAGATGTGATAATCTGTTCAATAAATTTTGACTTTAATGTTCACCATTGCAACTGCATAACTCGACTAAACAATACACACACCAGCAAAATTGAGTTAAGATATAACATCTTAGGTGGTATTTAGTATGTTTTTTTTTTTATTTTTTGTTTTTTGTTTTTATTTTTCATTTTCTATTTTTGGCTCATTTTTCATTTTATGCTTTTGAAAATAAGAAAAACACCTCAAACACATTTAGTCGCTTGTGTTTTCAAAATATGTTTTAAAAAACAGAAAATAAGTTTGCATATGAAATGCAAAATAACAAAAAGTCATTTTGAATATTTTCAAACCAAAATAAGAAAAATATCAAAACAAGAAAAATAAAGTATTTTTTGTTTTCTTGTCTTAAAATTTTTAGAACATAAAATATATAAAACTGAAAACAGAATATAGAAAAAAAAAAAAAAAAAAACTAAATGCCACCTCAAGGTTTGTAAAAGAGTTTTAACATTCTCATTATTATTGGATATTGATCTTGTAAAATGATCTAATATACTATTGACTAAATTATAAGCCGTGTCTTCCTTGGAAATTCTAAGATCAGTTTTCTATTTTAACAATGTTGATAATTTTTTTTTCTTTGTTGGTGTACTAAAAAGTGTTGCACCAACCTTTTAAAATTCATGTAAGGTACGTTTGATGGGGCGAAAAATAGTGAAAAAAATGTGATTTGATAAATTTTTAGGTATTTGGTACACACATCCCAAATTGTATTTTTTGGAGAGGAAAAATAGAATTCTTATTCCGATAGATTGAATTTCTATTTGGACGAATTGAACTCCCTTTGTTAGCAGGTGACATAACAGGGCTAACAGCTCTTAAGAATTATGATTGCTTGAAGGAATCCGTCCAAACGACATTTTAGTTCACGTCGAGATGGTTTTGAGTAGACATGGGGTGGAAAAAATGACAAAACGTTCTAATAGTTTCTATAATCCATCAGAACGACATCAGAAAAATTGGTCACAGTGAATGTCATTCAGTAATTTGGGATTTTATGATGAGAGAGCAAAAAAATTTTTTACTATTTGATTAACCGAATTCCTGTTATCGACTTTTGTTTTAGAAGGTATTAAATTTTTTTTGAATTTCGATAAGGTAAAAAGGTGTAAAAATATAATACAAGTTTTTAGAGATTTTTAGAAATTTTTAAAAATTTTCAACAAAATTTATTGCGCCAAATAGGTTATAAATATAAAAGTTATTGTTTGTATTATTTGTATTTCTGGCTTTATATGCAGTCACGTACTTTAATATTTTATGTATTTGTTTATCGACAATATTTCATTCATTAATTATTTTACCATAGAATTGATTTATATTAAATAAGTGTTTGGTTAGTCAAAATTAACAAAAAAATTAGTAATTTTTATCAATTTTTTGTACTTTTTTCAATCAAAATTTATCACATATTATTTTTACATTAAATTTTTATACTTTTATTATACTTTTTGGCTAAACCTTTTTTTTTTCTTTTTTTGGTAATTTTGGCCAAATTTTTACCAACCAAAAACCATTAAGAAATTCACATTCTTCTTAAAATTGGGGGAAAAAAAGTATTAATTGAAATTTGAAAATGTAAAAGGGCAAAGTGGTAAAAGCGGAGAGGAGAACAGAACCGTTGGGGGAGCCTGATGACGTGGCAGTCTTTCCGGATAAGTAAATTACAGACTACACAAGGCATTTAATAAGTCTCTGATTGACATTCACACACATTTCAAACGCGCTTTTGGAAGTGATCGCAAAGACAAACGAGAGAGAGAGAGAGAGAGAGAGAGAGAGAGAGAGAACAGCCAAACTCCAAGAAGTTTTGAACACAACGCCACCAAATTGAAGAGCCGTAGCAACCTTTTCTTCCCCCCCCCCCCCCCCCCCCAAAAAAAAATACGTCTATATTCATATATGCATATTGATTTTGTGTATGTCGATCAGAAATTTGCCATCTGCTTTGTTGTAACCGGAGTTTGATTGATTTTCGATGGCGTTAGGAGTGGACTCGCCGGAGGCCGGGGTTGCCATGGAGTTTCCGGCGACTGATGAGATTATGTCATCGTCGCCTTCATCTTCGCCGCGGAGGATGCCCCCCAGGCTTCGGAGGAGGCTTTCGGAGAGCAAGTCCTCTCCGTCCACTGTTGAAGAAATCGAAGCCAAGCTTAGACATGCCGATCTTCGTAGACAGGTCACTTTTTTATTTTTATTTTTTTAGAAATTCATTTAATTGCTTAATTAATTAATTTTCTCGATGATTAGAGAAGTTGTTCTTTGCTTTGCCTACACTTTTCTGGCCTCTGTTTGGCGTCTGAGAAAGTATAGTACAAGGCGAGAAATAATAATCTAAACTTTTTTGAGTATTCTGTTATTTTCTTTTCTTTTTATATGTTTGCTTCTTTGGTTAAATTGGTTTCTTCTAAACTTTAAGAAAAGGAATAATTGAACTCAACAAATAAGCAACTGAGTTGTGTTTAGTCAGTTTAGGTAAAACTTAAAAATATATATATATATATATGTTTTTCTCATTGGCCACTGTTTGCTAATGAGAAAACCTAGGTAAAGCGAGAAGATAAATTGTTTTAGTCTCTTGTTTTTTGTTTTCCCTATTAATTTGGTTTCTAAAGATAAAATAATGGAATTTAAGTGACTTAAAAAAATGGAATTTAACTAAACCGAGCGAAGATTACTTGTTTAGGTTAGTTTAGTTTGAAGCAGTATTATTATGACAAGAATGAAATCATACTAGCTTTATTTCTTTTCTTTCCGTTATTCCCCTCCATTCCTTTTTAATTTCTACTACTTTTCTTCTCTTTGAATTATTTTTACCTTTCTGCTGAAGTTGTGTCTTGTATTTGGTCCGGAGGTAGGTTGTTCTTCTGTTTGAATTTTGTTCTGTACTTTTCATTTGGTGCTCTTTTTCACATGGGAATGCCACCCCACCCCTCCCAAGCACCACTCTTAATACATACAGAGCCATAGACGTATTAAACCAACGGATTGATGATGATTGTGCAATTTTTTCCTTTTTAGTTTGTCCTTATATATATATATATGTGTGTGTGTGTGTGTGTACACCCAAGGGTCCTCCCCTTCTTATAATTTTCATTTTTTGGGAGAGGAGTGGGTGTTGCTTAGAAATTTTAAGCGTGTCGCTTGGTGTTTACTTCACAAGAATTTCAATTTTATAATTATCAGCACTGTTAATTTAATAACACAATTGTACTTTTTTATTTCTAGTTTTTGTGTTATCCCTTCATTTGCTCTATACATAATTGCTGGCAATTTAGGTGCAGTCAGTACCCCACATGTTTTAAATAGGATTTCATTTCTTTTTTTTTTCTTTTTACTAATTTTCAATTCTCCTAACTTTTAAGGTCCAACTTTGTATTATATATTCCATCGAAAGAACATTATTTTATGTTATTCAGGATTCTTTCATTGTCATTTAGTTTTGGCTTTTTAAAACATCAATCTACCCTACTTCAATAAGAACCTTTTTTTTTTTTTTAATAAAAACCCTCCCTTCTCTTTTTCTGTTATTGAATGCAGAAATTCTATGAGCACTTGTCAAGCAAGGCTCGCCCAAAGCCAAGAAGCCCGTCACAGTCTTCATCCCATGAAGAGGACCTTGGTCAACGCCTTGAGGCAAAGCTCCAAGCTGCAGAACAGAAAAGGTAAATTTTTATTACATAATTTGGTTCTTCGGTTATCAGACAAATTAATAAAGCTCTAAGTTTTTAACCATATATTGCTGTAATATACAACTTTTTGTAAGGCCCTTGACAAACTTTGCATCCAGACAAATAATTTAAGTTTGATGAACTTAGCAAGTTTATTGTTTAGGTTTTGGAGGTTTCTTCATGTCACTATCATGGTCTAGACTCTATCCCAAAATATTCACTTCCAATTAAACATTAATATATGGCCAGGTTTGCTGGTATGGTGGTTTCTATCAAGGTTCTTTCTGAGTTAGGAGCTTTTTGTAGAAGAGTGATTATTGTAAAATTTTGGTACCTTATCGTTGTGCCCTTGAGATGGTGCTCGTCCGTTTTTGTACCCTGTGGTTATGATAGAAAGTTTGCAGCTTAACATATTGCTCGACAAAATTGATTACGCTTATTTTATTTTAGATCTGATCGTGGTGCTTTCCTTAACATGACTTGAGTGATATAATCACATGATTACTTCAACTTCTTTTGAATTTTAAGCATTGCTTGTTGAATTTTTGGTGAAGATCTGGGTGAATTAAAATGTTGTAGCCTGACAGTGCATGGCACTTACGCCTTTTGTTTGGCTAAACAGATTGAGTATTCTAATGAAGGCTCAAATGCGCTTGGCTAAGTTGGATGAGTTGCGGCAGGCTGCTAAAACTGGAGTAGAAATGCGTTTTCAGAAGGAACGTGCAGAGCTAGGTACAAAAATGGAGTCACGGATTCGGCAGGCTGAAGCAAATAGAATGCTTATTCTTAAGGCCTACAGGCAAAGGAGGGCCACACTAAGGGAGAGGACATCCCAATCATTATTACGGAGGATGTCTCGAGAAAGTAAGTATAAGGAGTATGTGCGTGCTGCTATTCTCCAAAAGCGTGCAGCAGCTGAGAAGAAGCGATTAGGGTTGTTGGAAGCAGAGAAGAAAAGGGCACGTGCTAGGATGCTACAAGTGCGAAAGGTTGCCAAGTCTGTATCTTATCAGCGAGAGATTGAAAGGAGTAAGATAAAAGACAAGTTGGAAGACCGACTGCAAAGGGTATGTGCATGCCTCATTATCGTGCATGAATTAACATCTCTCATCAAATCTATCACTTTTTTGTTGCATGGTGACCATTTTATGGTGCTTGCTTTATTTCTTACTTGGTTTTTATGATTTTAAATAGGCAAAAAGACAGAGAGCAGAATATCTGAGCCAGAGAAGAAAGGTGCATAGCTCTGTTCGTGTTAATCGGAATAAGATGTACGAGCAGGCTGATCTTCTCTCTAGAAAGATAGCCAGGTTAAGTTCATATCTGTTATGCGCTTTCTGAGTTATTTCTGTTATTTCATTATGATTCATTGTTTTAAAGGAATCTAAAACTGGATCAAGTCATTCATAGTTCTCTCTGGGCCCTAATTTGATTGTGTTATTGAGGAAGCTTTTGAATTTCTATAGTCATTTATCTTGATTTGGATTTAAATAATGCTCTTTTAGTGTGAATTACAAACAGTACTAATGCAATCATTAGGACAACTATTTAATCAATTCATATGGGCCATTTGATTTTTGGAGGACAAAAGTGGATTTGATTTTTTTTTTTTATTATAACAGTGCAAAACCTTTTTTTTTTGGGTCACAATATTTCTGAGATTTTAATTGGATACACTAAGCTAAGATTTTCTATTTATTTGCGATTTTATTTAGATTTATGGTTTTACTTTGATTATGTTGCATTTGCAGGTGCTGGAAACGGTTCCTTAGTCTGAACAAGACTACCTTAGATTTGGCAAAATCTTATGATGCTTTGAATATCAATGAGAGAGAGGTGAAATTGATGCCATTTGAGCAGCTTGCACTTCTGATTGAATCACCTGCTACAATCCAAACTGTGAAAGCATTACTTGACCGTCTTGAGTTCCGATATAAACTATCAAAGCCTGTTAATACTACTGCTAATCCTTCCAGTTGGGATGACATTGATCATCTTCTTAAGCGGGTTGCTTCTCCAAACAGGAGGCGTACACCCAAGAAACCTACCGCCAGATGCAAAGATATCAAGAGACCAGTGTCTGTCAAAGAATTTGGCAGGAATCCTGTTAAATTGTCAAGGTACCAAGTCAGAGTTGTGCTATGTGCTTACATGATAATGGGCCATCCAGATGCAGTTTTTAGTGGTCAAGGAGAACGTGAAATTGCTCTGGCCAAGTCCGCTGAAAAGTTTGTTCATGAGTTTGAGTTGTTAATGAAGATAATCCTATATGGGCACATTCAGAGTTCTACTGAAGAGTCTAACCCTGCCTATGCAAGACTTTGGACCTTCAGATCTCAGCTTGCAGCCTTTGATGCAGCATGGTGCTCCTACTTGAGCAGCTTTGTTGTGTGGAAGGTTAAGGATGCAAAGTCATTGGAAGAGGATTTGGTGAGAGCTGCATGTCAGCTTGAACTGTCTATGATTCAGACTTGCAAGATGACACCAGATGGAGATAGTGGTGCTCTAACTCATGACATGAAAGCTATTCAGAAACAGGTTTTACTCGTATCCTTTGAAGTTTTCTTTTCAAGCATAATCATCATTTTCAATAAATAAATGTAGAGGACAAAATTTAGGTATAAATGTAGAGGACAAAATTTAGGTATTTCATACCGGATGTTTAATAGCATGTGAGAAGTTCGTGATGGTTTCTTCTTCTTCATTTTTTTTTTTTTGGGGGGAGGGGGGGGTGGGGTTGGGGGTGGCGGCTTAGAGAGATGGCCCTTGGCTCATGAATCGTTGACAATTATATGCAAGGCCTGTGATATTTTCCAGCCTCCTTGATCTTCTAAGAATATGTAATATTAATATTAAAAAGTTCATGTACGCAAGTATTCACAATCATTGTAGTTGATATTGGGTACAATATTTTTTTTGGGGGGGGGGGGGGTCTAAACAGGGTTGTATGGTAGAAGTGCACATGAGTTGGTTCTGGTTGAGTCTAAATCCAAAATCAAATCAATTTACAGAAAGTTCTCAAAAATAGACCTGGAACCCAGTCAATATTGCTATTGGATCAAACAGAGTTTTTTTTTTGTCTCTCTCTAAGCAACATGGGATTGGAAATGGGGAAAGAATAGACAAAACCACCACTTACATAAAGAAGAGGGAAGAGAAAAGGTTAATTGTGTTTTTGATGTGGGATAGAGTGGTGAAGACATCGTTTATAAAATTATGGATGCGTGCCACCTCCCATACTGATTGAAGTTCATCATCATCTATATCTTCTTAGACAGCAATCATCAACTTAGAATATGTCACATGCTCTCCACAAAGCTAGAATGTGAAGCCCCAGGTTGGAGAGATTTTTAAACCTGCTGTTATGATCTGCTGTGGGTGGATCAGTTCTCAGGTTGGGTCACGTTAATATCAGACCAACTCATAATTGAACCAAAATAATCAGTTACTGAATTTTAAGAATCAAAACCATATTGATATTTGGCTCGGATTCAGTTCAGTTTCCAGTTCTCAAAGGTCAACTGTGTGTACCCCAAGTTATAATATAGCACTTTAAATTCCATTACCGTTATTGGTTGCTGGTTGCTGGGTTGCAGTGCTTGGAGGGATGGGTAAGCTGGGGCTGCTTGAACCCACCCACAAGACCCAAGCACCGGGCAAGATAGAGTATCTTGCACATTGTTTGCCAGTTTCAATATCAGATCCATATTCTCACTATTATTGAGAAGTGTGTTTGATTTTTGTTCTTCCCATGGATGCATTTGATGGTTGTTTTTGTTACTTTGTTCATGCAGGTTACTGAAGATCAGAAACTTCTGAGGGAGAAAGTGCATCATCTCAGTGGAGATGCTGGAATTGAACACATGGAAAGTGCTCTTTCTGACACAAGAACAAAATATTTCCAAGCAAAGGAGAACGGAATTCCAGTAGGATCCCCAGTCATGCACATTTTATCTCCAAGCCTGCCTGGTTCCCAAGCTTGCCCTTCTGTGTCAACCTCAGATAAAAGAAGTAACACAATTGAGGATAATTCGAGGCCAAGACCTGTGGTTCGCTCACTATTTCAAGATTACACTCATTCTCCAACCAAAGATGTTGATTCATTTGCTTCTAGCAGCAGTTCGGATGGCCAGTTCCATAATTCTGGTGAGAAGTTGGCCATGGAGAATGAGTCGATTATTAATGAACTTCTTCATGACCAGCATCATATATTTGCGGATAGTTTCAATCCCACTGCTGAAAATGAAATTAGCATGAAGGTTAGTGTATTATTGTCTTGATTAAATGATTGTTGCTCATTCAAGAATTGGAACCAATGGCAGAGTTAGGAATTTTTCTCGCCCTACCAAATAGAGATGATTTTTTCTTGTTCTGAACTATGAGCTAGGTATTAAACTGGGCTATAGACAGTTGGGCTAGGATGTTATATACTATTAGTAGTAAAAACATTTTGGTCCAAAATCTTACCTCACCACAGTCCAAGCACAGCACTGGAACTCTTACAAATACCAGTTAGCTGTCCCCGTCACCCTAACAATTGAGGATAGGAAAAGGTGCTTTGGCCTTCCTTATTTTATTTATTTATTTATTTTTTTTCTGTTTTTGATATTTAGAGAACGGAGGTTTTGCCTATATTGCTTCTCCAGTTCACCTGCTCCCTTTTCTCACACACTAAAAATACAACATAAAGTATTAAAATTTTGTTTAATTTATTACACTTTCATTTTTATTTATATTTGAAAATGTTTCAATTTTTATGTTTCATATTTTGTGCCACTTTCTAAATTTTTCTATTTCCACGCTAACCAAAACAATTTAGTGGAAATCTGATGCTATGGAAGCAGCAGCAGACATTACACCCTTAAGCTGGCACCCTTATATTCTGATGTTTGTTTTGTGCATTGCCAACGAAGCATGGTACCTACTGCATATATGGAAACTGTATAATTTCTCCACAGGCAGTCGTGTTTTGGGTTTGATAAGTAGGCATATGATTTCTCAGTTGAAACTGGTAGTAAAGCCACAACAGAATATTAGTCTGTACATGTTAATCTTTGTAAAAGTTTTCACTGTCTTGATCAATGTTACTTGGAATGTGGATTGTTTCGGTATACGGAACGAAAACGGCAACACGGTATGCATCTACTCTAAAACGTGATACGCTAGGGGTTAAGTTTCTCTTAGTCGTCATGTTATTAATGAAATAAAACAGTGTAGATATTCATGAAACTAAGTGCACTTTTGTTCGATACCAATATTTACTCGTTGTCCTTTCGTGAAAAATTAAACTTATTGGTCATTATCACACTGTTTATCATCAATTCACTATTTTTAATGGTCTTTTCTAATGAAAATATGCGTATTCTTTTCAGATCGTTAAATTAGAGTATTGGAATGTTAGCGTACCACGTTTCGGAACGTGATTACCAAAACATGGTTCATAGGGATAGCGATTTCTGGTGACTATGGTCTTGATTGCTTGTTTCTTTACCCTGCAGGCTAAGATAAAAGAAACAATGGAAAAGGCTTTCTGGGATGTCATCATAGATTCTATGAAACAGGATGATCCTAAGTATGACCGAGTTGTTGAACTAATGAGGGAAGTGAGGGATGAAATCTCTGCTATGGCTCCTCGGAGCTGGAAGCAAGAGATTTTTGAAGCTATTGATTTGGACATTCTCTCTCAGGTACATGCTTTGTCGCTGGTTCTACCATTGCTTCAATTTTTACTGCTTGCATTGTACACTAAATACGCAATTTATTTATTTTTCTTCCTCAGGTGCTGAATTCGGGTAATAAGCTAGACATGGATTATCTTGGAAAGATTCTGGAGTTTGCACTGATCACTTTGCAGAAGCTGTCTGCTCCAGCTAATGAGGACGAACTGAAGGTTTCTCACCTGAAATTACTGAAAGAACTAGCTGAGATTTGTCAAGCTGGAGATGGGTCAAACTATTCATGCAGTGTCGCATTGCTTAAGGGTTTGCGCTTTGTCCTGGAGCAAATACAGGTAATTTTCATATACCCTTTCAATTCTTTCAGAGTATCTGATTATGCCTTTTCCATTCTTTAGAACAATTACTTTACTTGGTTTGTGATACATGCCTTTTTCATTCTTTAGAAAAATTACTTTCCTAGTTTCCTTGGTGTTTGTGGCATGTAAGGCACTTGTCATCAGAATGGTAATTTAGGAATGCCAATAAATATAATTCAAAACAAGTGGAGCAAAATAATGTCTGAATGGAAACAGTAAAACATGTGGAATGCTTTTCATAAATAAAGACCAGCTAAAAGAGAATTCCTAAATTTGATGCAAATACAGGTATTTTTATATACCCTTTCAATTCTTTTAGAGTATTTAATTATGCCTTTTCCATTCTTTGGAACAAGTACTTTCCTTGTGGGTTGTGATACATGTCTTTTTCATTTTTAGAAATAATTACTTTCCAAGTTTCCTTGGTGTTTGTGGCATGTAAGGCACTTGTCATCAGAGTGGTAATTTAGGAATGCCAGTAGATAGAATTTAAAACAAGTGGATCAAAATAATTTCTGAATGGAAACGGTAATACATTTGGAATGCTTTTCATAAATAAAGGACTAGCTAAAAGAGAATTCCTAATTTTGACTCAAATTATTAGATCGAATGAAATTAATTCTTGATTATAAATTGAAGAAATCTAAATGTTGAAGTTTAACCAAAACACCCTGAATTACATGGTGAGGAAATAAAACTGCAAAAATTGATCCATTAGCGCTGTACTGGAAACTGAATTTCATTGATTTGGAGTTTAAAATTTTGTTGTGTCTCAGAAGTATGTCTCTAAAGTAAAATACCTCTTAAGAATTTCACGAGGATTTGGAAGATAAAAAAGAAAATGAGAAGCGACGTTTTGTGAAAGACAGTGGTGTAGAGGATAGTATATGGTCAGATTGACTTTCTTTGATTTGGAGTTGAAGAGATGGAAAATGGTAAATATGTAACTCTGGTGGTTTACACTGTTCATATTATACTTCATATCAAGTTGTGACAGCCTGATCTATAGGTATAAGCACCAGCTGTCGTTTTTCTTGTCTTTTGACTCAAAATTTTCTTCACCTAATAGTCCTGAGGTGTCTTCTGTTGGAGTATCTTGTTGTTGGTACAAGTTCTTCTTTTCTTTATGCTTGCTTGATGAATCTTGTAGGGACTTAGGAGCGAGTGATTTTTCTAGTAATAAACCATATTTATGTGCATGTTGTGTGTAGGTGCGCCTATTTTTGCATATTCTGTAGGGCCTTCACGTACCCCACCCCCCCCCCTCTTTTTTTTGGGGGGGGGGGTGGATACGAGCAAGAGAGAGTGACTTTTTTCCCCCCCTGACAGGCACTCAAGCAAGAAATTAGCAAAGCACGAATAAAATTCGCAGAACCACTTTTGAAGGGCCCTGCTGGTCTGGATTACCTGAAAACTGCTTTTACTAATCGCTATGGGCCTCCCTTCAATTCCTTGGCTGCTCTACCTTTGACAAGGAGGTGGCTTTCTTCTGTATGGGATACCAAAGATCAGGAATGGCAGGAACACACAGAGAGCTTTGAACGTTCTTCTCAGGGGCTTCTTCCTTCAGGATCTATCAGAACTGGCAGAAGCATCGGAATCCAAATGAGTGATAGACAACCAACTTCATCCCTTTCTCTGAGCAAAAATGCAACAGGTTTGAATGTTAGAACTCAGTAGGGATATGTTGCCTATTTATCATCAACACACTTCTAAAAGTTGTTTGTTCTTCTGTTAATTCAGAATGCAAGGGGGAAAAGATTGATTTGTTAGTGAGGCTTGGTTTATTGAAGTTAGTGAGTGGGGTGTCTGGTCTAACACAAGAAGTTCTGCCTGAAACTCTGAAACTCAACCTTGTTAGGCTCAGAGCTGTTCAAGCCGAGCTTCAGAAGATCATTGTGATTTCTACAAGGTATGTGATTAAGATCTCTCTATTTCTTCACCCCTGTATTAGAAGAAAATATCGGCTCATACCACCACATCATCCTGATTAAGTGTCATTATTTTAGGAGGAAATTTTAAATTCAAGAATCTACGGGTTCATTTGCTATACATATTTTGGGCCCGTTTTTCATTATGTGTTTTTGAAAATAACAAAAACAGCCAAAACTACATTTGCTTACTCGTGTTTTCAGAACTTGTTTAAGATAACAGAAAACAGGTTTAGAGATATAATGCAAAATGGTCAAAAATCATTTTTGGGCCTTTTTTGACCCAATATACGGAAATCCCAAACTCGAAAAACAGAAAACGTCAAACCAAATGCATTTTCAGTATTTTTAAAACATGAAAATCAAAAGGTAAAGGAGAACAATAGAAAACAGAAACAAAAAACAAAAAATAGAAATGCAAACCAAATGTCACTTAGGTGATCAGGATTTTCAATGCATTCGTGTGTCTCTGTTTAACTGTTATATTGTACCATGTCAACACAATGGCATGGTACAACCGCTGTTCTTAGTCTCATTAGGAGAAAATGGATATAATTCTGACAGAATATAAAAGGTGCTTGCACGGTGTGTAGAGTATTACATTGGTGCCTTCTGAATTTCAACCCCTTTGGATGGTAACGGTTTTAATCCTGCTCCTATCATACCCTTTTAGCCATCCCTATAGGATCGAGTTTCTAGAAGCATTAGATCTAGTTCTTTTTTGCCCGTTGAATGAGCAAACTACTGGCCTTACCTTTTTTTGTTGTCCTGCTGATGCATCTGATTCATTCAAATTATATATTTGCAGTATTCTAGTTCTACGTCAAACTCTTCTGAGCGAGCAGATAGTGCACAACTCCTCGGACATGGAAAGCATTGCTGAGATCTGTGTGAAGCAGCTTTTGGAGCTGCTGGACTCTGTTCAGGATGCAGGCATCAAAGAAATCGTTGAACTGCTCGGTACCTTCGCAGGAGGAGGTAACAAGTCCAGTGATGTCACAAAACTCGATTCCCAGAAGAATGTCATGGGTAGGTTGTTAACAAAAAGCTTACAAGCCGGGGACCCGGTTTTTGTTCGGGTGTCCCGAGCTGTTTATTTGGCTGCAAGAGGAGTCGTACTCGGGGGAAGTGGGGTGGCCGGAAGAGAAGTGGCAGAGATGGCACTCCGGCAGGTGGGAGCGGTGGCTCTGCTTGATAATGTGGTGAAATCTGCGACAACTTTGTTGGTAGTAGCTAATGTGTCCTGCAGTGTTCATGGTCCGTGGTATGGACATTTGGTTGAGAGGATGTGACATGATGACCAAGAAATTATTTGGTGCAACGGTGATGCTTCACATTATCAACATGATGTGTATTACAGGTAACAAAATAAAGGCACTTGTGCATATATTAAAATCATAATCATAAAAACAACTAATCTTTTTTTTTTTTTTAAGTGGAAAATTTAAATTTTAAAATTTAAATTCGACGCTGTGATTAGTAGGATTTAAGTTGCACGTGTCTTTATTTCGTTAGATTGTTATGTCACATCATGTTTGATGATCCAGCGTTACCATTGTGTTGAATATTTCAAGTGATGGAGGGTTGTGGGTGGCATAATTTTAATCTTTTTTATTCAAGTCGTTTGTACATATTTGTTAGTTCTAATTTTTATCTTGTAAATTGAATGACAATATGTCTATGTGTATGTAAAGGTTACTATTCTTATTGTGCTGCTGCACATGTAAGGAACAAAATGTGAATGTTATTTGTGTAAACATATTGAAGTTAATAAAGGTTGCTTCCCTTTATTCTTTGTGGATTTTTATTAATTAATGAAAATAAAAATAAGGGGGATTTAGATTATTTAGTCAGTGTGAAAGAGAGACTATTAAAATTATGGAAACTTAAGGTGGCAGTTGGTTTACATTTTTATTTTTTATTTTCTATTTTATGTTTTGAGATTTATATTTTAAGAATAATAAAAATGAATTTGGTTTGATGTTATTTTATTTTATTTTATTTTTTGTCTTGGAATTCTTTTTATTTTGGGTCAAAAAACCTAAAATAACTTTAAGACATTTTTATATTTTATTTGTAAATTGGTTTTTCATTTCCTAAAACAAATTTTAAAAATTCAGGTAATTAAATATGTTTTGAATTATTTGTTATTTATTTTGTTTTCATGAACGCAAAATAAAAAATAGAGCCAATAATGAACTTTTAATCTTTTTTATTAGAGTTACTTATAAGTTGGTGTTAATTCCTATATTGACCATATGTCTTGTATGTAAAGACTGCTACTGTTATAACATTACTTCTGCACATATGGAGAAGTAAATGTGAATGTTATTTTTGTAAACAGATTGAAGCTAACAAAGGTTGCATCTCTTTATTCCTTGTGAATTTTTTAATTAATTATTGAAAATAAAACAAGCAAAGGGATTTAGATTATTTAGTTGTGGTGAAAGACGAGAAGGCAATATTAAAATTTTGAAAATATTTGGTGCTATTTGGTTTGTATTTGTATTTTTTGTTTTATATTTTTGTTTTATATTTTCTGTTTTATGTGTTTTATATTTTAAAAATCACAAAACAAATAAAATAGAAAATGCATTTGATTTGATATTTTCTATTTTCTGTGTAACAAAATTTTCTATGTTTTTGGGTTAAAAATGCTCAAAACAAATTTTTATCATTTATATTCCACAACAAATTTCTTTATTTTTAAAATTGTAAAACAAAAATGGGTTCAAAACAGGTATACTAAATGCCACCTTATCTTTTTTAGTCAAGTCGTGCATATGTATAAGTTATTATTGATTCTTATATTATATATTGAACAAAGAAAACAAAAGGCTATTTATAATGGCTACTACCGTTATAAGAAATATGCTATTTGTGTATATAGATTGAAGTTAATAAAGGTTGCTTCCTGAGATTTTTGATTAATTAATGAAAATATGAAGAAAAAAAAAGATATTTTAGATTATTTAGTTGTGGTGAAAGATGATGTAAAAACTATATTAAAATTTGAAAATGAAAAATGTATATAACATAACAATAGAAATTTATTAAGGAATCACTTTTACACATTTTTTTTTCATCGGGTTTTTGACTCTAGTAAGCAACTGGGGTCCAGTTTGTACAGGGTTATGGGTATTTGGAACTTTTATCCCAAAGTAGGACCAAACCAATTCTAAAATAGTACCAAACCAGTTCTCAAATAGGTAACTCATATGGTGAAAAGCTAAGTACTCTCTAATGGCAAGTCCAATTCTGTCTGAAAAAGCTTCAACTTCACAGCTATCTTCAATGGTAGTCCAATCGCATACTACAGTGAGAAATTTGATGACTCCTAAAAAGCAACACTTCACAGTAGCTTGATTTATTAGTTGCAGGGTAGCTCAAGTTATATAGAGAAACATGAAGGAACAAATAGATGGAGTGCAAGACTGTAATCGCAAGAACACGGGACTAGTAAGCAGGATAGTGCAGAATTTCATTTATGGTGTAAACGTATTCAGTTAAATTCATATACTCTATCAACGATTTCTCCACCTGAATTTATTTACACAGTAAACGAAATTTTTTAGGTACAATCATTTACACAGTAAATGAATTTGCTTCGCCTTCGAAATATAAGTTTAAAAAATTCATAATCTTGTATAAATTGGACCCCAATTGCCTATTGGGGTCAATTAGCCCCAATTTCTCTCTCTCTCTCTCTCTCTCTTGCTCTTGCTGTGTTTGTATTTAATAATATTTTATCATCAAAATTACTTCTTTTGTTTGTTTTTGTCTTTTGTTTTTATTTAGTTTGCAATGATTTCTTATTTCATTCATAGTTTGTGATGAAAAATATACTAGAAAAAATATTAAATTTGTGAAATCAAAAATAATTTATTAATAAATGTATTATTTATTATATTTTTAATTCACTCATTTAGAATTTTACATTTTTTCTTTTTTCTTCTCTATTTTCTTTTATTTTTACCCTTTTTCTTTTTATTTCTCTCACTAATTTTTCAATCTAGGAGAACCATGATTTGTGAAGAGAAAGGAATACAAAGGGAAAAAAGATAAAAAAAAAGCAAAAAGAAATAAAAATATATAGAATTTATTTTATTTTAATTTTTTTGTTGTATGATTGGAAAAATAAGAAGAAAATAAAAAAAATATTTATAAAAAAATACTTTTTTATTTAATTAGTTATACAAAATGAATATATATAATTAATTTCATTTTCCACTTTTTTACTTTTTTAAATTTTCATTTGTTAACTACCAAACACACTCAATGAACCTGCCAGAATTTGGGTCAATCGCTTTCTTTCTCCGACTTTAGGGGCTATCAAACAAATATAGGAACAAATAAAGATGGTGAATGAAATGTTTTAATTTAGCTTTTGGCATAGAAATATTTAAAATTAGCAGAAATAAAATAACTACGTCTATATTTTAAACTTACTTTTATCTAAAGCAGTGCAAGAAGAATGAAAAAGTCTCACGTCGTGTTTCTATATATTAAAAGGGTAGCGAACATTACTTTTGATATTAATCAGGTGAGATCGAGTTATAAACCGTTCAATTAAAATAAAAATAAATTAAAAAATTTTCACTTAAAATTTTCAAACTTACTTATGTTATAAATTTTCTAATTTTTATTGAATGACTCATAATTCGATATTTCATGGCTAAAACTAAAAGTGACACTAGTCTTCCCCAAGTCCTTTTTATACACTCTTAATTTTAAGAACTTTGTGTACAATTATTATCAGCCAGCAACGGATCTAGGATTTGAATTTGGAGATATAAAGTTGAAAAATTATGCACAAAATGAACTATCAAGAGTTCTAATATAATTCAGGTGGGGAGGGGGAAGGCAAGCTTTAAAGGATATTTTAAAGTCTTTGATAAAATTATAGAAGGCATCTAATAATTTTTCAAACTTGAATCCGTCACTGACTATAGAATTTTTTATTATATAAAAATTATTCAAAGTCCTAATATAAAATGTTTTTAAAAAAGAGAATCTCAAATTATATTTTTTTAAAATCATTTTTTTAACTTTAAAATAAAAAAATATATTTTAAAAGAAGCTGCAAAGATGGCCGCTTTCCCTTTAATAAAAGGTCCACTTGAGGATTACCAAAAGCAACTGAATTTCACGTGCTGATTCGGCATTTAGCTAGACGCGAGAGAATCGAACCGCAAGCGTTCAAACCAGATATGTGCATGAAAGACCAAAAGTTTCTGCTCAACTGTTCACACTTTTTAAAAACAAATCAGTCAAACGAATGACAATGAAATGAATACACGAGAGTATTAGACCTGATCAAATTCAATAAAAATTTGTTATAAAATATCTTAATAAGATTGGAACAGATTTAAAATTAAAATTTAATACTTACGCAAGTTTAGAACAGATTTAAAATTTGTTAGTAAGACACTCGAGATATTCAATACCTATTTATACTATCGAGTACCCGCTAAGTACCAATTTAATATAATATAATATATTATAATATATTATATGACTACAATTTTACCCCTAAAATAAAATTACCTTAATTCTTGGGCCTAAAATTACTTATGAATTTGTTTATAACTTTTACCCTAAGTGATATTAATCACTACCGTTATTACTGCTAATCACAAACAATGAATAGCTGAAATTTTGTTATTTTTAGTTTTCCTTTTTAATTTGTAGCTTTGGTGAATACTTTTATTTTAACTGTAGAGCAACGAATCTTGCGTTGGAAACATTAAGATTTGCATATGTTTGATTTTCTTAAACCTAAGATTAATTTCAATGTATTTATAAAAATACTGCTTTGATCCATAAATTGTGAATTTGGTAGTACAAATCCTTCCCCTTCCTTGATATTTTGATTTTTTTTTAGTAAAATCTTGGCACTAAATTTATCCTTATTATAAGCAACCTGAGGTTGGATGCTAAAATATTTCTTTTTTTTTTTTTTTGTAACGGAAAAAATCACTTAACGATTTTACTCACTAAATTACAAATTCTCAAGGAAACTAGCACAACAATCCACCGTCACGGCCCCCTACATAAATCTTGACCGCTCCAGGTAAAATTTGAACATGTGACCTAAGTATATCACCCAAGCTTTAGACTTGACTCCTACTCCACTAAACCAACCAGGGGTGAGTTGCTAAAATATTTCATTAATTACTCTTGACATAAACATTTCTCCTTTTAATTATTTTTTTCACTACTGCAAATATATTCTATTTGTTGAAGGCGTCAACAAAAAAATGCACGTGAAAAGAAACTGACCAATGGACAATCTGATAAATTTAACATTTTTATCAGTTACTAATTTATTTATTTTTATTTTAAATCGAGTATTTAACGAATTTATTAAAGTGAATTTCACATAATTTGTCCAATTGTGTTTAATCGAGTTTAACATTTTTAGAACGAATTTGACGGATTTGCGATTCTTACGAAAAACAAAAAACAAAATAAATGAATTTTAAGCGATTATAATAAAAAAAAAAAAAACAAATTTGATAATAACAATTATTAAGTGAACGGATACCCCACCCATTCATCCCTAATCAGTCACGCCATTTGCCAACTAATAGGCTCCCGATATACCCGAAGCAAATTAACTCAAGAAGAAAGAAATTTAGAACACATATAGAGAACAAGAGAGAGAAACCCCAGCCAATCTAAGGGAGAACATAACAAGAGTCCTCCTTCCTGCTGCTACTTTAGCTCTGGCAAGAGCCAAGAGGTAACAATCAGTTCAAAACCTCTCTTCAATTTCCTCGTTTGAAGCATGTAAGAAAGAGATTCTTTACCGTGGTTTACCTCCTCGTGGTTTTTTGCCGGCTAAGACCATAGGGCGGACTTCACCTAGAACGCACCCATAGGTAGCGATTGCGGGCTTCTCCCCGACCCCAGAAGAGAGAGATTCAATATTTTTCCATCAACTAGATGTTCAAATGAAGAGTAATGTTCCATAACACACACACACACACGAAAAAGTACAAACTTTCTTTACAGACTTGACTTGTCACGTCACTGATTGGGTTAATGGCCACCCAAACGGCCGGTTGCAGCATATATATGGCAAAGTTGATTTAGTTATATATATAAATATACATATGGGCTACAAGAATATCATCAACCCAGGGGAATGTAATTAATCACCTTTTAAATCATGGCACCAATTGCCTGCCTTGTTGCAATCGTTGCCGTCTGCGGTAGAGGCCAACCACGTACAGCATGACGCACACAGCAATAGCAAAGTTATCAAATAAGTCTATGGCATCTAGCCGTCCTGCCAAATGTTAATTGGTTAGTTTCATATTGGAAGATTATGATGCACAGGAAACAAATAATTCAAAAAACATAAAAAGAGTAATCCAGTGTATAAGATTCTCGTTCTACAAGGCCTGATAAGGGTCAAATATAGATAACCTTTCTTCTGCAAATAAAGAGATTAATTTCAAGTTTAAAACTTTGAAAGATACAAGGCAAAAAATTTCACACACTTTAGGGTGAAGGTGCCTGCACCAAGATGGCCACCCTTTTGAAGACTTGGGACATCTATATGTGGCAGTTTGGAGCTCAAAAAATTAGAATAAAATGAGATTTGGATTACTTTTTTGTGTTTAGAGTGCAATCAACAAATCACAAAAAATAAAGATAAACACTAAAAATCTGTTCGAACGAATTTTGGCAGACACTTTTTGACTTTTTGTGTCAAAACTTCTTAAAATTTGTAGAGATTTTATTGAAATTTGTAAAAATATAGAAACTTGTAGAGATTTTATAGATATTTACGTACTCTGAGGTTAGAAACAATTTGTAGAAATTTTTTGGAACATTTTGAGCTCCAAACGCGCTCTATATTTATTGATTGGCAAAAATTTTCTTTGGCCCCTACTTTAAATTTTGGCAATGGATATCTTAACTAGTAATTTAAATTACAACAAAATGACGACTAAATGGAAACCCAATGTGATTAGCCTACCTATACTATTATTTTATGACAAGCCATGAGGCTGACTAACGTAAGTCATGGTGAGAAAATAGGAGGAAGTGGATAGAAAACCTAAACTAAATTAAACTAAAATATAATTCTAACTTTAATAATGATTCATTCATTCCAAACGGATTAATCCACAGTACAACCCAGCTTTTAAATAGGCTAACCCTAACAAACATTCCTAAATTACAAAAATCAAATAAATCACACTAAAATCAAATAAAATCCTAACCATATAAAATCCCAATAATTACTAAAAATAACCTAAAATAAATTTGAAAACACAAAATCTCTCATATGTGATCCCCATCATTTTCCTCCAGTTGAAAAAAATCTCCTTCGGAGAGTGGTGATGAAGAAACTGGTTTATAAAGCTCAATAATCTAGGGAGGTGCAGCACCTAGTCGCATGTTTTACTTGGCAAGACACCTTCGAAGCGGAAGAAAAATGAGGATCTCAACATGGAGCACTGTGCTATGCTACTTTGTAATATACCATTAAAGAGGTGAAGGAATTGAAACTAGAATCAAAACACCACCATGACCTACAGACGACATGAGAGTCCTAAAAATACCTCAATAGGGTAACAAATCCTCCACATGGATAATTGTGTCAATACACTTATCATATGGCAATGTAAAGAGAATGGAATAGACTCCAAAGTCACAAAGGACATAGAATGGTCCAATATCATTGGCATGCAAATTTTGGCAACAAGACAAGGGGTAGTAAGTAGGCAATGCGTAAGTATCACTAAATTACATCCATTGAAGTCTCTATTACAATCAAGAACATCATAGGAAATTTATAATAATTATTACTCAACCTAATTTTTCATTTAATATTAGCATTATCAAAGAGAATAGGAATCTATGTTTGAGAAGAAATGACAAGTGACGATGCAACAAAGCTCACCAAAATAGAATCCTTCGAAAAAAAAAAAAAAAAAATTTCAACCCAATGAGTGGCAGAAAACTCAATGACACCAATAGGATGATAGATGCCACACACAACTTGTAAGAAAAACTTCTAATGAGTGGCAGGAAACTTAATGATAACAATAATACGATAGATGCCACACACAACTTGTAAGAAAAAATTTTCAAGCAAGGAAGAACATATTTGTTATACGCTAAAAGTGGGGAGGCTAGCGAAACTAAGTAGGGCCTTTTGAATGGAATCTTAAGTAGTCTATCAGTGGTGCAAAGCGGCTTTGCCCCCTTTCAGTAAGGGAGCAAAAGGTTAGACCTTAGAAAGGCAGCGAACAGCAGTTCTTCTATGTAGGTATGGCCTTCCCCCTTGACTCTTCTATGTAGGTAACTCAATGATCTCACGGAAAAACAACTTGGACATAAATTTAAAAAACTCCCAACTGATGAGGTCCCTAAAAAAAAACTCTTGAAATGCCTAAAGAATACCCCCAAAAGAAGTAATCATCACCAATGATAAAGTCTATACAATCTTGACAATCATTATTTACAATATCCTCAAATAGGGGTAGACATAAACCTAACGTCCCAAAATTCCAAGCCCGACCCGCCCTATCTTTTTTCAAGCTTGAAAAAATTTTGAGCTTGTTTAGCTAAATGGAACAAGCTTAGAATTGCAAAAATTGGCCCAACCCAACCCAACCCAACCCAATTTAATTAAAACATATTTTTTTTAATATTTTATGTATTTATATAGCATTTTACATATATTTTCTTATAAAATTATTTATTTTTACAATTTTTTTAAGATTATTTTTAGATACAAATATGATTTAAAGCATTCAAAAACTAGATGAAATTAAATGAGCGGAAGATGACAAGGGTGATGGGGGAACCAAATCAAGCACCTCAGACACATCTTAAGTAGGTTGTAACTCATCATGAGTGAGCAAAGGAGGAATTAACAATCAAAAGCAAAGAATCAAGAATAGAATCCAAGAAACCGTAGGGGCACTAGGAAAGTGAGGTGGACGGTGTGAGTCAATGGTCTGTGCAGAACATTTTGATTTTGAAAAGAAACACAATGTACAAAGTGTGACAAGTAACCTTATAAGTGCCACTAGATAGAGTGGATGCAAAAGAACCTACTATAATAGGTATTAAACCTCAAAATAGTCATTTGGTAGATGAAAAGAGGTAGCATGAATATAAGGAGACAAGTGCAAAGAATGCAAGGGCTTTGCATGCAAGGGATAAGACACCTAGGAAAGAATATGCTGAGAGTCGGAACAAGGAGTCTTAGTTACCAAAGAAAGCTATGAGGAGCATGGTTCGAAGTATCGCCCAAGACGCCAGGATAATATCCGAGACATATTGGAATCAATACATGGCGCAATTAGATCTTAATCCGCATCAAAGAAATACATTAAGAATAGTCATCTCGTTCTGTCGCGACCTAGTCATCTCACTCTGTCGCGACCGAGACAAATTGATATCTTGGCGATACATCGAAACAACTAACTGTCGCGGTGAGAAATCGACGAGCAAAACGATTTCTCTACGATTTGTGTAAAAGAGAGGAGAAAAAAAAAAGTTAACTCATTCGCATGTTTTAAGTAGTTGTCTAATGTTTAGTAAAAGAGGTACTATATTTTTGGTCATGTAATAAATCCATTTTATTATTTAGAATTTTTCTATATTTTTTTGATTTTTTAACTAAAAAAATAAAATATTCCGTATTGCCCGATATAGCAACGTGACACCGTGACTGTATCAAAAATCCTCAAACCGATACGACAGCCGCAACCGCGACTTTGAACCATGGTCTTAAAAATAAACTCATGATACTCAGATTCAAAATATTTTTTAGTCTCCAAAGCTTTAGAGTGAGTTTCATCTAAGGTCCTATAAGTGTATCATTTAGCCTTTCCACTTATGCAAGCTCTTAACCTATAGATAAATCTATTGATAGTACAATGCTCATCTCGAACTTCCAAAGAGTTTCAAAATTGAGCAAAATACTCATCAACCAAAGAATGCTCCTATGTAAGCATTAAGTAAGACCATGCCGTATCCCTAAAAATTTTATAAACAAATTTATCATTTAAAAGTTGCCTCATTTCTGCCCATGAAGTCACTGACATTCCTTTCCATGTTGACTCGACTAACTATCAATACTCTATAGCATGGTTTGTCAACTTTGTTTTGGCTAGCCCAATACCCTAGTCATTAGATAAGTCATGATAATCAAAGGTGCACTTACCACCCAAACATGGAAATCATGAGGATCGAAAATGCCACTAAAATAAGGAGGATTCTTGACATAAGTTTGACGAATAGATCGAGGTTTTGAAATATGATTTAGTTTCAAAAATCATGGTAAAAGGACAAAAGAATATATTTTTTTCAACACTAATTTTAAAGTAAAACGGAGAAAATTAGTAAAAATATAAAATCCTAATATGCTTAGAATAGGAATTAAAAACCTACTAAATGAAACTAAACTAATAACTCGTGCAAACAATATATTAGAATATTAAGGGAATAATTGACGGATTATGCTTTCGTTATTTTTGGTTATTAGCATATATTGGTTTATTCCTTTTTTTTTTTTGGTTTGGGGGGGGGGTTAAATTGAGCCTTGATTATAAATACAGTATGAGGAAGAGGAAAAATTCTCTCTGTTACTTTTCCTTCTAATCTTTTATTATGTGTCTCAAGTTCTCAACTTGGAATCCGAGCATTAAGAAGAAGAAGAAGATACACAACCCCTAGCTCGCCACCATTATTCATCACTGTCGGCGAGCTTTCTGGCAATCATTGTCGATCGGCAACGCCTCCACTAGGCTCGCCCTCCACTGGTGAAGACCCATCGGCAGACATGGCTTGATGCACCTAGACGAGCGGCTCATTCCCCAGCAAGTCAGATCCTTGCGCTCTGCGTCTTTGGTGCGTGTCGGTGCACGTCCATTGGTGGTTGACCTCTGACGACTTCCTACAGTAGTTGTCTCTCCTTGCTTGTTCTCTTCTCATACTTGATTGATGCATTTGAACGTTGCTTGAAGGTTCATGTTCTTTGGTCGACTCAAACTTTTCAGTTTTCAAATGACCGGATCTGATGTTTGGTATTGCACAACGCTTCAATTGATGTTGTCTCAAGTCTTTTATGCTACCCTTCCTCTTTATTTGTGGTTTATTAATACTATTTTTGATCTAGTTTGGGCTGTGATCTCCATCTTGCTGATGGTTATCAATCCATTTGCTGTCAACACTTCTTCAATTGAAGGTTCCTCAATTGTTCCTATGCCTGTTGTTCTTATTGACAATCTTCCAAAATCCATAGCTTATGAGAAATTAAATGGAGCTACCAACTATTTAACTTGGTCTCATGCTGTTCGCATATTCCTTATCCGTCGATACTTGGAAAATTACACCACGAATCTCCCTCCACATTCAACACGATGATTAGTTGAATTTCTTTTTTCCTTCAAGATGGGCAACAATTAAACAATTCAAAGTGATCTAAGATGAATGAAACAAATGGGCGAGTTTTAATTTCAAATCCATGCAATTCACGTTGCCACATGATGTAAGCAGTCCTCACAAGTAAAAATGAGAGATTCATACTTTAACCCAAAGCTTTGCTCCAAGCCATGCAAAGTGTCCACCATTAAAATTATAAAAGTCTAATTCTCTCTCTCTCTCTCTCTCTCTCTCTCTCTCTCTCTCTGTGTGTGTGTGTGTGTGTGTCTTCCTTTTTTTTTCTTACTATTTTTTTTTTGGGGCAAACTCAAAAAGAAATGAAAATAAATTAAAAAAAAAAAAAAAGAAAGAAAACTAAGTTAAACAAGTAGTCGAAGCTAGCCAGAAAATTGCCAGATCATGTCGAAAGTCACCGAAGCTTTAAAGGTAGCCAAAAAATGGGCTGGAGATAGTCACCTGGGGAAAGTGATTGCCAGAGTGATCATCAGAAGTTAAATAAACCAAACATGCACTTGCACACACTAGCCAATAATCCAAGTCCACTTCAAGTACATTTGGCGTGCCACTAGTGCAATGGCGCATGAAGCACGTGGCCAGTAGTACTAGCCTTATGGTGGTTGCCAGCATATGATATGAAGCTATTGGTATGGTCACCAATCTTCACCAATAGCTAGAAGGGGTGTTACTAGAACTCGAATGTGGTTGTGACGAAGGATTTGGGCTGAATTGATGACAACAGCGATATGGGTGATTTTCATTAGGTAGTGAAGCCTTGACTAGACGATAGTTCCGGTGGTCTAGCTGGGTTCACCTTCGTTTGAAATTGGCTCGATAGTGTTTATAAGTGCCTCGAATAGTTACTTCGTTTAAGGGGCGTAGCTATTTAGAGATAAAGGGGGCACATGACTCCTCTCAATTTTATAGGTAAAATTACCAAAATGCCCCTATACTATTTAATTTATTGCAAAATTGCCATCTACCCTAATTTACACCAAATGTTTACTCAAATTAAAGCCTCCAGCAATCCTGCTGGTCCAGCCCAAGGCCCCCTCCAACAACCACAGTCTCGTCTTCTCTATCTCTCTGTGAGTCTAGTTGTGTAGGTTTGCTTCAGTGACACCCAAATATGAAATGGTAGCAACAATTGAATGTAGTCTGCCGACCAAGTAAGCACTTAAATTTTTTTTTTTCCAGTTCACTTTTTGTTAAATTTTTGTTTGAATTTGGTGTTAAATTTTTGTTTAAATTTGCTTTATGTTGATTTCTGTTTGTTGCAAGTTTAAAAGGTTTTGTTTGATGCAATTGTTAATTTCTGTTAATTTTAGTTCCGAAATTGGTACAAAATTAATTGCAAAAGCAGTTCTGGCTATTTAGAAAAAAAAGAATTAGAAAGAAAATATTTCCCCAAAAATAGCTGGCCTTGTTGTGTTGATAGTTTCAGCATAGATTTGGTCCATTTGTTATTTAATTTCCACCAGACAAATTATTTTTCCCCTATATATATATATATATATAGATATACAGATGTGTTTATTTGTATATAACTCAACACAGTATCTTTTTTTTTTCAAACAAATGTATGATTTTTAGCATTTGGGTATGTTTGTGTATGCTCAAAGATCTGGCTTGTTTTGCAACTTCTCATGTTGATGGTATTTTGGAATGGTTGAAAATTGTATATGTTTGATTTGTGATTAAATAACTTATTTTGTTTGTTTTTTCATAATTCAATGTGATTTTTCTTCTGTATAAATATTATATTTGCTAGTTATACCCCATTTTAATTTTTTAATATTACTTAGAATAGTTATAATTTTAATTTTTGATTTTTTTCCAAAGATATGTTGAGATATTTTAAAAAAAAAAAAGTGACAAAGAAAAGTCATCTTCAATGAATTCCAATGATCCTTCAACAAAAATCTCCTTAAAAAAACCACCATTGAGTAGTAAACCTTTAAAAAAAAAGCCGTGTGGAATCCGAGGTTTCTGAATTTTCATCCAATCCAGTTTCTACACAATCATTAAGTATCAAAGATTTTTCAAGAAGTGATCACATAGAATTCAACTTCCCTGAACTTCCATCCGATTCAAGAGAACAGCCTAAGATTGTATAATATGATCCCAATATTCGTGAAATGGTTCGTAGAAAGTACTACTTTAATGGTGCTTAGCAAACTCGGAAACATGAATTTCCACAAAGAGATTTCAATGGAAAGTTAAGAAGATTCAATCCTGCGTGGTTTGATGAATTTAAGTGGTTGGAGTATAGCATATCAAAGAATTTTGCATTTTGGTTTTACTGTTATCTTTTTAAGAATGAGTGTAGAGATCAAGGACATAGTAATGTATTTGTTAGTGAAGGTTTCAAGGACTGAAAAAAGAATGATAAGCTTTGCAAACATGAGGGAGGAGTTAATAGTGCTCACAGACAACCTTGAAGTAAATATTAGGATTTGATGAATCAGAAACAACATATTGAAACCAATTTTAGTAAAATGACAAAGGAAGCAAGGATTGATTATAGAGTTTGACTTAATGCATCAATTGACTGCATTAGATTCCTTTTAAGACAACGACTTCCATTTCGTGAGCACAATGAGTATGATAGTTCAAACAACTAGGGAAATTCTTTAGAGCTTTTAAAATTCCTTACAGATCATAATGAGGAGATGAGAAACGTTGCACTTAAGAATGCTCCTAAGAATTTTAAGTTAATAACGCCTGAAATTCAAAAAGATATTATTAGAGCTTATACATTTGGAACAACCAATGCTATAATTAGAGAGCTTGATGATGGATTGTTTCCTCTTCTCCTTGATGAATCTCATGACGTGTCAATGAAGGAGCAAATGACCGTTGTTTTGACATTTGTAAACAAAAGAGGGTGTGTGGTTGAACGTTTTTTGTGCTTGAAGCATGTCACTAGCACAACTGCTCAATCACTTAAAAATGCACTTGAAGAGTTATTTTTTGCACAAGGACTAAGCATATCTATGTTGCGTGAGCAAGGTTATGATAGGACAAATAATATGCGAGGTGAATTTAATGAGTATGCATATTATGTGCATTGTTTTGCTCACCAGCTTCAACTAGCTCTTGTTGTAGTGGCGAAGAACCATGTCCTTAGTGCCACACTCTTCCTCTTGATTTCTATTATTGTTAATGTGGTTAGATTCTCGTGCAAGCGATAGGATACTTTATGAGAGACACAAGTTGCTTGAATTATTGAAGGCTTGGAAAATAAAGAAATCACAAGTGGGTGAGGCTTGAATCAATAAAGTACTCTAATTCGGCCTAGTGATACACGTTGGAGATCGCATTATGGGACTCTTATGAGCTTGATTAACATGTTTGCCTCAATAATTGATGTGCTTGATGTGATTGTGGAGGAGGGAACAAATTTAGATCAAAAGGCTGAAGCATTGCATTTATTAAAAGCGATGCAATCCTTTAAGTTTGTGATTACTATGCATTTGATGAAATCGATATTGGGAATAACAAATGATTTGTCTCAAACACTACAACAGAAAGAGCAAGATATTAGGAATGCAATTGTCTTAGTTGACATTTCTAAGAAAAGACTTCAAGCAATGAGGGATAATGCGTGAAATTCTTTGGTGGAAGAAGTTTCTATTTTTTGTGTGAAACATTATATTAGTATTCCTAGTATGGATGATTTGTATGTAGTTCAAGGAAGATCACACCATAGAGCTGAAGAAATGACAAACTCACATCACTACTGTGTTGAATTATTCAATACTGTCATAGATATGCAACTGCCAGAGCTAAATAGCAGATTTAATGTGATAAATACCAAGTTGTTGCTTTGTGTTTCATGCCTAAATCCATCCAATTCATTTGCTGCTTTTGACAAGCAAAAAGTGATTCAATTAACTCAATTTTACCCAAAAGACTTTTTCAGACATTAAGCTTTTAGCACTTTCGGATCAACTTGAAAATTTCATTATGGATATGCATTTGAATGTTGAGTTTTCAAGTTCAAATGAGCTTGGTGACATTACTCAAAAGATGGTTGAAAATAGAAGAGATGTGGCATACCCATTAGTTTACAAGTTCCTAACTTTGATCTTGATTTTACCCCTTGCAGCTACTACAGTAGAGAAGGCATTCTCCAGTATGAAGATAGTGAAGAATTGACTTCGCAACCAAATGGATGATGAGTTGATGAATGATTGTTAAGTTGTGTATATTGAAAAAGATATATTCAGTAACTTGTCAAATAAATCTATCATGAATTATTTTCAAAATATGAAAAATCATAGAGGTCAATTGTAAGTTAAATTTCAATATCGAGGACAATATTTAGTTTTTGTATTACTTACTTTTGAGTTCTAATACAAAGTATATTTTTGTGTAATTTTTTATACATTGCGCCCCCCCCCCAAATGACAAAAATCCTAGATCCGCCCCTGTTTCAGTTGCTGGAAGTTGTCGAAATGTGTCAACGTTGTCAATTGTTGGCGAGCGGCAATTTGATATTGAAGGAAGTTGTTGTGGGTGAGATAGGAAGTTAGGTCATCAATCATCGATGTCTAGGGACTGAAGTGGTGGCCTAGGTTGCCATTAATGTTGGGTAATGGAAGTCAATGGGCTTGGGCTTGGGCTTGGGCTTGGGCTTGGGCTAGGTTTTCTGATATTTGGAGAGACAATGGTTTACAACTTTGGTGACATTGAATAATGGGGGTGTGAACAGTTTTGAAAGATTAAGCAAAGTCAGAATTTTTAACTCTAATACCAAATTGATATAGAAGTGGTGGGAAAATGGGAGGAACCGAACCAGAGAGTAAACCTAAACTAAAATAAACTAAAATCTAATTTAAACTTCAATAACTCATTCATTCATTCAACACTAATTAATCCAATATAACCCAGTTTTTAGATAGGCTAACAAACATTCCTAAAATCAAATAAAATTATAATAGAATCAAATAAAATTTCAACAATATAAATTCCAATAATTACTAAAAATAATCTAAAAAATAAATCTGAAAATATAAGGTCTCCCATTTATGATCCCTATCACTGGCCCATCTTGAAGGTTGTTGATTTTAGAAACTATCACAAAAACGACTATGGATTTGCTTTAACCTCTAAATAAGATGATATCAATAGATTGAAGGTTCCACAACTCAAAAATTGGTTCAAGCTCTTGACATGTTTAAAAGAAATTGTGCTTGTAAATGGTTACGCTCACCTGCTGGAAGGAAGTTTAAAGGGCTGATGGTGTACAGGGCACCCAGCAAGATCTGCAAACAAAATCCACATTCAAAATTTTCCTGATGAAACTAAACCACAAAGCAATTTTTATTGACTTGTGGTAGATGATAGAGCAGTTTGAGTTGATCAAAAGATTAAGTTCACAACTATTACATTACTGCATCTGATGTTTCAAAAATTGGGAGTACCAATTGCATCCACCTTAATTACAGGATTACAAGAATCAGACTATGGCACAAAGTACCTGTAATTTGATGGCTCACACACTTGAAATGAACTAATTGGATGAATCAAACATGCCTATGCACACTTCGTCACAAAGTTCCTGTAATTTGATGGCTTACGCACTTGTACTGAACTGATCGATGAATCAAACATGCCTATGCACACTTCTGTCTTAAAGCACAATTAGAGATCCAACCAATCCATTTCTCTCTCTTTATTCTTTCAATTTTTTGGTTTTGGATAAATTTCATTAATTTGGTGTACTTAGCAAGGAAATACACAAAACATAATAAATTAGAATTTTTAAAGGGTAGAATCCTGTCGAAAGATGATCTCAAAATGAAGGGGGGAATATTTCGGCCCCCCCCCCCCCCAAAAAAAAAAAAACAAATGGAGGGGATTTTGCAAGGGACATCTTTTGCATAAGATACATTTAAAAATGAAACCTGTCGCCATAATGATTAATTTTACTAGAAGAAAATTTTAAAACTTAGTTATTAATTTTACAATAAGAAAATTTTTAAATTTAGTTCAGCTATATCCTATTCTCTGGTTCACAGGCTCATGTACAATAATCATCAATTAGAAATATCTCTGAAGTTAAAATTTTGCATCCTTAACACTTTCAGGAATACAAGGATATATATATCAATCAAACCTGATAATCCATTGGCACCACCTGAAACCTAGTAAGGTACTTTAACTCTCTTATGACAACTTAAAACCTTAGACTTTGAGCTCCTTGCTCAGACTAACAGAGAATCTGCATGAATAGTTTGTAAAAATCCTCAATCATGCTACTTAATATTTCTTTTTGACATTAGATGTAGAATTTTATGCAAGACATTTCTAAAGTTAAAATTTTGCATCCTTAACATTTTCATGAATATAAGGATATATATATAACAATCAAACCTAATAATCCATTAGCACCACCTGAAACCCAAGAAAGTACTTTAAATCTCTTATGACAACTTTGAACCTTAGACTTTGAGCTCCTTGCTGAGACTAACAGAAAATCTGCACGAATAGTTTGCACAAATCCCCAATCATGCTACTTCAAAGTTCTTTTTGATGTAGAATTTTATGCAAAACAACTACTAAAAGGAAACCGTAGCTTGGTACAGCAATGAATTAGGAAAGAAGAAAATCAGTTATCTATCACAGACATAAAAGACATTTGAATGCAAAAATTTTGAAAATAGTATAAGACTAAAAGCAGATCTTTTTTGTATTATTCAATCTATCTAACCATTCAATGAACTTAACTGCAAAAAGGCGTGCTTTGAAAAGGTGACTATCGGCCGCATCAGGATCCATCATCTCACGAAATATCCTCTTGATGAGCAATGGCAACTCAAATGTTTTCTGTCAAAAAAGGGAGTGCATAAAAATCTGAAAGCTTGCAAAGAATAGCTTTCATCAGTTAAATTTTTTATGCATCACAGATCAAGGCCAGTAACACCGCAAATCCACAGCATTGTACAACATACATTCACTTGTATCAAAGAAGAAAACTACAAATTGTGGCTTAGATTCTCAGATTCAATAAAACTCTATCCACACTACAAATTTATGTGATTGTCAAAAAGATGCTGCACTTAACAAACTTCCAGAATAAGAGATCATTAAAGATAATAAAGACATAGAAAAGTATTATTTTTCAGTTTTCACATAAACACATCAAGTTTACTGTCTTGATACAAATAAACTTTCAGAAATAGGCTTATTCATTTTAGAACAGTTGCTAGTGTCTGTCCACTGTCTGGTCCCTTTTCCCTACATTATGGTATTAATCATGCGTGCCCTCAACAAATTGTTGGTTCTAAGAATCCAGAAGAAATTAAAAGAAGCATTCTTTCACCCAATTGTTATGTGATGATAGTAAGGCATGGGATAGTTTTAACTTTTCTGACCACATTACATGTTAATTTCTGTTGATATTAAGGTCAACAAATTTGCGTGCGAAGCAAAAGATCCCAGCATATAAGTAACTTATTAGTCCAAAATAGAGTTCCTTTTCCATATTTTCATCCAAACATCAACATCTATAGACTTGCAAGCTTAAATCTCATCCAACTTGGTACTCATGAAAACTAACAAAATATAGACTTGCAAGCTTAAATATATCCAATGCCCTTGGTACCCAAGAAAACTAACACAATGACTATCTTTAGAGAAGTCTATAATGGAACATGTCAACATAAAAATTAAAAAGCTAAGTTTTGAAGAAGACTAAGAAGAAGAAGAAGAAGAAGAAGAAGAGAGCTAGTGTGTAGTTATTGTAGTACAAGAGAGAGAGAGAGAGAGAGAGAGGGAGAGAGATGCGTACGCACCAGAATAAGTCCATATGTGCCGCTAACAAAAAGACGGTTGTCCTTGTGGACATTTTCCAGAATCTCAACATTTTGGCAGTGGTCTAATGATGCCTCTGGTATCAACTTAGTAATTTTCTGGGAACACATGGGACACTTGCAAGGCTGAAGTGCTGCTCCATGGTTCCAGTACTGTAAATTACAATCACCTGTACAAGTAAAACACCAACCTCCATAGTTTATGTCCAAGGAAAAAAATGTAAAAACAACAGAGAATATTGGTTACATTAATAGAGTATTTAGAAGATTATATTTCTTTGAAAGGAAATGGTTAACTGATACAAGATAGTGTCCTAGTTCAGAGTAGCTTTTTTCCCAAAGCCAGAGTCGGACAATCAAAGCGAAAGCACCTCCGTAGGCTTAATGACTGAACAATCTTTCGCCTCTGCTCCAATCTCCTCAGTTCATGATCTAAGACACTTGGTGGACTAGTGGAACTAAAACAAACCCAATAACAGAGATAAAATGGAGAGGCCTATTGTGATGAATTAACCATTGTATATAACTCAGTCACAAGTTACTACAAATAAAATATGACAAAAGCGGTGAAGTTTCTTTTCAACACAATTATATTCATAGGTTCTTGAATGGTTGGGTTTTTTTTTTTTTTTTTTTTTTGTAGTAGTTCAGAAGCCTTTGGTACTACCACCAAGCATATGAACTGAGCACTTATTTTATTGTTGCAATCATAATTGCACTTCATAGAGATGGATCTTCGACTAATCACTCATCCAACCCTCCTTTACTGCTACTCTTTGGGTCAATCATTTTTCCTTTAACAGTCCATGCCCGTCAATGCCTAAACAATATGCCATCTATACAAAAGATTTGCCAAGTCAGCCATCAACCTTGTTACCCCACCAATATAGTATCATTTAGGGACAAAATTGTGGCTGCCAAATCCATTCATTTGCATTACATTAACTCCATTTGAGTAGCCCAAGTTAAATTGTTTCCCGTTAGGGGTGCTCATGGTTCAGCTTGGTATAAACCTAAAATTTACCAAACTGAACTGTAAGTCAACAATGGGGAAGATTTTGAAACCGTAACTAAACCATTCAATCAAAGAGACCAACCAAACTGAAGTACTAATTTTGTTTGTTTCGACAGTTTTATAACAAATAGTTGCTAAAAAATTTGTTTAAAAAGTTATGCATTTCAATAATTGCAGAGGGGGCTAAGCCAAAATTGCTAGCATTAATTTCATACTACCAATTAAAAAAAATATATATGTTCATGAATTACACTCTAGTGAGCATCATTTATGAGGCTCCCACAATCTAGTTAAGAATGTGCAATGAAATTATCTTTTATCTTTTTTTAAACATATATAAAAAAACAAGTGAGTAACCTAGTGCAAAAACAAGTGGGGAACCCAATTGCAGGGTGTTGAGAGGATAAGACGTAGACAGCCTTACCTCTGCAAGCAAAGAGATTGATTCTAATTTTCTTTTTTAAACTTATATATTTAAAATATTATATAATACATGTATCATATTTACTAGTATTGGTTTGGTTAACCAACCAATACTATTCTGTACACTGTTTCCAAACCGCTTGGCTATTCAATTTTTCAAATCGTAAACAAATCATACATTTAAAAAATCAAAAGGGCCAGTTTGCTTTGATTTGATAGTTTGACCGGTTCAGTTGTGCATCCCTATCTCCGGGCATATCTAGCACTTTGATGGAGTTTCCATGCCTTTTTTTCCTGTACAGTATCCAAAGTAAAGACAAAGGTCGAAGTTTTACTTTCACTTCAAATGAACTCTTCTATCTCTAAAACAATTGATGCTCATTCACCACCTTGCTGTTAACTTAAATTATTCCTTCCACACCAAACATCACCTATATATAACCAAACCAAACCAAGCCTTTTCCCACTAGGTGGGGTCGGCTATATGGATTTGTCAACGCCAATTAAATCTGTTTAGAGGTATGTCCTCCGATAAATCTAGATAGGTCAGGTCATATTTAAAGGTTTCTTTCCAGCTTCTCTTGGATCTTCCTCTACCTATCTTACTCCTGGCAATCTCCATAGTTTCACACCTTTTAACAGGTGCCTCTGCTGGACGCCTTCTAACATGGCAAAACCATCTTAATCGGTTTTCTCTCATTTTATCTTCAATCGGTGCTATTCCTACTTTGCCCCTAATCTCCTCGTTCCTAATCCTATCTTCCTTGTAATCCCGCACATCCACCTTAGCATCCTCATCTCCGCAACTGCCATATTCTGACCATGATTATGCTTTACTGCCCAACATTCTGATCCATATAGCAGCGCTGGTCTAACTGCTACCTTATAATACTTTCCTTTCACCTTGAGGGGGATTTTTCGGTCGCACAAAACTCCCGAAGCACTCCTTCATTTGGTCCACCCAGCTTGAATCCTGTGACTTACATCAGTATCAATTCCTCCATCTTATTGCACCATAGATTCAAGGTACCTAAATTTATCTTTCTCTACAATCTTTTGTGTGCCTAAACTTACTTCTATACTACCCGTTATCTTACTTTGACTAAACTTACATTCCATATATTCCGTCTTGCATCGGCTTAACCTAAACCCTTTTGTCTCTAACGTATCCCGCCACAATTCTAGCTTAGCATTCACTCCTTCTCTCCTCTCATCTACTAAAACAATATCATTTGCAAATAACATACACCACGGCACCTCATCCTGAATATGTCTTATAATCTCATCCATAATTAAAGCAAACAAGTACGGGCTTAACGCTGAGCCTTGATGTAAACCAATCGTGATAGGAAACTCATATATTTAAACATCACCTATATATATATTTAAAAAAAAAAAAAAAGAGTCTTTGTTGACAGATATATGTCCCTAATGATTTCAGAAATACAATGTCTCAAATCGACTAGCCCCCATAGATTATGAAAGAGCCATAAAGGAAAGGAAGTTTTCCCAGACCATTAATGAAGTAGCCGTACCAAAATTATTGCTTCCTCAGATCCCAATTAAGGCCATAATGCTGTCCACTTGTATTCGTTTTTTTCTTTCTCAATTTCCTACATTTTCCCGGAAACCAAGAAAGGATTACAGGTGAACTTGGAACTTTTAAAGTATAGCTTATGAATTGTTCTTAAAGTTTAAGTTATATGTTTAGCTTGTATGGGTTTTAAGGTGTTCAGGAACATGAGTTTAAAAATAATGAATCCTTGCTTGAGAATTTATCTTTTAATGGATCCTAAGATGTTTATTACTGTGGATAATAACACATGTACACTTATTTTGTATTTTTTAAGCAACAAGGACTATAACAGCTATTGGTGTTTGTAAACACACATATTAAATAATATATTATGATATATATTAAAGTTAAAAAAAAATCAATAATAAAACTCTGAAACACTTCAAATCCCAATCGCCAAAAAAAAAAATCTCCGGGCTGCAGCAACGTGCAATGGGGAGGAATGTGAGTAATAGTGTTTTGTTAAAAAATGTCAAATTTGTAGTTTAATATTTTCTAGAGTTTTGTTAAAAAAAAAAAAAAGTCAAATTTACATTTTAATATTTTCACGAAATTATTACTGTCCAAATTTTTTTTATGAATCCACAACAATCCCAAATCAATAAAACACCCACTGATGAGCGCTCAGGTATTCAACAAAATCGTACGCACACACCAGAAACATTACTTAAAAACTCCCAACCGTGGTTTCAACACTCAGAACCCATACTTTAACAACCCACCCCTAAATTTTTTTACTTCCAAGCACAGCCACGGTTCCAGGAAGTAAGAAGAAGCCTCACCGCAGTACCAGTGGCCACAGGGCGCTCGGCAGGGGACGGTGAAGCTTCCGAAGCAGATGGGACAACAGTCATCAACTGGAGGGCCATCATTCCGCCGTCTCTTCGTCTCGTTAACCCTCTCCACTTCTTCATTTGCATCGCCGCCATCTTCCTTCACCTCCTCCTCCTCCTCCTCCACCTCGCCCCTTCTGTGCCGATCAGAATCGGAACACTGCGTCTCGTCCCTTTTCTCAGTCGCCGTCAGATCATCGTTGGGGTTTCGATTTCGTCTCTTTCTCAACGTAAGCCAACTCATGAATTTCATCTCTCTCTCTCTCTCTCTCTCTCTCTCTCTCTCTCTCTCTATGTATATATTAAATGCGCAGACAGTCGTTGTAATGTTACGATCAGTCCGGTAAGTACAAAGGCGGTGAAAGGGCCCACCCTCTTTTGGATACGTTTTTATACCCTCTTTTTTGCCGTCATGAGCCATCTTCTGCGGTTCGGGTCGGGTCAATTGATAACGGAAAATTTCCAATTATTTGAATATTATGGCTTATCACACAATCCTTCTACAAAAGCTCCAATTTACAATCTTTCATGAGATATTCCATATAAATAGTAATGAATTAAAATACGTACATAATTAAGGTTTTTTTTAATCTTTTTTAAACTTATTAAATGGATCAAAAATAATTTAATTTATCCTTTTTGAAGTGAAAATTTTGAGAAGAAAAAAAAAACCTTGAAAAATGAGAAAAGGTGATTCCTTAAATATTTATGTAGTAGCAAGGAAAAAAAAAAATCCATATTTTGGGTGTTTGGAAGTTGGTACTCAAAGATTAGAGAAAATTGATGTATTAGTTTTTTTTTTTTTTTTTTATGTTTGATTGACTCAATTTAAAACTCTTGACCAGACTTATTTGAATTTGGTCACACAGTCTCACATACCGTTCAAATAGTTCTAATCAAAAAATTTTCTAAAAAGTTAAAAAAAATTAATAAAAATCGGAAAAAATTAGTAAAATTTATGTAATTTGGAGTTTAAAAATAAACGTACAGAAAATAAAAATGAACAAATTTTGATAAAAATTAGTAAAACTTAGCAAAAGTTTGTATTTTTTGGGTATCAAACACCCCATGTGATTATTTGGATATTTTTTTATCAAATAAATATTTATAAATTAAGAAGTACCACATTAATATTTAAATAACTTGTGCCCAACTTGTATTTAGTCAGATATCTAAGAAAATATCTATAATTTTCACTCTCATTATTAATTAGTAAACGCAATAATTTAGAAATAAATTTTTAAGACAGAAACCATTGAGAGAATCTCGACGTAAAATTATTTGTTTGGCTATTTTTAATTCTTATTTTTCTGCTATTTTTTATTTCCTCAAGAAAAAAAAGAAGCATATAGTTAATTATTTTACCCAAAAATTAGAAAGGGTAGTTAATACTCTAACTGATTCACGAATTGGTGCCTAACTCCCCGTTTGGATTGACGAGTTGCAAGGGAAAGCAAGGGCTTAAGGGGAAGAGAATTAATTAATGTTTGGATTACTTTTGATGAAAGTAAGAGAACAGAGAGGGACCTTTTAAAAAAAAAAAAGAGAGGGATTTGGAGGGGAGAATGGACCACCTCTTAACACTTTTTTTTCCCCTTCAAAATTGGGAGAAAAGTGATGGAAGTGGAGTGAAATAATATTTTAAATTATTTTATTTAAAAAATTAAGTACATTTATATTAAAAGAAATTTAAAATGTTACTTTTTTTTTATCGCCACGTTCCTTACTTTTAATGTTGTAGGTTATCCAAATAAAAGAAATTTTTGTCTCACAATTTCTTTATCTTTTTATAGAGACAGAATTATCGTCTAACCAAAGGAGGTCTTAGCTCCCCCTAGCCCAAAAAAAAAATTATATATATATAGTGTGTATATATATTTATATATATATATTTAAATGGCACCCCAACTCTTTTACTTTGAGTTATAATTTTTTAAGTTGAGCTATTAATAAAATATAGGACTTAAAATTTTTGAGTTGCGCTATTGATAATTTAATCTAATCAATTAAATAATTTTTAAACCTTTAAGATTAGATGCTGACAAAAGACAGAAGTTAGGGTTTTTTCAGTTGGAGTTATTCTATTTCTCTCCCTCTCTCATACATAGTTTAAGCTCTAATCTTATAAGTTTCTCTTTCATTGAAAATGCTTGGTATACTTTTTTTGTTTAACATTTCTCAATTAACTCATTTGGCTTTAAGTCCCTATCATTAATAGGTGTATCAATTGTTTGTTTATTTATTTATTTTTTGTGTAGTTGTGCTGTTTATTTTTTTAATTGTGATTGTAAATTATAAATTAAATTATACCTGTACAATTGTGATCTACAATTTTTTTTTTTTTGACGTTTATTGTTTGTTTCTCTTACTTGTTGAAGAGAAATATCTAATTATTGATTTATATTACCTGTTGAATACTTAAATAAACTGTTTAATTTCAATATTATATTTTTGAGATTAGGGAAAAAATATTGAAATTTATAAGAATTAGTACCTCCTAAACTAAATTTCTGATCTCATCTCTATCTTTATTTTTATAGATTATTCAAATAGAGAGAATAAAATGTTACCATCTTTCACGTTACTTGCTTATTGTTTAATCAAACAAAGAACATATTATCGAATTTTTTTATTTTACTTTTATAGTAATAACAAAATTAAAAAAGGCTGTTTAGAAAAACATAATTGGTAAAATATTGTTAATAAAACCCCGAAAAGATACGCGATTTCGTGTAACCCTAAAACCACGAAGTGGCAACACAGTTTCAGGCCGACCAGCAGTTTCTGCTTCTCCTTTCAACTGGTTCAGTTTGCAGATTCACTCTCAAATCCCAAATCTCCTTATCCTTATTGCTTTGAAGCTCTGGAATTTGAAATTGATGACAGCTGCAATTGCTCCTTTAATGATGCAGTCTGCCACCCATATTCCTTAGCTAGTTTAAATCAAGTGATAAGAATGAACTCTATCTTAGGCATGGTTCCACTCACTGGGAACCCATCTAAAGACTGGGTGCGTCCATATTTGAAGGGCTTCGAGCAAGATTGCTATCCTTAAAAAGTCTAATCTATAAAAAACTAAAGTGCAAAGGGCCCACAAGTCCAAAACTGATGTTCTATATGCAAGTTCTCTATCAGATCTGTCCTTAACACAAATTTGCCTACAAAACCAGTAGAGGGTTGAGGTTTTAAGAGGTGGAAGGGGAATGGGAAACTGTGAGATGATAATGCAGTTTCAGCTTAAGTAGTTAAAACTGCAATCTCATACTAAAACTGCATTATCACTTTGCGATTTTAGAGTTGCATGAAACTGTGTTATCATTTCGCAGTTTCATTAATAGTATTTTACTAATTATGTTTCTTTCGACAACATTTCTTTAATTTTTTATTATTATAACAGTAAAACAATGTATATGCATATTATTTCCTCTCCCGCCCATCTAAACGGAGTGCATGTAACAGCTACCAAATTCATGAAAATTGATGTCTCACAGAGGTTATATAGTTTAAGACTATGTTTAGTACACATGAATAAAATCAAAAGCAAAATACCATGAAATGCAGGGGTAGAGGGTAAGGCTGCGATGGGTTCAAGCCCAGTGAAAAAAATAATAATAAGTAAATTTTGGATTAAAAAAAGAATTAGTCTAGCCTATTTCCTGAACAACCTAATCCGGCCAAGCCCATTTCCTGAACAGCCCAATTCCAGCCAACTCTCTATGAGTCCCCAATTTACCCCAACTCAGGGCATTTTGAGTGCCAAAAACCCAAAAGAAAAACTGAAAGTTAGTACTGATATGATGTGAAATTGATTAATGATGAAATTTGATTAGAGGATTTAAAAACTTTTAAAGTTTTTTTAGAAATTTTTTGAAAAAATTTAAAGCACCAAATGGCCCCTATATAATCCTTGGCTCCGCCTCTGATGAATTGTGTATTCCATTCCATTATTTGGCTAGCAATAAGAATTGACTATGAATGTAATGGCCAATTTCATTCCATTATTTGGTTATACTTCTTTAACTATTAACTATTGGAATAGAATAAATATTTTAGATAAGTAATGATTTATAAATAAGATTTTTTTACATAAAATATTATTTATAATTCATTTATACAATTGAGGATACTCCCTGCTTAGATTTATAGTTTCAAAAATGCTACTACCACATAATTAAATAAATATTGTGATCATCCTCTATTTTAAATATATTTTTTTGCATTTCAAAAAACTTCCAATTCAAGTTTTCAACGAAAGACTTTAAATATTCTAAACAAGTATAACACATTCTAATCATTCATCCTCAATAGAAATTAACCATATAACCAAAAGTAAACTTAAAACTAATGTACATATCTTGTAGCTGTAACACAATCACAAATCATTAGGTAATTGCTCAATGATCAAATTAAGAGAGCCAAGTGGTATCACAAAAAAACACATCACATTCAAGTCAAATTTTGTAAAACAAATGATCACAAAAGTATGACTTTCGCTCATTTTTCTTTCTCCTCACCGTTAATAGTTAAGAATACTCGAGTTGAGTCTCAATCGCAACCGATTTTAGTAATTGTTTTGTGTTACTCAATTATACTTGTTTTTAAAACTGAAAAATGGATGAGTCTGGGTCGAGCCATAATAATTGTGATTTTTAGATTTTTAATTTTTGTTTTGATTATTTTAATTTAATTTGGTAAAATAAGAAATTTCGTTGATTTAAAATTTTGAGACATTAATTAAATACCAGTTTCATTACGCATGCATAGGTTGTCTGAGATTTTTTTTTTGCATGTAAATATTTTTGTGTATTATAAATTTATGATTTGATTTTAATAATTATTAAGATATTTATTAGTTATAAGTAAAAAGAATATTAACTAGTTCTAAACATTATGCGTATGTATAGATATTATGTCATTGAAATTGATAAGTGTTATCAAATAAATAAATAAATATTATTATAGTAATTGCAGTCAGTTTATGTAAAATATTGGAAAACATGTAGTTTTAATATCCTATTCCTATTTGAATTTCTAAGCAACCTGATATTTGTGTGCGCGCGTGTGTATATATATATATATATATATATATAAGTGTGTGTGTGTGCATATATGATTTGAAATTAAATAAATGCTTATTAAATAACAGTAATGATGATAACAAATATAACAATATAGTTAATAATTGAAAACGTGAAGAATTTTACTTGCTTTTAATTCTTATTCCTTTTGAAGTTAATATATGGGTGTTTAGAGACACAATTTTTAGTAATTTTTGACTAAAAATTTTTAATTATAATTTTTGATATGTTTGTAGAAATAAGTAGCAATTTTTAATAAATTTTAGCAACTTTTTGTAACTTTAGAGTGTTTACTAAAATTTTTAGTAATTTGTAATAATTTTTAGTAACTTTTGTAATTTTTTGTAACTTTTGATTTGAATAGTTACTATAACAGAGTAGAAAAATAATAAAAATTGATAATTTGTCAAATGTTTAAAAACCAAAAGTTAGTAATTTTTTATTAAAAATTTTATTGGCAAACGCTACCGTAGTTAGATATATAATAATAATTATTAAATAGGCAGTCAAGTGAATTACATTGAGGGGTTGGAAAAGGTTAGTAATCTATTCCCATTAGAATTCTTAAAGCCACCTAAGAACTTATCTTATTATATATATACACACACTTGTACATTGCATGTGGAGTAGTCTAAAAAAATAAAATAAAATAATAATAAATACGAGGATTAGAGACGGTCAATTGGGTGTATTTGGTGCAGATTGGAAAATGTGTAAGTGATATCTTAATTCGATTTGACTTCTAATATACCTGATAACATTGATAACATTTATGAGTATATTAGTGAAATGACTCATGCGATACATAGATTTATCATATTATATAATTAAATTCAGTGTATTGTCATATGCTAAGATAGTTAAGTTGTAGAAATATATTTGAAAGCAATATATACTATTGTTTATGTAAATTCAATCAAATAGTGAACGTAAAATAATTAAAATATTGATACCATCAATAGTATCAATTCAATTAAATTCAAATTCTAATAAATAAAAAGAAAAAAATCGAAAAAGTTAAAAAGTAACAACACTAACTCATATAATTAAACAATTTTTATAATTATTATCTCTATTCTTTCTATCACAGTGTATATATATATATCAATTACATATAAAAACTTACAAAATATATATCAATTATATATAAGAATTTTAAAAAGTTAAAATTTAAGTACGTACCTAACAAATCACAAAGTCAAAGAGAAAATTATAATAATAAAAAGTCTCTAAAAAATTTAAAAGAAAAGAAGATTTCGTATCTATTTATAGATTTGGTATGTAAAATAATCTTATTTTATTTAGGTTAAAATATCATTTTGAAATCCTATCTTATTTTAATTATAATACCATTTTGATCAATTGAAAATACAAATCTAAGAAAAGTGTGAGTGACAATTCAATTAGAATGACTTATTCATTGCTAATTTTATTTTTCATTTCTAATATTGTTTGATATTTTTTAATAAATAATATTACAATATATATATAATTTTAATAAACAATATTACAATTTGATTTAAGATATATTACTTATTTTGTCTAATGATATTTTACATTATTTTATTTAATAATAATAATAATTATTATATTTATTATTTTTTAAATAATAATTTATTAAATTATAAAAAATTAAAATTAAAAAGTTATATGATAAATATATAGAAGCGTCAATTCAATAAAAATATTAAATGATGTCCACGAACGTTCTAATTTTAATAAAATTGTGAATAAGTGGTAATTATGCACAATACTAATTTCATTTAGATTATATAATTGTAAATTAAGATAATTATAAATTTATATTAATAAATTAAAATATTTATTTAATAGGCTAATTATTTTTTTACATTATTTTCTTTAATAATAATAATGAAAATATTTATTATTAGAAACTTTATTTAACAGGGTAAATATTTATTTGCATTATCTTATTTAACAACAATAATTTATATTTATTATGTTTTAAATAATAATTTATTAAAATATAGAAAAAAATAAAAAATAAGAATATGTTTTAAATAAAAATAAAAACAAAAAGTTATATGATAAATAAAAGTATAGATTAAATAAAAATATCAAGTGATGTACATGAACATTCTAGTTTGAATAAAATTAAAAATTGTAAATAAGTAGTAATTATAAAAAATACTAATTTCTTTTTAAGATAATTAAAATAATTACAATTAGGTGACACGTGTCACAACTGTAATGCAAATTAGGTCTTATATGGTGCAGCGGTATTGGTAAACTCTACTTTAAATATATATATATATATATATATATATATATATATATATATATATATATATAATATGATATGATATACAAATTGAGAACCTCTTGTACGCTAGCAAAATAAGAGAGAGAAAGATAACCTTGAGGGTTAGCTCAACTAGTAGGACGTTTTACTCCCTAGTGGTCATGAGATTTAAGTCTTCTAAAGGTCACTGGAAGACTTACTCAGTCGTTAACTTTAAGATCCCAAAAATTAGTCTAGATACACACAAGTTGGCTCGAACATCTTAGGTTACAAGAAAGAGAAAGAGCGCTTTGGCAGCAACAAGTAAAATGATTAGAAAGAACCCATTACTGATTTTTTCAACCATGTCAATCATAATGAGTTGCAAGTCAAGCATAGTGGGAATTGGTTCACATGATGTTCAAAATCTCAAATTTAATGTAACGGTGAAGTTAAATAAAAATTTAATTTATCATGTATAGTATATTTTATGATTTATTGTGATTAATTGGGTTATTTTTATATGACTAATTGTATGAATATGATCGTCTTGTGATTCAGATGAAAGGTTTAAATTGATTTTGATTTTGAGAAATTAAAATTAACTTGACACAAAATTTCAATATTTAGAATTTGTATTTTATTGTGGAACCTTGAATAGGGAAAAATATTTTTAAATGATGATTTAGATTTTAATAAATAAATTGATTATTTAGTTATGGATTTTATGATTTTGATTTTGGTTTTGGATTGAGAGAGGCACTGGGATCCGGGATGAATAGACGGTGTTGAAAGTTCTAATGGTTAAAAGACTAGAATCCCATAGGGGGCTGATTATCATATCCAGCAGGGTAGTAACCGACAAAGCGTATTAGTTATCGTATCCAAGTAACCAGTAACCTACAAAGCAAATTGACGGAATATTTTTAGTAACCTATGGTTGAGGCCTAAATTGACTAGGTAACAGTACGTCACCTAATGAATTGAGATTGTGATTTCGTTGATATATTTTATTTTATCTCGTGTTCAAAATATTTAAATTTAAATGTTGTGATATGTGATACATGTTGGCATGTCATGTTAGAGATTCATGTTAGGACACCGATGCTTGATTTGTTTAATTTTTGTTTTTCTTCAAGCACCAATAGTTTTTATATTGTGCTCATACCCATACAACTATAGATGCAGGTGCGAGTATTACACTAGATGATAGCCGTGATGGGATCGCTTAGGAGGAGTGGAATGTTTAAGTAATTTATCAATTATATTTTAGAAAGAGAAATGTATAATTATTTGATTTATTTGATTTTCTTATTAGTAGTTAGATTGGTTATTGTGTAAGTCACGATTTTGGGAGACTAGGATGGATTTATATTTATATATAAGTTCGGAGGTTTTTGCTTCATGATTATTAAATATGATACTCTCTAATTTGTTCAGATCGATGACTTTGGTGATTTATAATTGTTTATTCATCCTCTCGAATTTGTGCAAGAGTGGAAATGAATCGAGTTACTCACGACCTATTCAAGTTTGGCTCGAACTCATTTCGTGACTAAAATGAACTCGAATCGAGCTTAATTTATGACTCGTTTAGATTTGAGCTTGAGCTTGAGTTTGGAAAAACTCAACTCGAAAGTTCGCAAGTAAGCTTGATAAAATAATATATATATATTTTTAATAATATTTTTATTATATTTTTTATAATATTTTATTTATTATATTTTAAACCAAAATAACATCGTTTTTGTTTAATTTGAATTATTCGCGAGCCGAACTCGAACCCAAATTTTTCTTTATTAAGCTGAGCTCCAACTTATATAAAAGTTCGAATTAAGCTCGAGCTCAATTAAGAGAGCTCTAGCCGAACTCAAACAAATTAAAATTCAGCTCAATTCGGCTCTTTTCCACCCCTAAGTTTGTGAGAAATTTAGAGCGCGACAGATAAGATTCAAAAAGTAGAAATTTCAATACACTTAATCAATAATTCAATCATTACACTTCGTTTAGAAACATTCCTTTTTAAGAATTAATTTGATTTAATAAATAAAATTTTATATTTGGAACTCATGTTTGAATTTCAGAATTGAATTAAATTGATTTAAGAGAAATATCAAATTTGACTATATTAATAGGAAATAAAAAATATGACAAATATGATATATAAGAATAAATTTATCTACTTACTTAGATGACTTAAAAAAAAATGAATTCCCATCAAATTTTACTATTTTGAGTTATTTAAGTTATGAAATGAAATCAAATCCAACTCAAAATCTTATTTTAATTTCAAGTATAATAATTGATGAAAATTCTCAACAAATAAAACCAAATCTCATTAAATTCATTATTCCAAACAGAGTGTTAGAGTATACTAGAATTCAAGATAAATAAAAATCCAACTATATGATGATTATGGCTAACAAACCAAACAACGTTTTCAGATCTAATAAAAACAACTACAAAAATAACTTGAAAATCAAAGATTTAAGCCAAAACCTTAACCCTACACATACCATCAGTGACAAAAGACAATAATGTTTTCTATAGAAGAAAAACTAAGACTAAAACTTTTTTAATTGTAGGGTAGCAAAGAGAGATTGAGCAAATATGGAGAAAGAGAGAGAGAGTGATCGAGAAATTGAATGGGGAGAGTGATCAAAAGATGGAGACAGAAATGGAGGGAGAGATGTAGAGAGCAATATTTATAGGATTTTTTTTTTGGGGGGGGGGGTAAATTTTTGATTAAAATGAAATAGTTATTCCATCTCTCAAATTGAGAAATGCTTTCCCACTTAATGTGGGAATAACATTCCGAGGTTATTTGTTGATACCAAACATCAGAATAAGTCAGAGTAGGGACACAGGAATAGGTAAGAGTAGGAATAAATCCTACTCTATTCAACGTAACCTAAGTTTCCAACCTCATCCTTTCTTCAATGTATAATGTTAGATGAAACCATTATTGCTAGGAGTACTTTGGTTGGTAAGCTAACGCATTCATTTCACTTCATTGTTCTGATCATTTGATTTTGTAAAATGCCATATACATACATTATTCTCCATTTGTCAAGCATAATAATATCAATCTTCAACCCAAGAGCCAAGGAAAAAGTCCACTTGAATGAGCGGTTAGAAGCAACATTCTCCCTCCAACGTTTCATACACTTTGCTCTATTTACATTCACCACTTTTCCACAGGAATATATCAATCTTCATAACAAGTTAACAAAACAACAATAACCATCAATTTTACAGCAACTACCTTTGATTTGATGAATGTAAATTTCCATGAAAAACTGTACAAAACAAAAGGACAGTAAATGAGACAGAGCTCTCATTCTGCGCACTGTAGTATAGGCATGTCTGTCACTGTTGTTGAGCTACGAAGAACCTCATGCGACGACCAAGTATGTGTCTGCGGAAGAGACCAACTAAAGATAGGATGACAACAAAGGCAATAGCAGAAAGTTCAAACACTCTTCTGACCCCCAGGCCACCTGTATAAGATGAAGCCAGCTTTCAATTTATGCTAATATTATGAAGCAAAAGACTAAAGTAGACAGGAGTTGCTAAAAAAAATGCAGTTGGAATACAATCCACAATGAGTTAGAAGACTCGGATGATTCAGACAAGAAAACACATCCTCATCAGGACACTCAAAATTCCCATGGTTTAAACAACCAACCTACTTCTAAAGATTTTATGGTAGGAACTTTCAAAGGTTTTAAGCAGTAGGACCGCATAAGCGCGATTATTTAGCTTCCTAACTTTCTATACTGGAAATCAACATACGTAATCTTTTTCACATTAAGTAATCTATAGAGTTATAATGGTTTATTCTGATGCAATATTTTCCCATAAGTTAAAAGGTTGAAGCAAAATACCTGATGGAACAAAGTCAAAGCCACAGATCTCATAGAAAATGGCCAAAAAACACTGCAAAGAAGAATGAACCAAATTTCATCCAAAGAAAATTCATGAAAGCAATTTTTAAGATAATTCAAAGTACAAAACCTTCTAGCAAGGATCTGTACAAAATCCAAAGTAATTATCACTTTATTTATTTTTATTTATTTATTATTTATTATTTATTATTTTTTTTTTTGGGGGGGGGGGGGGAACTGGTGAATATCATATACAAAACAACATGCCATGCACGTCACAACAGGGGGGCATGCCCCAGGACAAACAAAGATGGAGATTATTTCCTCAAAGGGGAGAAGCCATCTATGGGAACTTGGGAAGCCTATCTACCCAAAATAAACCATTACAACCAAATGTTCACGTATACATAACCTGAACACATCTAATCGAACGGCAAGCAAAAATAGACCAGCTTCTATTAACAAAATAAGATTCAAAGATGCTGGCAAGCTCACTCAAAGATGCTAGCAATTAAGAGCAGGAGAAAAATTATCCCTTAAATATAAACCATCATGGCATTTACATAGCTAATAGACACACTGCCCATCCCGTTAATCATAAGACACAATTCAGAGCCCCTTAACAGACATAATTTCCTACACAGTATCAAATTTTAGTCAACATAACAGAGCATGTACATAAAAGTGACACTTTATTTGGTAGTACTCACCTAAAGTTGAAAAAAACTATTGAACTAAAAACTATTGGCATAAATATAACATTGAATGGCAGAAACGCTCATAAATGAATGCACAAACCAACCCATAATTTTGAGTCCATTACTCCATTCCAGGTTCTCTTTCTCTCTCTCCCTCTCTCTCTCTCTCTCTCTATCTCTCTCTTCTCTTCTTAACTCTAAACTGCAATTTAGACCAAGTTCACGTGAACTGTGCATCAAAATTTTTCTCACATACATTCAAACAATGAGACAAAATAATATTCATTCTAATTTATAAATACTACAAGAAGATACCAAGAGGCAATTCACAAACTCAACAAGAAATATCTAGAGAACATTTGTAACAAAGTTATAAAACATAAATGAATAACATTTTTACAAGGAACATAAATGAATAAAATAAAGAAGAATTAATTGAGCACAACCAAGAGTTACTGTAGAATGAACTTACTGCAATTATTCGTGCTGTGTAATAGTTAAACCTCAATCTATTAGGATCCATCAGTCCTCGAAAAAATCCCTTAAATAACAATGGTGGTAACTGAATCACTTTCTGTAAGCAGTAAAGTTTTATATAAGCACTCAGAATGCCAAATATTGCTCTTGCAAGGTTCTTAAAACATAAATGAGAAAAGCAAAACACAAAGCCTGACCAGGGATTTTGCAGATAATTTTCTACAACAAAAATTAACTCCATTCTACAGAGAATAACTAGTAAAATAAAAGCTTCATTGGGATTTTTTTTTTTTTTTTAGTGATGAAAAGCTCACCAAAAAAAAAAAAAAAAAAAAAAATCACAAAACATTGATGTTTGATAATGCCATTAACTCAGACCTCAATCTTTTAAACATGACATATACTAGAATTTTAGTAAGTAAATCGTATCCAATGCTTTTGCTTTCATATCACCCTTATGACAGCCACCACCATCACCAAACTCCTAGAAAGTTCATTAGATTACTATAAAAATCAGTTTAACCAGCTTGTTCAGGCCAATTTTACCAGGATTGCAGACTTCCCCATAGAATCGTGATCCAGGTCACACGACCCCATTTGTAGTGCATTATATATCCGGATCATCAAATCTACTTATCCCGTGTCAAAATGCTAATTAAAATATTTAAGCAGGTTTATTTTATCTTTTGCTTTATTTTATTTTTTATTTTGAGTTGATAAATTATTTTGGAATTTTGAAAATCTGAATTCTAGGCTATTTATTTTGGATTATGTTATTTCTTAAAAGTTTATGCTATATTTTACCTTTTTTTCAATTAAGTGCTTTTGAAATTGTCTTACAAGTTAAATGTATATACATACACAATGTGCCTATAAGCAAACCACAACCCTAAATGGAGTACTAAGTCCACCCCCACCGTATCACATCCTGTAAGAAATATTGCACTGTGTACCTGTACCACATACCATAGTGAACTGCATCCCCGGTAACATTGGCTCAAACTTCAAATGTATCCAATCAACAATTTGCATATCATGGATTAAAAATAAAAAATTAAAAAAAAAATATTGGGATACATGTCAGCAACTGGGTTCCAAAAATTATATCATCAAAAGGAACATCGTCCAACTTTCAAAATAGAGGACCAAGGATTTACAAGGAGAACATAGTCATAAAAAATTAAACTATCCAACTCTAAACAGATAAAACGTTAAACTTACCATAATAATGCCATGGGCACCACCTACAAAAAGACAATTATAACTCTGAACTTTCTTCAAGGTGTCAACAACTTCCCCATCCGGCTGAAGTGTTAGTGATGCCTCCGGTGTGAACTTGTTAACGAGTCGAGAGCAAATGGGGCACTTGCAACGTTTAAGCATATTGCTATAGTTCCAGTATGTCAAAATGCAATCGGCTGTAAAAGGAATAACCACCAACTTTTTCAATGAATCAGGACCCAAAAGCACAATTAATGCCAGCTGATTTCAATATCAATGGCGTGGCATTCAATGGTAATTTTTAAGTAACATGAATTACCCGAGCGTATTCATTTCCAGAATTTAGAGTTTAAAGAATCTAAATAACAGCTTGGTGGCCTGAACTTTAATAACTTGGAAGAACACCATTCTCAAACGCAAGTTCCTTACCAAATGCTAGGATTTTGAGAATTCTCAAAGTTGAAAGTTTTCGCCAAATGCATGATTGTCAGAATGCCCGAACAGCCACTCAGGACAATATTGAGCCAGCTATAATTAGAAACCAAGACCAGCCAATCAAGGTCAAGGCTTGTAGCACACAGAAGATTTTCTACTCGTGAATATTTATAGATCAGGGCAACCATCTTTCTGAGAATAGACGGTTTTAAGGATCATGTTTGTCTTGATGGAATCAATGTAACAAAATATTTCTCTCCGCATAAATAAGTACTTTACTTCCAGGTCTAGCAGTATTTCTGAAGCTCACTAAGTAGGCAATATTAAGATTCAGCAATCATAGGTAAATAATCGAGCGAGATAAATCAAGTCTGACAGGGAAAAAAAAAATCAGACACAAATGTTTTTCCGCAACAAACAAAGCCTAGACACCACCTCCAACTGAAGATCATCAAATATCTATTGCCCCCAACCTTGGACCAATTTTCATATTAGAATTAATAATTGTCACTTTAATCTATAATACACTTAAACAAGTGATAATTTCTATTTTATTTTTTATTTTTTAAATTTTTTTTTAGCTTTTAACAATTTTCAGGAACTCAAAGAACCACATTCAGCGGCATTTTTCAAATTTACCATTTGTGTGATCACTAATATGCTTAATTTTCACCCTAATCTCCTCCGCTCTCTTCCTTATTTTTTTTCTCCGAAAAAATGAAGAATTGAACAAACTTTTATATGTTCAAATTAGGCCAAATTAAGCAGAAACTTCTTGCTTTCTTCGTTCCCAAACAATTGAAAACCTATAGATCAAATTTCCATGATCTCCTCTCCACTTTTCCCACAAATTCAGAGCAACCAAAAAAGAAGAAGACTAGGGTTTTCACAATCATGACAGAATATCAATCGAAGGCAAACGAAAACAAGTTTATTACTCTACGGAAACAAACCGCAAAACCAGTGTCCACAGCTCGTCTGGCACGGAACGTTGAACTCCCCAAAGCAAATGGGGCAGCAGTCATCATCAGGAGGGGTTTCACTCCGCCTCTCTTTCCCACTCAGCCTTGCAGGGTTTTCCACCTCCTTGCTCTTTCCCTCTCTTACCCCATTACCATCCGTCCCACTTTCTTCAACTCTCTCTCCGACTACATCAGAGTCCCCAACTCTACTTCTCTCTCTATCCTGGTTGCTAGGGTTTATCAACCCTCCAGATCTTCCTCTGAACAGATCGATGGGAACTTTCATTCCCTCGTTGGTCTCTCTATGTACACTATTAGAGGGTCCAAACGCTTTGTTTCTCTCTCTAACAAGAAAATCAAGATCAGCCATCTCTTCGTTTCTAACCTCGTACCGACTGTTTGTGGCCTCATTAACAGCTAATTTCAGCTGTTTGTTTCTCTCTCTAAACCGAGGTTGAATCTCCATTTCCCCCTCATCCCCCTCCCCTCTCTTCTCTCTCTATACAAATTCAACTTTCAGAAGTCGCAGAGAGATAAGTACACACATATAACATATATAGTCTTTGTGTTTATCGCTAGTCGCAGCAGCTGTTCATATCGGGGGGAGGCGGTAAGTACCGGGAAATTTACAAGATACGATGTCGTATGGTTACACTGCTATTTTTAACTTTCATAATTAATTTAATTTAGGGTTCGTTAAGAACCCAGAAAAAACCAAAAAATTTTAAAAAATTTTAAAAATTTTAATATTTCTCCAGTTAAATTTTGTCACTTACTACTATTTTTATATCACATCAATCTTATCTTTTAATTTTTTTTATTTTTTTGAATTCCAAACGTCCCCTTAAATTGTGTTTGATTTACTAAAAATTATTAAAAAATCTAAAAATTTAAAAAAATTAATCGATTTTTATCTCACTATAAAAAAAATACGAATCTACAAATAATTTTATCTTATTTTATTTTTTATCACTCCAAATATATTCTTAATTTGATTACAACCCATCCTTTGGGAAGAAGAAAAATCTATACCATAGTATAAAACATGATACCCGAGACTAAAAGTCACCACGTGTCCCTTTCTTTTCCTTTTTCCATTTTTTCGAGTCATAAGAAAAGAAAAGAATTAAAAGTATTTTTCGCCCATTTATAATGGAATATTAATGAAACATTCCAAAATTACAAGTCACGAAGCATATTCTTTGCAATAATTACAAGTCATTGAAGTTAATATTTCTAGACGCTTCAATTTTGTGATTGTTTTATCGCATTGTTTTAACATTTATTAATAATAATTTCTTCCATTATGGTCACATGCATATGAGAGTTGAGGAATTGAGATTTTTTATTAATAAAATTACACTAACAAATTATGCAAATTTTCAAAACTTGTCCATGGATTACACGGATATATAACTAATGTGTGCGTGTATGTATATGTTGTAATAGCTTAATGTCTCATAAACTATTGATATTTTTATAGGAAAATATTCAATCTACTTTTGAGTTTTTTCCCTTTATTCTCCCCTGATCAGCTATTGACTTTTGACTTTTGAGTGTGAGAAATTAAAAGTGAAATACATTCATGATAATTCTTTTTTACATTATTTTTGAAATAGTATACAATTTTCTTTGATATATCTTGTAAGGGACAGTTTTTAAAAATTAAAAGTAAGAATTAATAATTATTCATATGCATTAATGATTTGTTTCATACAAATCTTGTGAACTTAATTTTTTCAAGAAGAATGCTAAATGCATTCTGTTGTTAATTTCTTACACTCTAAGAAAATATTATTTACCGTGAAAGAAAATAGAGCATAAGAATTCAAAAAAGTAGTGTATTTACCTTTTTCCTTTCTTAATTACCATTAAGCAAAAATAGTTGTCAATTTTATTAATCATCTTTGAAATATATTTGATCAACAAATATCCATTTAATGATATGCATGTGAAGATCTTATATAGGAAAACATGGACAAAAGAATAAAAATAATAATGATAATGATGATAATGATTATGATCATTATGATGATTATAATCACAACAACAACAATAATAATAGTTAAATTTTGTAAAATTTTTATTTTTTTAGTATTTCTACTTGTGAAAAATATAAAATAAAAAGATTATAAGAAGTATAGAATGTTATAAAAATTTAATTCTCATGTGAGGGATAATATATAACACTTTATATTAGAGAATTTTTGAACAAAAAACTGAAACTTATTTTCATATATCTTTCAAAAAGGTGAATAACAAAAAAGGGATTACAATAGATCTTTAAACTATGCTAGGCAGGAAATTAAAGGAAAGAATACAATGTGAATTATGAAGAAAATAATGGAGAGAATAAAGAAAAGCACAATTGGTGGCAAAAATGCTGAGAGAATTATGGAGAAAATAAAGAAAAAAAAAACAGTTGCTGGTGAATCTCTATAATAAGATCTCATTGAAGAGCTGAGGTATATAAGAACCTTTTGATCACATTGTCTTCTTTTTAAGAGCAAACATTGCCTTGATTTTAGGAGCTAACTTTCGTGCAATGATTCGATAACTTAAATTATTTCTTCACTTGAATGGGATTTATTTGAATCTCTCTCTTTAGGAGTCAAATCTTCACAAATCTCCAATTAACAGGAATGCAGATTATAAGGATATATTTTCTTATTATGCTTTGATGTGTCGAGTTGCCATTTTATGCTAATATCCTCTTGCAAACTTGGCTGAGGCTGGGGTGAAGTTTGATTCGGAAAGAAATTAAAGAAACTTTGGACATAGGTTTAGTAAAGATGTCAGCAACTTGATGAGTAGTGGAAATATGACGATGTCAATAGTTGTAAATAGGCAATTATAGTAAGTTCTTTGGCATTTCTATTCAAAATTAATTACTAAAAATTCAAATAGATAAGGACTTTAACGAACCAATTGCTTTCAACTTTAAAACTGTGGGTACCCAATCAACATCAAGAAGACTCAGGATGCGCCCATACCTAAAGGAGACATCAAGGAAAAGCCTTCCATGGAATGTTGCTGCAAGGAGATACTTAGTCATCAAGAGGAAGCCTCATGTAAGATTCCACTGTTGGGGGGGGGGGCTCAGCTAACAAGAGGACTCAGCTAACAAGAGGAAGTCTCCTACGTAGTGATATTGTAAGGAGACTCATTGTCAAGGAACTCTCACTGGGGACATAATAGGAGTTTCCTACATCTATAGCAAGGTTAAGGGATTTTTCCAACAAGGGATCCCTACTCATTCACTTGGTGGGATCATTGAGAACTAATGGTATGGTGGCTAGAATCAAAGGATTCGTCGAGACTTCCTCGAACGGTCTAGAGAGAGATCTCTAATAGGTATCTTTACCACAAAAGGGTGCATCAACCTAAGGCTAAATTCCCGTTAGGTGGATACAATGCCTCAACCCATGCTCTAAGGATGCCTCCTAGTCTCTCTCTCTCTATATATATGTATACATCTCCTTTCCAGGAGATCATCATCACTATTATTACTATCATGAGAACTACTCTCTCCACGAATTCTCTCTTGCTATGGACTGTCTTGAATCTCACCCCATGAACATACGATGACTCCACCATAGACGACTGCTAATATTGTACTCAAACGATTAGATCCACCAATCAAGGTCTGACGACCCCCAACATTCATCACTGGGAAAAGACTATTAATCATTTTCTTATGGCTTTAAACTTCAAAGAATTGTTTCCTCTAACTATAAACCAATACGGGGATAACCTAACATCCTAAGAGGAAAAGAGATAATGGAGAGAACATCCGTTGCTTCTATGGTAGAACAAGTTCAAGTTCTTACAATGCAGATGTTGGATTTTCAATAATCCCAAATGGCCATATAGTGCACTTAGAAAGCCATGATAGAGGCCCTTATAACAATCCAACATAGCTCAATGTTACCTTTCTCATCAACCCCAAGTCCACCGAACCCACTCTAAAAATAATAGTATCCCCTAAAATTGAGATTATATGGCTCTTTCTAGCCATGAGAATGATCCTTTATTGACCCCACCTCTTTATAGCGAGGGGCAGCAGCTCAACCCTCCCCCTTTGCCAACCCAACATGTGCTACCCTTCAACTTAATAATTCCTACCAGTTTTGCTCTTTTTTCTCAAAGTCAAGCATCCAATCTCATTACTCCTACAACTGATCTTTCGCTAACTAGCCACACTCGTTCTACCAGCGCTAAACATTCTAAACCAATACTTACCTTAGAACAATTAAGACTTCACATTCAGAATTTAGTCCAATAACTGAATTTCACCCTTTTCCCAACATTAGATTTCTTAGACCTCTTTACCTATTGACAATTTCTAAATTGGCTTATCCTAACGAATATATTATGCCAAAGTTTGTAAGTTTTGATGTGAAGCAAGGAGATGCTTAGGAACATGTAGTCCAATTCAAATGTACCCTGGGAATACATGGAGCAGATAAGAATTTGCAACTGTGAGAATTCTCCAAATCATTGACCTACAATACATACACCTAATATGCAAACCTCCTCGTGGGGCCTGTGGCTTCGTGGGAGGATTTGATAAAAAAGTTCCACGCAAAGTTTTTCTTTGTGGAGGAGAGGTTGACCACACTTCACCTTATCCAGGAATCTTAAGGGGATGGCAGGATCTTATTTCTTACGTCAAGCGCTTTAAGATCCTTTGTCAGAATATCATATGGTGAAAATATGAAATAAAAAGATATTTTTATTATTGAAACTCATGGAATAACCAGTCTTAATAAAACATGAAACCGAAATTAGATTTCTTTGAAAGCAAGGTACATAAAGATACTTATCTAAAATAAGAGTTTTATTAGAAAAATTTAAATTAATTACTCCTATAGAAACAACAGCAACTCTAGTATCATCCCCAAACAACTGGCTAACCTCTCCATCACTTATCCTACAATGAATTACAAATGTGATTAGTTGCCATAGAGTCTACACACCAAGGATGTAAAGTACCTGCCAAAAAGCTTACTTCAATAACAAGTAATTCAGGTAAACTCACACACCTTTGTGTTAGATAGGGTAGGATAGTTCCCCTTCCTATGTCCATCCTTGCTGTAGTGGAAACATTTTCCCTTTGTCTTGGTATTTATCTTCATGGCAGTCTACCTAACAGGCCTATTTAGGTCCCCAAACATCGCATGAAGGTTAAGCATGATATCATAGGCAATTGACATGCTCTGGTGTTGATGCTATAAGATGTTGGACTTCGATGCTAGAATATAACACCAAGCTATCTCATTAGCATTCATCCATTTTACGTGACAATCATACTCCTCCTGAGATACACCTTCTGCTAGTAATATTGGATATTTAGTAGTAAGGACATATTTGTACCCCTCAGTAGTGAGTTCAATATCAAGGTTCCATTTCCAATTAACATAGTTTGACCAAGTGAGTTTGTTTTGGTCGAGTATGAGAGAGGATTAAAAGATGACAACTGATAAAAATGCAAGAAAAGCATTGAGTATGGATGAAAAAAATAAATATACTTTTATTTTCATTATCTAATAGTGTTATCATCGAGATACTATAAATGAATACAGAAGGACTTAATCCAGATAAATAACATACTTTGTGGCGAAGTCAAATACTACTTATATGATCAAGTGGATACAATCTTTTTGCTATATCCTTATCCTAAGAGGTTCAATATTGTAATCAATGAGAATTAGCACCTTCCATAGGGGGTTACTTGAAGAGGACTTGAGATATTTATTCCCATCTTACTATGAACTGATTATGGAAGACCAACGCTTGAATTTTAAATTGAGGATACTGAAAAATTTATCATTTATGTCTTGCTTTCTTTTATTTTCAAAAAATACAAATTAATTTTGAAAAAAATTTCTTTTACAAAATTTCAAAGCAACTTATGAATAATTTCCCTTTTTAAGTTCTTGGATCATGTATGCATAACATGTATATTATCAAATATAATAATATTGCACGTAGTATAAATATACATAAACGTAAATAATATCTCTCGTTTGGTTTTCGGTCTATAATGGAAACCTATATAAAACCTATCACTTAAGGTTGAACTCGGCCTCGTTAATCTCCTTTTCCTTTTTGTTTCTTCAATATTTAATATTACATAAAATCTATGCCCACAAATGGGCATACATAATTTCCAAGTAACCAAAAAAAGAATTGAAAAAATAGGAAACCAATAAACCTATCCTTTCACGGGAAAACCAGGTTTACTGCTCCGTATAAGCCTTTCTTTATGCAGACTTTTCCTATTGACACACCAAAAGAGAGATCGATCAACTTATTTATATCATGCATAAAATACCATTTATAACTAAACAATTTTAAACAATAATAAAATTGCAAGATATGAAAATTATGCAAAGTTTAGGATTTATAACAATTATTAATTCCTATCTTTATATTAACTAATTGCAAATCTTTAATCATACATTAAAGAATATCCAAAACTAAAAGAAAAAAATTAGGAAAAAGACTTGGCACTGTTTTAAACTAAAAATCCTATTTTCAAAATTTTTGAACAACTCATAACTTTTAAAAATATCTAAAATATTCAAAAATTAAATTTTAATTTTTAAAAACATTTATCAAATTGTTATAAAGTTATAGAAAAAATTTTTAAATGAGTAAAGAGAGTAAGAGAAGAATAAAGTATATATGTATATGTATTTATGTATGTATTTTTTTTTTTTGGTATACGAGGGTATTTTGATTTTAATAACGTTGTATTATACAAAAGGTTAGCCGTTAACCTTATTACATCCAACTTATTTAATGGTGTTTAAACAGATCTCTTTTTAAATAGATTAAGGGTTCAAAGTATTAATGTTAATAGGTAAAGACCATAATTAGAAATCTGATATAATTGAAGAAGTGTCAATGTAATTAACCTTAAAATAAATTTACATTTTCTTCACTTTCACGTCACTTTCTTTTTTATTTTTTCTTTTTCTTCTTTTCTCTTTTTTTTTTCTTCACGCAAAACTAGTCCATTGAACAAACCCCTTGCCCCCACAAATAATGGGCCGGCTTTCACGTAGGTACTTATGGACAAATAAGTCCATAATTATCCAAATTACTGAGGTAGAATCATAGAAATAATTGGTGGACTATATCCAAATAAATAAGAAAATATGGGGAAGAGACCACAAAGTTCTGAGAGAGTCCACTGCCAAAATGTTAAGATTGACACATACAAATAAATAAATAAATAAAATAAAATAAAAAATCAGTATATGACTTCCCCTGTTATGCCATGAATTCAGAATTCTCCTATATTTTTCCAACTTTCACCTACCCACCTGTCAGAAAATGCGTTCCTGAACCTTTGTTAGGGTAATAATAATGACTTATGTAGAGAGTGTTTAGCATCTCAAAAATTAGTAAAAAAATATTAAAAGTTAATTTTTGTGTGTTTGGTAAAATTATAAATTTTGTCACTTTTTTGATTTGCTACAGTAAAAAGTACCACTCCATAATTACAACTTTTTTGATTTGCTACAGTAAAAAATATACCAAACATCCAAAAGTTACAACTTTTTTGCTTTGTTACAGTAAAAAATTTACCAAACACCCAAAAAGTTACTAAAAAAATCTAAAAATTCCACTTGATTCAACCAAACACACAAAAAAGTGAAAAAAAAAAAAAAAACAACCAAAAAACTACCAAAACTTAAATTTTTTTTTAACTTCTAAACACCCTCGTAATTGGACGAGGAAAAAAAATTACTCATTGTTTGAAAAATAAACAAATAATTACTTAATGTCTTGGACTTGTTTAGCAAATATATGGTATATATTAAAATTAACAACCATGTGATATGCACATGGCATGTGGTATTATTTTTTTTTTGGCAGTTCGGTGCACGAAACTTCTGTCTTTTGTGGAGTCCAGGAAAAGATATATTATATTTTTTTCTCCACCAATGGATGAATGGGTATTAAATAATAAAGTTATTTTGTAATTTCATTTTACTTGATGCTTATAATGACCAAAGACAAAGAAGAGAAGATTTAAAGTACTATGTGACATGCCGACATCTTAAATTTAATAAATATTATTTATTTTTTTAACTTCAGTTAAGGTATTAACAATTTATTTGGAATGGTAAATTTGATATGGTCTAATTTTATTTAATAAAAATTCTCATTAATTCTTATGTTTGAAATCAAAATAGAATTTTATGAGTTAGAGTTGATTTGATTTGATTTTATAATTTAAAATTTAAAAATTTTATATTATTTGAAATTTAACCCAAAATAATAAAATTTGATAAGAATACATTTTTCTTTTAACTCATCTAAGTAAATAGACAAATTTACTCTTATATATCATATTTATCTTATTTTTTCTTTTTTAATATCAACATTAAATTTAATATTTCACTTTAATTCTTAAATTCAAGCATGTATTGTAAATACAAAATTTTATCTATCAAATTAAATCAATTGTTTACTTTAAAATCAAATCAATCCTGAGAAGAGAATATTTCTAAACATCCTGATATTTACTTTTTAAAAATAGATATTTGGAAAGTTACGCTAAATTTGTCCCTTAAAAATTTTTCAAACGTACGTATTCAGAAAGGAAGGTAAATTTTCCAGCCTTATCTATCCACATGGAATGCGTCTTTGAAGGGATGACAATTTTGGTTAACGTCATTTTTTGGGGAGTATTAGGTTTAAAATTGTAATCGTGTTTTTTTTTAATCTATGTTTAAATATTTTTAAATTAAATAAATATTTTTAAATTAAATAATTTTATAATTAAAAATTAAATTTATGTTAACTCGTTTCAGTTTCAAATTAAAGTATTTGTTTCACATTATATTCGTAATTTTTTAATAATCTATATTGTTATAAGTTATACTATCATTTTATATAAAATATTAAATGCATGGTAAAAGTATATTTGGTGTACGTGGTTTTCTCCGCTAAACCTAAGCTGCCTAGCTGTTGCTCCTATAATTCTATCTCCATCTTTACCGATAAACAGAAAATATAAATAATTTAATGAACGTAATCAGATAAATGAAACATAACGAACGTGAGAGCTAGGTTCTATTGGGTTAGGTTCTTTTCCTTTTTTTTTTTTTTTTTGGTAGTTAAGTTGTTGGGTTTGGTTTTGTTGGGTTTTGCCCATGTGAAAAAATGTGATTAATGACTTTAAGTTATACATTTATCGGATGGGTTATTGAAAATGCCGGTTCGTGCTCAAGTCTAAAAGAGTATTTGTTTATTCAAGATCTTTCTTCACCACTCAAGAGTCCTTTTACGGCTTGCGGAGTCTAGAATCTCACCAATATCACTTCGTCCCCTTTCTTCAACAGAAGGGGCATTTGAGTTCAAAACAATCTTAAAGATGGCTTCTTTTATGGCTTCGTCTAATTGAAGCTCTTGAATCTTCTTTTTAAGAAGATACTTATTGGCATAATGACCCATCTTGCCACATTTCCAACACTTAACCTCTTTAAGGGGTTTTTTCTTGAATTGAGAGACGTGCTTTTTCTTATGTAAGGTCTGTCTAGGATTTCTATACTGTCTTTTGACAAAAGTTTTCCTAGCCTTATAACAGTGAATCCTACCTTTGTAAGGTTTATTTTGAATATGGGGAATATCAAATGCGAATTGATCACAAAAGTCTCCTAATTCTTTACGCTCAGATAATTGTTGGCATTTAATCTAGTTTTTTAGCTTCATGTCATTACACAAAGCTAGTCCTTCTTGTTCACAGGTATACATTAAATGGCCATATGTATATCGGGAATACTATATACTGAACCGATTACCTCTTTCTCGAAGAGTCTTCTTGACTCTCTCATTGGATAACGTAGGATGGTCGTCAATAAATTTAGACTTCTAATGGTCTGACATTACATCTTGCAACTGTGATACCCTAGCTAGGAAGGTGTCTTTATACCATCTGTAATGGGACAGTGTACGGCACTTAAGGTTCTAGAGAAGTGTCCTAATATTCTCACTAGTGATTTGACCTATAAAATGGTCTAGGATGGTACAGATGAGTGTATAAACTATATTTTCAACTACTACTTGTATAGTAGAAGCAGAGGCTTCATTTTTAACTGTATGAATTTCTATCTTAGTGGTGCCTAAGATTTGGGTTTTTTGGGCATCACTAATCATATGATCTCACCAACCTTTCAGAGTTCCTTGAAGCCCAACAATAATATTCTTAGTAGCACTAAGATCACTAACTCCGTTAGCCTTTTGGACTGTAGAGTATATAAGCATCCTATGATACAACTCATGAATTAGCTTAGTAGATAAGCCATCAATACTCCAAGTATATGTTGTCTTCGCATGATAAGTCTGCTAGTTAAAATCCATAACTTCTTCGTGCAAGACATCTATAGGAGTTGGGCGTGTATAATAGTATTTGCCCATAGGTCTTGGATCAGATCTAAAAACTATGTCTGTAGCTAATTTACTCCTGTAATTGATCTTATTGATGTCTAAAGAGGGAGTAAATTGATCATAGAGATCATCTGGATCTAAGTCTGATTCTTGACTTTCAAAAAGAGCTTGAAATTTTCTTGAAAACTACTAACAATAGTGTCAACAGATAATTCGGGATTTTTAAATCCCTCTGCTTCTATGGGCGGTTTGATAACTGGTTGCTTTAAAGAATTAGTTTTATCAAAAGGGTTTTCCTTATGAGAAACTTTGATTTTCTCTTGTACTTCTAAAAGAGTTTTTTCAATTCTATTTAATTGTAGTCCAATTGTTTGCATAAACACATTATTATAATTTAGCTATTTATATAGCGAATTCAAATCTTTAATTTGAACAACCAATGACTCATGCAAAAAGGATGGCTTAACAAAAGCATTAGCTTCGATATTTTGATTTAAAATCAAAGACTCAGGAGGTGGATGGACAGACTTACAAATCTGACCCTCTTTAAGTTTCCACTTCTTTCCAAGAATGTTGAGCTGCTTTTGCTACTCTCGAATATAATAATTCAAAAACCATGGTACAAATTTTACCTTTCTAATTCATTTAACCTTTCTAACTCTCGAATGTATAAATTCATTTTACCTTTCTAATTCAAGAATATAGAGTTCTTTATAAAACTTCTGGTTTTCTTTATCAAATTTAGAAAAATAGCATTTTCTAAAAATCTCATTTTTAGGATGCATTAGATCTTTATTTAGGTAGATTCTTAAAGAACTACCTGGGTGAGGTCTAGCCTCTGCTTGTCATCTAGACTAAGCGTTCCTATATACCATATGGGTGTATTATCCATGCTAAACATGAAAACTCATTTCTAAAGCTGTGGGAGAGGTTTTCCGCCTAGCAGCTCCTACAGAAGTATAGACTGATTCAGTCTCTTGACCCTGATATATACCATGAGGTATTTGAGAATCAGATATTTTAATTCCTTGAATTTCACAGTCTTCCAAGACTCTATTAGATTCTGAAGGAGGAATGGACACCCTATGAGGAGATCTACTAAATCTAGACCTAGAATCTAAAGAAGACTTAGGTGGTAAAATTGAATACGATTAGCTGGAGAAAAGCTTATCTCTATATCTCCAGAAGTATCTTGAACAATCTGCTCAACGTCTTCTGTAACTAGAGGTCGAGCTAGAACTGCTTAGGTAATGTCTAGTGTTCTGGGAAATTTATTTCATCCCATTTGAACAGCTTATTGGTTGATATGTTGGATGTTAACAGATTAGTCTCTATTAGAACGGTCTGTTCAAGAGAGTCTATTCTTCTGACATTAGGACAAAGGGTCTTAAGAACCTTAAAATGAACTCTATAAATAATAGCTATGGTTTCCGATCCTTCTAAGAAGTTGTACCCATGAGATTGAACCCTTAGGCCTAGAGCCTGGGTTATATTTCTATCGGATAGACTCAAACTTAAGTTTGGATAGGCATTAAAAAATACTGATCCATGACACAGACTAGTTTGCATAACTCCCATAAGAGAGTCTTTCGAAGTGAGACACCGAGCATCTCTAAGGGTGGTAAGAATGGAAGCATTCAAATCGGGTAAAGTCAAAGGCTTAAAAGCTACTTGAACTAAACCAATATGAACATAATTATACTTCCCAAAATAGGTTTGGAGGTCTTCTAAAGAGAGTAACTTTATAGTTTTCTTAGTAGAGTCCATTGTAACAGTTTGCTCCATATTTTTAACTGAGAGATAACGAATGTAAGAGCTATGTTCTAGTGGGTTAGTTTCTATTAGGTTTTTCCCATATGGAAAAATGTGTTTAATGACTTTAAGTTATACATTTATCGGATGGGTTATTGGAAATGTCGGTTCGTGCTCAAGTCTAAAAGAGTATTTGTTTATTCTAGATCTTTCTTGGCCACTCAAGAGTCCTTTTACTACTGCCAATGTGATGTGTATTTGATAGGAACCTTGTGCAGAGAAGTTAGTAGAGAAAAACGAAGAAGAAAAAGGGAAAAAACAATGGGTTTGGTAGATAAAAAAAAAAGTGAAGAATATTATGTGAGTTCGAGGGAGATAGAAATACTAGTGAGCTGGAGAGCTTGGGTTGGGTATTTTTATTCTCATTATACTTATATAGTATTAGTTAAAATTTTCTTCTCTCTTGTGGATGTAGGCATTGGTGTCGAACCACGCATATTCTCATATTTTTGTTCCGGCGTGATTTTTCATTTGTTGTTACACCTTTGCTGTGGGTGGGATTCGGCATAATCTCAACAAGTGGTATTTGACTTATGGTATGGTGGAAAAAAGAATAGGGTTTGTAGTCGAACTTTTCAACAACCACAATAATTTCACTTTTTTGCAACTAAAGGTGAAGAATATTTTGGTGAGAGGGCACTTAAGCCGAAGTCTAAAAAGCCAGAATAGACGAAGGAAGAAAAATGGGAGGAGATGAGAGAGCTTGGAAATAGTACCATCCAATTGTATCTCAGGAATAGCACTTTTCAGGAAGTTATCAATGAAACAGATCTAGTGGAACTTTAGGCAAAGTTGAAGAGTAAATATAAGTCCAAATTTTTGACAAACTGGTTGCCGTTAAAGAAACAATCGTACGTGTTGCACATGTCTAAGGGAGGAAATTCTAATGATCATTTGGGTGAGTTCAATCGGCTATTAACAGAGTTGGGAGCCATTAGTGCAAACATCGAGGAAGAAGATAAAGAGATTCTTTTTTTGGTTTCATTGCCACTTCGATGAGCATCTCCAGACCACATTAATGTATGGAAAAGACACTCTTTGGCTTGAGGAGGTGGTTGCTACATTTTATCTCATGTGCCAATGCAGAGGAATGAGAGCAAGAAGATATCCGAGGAGCGTGTTTTGGTTACATCCGATTGTAGCCAATCTAGAGGACAAATGACGGCAACGCAAAATGGCCAAGCCTAGGAGCGCTCGTACTCGCGAGGTGGCAAGTCTCGGGGCATTGACAAAAGGAAATGCTACTTTTGTAGTGAAGAAGGGCATATAATCAATTTTTGCCCAAAACCTAAAGCGAAGATAGATAAAGAGAAGGAAAAATCAAATGCAGCGAATGTTGAGAGCTACTTCGAAAATGAAGGAGATTAACTCACTGTGACTTCAAAAGGTACGAAAAATTTTGATGGGGTTATGGATCCGGTTGTTCTTTCACATATGTGTTTAAATAGAAAATATTTTTGTGTGTATGAGCCTTATAATGGAAGTACCGTTAGGAAAGCAAACAACATGGTGAATAAGGTTGTTGGCATAGAAATGGTGTGCTTTTGTATGTCTGATGGAAGGGTTGTGAGGTTGACCAGAGTCTGACATGCAAAAGGATTAAGAAAAAATTTAATTTTTTTGGAAATATTACATTCTAATGGTTGTAGTTTTACGACAAGGGATGGTTTTCTTAAAGCTTTCAAGAATGATATGGTTGTGCAGCAAGAAATATTGTGGGTAATTTGTACAAGCTTCAAGGTCATGTTGAAGTGCGGCATGTAAATGGTGGACCTTGAGCAAATAGAAACTATGGGCGTTGGTTTACACAAGTATGGCATATGAGAGAGTCATTATGTGGGATGATTAATATCGAAAAGGGAGTACATCAATTGATGGGTTTTTTTTTTTTTTTATGGTAATTTCAATTGATGGGGTTTGATGAGTTTTGGTTGAAAAAGTTAGAGAAAAAATGTGTGCAAGAAAAAAAGTTTTTTTTTTTTTTTGCACCTAGTTTGATTTTCGATATTTTCAAATAGACACTTGGTAAGAGGGTGCAGGGCACTCGAGTAAAGGGATGCAAGGCGCCCAAGCATGGAGGTGCAGTGTCACATGAGCAAAAAAGACTGCTTCTTAGGTTTTACCCATGTGAAAAAATGTGTTTAATGGCTTTAAGTTACGCATTTATTGGATGGGTCATTGGAAATGCCAGTCCATGCCAAGTCCAAAAGAGAGTTTGTTTGTGCTAGATCTTTCTTAGCCACTCAAAAGTCTTTCCACTGCTGTCAACGTGATGTGTATTTAATAGGAACCTTGTGCGCAGAAGTTAGTAGAGAAAAAAGAAAAAGAAAAGGGCAAAAAACAATTGGTTTGGTAGAGAATAAAAAAAAAAAAGATGTGAAAAATATTGTGTGAGTTTGAGAGAGATAAAAATACTAGGGAGATTGGATTGGGATATTTTTATTCTTATTGTACTCATATAGTATTAATGAAAATTTTATTCTCTCTCATGGATATAAACATTAGTGCCGAACCACGTATATTCTCGTATTTTTGTTGCAGTGTAAATTTTTTTTTTTTTGGTTGTTGTTACGCTTCCATTGGTGAGATCGGCATAATCCCAACGGTTCCATCATTTTCGCTCAATCCTTTCGGCAAAACCATTTTAGACCGTTGAAAATGTAGCCCTATCAATGTGGGCTCGGAGCTTGTTATCCTGTCTACGTGATTCTTTCTCCATTATTTTACCTATGAAAGAGACCCCATCATTGCGCTCACTGGATAAACATGCCAAGAGATTGTGTTTTAAAATGGGAATGTCCCTCGATTGGTTAGGTCGACAAGGTTTTTCGTTTTTATTTTTTCAAGAAGTGGACACTAAAATTTGTTTAGTAAATTTATTTTTACTTTTCAGTTTATAAAATAATAAAAATTATCTCTAAACAGCGATGACTATTTAGAGAGAGAGAGAGAGAGAGAGGGAGAATCAAGAACTGTGTATATATACATATATGTGTGTATATTTTATATTAAATTAATTAACTGAATTAGTTATTAAATTATTTAATTATATTATTTATTAAAAATAATTTATAAAATTTTCCTGCGAGTACATATATATAATATATATTTTGAAACAAAATATATTTTTTATTTTTATGAAATGATGATTTTGAAGAAAAATTTATTTTTTAGAAGGGGTCGGATTCGCTAAATATATGGATCTAAATTGAATATTTCAAATCAGATCCAATTATTTTTAGATCAAAATCGGATTCATTATAATTGGATTTAGATCGGGTATGGATTTGGTGGATTTGATTAATCCTATTGACAGGTGTAGCAACAACCATCACCTATTTGCGACCACCACCCCTCGCCACCTAGCCACTACTTCCCACGCCGGTCACCGGACTTTCGCTACTTACCACCCACCTCTATCAATCGCCGTTCATTGCCAGCCACCTATAACCACCACCCATCGTCACTAGCCATCCTTACAATATTATAATTACCAACCAATAATTATTGTTGTCGAATATGTCTTTAAATTTTTATTTTTTTACTATAAAAATACAAAATAAAAATTGAACATAAAAATTAAAAATTGATAGTTTTATCATACGATTCCTTTTTTTTTTTTGGATGAATTATTTATTTATCTATTTATTTTTAACAATGTGACCTATTAATAGGCTATTTGGAAGCCAGAAATTTTAATGGCAGCTGGATTAGAATTTTTGAGGAAGGCACTAAAATTATCCAAAACGATGTACAATTTTGCTGGTTTGACTTCGATGAAAACTTCTTGCATTTCATCCACTGTTTGTTCATTTAAATTTGGATTAGCGGTAACTGCATTTTATCTCCTTAGAATTTTGTCTAAAAATATATGATTTATATAATTTAAAAATTAACAATAATCTCTTGTAATTTAGATTATGATGTCTCACATAAACTCGTATACGATTTTACAAAACATATATTTAAAAAAAAAAGAGAGAGAGAGAGAGACAGAATTACTTACAAATTGTGTATTGATTAGTTTTTAAAAAATGAAAAAATATGTCATTTTAATATAAAAATAGGTAAAAAAAACTTACCATTATGTATATTTCTTTGTGAAATATTTTCTTCTCTAGCTAATTTCGACTCGCACAAATTCAGTTGAATTTAATAAATTTTATAGTTGTTTTATTTCAATCAAAAAAAAATTATGTGTTAATTTTTAAATTAAGGAACATATATTTTTGGACTAAATTTCAATACAATAAAATGTAATTAGCTATTTGGATGATGCAGTAGAACAAGGTCATATTTGTCTCTGACTGAATTTCTTGTTTTCCAAACAGCCCTCGTTCAGCACATGGAACATGGATAGAAGAAACCCCCCACTAGGTTAAAATTTGGTAGGACAATGTCAAATGCTGACTTTATCTACTTTGGCTTGGAACAAAATATACCGAGTCTCGTTTAGGGTAAGAAAAAAATTAGATAATTGAGATAAAATGTAATTTAAAGTTAATTTTAGCATCTTTTTTATCTGAAAAGTAATAAATCGTGGGAACGATTTTTTAAATTCATTCCCACGGATTCAACAAAATTTACAAAAAATAGTAACAATGGTACTCATTAGAAAGTTTTTGACACGAATAATATAATTGTATAAAAAATTTATACATTCGATTAACTTACTTTCAAATTTTTTTTTAACAAAATATTAAAATTTTTTTAAATTAATAATAGTGAAAAAATTAGAGGTAGGGGAGTTGTTAAAAATTTATAAAATTTTTTTAAATTTGTTAGAATACGAAACCGGGCCTGATTAGTTGAAGTTGAGGATAACATCGAGGAAGAAAGGCGAAGAATAGAACCTTGAAATATTCTGACAAGAATAAGATCAAATCAATCTTGTCTAATCACCTTAGCAATATTAAAACACTTCTGGGTAACATTTAACTTAAATTTTTTTTTTTTTTTTGGTTACGATCAAGGACTATTTTTTCATTACTTATTTTGCTCTTGCACTTTAATATTGTCTAATTTTTAGCTAGGAGTAAAACAATTGTTGAGAAAATAAATTACAAATGATTAAAAAATTTAAATTTTTAATTAAATTTTTAATTATTACAATAAATAAATAAATTCTAAATAGAAATTTTATATAAAACTCAAGGATTAAGGTAAAATTTTTCGAACACAATTTTTTTGATATGTTAGGGCGTTGGTAAATCTTCAGTAATTTTGAGGAAATTGAGACTAACTAGAGATTCAGACTACCTAATGACCGCTGAGAAGTAAATTCAAGATCTTACCAGTTATGTTAACTTTTAGGGTTAAAATTTTCCGAATACAGTTGCAATTAAACAATTTGGAAAATTGACCAACTATTCCTTCATACCGTATTTTTCCACACCCTAGGAAATTAAATAGTAAGTTTTCATTCCATAATGATTCCCTATAGATATAATACTTAATTGAGCCTCACATGCAGCAAAAGACACTCAATATCAACGATGAACAAACTCTGGCTCTACACCATTGACTTGTTAAAGACAATGAAATCACTTTACTTCATGCTCCAAAGCTCCCAAATGAAATTAAACACAGCTTATCATCTTTACCCAAGGAGAAGAAATTCAGAAAATCCAACCAGCATAATAGATAAATGTCAGAAATTCAAAATATACGAGACAGAAAAAACTGACTTACTAATCTTCTCCTAATAGCCAATAATGTTTTTCAAATCTTAGAAGGCATCATGATTATGATGTTGACCTGGAATATTTATCTCTGCCTTCTTTCTTTCCTCCTCCTCCTCCTCCTCCTTCTTCTTCCTTTTTTTTTTTTTTTTTGAAAAAAAGAAGGGAAAAGAAAACTTCATTGATGATAAAACTTGGCAAATCAATAGACAGCCTGAAATGTTTCAGAAAAATAATAATAATAATAATATTATTAGTAGCCTGAAAAACTACAGCAGCAGCCAACCAAGATAAAACATAACCAAACATATGAAGGGTGAAATAAAACTGATAACAAACTTAAAAAAGCTAATGGAGAAAAATAATAAACATATGTGAAAAGGGATTTTAGAAGAAGAATGGGTTGCTTCTACCTATAGTTCCTAAGAAAATCTGTTGATGTTTTCGAGCGACTAGCCAATTTCAAAGCTAGATTTAAGATGTGTAAAATAACAAAATTTCAAAGAAATTTATGACAACATAGGGTGCTATAGGTGGGGAAATGGGTCCTGCTCATTTCATGCAATTGAGAACCTTACTTTTTCATGTTCTTTATGCCGAAAACTAATAGATAACAACAACTCAATTCAATACAGAAGGATACAAAAACTAATCCTGCAAAATTTCACAGCCCCTCTATAGCTCCTTTTTTTTTTTGGATAATTTCTATAGCTCCTTTACATATAATGTATTATTTTTGTTGTCACGAAACTCCTCCCATGCATAGTTTTATCTGCAAAATTCATGGTGGATATATTCTATACATCATCTTTTCCAGATACGCGAATGTGACTTTTCCAGCTGTAGCTCTCTGATTTCTCTTCTTCTTGTTCTTCTTCTTCTTCCTCCTCAATGCTGTCCCCACCTGTAGTGGACATCCCTCCACCAGTTCCGGCTAACTGAAGAGGACCCTGGGGTGAACCCGATTGTGAACTAGTTTGCGTCAACGATTCACCATACTGATCTTGTTGCATCCACAAATTCCCCAAGGTGACAATGGATTGATTTGAAGCAGTGGCTGTGGCAGTTGGAACTCTTCGACAATGTAGTCGGTACTTCTGAAGTCACATGAAAATTTAATTGAGACCAAGATAAGAAGAGGGGATGGGATAGATGAAATAAAAAGGAAAAAAAAAAAAAGAAATAAGGAGATAAATATTCAATTACGAACTTGCAAATGACTCTTCACTTCATCATTAGTGAGTCCATCGACCTGCATGAGCTCTCTAATCTGCTTAGGAGTAGCCACTGCAAAAGTTCAGAAAAGAAAAAAATCACATGCATGTAAACTGAGACTAAAGATAATTCAACGTTTCAACACATATCCAGTTACAAATGCAGAAAAAATAATTAGCTATAGTCTCAATGTTTCAGCTGATCAATTAGGCTTTCAGCATTTTCCACGATCTCTCCTATACCCATGTTATGACTTGTTTACTTGAACACTATTGTATCAATCTAATGGGATTGAAAGCTTGAGTTCTATTATATAAATTCACATTTGCGGCTAGAAATAATCAGACAGGACATTAAGTAATGTGGCTTGGTACCACAAATTCCCTTTTTTGTTCTTCAGATTAACATTCAACACCATAAATAACTTAGGACTTCCAGAAAAGGCGAACCCGAAAGGGAAATTCTAATTCAAGTATGATAGGTTCTACAGTCTTTAATCTAAAACAGACGTCACAAAAGAAAATTGCAATCCGAAAGGCAAAAGAAAAGGAAAATCCAAATTTGGGACATCAGAATGAGACTCTTATCCATGAAAGAAAATCACAATTCAAACTTAAACAAATTCAAAACCTCCATTGAATTTTCATGCGAAATTTTGAAGGCATTCCAAGTTCTCACCTTGAGAACCACCAAGTTGCTGGAGGGCATTGACAAACCGCCTGTGCAATTCAGGTGACCAGCATCTTCTCTGCTTCCGGGCAGTCTGCTGTTGTGCTGGTGCCTGTGGTCCACCCTGACCACTGATGACGGAAGAGGAAGCTGCCTGGTTACTAGTGGTTTTAGAAAAACCATTACAACTGTTTTCTTCCCTTGGATTTTTAATTCCAGGCGTGAGAAGGGAAAGTCCAGCAACTGGTACATCTGCTTTCTCTTCCTTTCTAGTCACTGGAATCGGAAAAACAGAACAGCTCTTAAATGGCATAAATTCCCTCGAACTAGTTCTGTTTGTTTGGGATTGAAATGGATCATCAAGCCTACGCTCTTCTTCAGCTACCTATCATCAAGAGAAACACTATTATTATTCATCGATTAAAAAGCGTTCTTCTTCTTTTTTTTTTTTTTTTTTGTGTTTTTGATAAATACATCGATTTTAAAAAGCTTTCAATTGCAATTACTTGGCCAAATAGAATCAGCTCTGTTATACCTTTTCATGTGATGCCAAATTCTGTATCTGATCATACTTGGAATCAATATCTTTGCAATCACCGGAATTCCACAACTGCACAGAACTCATCCAATTCATCTTATCTCTACTGTCATTTTTCCTCTCAGTTTCACTGTTTCCTTCTTCATCACAATTTTTTTTCAATGGCATGAATTCTTCTAGTACGGGTTGAATATTTTTTGCCCTACACTGTTCTGATTCCTTGTTCAAAGCTAAAATAGCTGCAGCAACAACAAATGAATATAATAATAATAATAATAATAATAACCCCATCTCTTAACCAAAACAGTCTCCAGAATTGATTTTTTCTTTTTCTTTTTTTAGCTAAATAGGAATCAAATTAAATAGAAGCAAACAAACCCATACATCAGAAATCTACAACCCATCTCCCCCATGACTCGAATCAAATCCACACACACAAACATCTATATAATTACATATATACGTGTAGATGTGAAGGACCCAATAATCAAAATGTTCAGAACCTAAAACCCAACTCCTGAATCCAAACAATTAGCCAGTAGGCAATAATAATAACACTAATAATAATAATAATAATAATAAAATAATAGGAACGAACCATCGTTGAGAAGAAGCATGCAGAGAGGAAGCTCGCGTTTAAAAGCATCGATCTTTCTCATTTCTTCTTCCAAACTCTTCACAAACTCATCGAGCCTTAACAATCTCTCCGAAACGCTACCGATCGCAGTAAGTTCTCCAAGAAACTCGCTGATTGTTTTGGGAACATGGTTCGGTCTAACATCCAAGCTCAGTTCAGGAGATATTGAACCCATCCTGATCCTCCCCTCAAATTTCTCAGATATTTCTTCGATTAATAATCTGGTGCTGCAGATGAATCAGATGATTCAAGAGCTGAGCCCAAAACATAGAGAGAGAGATAGAGAGAGAGAGGATCTATACATACACGTATACAGATGGAGCGAGAGAAAGTTGAAGAGGTATAGAAAAAACCGGGAATCTAGACAGAGAAAAAGGGGTTTTCGGTGAGAGGGGGAGAGAGATTCGGTAAAGGGATTATCAGAAAACGCGAAGATTCTCTCCAGCGAGCGACGCCAGGTTTTGACAGAGCAACGCAATCGTGCCTAAGAAAGTCATTTTCGCGTCGTCGCATACTTACTGTCTGTCTGCCCTCCGTTTTCTCTTTTAAGCCCATCTAACTTAACTGTTAAATGTCTACGTTGCCCCTCAAAGAATTGTTCTTTTTCTGAAAATATTTCTAAAAATAAATTTTATTTTGTTTAAACTTAACCAAATTGCATGAATTTAGTTAGTGCACTGTATTTACTACACCCCTTGATAAGTTCTTTTTTTTTTAAGCTAATTAAGATTAAGTATGATCTAAGTAAATATATTTACACAAATTTAAATTTGCTTCATATTTTATAATGATTTCAAATTATTTTATTTTTTATTTTATTCTTCCAAAATATATTAATTTTAAATAAAAGTTAGAGAGACAAATAGAGGTGGAGGAGTTATATAAAGATATTGCAATTTTTTTAAATAAAGCATATAAAAAAATTAGAATTAATTAAGATTATTCCTTAAACTATGACTTAGTTTTACTTTATCCCCCTTAACTAAAAAAATGTTACATATTATTCTCATAAATTATAAATTTGTCATACTATACCCTATTCTTATACTAATATTTATAATTTTAACATAATCTAATAAATTAATATGAATAAGGTTAAAAAAAAAAACATGCTTCACACTATAATATATATTATATAAATATACTAGTAATAACACGTGCTTACGGCACTCCAAACAAAATTAGTGTTAAGTTTTTATACAATTGAAACTTTGGATAAAAATTTCAAATCAAAAGCTGAAGAGGCATAGAAAAAACCGAGGAATCCAGACAAAAAAAAAAGCAATTTTTGGTGAGAGGGGGGAGAGATTCGTTAAAGGAGATTTATCAAAAAACGTGAAGATTCTCTTCAGCAACGCTGTGTTTTGACAGAGCGAAGCGATCACACGTAAGATAGTCACTTTTGAGTCATCGCATAATCACAATATGTCTGCCCCAACTTTCCCTTTGAAGCCGATCTAACTTAACTGTTAAATATCTACATTACCCTTTAATGGATTGTTCTTTTTTGGAAATTATTTCTAAAAAAGAATTTTTTTTTTGCTTAAACCTAATCGAGTTGCATGAATTTACCTAGTGCATTGTATTTAATACACCCCTTCATAAGTTTTTTTTTTTAGCTAATTAAGGTTAAGTATGGTTTAAGTAAATACATTCACACAAATTTAAATTTGCTTCATATTTCATAATGATTTCAAATTATTTTAATTTTTATTTTTTTCTTCCCAAATATATTAATTTTCAATAAAAGTTAGAGAGACAGAGAGAGGTGGGGGAGTTCTATAAAGATATTGCAATTTTCTAAAATAAAGCATTTAAAAAAAATAGAATTAATTAAGATCATTCCTTAAACTAGGACACAGTTTTACTTTATCCTCCTTAACTAAAAAAATGTTACACATTATTCTCATAAATTATAGTTTTGTCATACTATATCCAATTCTTATACTAATGTTTATAATTTAGCATAATCTAATAAATAAATATGAACAAGGTTAACAAAAATGTTTCACACTAAAATATATATATATTATATAAACATGCTAGTAATAACACGTGCTCGCGGCACTCTAAACAAAATTAATATTAAGTTTTTTATATAATTGAAACTTTGGGTAAAAATTTCAAATCAAAAGTTGAAAAGGCATAGAAAAAATCGGGAAATTTGGATAGAGAAAAATCGGTTTTTGGTGAGAAAGGGGAGAGATTTGGTAAAGGGGATTTATTAGAAAACGCAAAGATTCTTTCCAACGAGCGACACCGGGTTTTGACAGAGCGATGCGATTGTGCCTAAGAAAGTCACTTTCACGTCGTCGCATAATCACAATCTATCTGCCCCCAACTTTCCCTTTGAAGCTGATCTAACTTAACTGTTAAATGTCTACATTACTCCTCAAGGGATTGTTCTTTTTTTGAAATTATTTCTAAAAATGAATTTTATTTTGCTTAAACCTAACCGAATTGCATGAATTTAGCCAGTGCATTGTATTTACTACACTCCTTCGTAAGTTTTTTTTTTTTAAGCTAATTAAGGTTAAGTATGATGTAGGTAAATACATTTAAAAAAATTTAAATTTGCTTCATATTTCGTAACGATTTGAAATTATTTAACTTTTTATTTTATTCTTTCAAAATATATTAATTTTAAGTAAAAGTTAGAAAGACAGAGAGAGGTAGGGGAGTTCTATAAAGGTATTGCAATTTTCTGAAATAAAGAATTTAAAAAAAATAGAATTAATTAAGATCATTCCTTAAACTATGACTCAGTTTTACATTATCCTCCTTAACTAAAAAAATGTTACACATTATTCCCATAAATTATAAATTTGTCATACTATATCCTATTCTTATACTAATATCTATAATTTTAACATAATCTAATAAATTAATATGAATAAGGTTAAAAAAACAACATGTTTCGCACTAAAATATATATATTAAATAAATATACTACTAATAATACGCACTTACGTCACTCTAAACAAAATTAATATTAAATTTTTTATATAGTTAAAACTTTGGATAAAAATTTTAAATCGAAAGTTGAAGAGGTACAGAAAAAACAAGGGAATCTAGATAGAGAAAAAGTAGTTTTTGGTGAAAAGATGGAGAGATTCGGTAAAGGGGTTTATCAAAAAATGTGAAGATTCTCTCCAGCGAGCGACACCGGGTTTTGATAGCACGATGCAATTGTGCCTAAGAAACTCACTTTCGCGTTGTCGCATAATCATAATCTGTTTGCCCCCAGCTTTTCCTTTGAAGCCAATCTAACTTAACTACTAAATGTCTACATTCCCCTCATTGGATTGTTCTTTTTCTGAAATTATTTCTAAAATTGAATTTTATTTTGCTTAAACCTAACCAAATTGCATGAATTTAGCTAGTGCATTGTATTTACTACACCCCTTCCTAAGTTCTTTCTTTTTTTTTTTTTTTTAAGCAAATTAAGGTTAAGTATGATTTACCTAAATACATTTGCACAAATTTAAATTCGCTTCATATCTCATAACGATTTGAAATTATTTTATTTTATTCTTCCAAAATATGTTAATTTTAAATGAAAGTTAGAGAGACAGAGAGAGGTGGGGGAGTTCTATAAAGATATTTCAATTTTCTGAAATAAAGCATTTAAAAAAATAGAATTATTTAAGATCATTCCTTAAACTATAACTTAGTTTTACTTTATCTTCAACTATGACTCAGTTTTACTTTATCCTCCTTAACTAAAAAAATGTTACACATTATTCTCATAAATTATAAATTTGTCATACTATATCCTATTCTTATACTAATATTTATAATTTTAACATAATCTAATAAATTAATATGAATAAGGTTAAAAAAAAAGCTTCAATACTTAAAATATATATATATATATATATATATTATATAAATATACTAGTAATAACACGTGCTTATGGCGCTCTAAATAAAATTAGTATTAAGTTTTTGTATAGTTAAAACTTTGGATAAAAATTTCAAATCGAAAGTTGAAGAGGTATAGAAAAAATCAGGGAATCTAGATAGAGAAAAAGCAGTTTTTGACATAGCCGGGTTTTGACATAGCGATACGATTACGCCTAAAAAAGTCACTTTCACATCGTCGCATAATCACAATCTATCTACCCCCAGCTTTCCTTTTAAAGCCGATCTAACTTAACAGTTAAATGTCTACATTACCCCTTAATGGGTTGTTCTTTTTCTGAAATTATTTCTAAAAATGAATTTTATTTTACTTAAACCTAACCGAATTGCATGAATTTAGGTAGTGCATTGTATTTACCACACCCCTTCATAAGTACTTTTTTTTAGCTAATTATGGTTAAGTGTGATTTAAGTAAATACATTTACACAAATTTAATTTTGCTTCATATTTGATAACGATTTGAAATTATTTTACTTTTTATTTTATTCTTCCAAAATATATTAATTTTAAATCAAAGTTAGACAGAGAGAGAGAGGTGGGGGAGTTCTACAAAGATATTGCAATTTTCTGAAATAAAGCATTTAAAAAAATTAGAATTAATTAAGATCATTCCTTAAACTATGAGTTAGTTTTACTTTATCCTCCTTAACTAAAAAAAAAGTTATACATTATTCTCATAAATTATAAATTTGTCATACTATATCCTATTCTTATACTAATATTTATAATTTTAACATAGTCTAATGAATTAATATGAATAAGGTTTAAAAAAAACATGTTTTACACTAATATATATATATATATATATATATATTATACAAATATACTAGTAATAACACGTGCTTACAGAACTTCGAACAAAATTAGTATTGAGTTTTTTATGTAGTTAAAACTTTGGATAAAAATTTTAAATCAAAACTTGAAGAGTTATAGAAAAAAACCAGGGAATCTAGATAGAAAAAAAGCGGTTTTTGATGAGAGGGGGGAGTGATTTGGTAAAGGGGATTTATCGGAAAACACAAAGGTTATCTCCAACGAGCGAAGCCGAGTTTTGACAGGGTGATTCGATTGTGCCTAAGAAAGTCACTTTTGCGTCGTCGCATAATCACAATTTGTTTGCCCCCAACTTTCCTTTTGAAGCCGATCTAACTTAACTATTAAATGTCTACATTACCCCTCAATAAATTGTTCTTTTTCTGAAATTATTTCTAAAATGGATTTTATTTTGCTTAAACCTAACCAAATTGCATGAATTTAGCTAGTGCATTGTTTTTACTACATCCCTTCATAAGTTTTTTTCTTTTCTTTTTTAACTAATTAAGGTTGAGTATGATTTAAGTAAATAGATTTACACACTTAAATTTGCTTCATATTTCATAACGATTTGAAATTATTTTATTTTTTATTTTATTCTTCCAAGATATATTAATTTTAAATAAAAGTTAGAGAGACAGAGAGAGGTGGAGAGTTCTATAAAGATATTCTATTTTTTTTGAAATAAAACATTTAAAAAAAATAAAACATTTAAAAAAATTAGAATTAATTAAGATCATTCCTTAAACTATGATTCTGTTTTACTATATCCTCCTTAGCTAAAAAAATGTTACACATTATTCTCATAAATTATAAATTTGTCATACTATATCATATTCTTATATTAGTATTTATAATTTTAACATAATCTAATAAATTAAAATGAATAAGGTTAAAAAAAAAAAAACATGATTCACACACAAAATATATATATATATATATATATATATATATTATAAATATATTAGTAATGGCACGTGCTTACGGCACTCTAAATAATATTAATATTAAGTTTTTTTATACAGTTGAAACTTTGAATAAAAATTTCAAATTGAAGGTTGAAGAGGTATAGAAAAACTCGGGGAATCTTGACAGAGAAAAAGCGATTTTTGGTGAGAGGGGGAGAGATTTGGTAAAGGGAATTTATCAAAAAATGCGAAGATTCTTTCAGCAACACTGGGTTTTGACAAAGCAATGCGATTGTGCACTTTCACATCGTCGCATAATCACAATCTGTTTGCCCCCGACTTTCCCTTTGAAGCCGATCTAACTTAACTATTAAATGTCTACATTACCCTTCAATGGATTGTTCTTTTTCTGAAATTATTTCTAAAAATGAATTTTATTTTGCTTAAACCTAACTGAATTGCATGAATTTAGCTAGTGCATTGTATTTACTACAACCCTTCATAAGTTTTTTTTTTTTTTTTTTAGCTAATTAAGGTTAAGTACGATCTAAGTAAATACATTTACACAAATTTAAATTTGCTTCATATTTCATAACGATTTGAAATTATTTTTTTTTTGTTTTATTCTTCCAAAATATATTAATTTTAAATTAAAGTTATTGAGAAAGAGAGAGGTGGGGGAGTTTTATAAAGATATTGCAATTTTTTGAAATAAAGCATTTAAAAAAATTAGAATTAATTAATATCATTCTATGGCTCAGTTTTACTTTATCCTCCTTAACTAAAAAAGGGTTACACATTATTCTCATAAATTATAAATTTGCCATACTATATCCTATGCTTATACTAATATTTATAATTTTGACATAATCTAATAAATTAATATGAATAGGGTTAAGAAAACATGTTTCACGCTAAAATATATATATATATATATATATATTATATAAATATACTAGTAATAACTGTATTTACGGCACTCTGAATAAAATTAGTATTAAGTTTTTTATATAGTTGAAACTTTGGATAAACATTTCAAATAGAAAAAATTATGATTATTCACGAGTTTTAATTTTTTCTCAAATTTTAGACCTTATCAGCTACTATATGTGTTTTAATCTTTCTCTTTAATTAATTTTCGTTAAGCACCATAAAATAAAACACAATTTTGGTACTTTAATTTGAAAGATTTAACTTTTTATAAACCATAATTGAACGAAATTTAAGTTGGCAGTTTTAATTTGCATATGATATTCACCCTTGAAATATTGTAAAATTTAAAATGTTCAAGTCATTTTATAAGATAGATAGTAGTGGAGTCTACTGAAATAAAATTGAACGGAAAGTTAAAAATATAAAAATGAACTCAATCATTGAATAAAAAAATAATTCTTAACCGTTGAATCTTAGTTTGTAATAGGAGTATTTAAAAATTATCTTGTTTTATTATATAAATTAGATAAAATAATAGTCATATATAAACTTAAGAATATTTTAGTTCCATAATTTTATCTTTTTAAGGATTTTTTTTTGTCAATTAAAGTTTTATATTCTAATTTTTCATTGTTTATAGAAGTTTATACGAAAATATTTCAATTTTTAATATTTTTTTATTTTGCGAGCATATTATTTAATTAGTTTTATTAAAATCACTTATAAATTAATAAGTTAAGAGTTTTGTTCATGCTAGAATTCACAAACAGTGCATGTTTCTGTTGATTGGATTTACGTGGGTGTGCTAAAGGCGTAAGGACTCAAAGGTTAAGGATAAGGGTGATCAGGTAGCATGAGTTGCCATTCTCTTGTTGCTACAAGGATTTCAAATTTGTCGATTTTCTACAGGTATAAATAATCTAATTCTAATTTTTGATATGGATATAAGTATTATTTTAAGTAATAGGATGGTGATCCATTAAAATATTTGAGTATCAGAAGAATATTATGGATAATAATATAAGTACGTACCAGATACAAGTACTGAGATAGACATGAAACACAATCAAAATCTAAATCTGAACAATAAGTAGTATAGGGAAGCAGCATGCTACTCCTAAAGGATATGAGTATGAAGATAAAAATTACATCACTCCTCTTAAAGATACGAGTATGGTGATGGGAATTACACTACCCCTAAATATATGAATTTCATTACATTAATGTAAATAAACTAAAACCGCAACTGGAATTGAAAGAAATGAAGTAAAAGACATAAAAGATACAGTCTGAAATGAAATGATGATAAAGATAAAGGTTTGTGATGTGGCACAGAGACCTTTTTTTTGGCTGCCTTCGTTCGTATTTATCTTTGATGGAAAGTAACCATCGTCATCTATAACTTCTAGCAACTCCCTACTTTTTCAGAAAATAACTTCTGTGCAAGGTGGCTATAACTTCTCCAATGGGTGGTTGTAACTTACAGTAACTTCCCATTATTCTATCCATGTCCTTGAATTTAGGTGGGAAAGCTATTCACATGATCAAAATAAATCAACCAAATATATGGTTGAATATCTTTATACAATTATAATAAATTGGTTAAATATCTTTGCAAAATCAAAGGTAAATTAGGAACAAAAAATCTTTACAGTCGAATATTTTATGTTCAAAGACAATATTGGCTAAATCAAATATAACAAGAAAAATTTTATCAACTGATTGTTGGAATGCCAAACCAATCTTATTAAATCGATATTATAAGCACAAACATTGCCCTTCGAACTGTTCGAAAATAAAATAATTTTAAAATTTTGAGAGTTGTTTAAAATGGCTAATATTTTTCTTAAAGAGAATTCACGTGTATCGGCCTAAAAAATGAATTTGTTAATACATAACATTTTCTATTGCTACAAAAATTTGAAGTGGCAATCAAATAAATTTGGCATTTGGTGACGACTACCATAAATCCAATGGGAATGCAAAACTCCAAAAGTCAAATTATTGTTTGGTTGTTTATCAAAAAAATATTTTGGTAAATCTTTTATCATTAAAAAATTTTAAATATTTAGGCAATGTTGAATTTATGAAAGGGACTTGCCCTTTAGGTTTAAAAAATTTAGGGAAAGTTATATGCAACAAAAATAGTTTTTCATCACTGACTTGCGTGAGAACTTGCCCCCTGAGCACATTGACTTTGTCATCATCAGAATGGTTAGCCAAGTCATGTCCTCGGGATGGATAGTATCAGCGGCCGAATCTTCTACGGATTGCTAAGCCATATCGTGTTCTTCAGATGAGATTCTCCAACAACTTTGCTAGGTATATGTTAGCCAATAGTTAGCCCTTTTTGTACTATGAGTTGGTTTGCCCAACCACAGGGGAAGTTAACTTCTAATTTGGGTTGACCAATGGTCTGATAGGCTAAACGACTATCAATTGGTTCTAAAGTATGAGCCATTGTAGTCAAAGTATTCTTAATGGGCTCGCGATCCTTTTTATTGACTTTTGAAACATTGTATGATCACTCGCCTAAGTGTTAAACTCTATCTACAAGTCATTTGAAGTTTGTAGATAAATTGTCACCCCACCAAGTATGCCAATTGTTTGTGCCAAAATTTGCAAACAACGCATGATCTTGGATTTGTACGAGCATGTCAGAGTCACAAAGACCCAAAGGATAATGATAAGGGTGATTAAACGGTGTGAGTTGCCATTGTCTTGTTGCTGCAAGGACTTCAAATTCACTAATTTCTACATTAAGCCGATAATGAGACTATGGATATAGATATAAATCATTCTAATTATTGATATGAATATGAGTATGATTCTAAGTACTAGATGATAATCCATTTAAGGGCCCATTTGGTTGGCCAAAATTTGGCCAAAAAGTATAATAAAAATGGAAAGATGTGACATAAAGGTGATAGGTGTTAAAATTTAATTGGAAGAAAGTACAAAAAGTAGTTAGAAATTAGTGAGTTTTGATAAATTTTTGTAAGCCAAACAGGGCCTAAATATTGAATATCAGAATAATATAGATAATCATATAAGTATATTTGATATAAGTACTGAGATAAACATAGATCATAATTAGAATCAAAATCTAAATTTGAACAATACCAGGGAGGCATTATGCTGCTCCTAAAGGATGTGAGTACCCACTCCTAAAGATGTGAGTACGAAAATGGAAATTATGCAACTCCTAAAGATATGAATTTCATTACATTAATGTAAATAAAGCTAAAAGCACAAACTAGAATTGAAAGACATGAAATAAAAGATGTACAAGATAAAGACTGAAATGAAATGATGATAAAGATAAATGTTTGTGATGTGGTATAGGGACCCCTTCTTTGGCTACTTTCATCCGTATTTATTTTTCATGGAAAGTAATTATCGTTTGTAACTTCTAGCAACTCTCCACTTTATCTACAAAATAACTTCTCTAACGGATCAACATCCTTGAATTTAGGTGCCGAAGATTGTTGAACTAATATTTATAAACTTAGTTTTATAATTGATTTTGATGATAACAAACATTGAATTAAATTTTCACAATTAATTTTCAAATAGACATTTTAAGAAATGTTACAATTAATTTTAATTTAATAGATTCAAGATAATATGCTTGGAAGAAATTGATACTATTTTTTATGTATTTTTACATAATTTGGATGAAGAAATAAAAGATTATCAAAGTTGGAATAATGGAAATCAAAGTAAGATGAAGACTTGTAGTAGATAGTTAACTTGGATGAATAGACAAATTAGACACACAGTAGTGTATGGATGATATATGAAGATCTAATGGTTCAATTTTCATGAAATTTTACTACAGTAAACTAAACTTCTATATCTACGACTTTACTAAAGGGAAATTTGTATGGATCCAAAGTTAAAATGCCCAAAAGTGAGTTAGAAAATCAGTCATTGCAGAAAAAGTATCAATTCTGAATTCTGGAGCTAGTCTTGGGTTTTGAGACACAACTCCTACTCTATGCCTTTAAAAATTCTAATTCTTAGTGCATGAAAAGAAGACTTATAAAGCTACAACTTTTGTAGTTTAAGTTTTTTCAAATTCTAAAAGCATCATGGTGAAGCAGTAGCCTTAATTAGAAACACAAATTCAGGTTGTTAGAAAAAGCTATCTGGAGCTAGTCTCTGCTTGGAGGCTATATCTGAAGATCTAACCGTTGGATGAAGCTTAAATTTGGCTAGATGATAGTTGACGTACATATCTAAAAAGAATGATTCTGAGGCAATGATAGATATAAACATTATGAGGGTAAAAAAAGGGTTATGAATGTATGTAAGAAAATCTAAAACTGAAAGGCAGCATTGGAAGTAAGGAAATTCAATTTATTTTAAGGGCAAAATCATCTTTTCACTTAGTAATGGCCATTTAAAGATTTTTGGCTACAAATAGAGCCTCAAACTCATATTCAACAAGAAGAACAAAGCAAGAAAGAAGTGCTTGCAAAGAGATAGAAGAAAGTTCATACTTTTGCAAACATAGAGTGTTTCTTTCTACACTGTGCTTCACCTTTCATATTCAACTTATGAGAGTTTCATTTTTTATTTGATTGCATTTTTAACTCATCATTTTTATTATAAGAAAGGAAAATTTATAACCCTTTTAATTTGTAAGAGTTGGGTGAGCTCCTATTAGTTTTGGTTTAAATGTTAGAACCAAGATAAGGGATAGCCTTTGAGAGACTTTTAAAGTTATTTAGGGATAGAATAACTTAGTGTGAGTGATTTGGGGATAAAATCACTTGGGAAAGGTTTTAGTACCTTGAGAAGCTAGTGTGCAATAAGCTCTTCAAAAAATAGTGGAGAAATTGCAAGGAAAGCCTTGAGGAGTAGACTTAGGCAACATTGAAAATGAACTACTATAAATCAATTGTATTTGCTTCTCTTCCCTTCTCTTTATATGTATTGCAAACACTAGCACTGAACTCTTCATCCGCAAATATTGAATATTTTTTAAGTGTATTTTATATTTGATTATCTGTTTCATCATGACATATATGTTTTAAGGGTTAAAATTTTTTATTTGCAAACCTTTTTCAAGCAGCCTTATTTATCCCCTCTAGTGTTGCTATTTGGACAACAAAGATATTCACATGATTAGTATAAATCGACGAAATGTCTAGCCAAATATCTTTACAAAATCAAAGTAAATCAGCTAATTATCTTGGCAGAATCAAAAGTATTCTGCAAAAGTAAATCAATAGCTTAAAATATTTACAAATGAATATTTTATGTACAAAGATAATATCAGTTAAATCAAACATCGACCCCAAATATCTGGCCAATCAAAACAAGTAAAATTTTATCAACCGATTATTGGAATCTCAAACCAATCTTATGAGGCCAATATTATGGGCATGAACAAGTTTATATACAATTTTTTTGACGAGTAAGAATAGAGTAATATTAATTTATAATTTATGAGTAATTTTGTAATTAATTTAAAAATTGATATAGTGAGGTGAAGCTTCAGCAGGAGGGGAGCAGCGTCGGCGATGAGGAGCTCGACAGTCAGCACGAACCCAGACCAAAAGAAAGATATATATATATATATATATAGAGAGAGAGAGAGAGAGAGAAAGAGAGAGAACTTTAAAATGAAACCAAAGGAGAGTGATTTAAAATTATAAAACGTAGAAAACGTGTTATCAAAATGCAAAATGCGTTTTCAACAGTAAGGCAGAAAGCGCATTTTGATAATGCATTTTTTGGCAAAAAATGAGATTCACGAAAAACGCATTATGAAACAACTTTTTCAATCAGATAAAAAAGTAAAAATCAAATAGTGTTTTCAGTAAAAAGAAAACGCATTTTGAAAATGCACTTCCAATATATTAAAAAATGTAATTTTAAAATGCGTTTTCATTAACGGTACTCTAGCAATTATTTTTAATCGAGCAATAAATGCCATAAATTTTTATTAAATAACGGCAAAAAAAAAAAAAAAAAGAAATCGAATCTTTTGCTGCCGTGCGGGAGAATCAGACAATTTGTCATGTTAGGGGATGACCTATCCTTCCTATTTCGTGTTCATCTATTTATCCCTTTTAGTGACGTGCTCTCATTGTTCTTGTATCCATTCACTTTGCCATCGCAGTGCACCGGTCCACGATACTGCACCACCGTTGCCCATTGTTCTCTTTGATTGTCCAACACCGTCTTGTTTGTGTCTCTTCTAGCAATTTGCTCTTGTGAATTAATATTTTTGTTTTATTACTTCGGTACAACACCATATTTTTTTTTTTTAAACAATGTGGACAAGTGTTCAATAATTCTATTTTTCCAAGCCCCCCACCCAATCGGAAAGCATTGCTATCCGAATATTATTCTCTTAAAGCAATTTAAATCTAATTCTATTTTGTCCCCCATCCCCATACTTTAGTTATTTTTGGCAAAAAAAAAAAAAAACATAACTAAAAATATTATCAGTTCTTTTTTAAAAATGGTGACAAAAAATCACGAGTTCACCTGTGTATTTTTCATTGATAAATTTAAACCGAAAGCCCAAGTGAGATAGAAGTACAAGTTTTCAAGTCAAACTATTACTGAAGTACGGATGCAGTGTAAATGTTAATTTTACCATTTTTTACACAATAGAAAGTACGATCATGCAATTGAAATGAAAGTTGAATAATGCAAGAACAAACCCAACATTATTTTCATCCTCCACCTGCACTCGCACACTCTAATCAATCAATCATATCTTTGAGTTGAGGCACAGCTTGATCATGAACCCTAAACATTGCAAACGTTTCGTGCCCAACTGCATCTCACTCAATAACAACATGAAGGTACGTAGTTCGCAAAAACGGTCATATGGTTCCCAAAAACATGTTCAGCAGCATCTAGAGCACTGGATGATTCTGAAGTGATCTCAAAACCTCATGTTTAAGTAACACAATCTATCAGAGGATTAGATCTTCTAACCACCTCATCACCTATTGAAAAATAAAAAGAACCCAAATCAGATCAAGAACAATTCAGCAAGCCCGTGTGATGGGGAGCGATGACCAAGACCTTTCATCTGTAGAAGCCTGACACATTCAGCAAACAAATGAGACCCACGCAAACTCTTATTCCTCATGAAAATTGAGCTCAATTTACTCATGAAGAATGTGGCAGTGTCGTTCCCAATGTCTTTTGAGGCCTTCTGTACCACAGAAACGCAAAATATAGAGTTCTCAGTAGTCCACCATTTGCAAAATGTGGAACAAAAATACGACCCCAATATGGGTAATACGGGCCTGGCAGTTTGAGCAACGTGAAGAAAATCGCCATAGCAATCAGATGCCATGGAACTTCTGCATCCTGATAATACAAGAAGACAACAATATCACGGTAAAGAACACTATTGTATCCAAGGAATAACTCAAGGAAAATAGAAGGCATATGCTTTAGGCTACTGAACTAGAGAAAACATATTTCAGAAGGCACCCCTCCCAGGGTAGGATAGTGCAGTCAAGCTTCAAACATCTTGTTCATGCGCAGTAGCCAGTAAATATGGCTATTGCCACTGTCTAAAATGGTCATAAAACCTCACCATCGTAGACTACATGAAGATCTAGTAAGCCCATTTGCAATTGAACGGCAGTCCATCAAACAGAATACTAAGTCCATCAAACACAACCAGGGGAAGCTGCCATAAAAAGTGTCTACCAATTGCCTGTCCACATATTGATCCATTTTCCACTGGACAGTTCTAGCCGTTCTTTCTTTCCCTTGTTTTTTCTTACAAGATTGAACAAAGAACACAAAATTTACAGTCCATTTTAGTAGTGGTCTTGAAACTAGAAGTAGTTTAAGACCTCAACAGGCCAAGAGAGAGAATCTTTTAGTTTTCTAACACATGGGGTTGATTCTAATGTTACCAGGCACCTATGTTTTCTAGCAGATGCCACTTCATGTAGACATATGAGAAACAAATATATTGAGATATTAGCTCATACTATGATTATTTCAACCTTGAGGAGTGGAGATAGTTCCAAGGCTGTCTCTCTTAAGATCCCAGCAACTGCAACACCAACTAGCAAGGGAAAAGGGATCACGAATAGCTTTCTCTCATGGGCACAGTAAGACATCTCGCTAAGAGCGGAGACAGCCAGTACAGGTATAGATAAGAACTTGATGACTGCCAAGATAGGGTCCAGGATGAGTTGAACGAAATTTTCTAAAGCTCTGCTCCAAGGGAAGGTCTTCACTGGCTGAGGAGAACTTTCCCATACCTTCCTTGCCTTGTCTATTATATGTTCCAAATTTATTCTTCTAGCATCACCTGACTGCCCTGCAGTCATATTCACTGCACAACATATAACTTTGGGCCTGGTATTCTGCCACACCCCATTTGCTCTGAAACTTAAAATGCAGCCAAGTGGTTTTCTACAATGCTCCTGCTAAAACATAAAAGAATATTGTTATTTGGAAAACCAAATTTACAACAAAAAGAGTAATTCCAACATCAGTAATTCAATTGAAACAAACAACAGCTGGGGTGTGAGGAGGTTCTTTTGTAGGAATCTCAAGGCTTCGGAGATTGTGCAGACACATAAGAAAGAGCATTATATATTCCCTTGCCCTCGAGAGACTTGGGTGTTTTAAATCCCATATGCTATAGGAAGAAATAGACATCCTTTAACTGCAGGACAAGTAATAAATCCCAGCCAACAGGGAACCCAAAAAAAAAAAAAAAAGGTTTGGTAGGCTGCAAGGAACGAACACAAGAAGCCAACTCAACAGCTACTACCCAAGACTGTACATATCACAGATTGCCCATCAAGGCTTCAAAGGAAGAAGAATTTTGAAAACACCTTGCACAATCCGATACTTGTGTTTGCCAAATAAATCCATCACTATGATGTTGGCATAGTTGAAAAAAAAAGGGTTTTCCATTGTACTTTTTAAATTTGTAAATGGGAGAATCCCTCCATATGTAGCAGATGAGAAATTTCATGTTCACGCTTGCTGAATAACCAAAAATTGTCCCTGATTAGTCAGGCAGCAAGGACATTTAAAAGTGCAAATACAACCATAAAGCAGATGGATTAGCAACTTTGGTGCCATTAATGCCCTTTGCTTCCAAACCTTGAGTAAATATTTGGTGCAAATGTGATGCCGTGTTATCAACTTGATGTGGTATAACAAACCAATGAAGTTAGGGCATATGCTCACTTTAAATCCTAATCATTAGCATCTGGGATTTAAAATTTAAGAATTTAAGTATACTTGTTTTTATCTCATTTTCCATTTTGTGTTTTTGAAAACAAAGAAAATAACTCATAACACATTTGATCATTTGTGCTTTCAAAATCTGTTTTAGAAAACAAAAAATGAATTTACACATGAAATGCAAAATAACAAAAAGTCGTTTTGAGCATTTTACCCAAAATAAAGAAAATATCAAAACACAAAAAATAGAAAATGTCAAACTAAATGCATTTTTCTATTTTCTTTATTTTGGGATTTTCAAAACATAAAACACATGGAGCAGAAAACCAAAACATAAAATAGAAAATGGAAATGCAACCAAATGGCACCTAAATTTCCCAAATTGGTTTGGTACACCATATCATGTTGATAACCTCGCATCACTGTTGCGCAGAATATTTTTTTCACAACCCTCACGAAAACCAAAAAATTATTTTTGTTCAATATGACTATTTAGAACTTTTTTTTTTTTAAAAATGACTATTTAGTACTTATCATAAGTTCTAGTCTTCTTCCACTACTCCTAGACACTATCATGGATGGAACAGAAGAATACTCATTCAAATTCCATAACCCTAAGAAAGAGATTAGGCAAACTAATTTTGAGAATCCAATTCCTTCCATTTCCTGAACACCAACAGAACAAAACAACATGCTTTCCTTGCAACAGTCCCCCATAACATGAACACACACAAAACAAGATCACACAGCGAGTAAGAAAAATTTTGGAATTTCTCTATTTCTGAGAAAAAATAATAACCATTTCACGAGTGTACTCAGCTCTCAAACAAACAAACAAGCACCTCAAGTAAGAAACCCAATAAAGAAAAGTAGACATTCGAAGTACATCTCAATCGTTAAGAACACCCATGCAGTCAAAGGATCATTTCTACCCACAGATACATACATCCCGATTCTCAGCATCATGATTCAGAGATTCATGAATGTGGGTTGAACAAAAAAAATTACCTTGAATCCATGATGAGGGTGACAATTAAGTCGGAGCGCCATGTTAAAGGAAGAAGGTCGGAGGAAAGCAAAAGCCGCACAGAGAGGGATAAGGTTATGAAACCCTTTCGACGTTCATCAATTGCAGGGTTTAAGTGTAAGAAGGCAGAGCCTGGATTGAATGCGGACCATCACAGCGTAAGGTGTCTGTATTGCTGCGCTTGGTTGGAATCCAAACCGCTTAATATTTGGGTCCCACGCGGAGTCAGATAGAAGAATGCTCCTCCTATTCGAGGAATTCCATTTCCATGGTGGCGCACTTATAGAATAACAAGTTGGCATTGGCCCCATTTTTTTTTAATAATTATTATTAGTAGTAGTAATATCGTTGCTGTTATTTTTACTGTTATTATTATTTTATGAGCTTTCAATTTTGTCTTCTAAATTTTACTAATGTTAACAAAAATTCAGATTTTCTGGTTTGACCACCATTTTTTCTAAATAAAAATAGATGAAAAATATATTTGATTTGGCGAGTGCTTTTTGAAAAATATACTTGTAATTTTTGAAAAAAATAAAAATAACAAAATATTATTTTTACATAAAATAAAAAATTATTTTTCAAACTAAACAACGCCTAAATTTTTTTGCTTCCAATGTGACATTTTGTTGAAGCTTCTAATTCGTTCAGAGAGATTTAACAATAAATTTTTATAAGCTTCTAATTTGAATTCTAAATTCATATTTTATTTTATTTTTATCAAAAATAAAAAACTAGTAAAACAATCTATAATTGTCAACTTACCGATCTCGAGCCAGGCTTTCATAGGGATATAACGCATTTTAATGACGCTCGAAACCCTTGGGATTAAAATTTTATCCGAGCTTAACTTGCCTAATAAAATATTAATTAAAAAAGAAACAAGCCAACCAAACCCAAGCTTACGGTTCCAATCTCATCTCATTCCGAAGCTCATATCTAGTTAATTTTTCTCAAACCTATCCCATAGGCCTAAAACATGAGTTCAAGCCCATCTAAAATGAAGGCCTAGAGGGCGGGCTTACGAGCCTTTCAATCTATAATTAACTCTTTATCCTTTTAACAACTCGTGTTTTAATATATAATAGTTTATTCTTAATGTATATAATTATAAGTTAATGGTTTGTTAATATGTTTAATCTAGAGTATTAGTGGACTCAGTTGCTCAGTTTAAGTTGAATTTCGATTTTGTCACAAACTTAGAAATTTTTGGTTTAGGAGGGTAATTCATGTGAACCAACCTAGGGGTCTGGGCACACAGACCTTAGAAAATTTTGGTTTAGGAGCGTGGTTCGTGCAAACCAACCTAGGGGTCTGGCGCACAGACCCTTTCTTCAATCTATGGGTGCTCGGTGTGTCACATCAGCAACTAGCAGACACTTTTTTCTAGTTTTTTTACTAAGTTAACTCTCGGTCTTTTCTCTCACCCGAGTCTATGAGCCTATGATGTTAGGTTCACCGTTCCTCATCATTTCCTAAGTTTCTTTTCTTCTTTCTTCCTCTCGAAGCCTTTGGTTATATATATGTGCATATATGTATATTGTGTTTACATTTTTGAGTTAACAACAGTGAGCCAAGTGAGCAGACCGTGTATTGGTAATTTGAGTTATACCCAAATTCATTTCAATTCCTCTTATAGACTTTCAATTAGATTAGTTTTGAGTATATATGAATTGTTGTTTCGATGTTAGGAAGCGTAGATCAATTATCATTCGTTTACTGGCTTTTCAGGTCTTTCGAGCTTCCTTGTACTTTGTTTCCTTTGTTTCTTGAGTAACTGAGTAGGGATATACTTGTTTACTTCCTATGATTTGAGAAATCTTAAATTGGCTATATGAAATACGTTTGTATGGGATTGAATGTATACAAAATTTCAAAGAGAACTATTTTAGAATTTAAATTCAGATTTTCAAAAGTTTAAAGTAATTATAATAATATTTTATTTTAAGTTAAATTCTACTATTAAAACACATATATATTAATTGATAAATAAATAATAAAAACACAAAATAATTATAATAACAAAATTTATAAATAATAAAATATAAAACAATAAGTTTACGTAAAAGTAAGATTATATAACTCATATACACCCTTACAATATTACAATTATTTACCAACACACTACTAATAATTACTTTAATTGATAATTTATTTTAAATATATAGAGTCACATTTATATATAGGATAGATATAGATATACATCGAAGACAAGATAATTTTTAGTAAAATTGAGATTTCATGATCTAAATATATATTATTTAATGTTCCAAATATTTTTCTTTTTAAATATTGTATACTTCCTAGAATACGTCCTTCATCATTAGCATGACATTAATATACCTGAGAAGCAAAAGATTCGAAAGGAGCAAAAATTATATAAGCCAATTTGTGGTAGGATCATTAAATGGCATAAAACTGTAGTTTCATTAACAGGTTTAACCATAATTACATATTCATAGTTTACATGAACAAGAATACTTGCATAATGTCCCGAAAGGGGTAGTCGAGTTGGTTCGGATGGCGGACTGAAGGGCCTGGGACCAGTAGGCCCCAGGTTCGACTCCTCTTGGGGGCAGTCCTCTTGTAATTGTGGAGGACCATTTAACAGCTTTCTCGACTGAGCCGGTCAGCTAGGGTCTGCCTAGACTGGTTTACCTCCTCGTGATTCTTTGCCGACTAGAACCACGAGACGGATTTCATCCAGTGCGCACCCATGAGTAACGGCTGCGAGTGTTTTTTCCAACCCCAGAAGAATACTTGCATAAGATTATAATAAGAGTGTAGAAATAATTTGAAAAGTGAGAAGTCGTATCTTGAATGGAGGCCCATAAATGGACCTAACTATCTCTTTCACATACACTTGAAAATCCGTTACCAAGGCATTGGACAAATGTTTTCTACTTCTTGTTTAAATTGGATTCTTTCACATACTATTTTACATCATTCTACCCCCTTTTTTTTTTTTTTCGATCAAAAGTAAACTCCTTCTAGTTACATTCTTCCTTGTCTGACAAATATCTACTTTTCTCTTGTTGATTGAAAAAAAAAAAAAAAAACCCATCTGACCTAAGATGTGTTTGGAGTGACAATAAATAAAATAAATGAGATAAATTATGAGTTTACAATTCGTGTAATGAGTTAAAAAGCTAATAACTTTTTAAAATTTTCGGTATCTTTTACTATTTTTCCAAATTTTTTATCACTCCAAACGAAATCTTTTCTAAAATTTTTTATCATTTTAAACGGAACCTTAACAGTGTCACATAAATTTAACATCCCATTATATTATTGTTATAAGTCACACATTTAAAATCCCATCATATTATTTGCATTATGAGAAGTGACACCATTCTCTTATGATAGAGAATATTCTGGATATTAACTTGTAATTTTTCTTAATTTCTCAAACCTAGTGCATTTTTCCTTTTATTTTTTAGTACAAGCCAAACATGATAGGTAATTTTTAAAATTACTTCCCTTTTCTTTCACTTGAAAAATCCTCATTCAAATACGCACTCAAAGCAACAATTTTTCATAACCAAGTTTACAAAATATATATATATATATATATAGGAATGCAATTATCGAAGCATATTGTTGCCATCAAATCAAGAATATCTAAAGCATGCAACAATAAGTAACAACAAAATTACACTCTGGTTATTAACTTGAAGAAAACATTACCATTGTATACAACTTGGAAGGAGCTCAAACCCTAACAAGCAAAGCAGCCGCCATCTTACATCATAAATAAACATACTGTATAAGCCTGCCTACTATCTTAATGGCAAATATTGATACGAGTAAAACCTAGCTTCGCGTTTAAGAGTGTGCTCTGAACAAATACTGCATGCAATGGAGCTCTTATTTCGAACGAAGAAATCTTGGATTGTACATATCTGCAAAAATCAACTAAATATTAGCCTAAACCAGATGAGAGCTATATGCAGACTCCGATATTAAGGCTCCGTTTTGGAAGGAAAGTAGTTGGCTTATTTTTTGTCTGTTATTGTAGCAACTACAAATAAGCCAGCTATTTTTGTATTTAGGAAGGAAAAAAAAAAGTGACTTTTTTAGGTGGATTTTTAGTTTTAGGTAATTTGACATTTTTGTTCTTGAAAGTTTAAAAGAAAGTTAAAATGTAAAAGAGTAAATTTAGTCGGCCACTGTAGCAGCTATTAGCTCGCCTTCCCAAATGGAGCCTAACATTTGAATATCACGAGGTTCAAAATGATGACTTCTGCATTAACTTTTATTCTAATGCCAGGACAAAATAAAACAGTTTATATGAATAAAGTGTAAATTATCACAAGTTGAGATCAGACTCACATTGTACACATTGCAAATGTAAAATGTAGGAGTGCCTAAGGAAACAAAGGCATGTACTTAAGCCCTGTATTCTCTGGGATTCCCATCATCAAGTTGAGATTCTGCAGAGCTTGACCAGATGCTCCCTTTACAAGATTATCAATCTGCAATAAAAAAAAAAAAAAAAATCTTTTAGAGCTTAATTATTAAAAAATAATACCACAAGTCCATGTATTTAAAAAAAAAAAGTGTAAATATAGGAAAGTTAAACATACAACAGAGATTATTATTGCTCTTCCAGGAATTCGATCGGGAAAGACATTCATAATGCAATAATTGGATCCACGAACATGCTGAGTATGAGGAGCTTCTTTTTCCTTTCCCAAAAATAAAAACTCTTCATTCTGTACAACCGGGAAAAAAAAAGAAGAAAAAAGAAAAAAACTTAAGAAACGAGATAATAAGCGTATACATCACCCTCCAAAATACACAAGCACTGCTAAAGCAAGGAAGCAGTCTATGCACAACAGTGCACTTGTGCATAGTTATCAAAACCAACCCCGATATCTAGCCAGTGAAGACATCACCACAAAATTTTTATTATTATTTACAGATTAAAATAAATCATATGTTACATTTATCATGAAATTATGAAATTTTGCACAAAAGCCGTGCTTCAATGATCAAGGAGGCAGATTGATGAGGACATCATTCATATTATTATTATTATTATTATTATTTTATTTTATTTTAGGAAGTTAGTTTAGAGTAGAATTTTTGATTTTGTAATCTTGATTTGATATTATCTTCTGTTATTTTTAGGGCTTGTTAGTCTATTCAAAGGATTGAGTTGTTTGGGTTTTACAAACTTTGGAGATCATTAAATAATATTGATGGCTGCATCAGCCTAGTTTTCCCCTCTCTTTCTTCTACTTCTTTTTCTTCTCTTCTCTGCTTTCTTCTCTCTTGCTTTCAATCTCTTCTTTATTTGCTTTAAATTTCTGTTCCGAAAGGTCAGTTACCTGCCCAACCACATCCAAATCCAACAGCTCAAGCAAATTAGGCTAAGAATCTTCCAATGGACAGCGGGAGATCAATTAAAGACGGATGAACAGATACATCCAACAAGGGACAAGGAAGAACATGAACAAGCTGTGGAAAGAGAGAAGATGGAGGCAGGTGAAAGAAGAACCAATGGTTGTATCGAGGGAGTACATCTCTAAAGCACCTTTCCCTCAAAGGGCTGATGAAGAGCAAGAAGAAAGCTCAAGCTGCGGAGATGCTCGAGGTTAAACAAGTGAAGATCAATATATCTCTATTCGACGCAATTAACCAAATTCCCTCGTACGCTAAATTTTTAAAAAGGAAATATGTACGGTGAAGAGGGGATTAAATGTGAAAGAGAAGGCGTTTATGACCAAATGAGCAAGTGCTATTCTTCAGTGCAAAACACCCCCAAAATACAAGGACCCTAGCTGTCCTACTATTGCATGCTAAATTGGGGAGTACCATTATAAACAAGCACTGCTTGATTTAGGTGCAAGTGTAAACTTGTTGCCCTATTCGATCTAGGACAAGCACTGTTTGATTTAGGAGTTAAAGCCACTCGCGTGACCTCACTACTAGCTGACAGATCTATCAAAGTCCCACGTAGTATAGTCGAGGACGTACTAGTTCAAGTGGAGAATTTCTGTTTTCCCGTAGATTTCATAATCCTCGACACTCAACCACTAACCAGTATGTCTGCACAAAATCAAACACCTGTCATTTTGGGTCAACCATTCCTTGCAACTTCAAATGCACTAATCAATTGCAAGAATGGATCGATGAAAATGTCTTTTGGCACCTCTTTTGGCTGTTTACTAACATGAAATCCTCAACAGCCAATCACTAACCAGTATGTTCGCACAAAATTAGACACCTATCATTTTGGGTCAACCATTCCTTGCGAATTCAAATGCACTAATCAATTGCAAGAGTGGATCGATGAAAATGCCTTTTGGCGCCTCTTTTGGCTGTTTACTAACATCTTTCATGTTAGTAAACTCTTGACGTGGAAGAGGTGGATCTAATAGAGACTATCGTACCAAATCATGTTGATCCCGAGTCCACCAAAGATCCCTTGGAGAAAGCATTATGCTTCAATGAGGAAAGAGCAATCCTTACAGATGAAAGTGACAGGGATCTATCTTTGATTGGCTAGAAGTAAGCCCAGTTATGTCAGTTGGAAACCAGGTTCCAGCCATTGAGAAATTGGACCCATTGGAAAAAAGAGCGAAGCTTCTGATGTAAAGGCTGCATTCTTGGGAGAAGGAGAGACATATCCAGTGGTGATATCAACTGAGCTAACAATAGTACAAGATCATCAATTGATGGAGCTTTTGAGAAGACATCAAAAGGCATTGCGTTAGTCTATAGCCGATCTGATCGGGATAAGCCCACTTTTATGCACACACTGTATCTATTTGGAGAAGGATGCTAAACCAGTTCGACAAATGCAAAGGCACCTCAACCTGAATATGAAGGAAGTGGTGAAAGCGAAAATGTTGAAATTGTTGGATGTAGGGATCATTTACCATATTGCAAATTCAAAGTGGGTAAGCCCTAAACAATTAGTTCTCAAGAAATTTGACGTCACGGTTATTCGCAATAAAAACAATGAGTTAGTGCCTACCCGCAACGTGAAGGGTTTGCATCGACTACCACAAACTCAATGCCGTGACAAGAAAGGATCAAGTCCCGCTTCCATTTCTTAGTCAGGTCTTGAAGAGAGTAGCAAAGCACGCTTACTACTGCTTTTTAGACGGCTACTCAAACTATAATCAAATTGAGGTTGCTCTAGGAAACCAAGCTAAAACTACTTTCACTTATCCTTTTGGCACCTTGCATATAAGAGAATGCCTTTTGGCCTTTGTAATGCCCCTACTACCTTCTAGCGCTACATGATGAGCATATTTAACGAGATGGTAGAGGATATCGTAGGGGTTTTAACGAATGACTTCTCCGTTGACGATGACTCTTAAGAGCACTGCTTAGATAATCTTGATCTTGTTCCAGCACAGTGTGAAGAAAAGAATTTGGTACTTAACAGAAAAAGTGTCACTTCATGGTGACGCAAGGTATAGTTCTCAAGCATATTGTATCGAAATTAGGCATTCAGGTAGACAAGGCCAAGGTGGAGCTGATTCAAAAGCTTCCTAAACCAAGAAATGTAAAAGACAATCGATCCTTTTTGGGGCATACCAGGTTCTATAGGCGCTTCATTCAATCCTTCAGCACAGTTTCAAAACCCTTCTGCCATTTATTGACACAAGATATACCATTTTAATGGACACCTCAATGCTAAGAGACACGAGAAAGTAGAGGATTGCCTAACTTTAGCACCCATCCTCCAATCTCTCGATTGGTCACTACCGTTCGAACTTATGTGGGACGCTAGTGACCATGCAATTAGTGCTATGTTAGGGCAATGAAAAGAGAATAAGGCACGCGTGATTTATTACGCTGAGTAACTCTCTTACATTTCTTAAGGGTGGGAAGTTTTTTAATCAACTCTACCTTGGCTTTGTCGACCTAAATGCCTGACTTCAACACGATAAATATTGAGTGGTTCCTAATCTTTTTGTTTCCACCCGTAGACGAAAACTGAGGACGGCCACAGAACAAGTAACCACTAAACAAGCAACCCGCAGCAGTAGCCGCACATGCCCCACGCGCCCTCAAGACCTTCAAGTGCACTTTCATGCATTTTCAATAGTACACAACTCCGGCAACCACCACTAGCACTGTCTCCCTCCAGCGAACTCGCCAGTGGCCCTATAATTTTTCGACAAAACTCCGACAAAGGTCCGGTGACTTACAAGACACTCCAGAACATTTTCCATGGCACTCAAGACATTTAACGGGCCACTTTACATCAAATCAGGTGCACTTGTTCCTCACCTCTCCATTGGTATTACATTCTATGTACTTCAATAGTATATATTTTTATCTGTGTGGTACCTTAACATCCCTTACTCGCTATTCAACTTATAATATCACCTTGAACCCAATTTTATTAGCCTCCAATCCACTTTACTTAAACCACCTTCACATTTATTTGTTCTTTGCATCTATAGCATTCCAACATTATTTTGCTACCTTTCCTATTTGATTAATAGCCCATAAATAAATTAAAAAAAAAATTATGAGCTTGCCTATTTCATGGATGTTAATAACTAGTATTTGGACCTCTCTTTTAAACTTTTGAAAGATAAATAAGTCTACTAACTACATTGAATCCTAATTTTAACAATCCCCCCCCCCCCAAAAAAAATTTACATTTTTGCCTGAATTTTGTGATCATTCAGTTGCATTAGGTGAGTTGTTCGTTGATCTGAATCATTGTTAGTTGAGCTAGTGTTGCATGCAATTGCGTAGTGGTCGTATTCGTACTCATAGCTCACCTACTCGTAAGATGAGTAGTAATGATCAAATAGTTCAAATCCTTGAGGGACTACAAACTCAGATAACGGGGAAATGAATGCTAGCCATCAGGATACCCAAGACTTAGTTAATCGAGTAACAACCCTGGAACAACTTCACAATCCATCGGATGGTGACCTTTCGGATATGCCTGATAATTTGAACCATTGTAGTAAAAGGGACGATAGAGTACCTTATAGGCATAATCCTGTTCCTTGGAATTGGGAGAGAGATCGTGAAAATTTTGGTCCTCAAGACGATGCCAATCTTCGTCAGAGGTACGTATCTTTAAGAATATTAAGTTAAATATCCCTACGTTTGATGGTTGTCTAGATCCTATCATTTTTAGCCAATGGATTAGAGATATGAATTGATATTTTAATTAGTATAGATTCATGGAGGAAAGCAAATTGGAGCTTGTGAGTATAAGATTGCCTAGTAATGCTCAACTGTTTTGGGAAAGTGTTAAAGATCTCCTGGCGAGGCGCCACTCGTCCCCCATTCAAACTTAGGATGAGATGAAACGTCGCCTTAAGGAGACATATCTGCCTAGATCATAAAAGATGAACCTACTAGATCGGTGGAATAATATTAAACAGGGAAATAGGCCTGTGACTGAGTATGTGACTCAGTTTGATGAATTTAGAATGCGGTGCAATATCATAGAAGATGAGTACCTTGAGTAGGTTTAGACAAGGACTCCATGACAACCTTAAGAGAGAACTTGTTCTTATAGGTGTGACCACTCTTGATCATGCTTATTCCTTAGTTCAGGACTACGAGTTAGTTACCAACGGTCCTAGTGGACCAAGTTTCAGACGTAGTTTTTCCTCACACCAAGTTTCCTCTTCAAACTCTAAGCCAGTCCTAGGTCTCCCTCCACCTGGTACCCAACCACTAAAGGTACAATGACCAATGCCCCAAGGAACTCATCCCATGTGCAGTGTTTCAATTGTAGGGAATTTAGTCATGGATTCGCTGATAGTCTGAAGAAAGCCCTAGTTATTGGAGAACAATTAGGGCACATTGATGATGACCACTCAGAAAGATAGATGCATGAACCTAATCTAGAGGATTTTGGTGATCTAGAGGATGACTGTAGTGATACTATCTTAGCTTGCATTACAAGTTCCACCCTTCCCACCCATGTAGATCCTTCATATGGCACTCTTCATACCCCACAATTAGGTATGGCACGTTGTACTCTAACAAAGCAGAAAGAGGCTGATGACTAGCATCGTCATTCCATTTTCCATACCCTTATCAAAATCAATGGTAAGCCTTATAAAATCATCATCGATAGTGGGAATTGCATTAACGTTGTTTCTGTGAGTATCGTCTCTCACCTGGGGTTAAAACATTCCTCACGTTAATCCTTATAATGTTTCTTAGGTTGACACCTCATCCATAGCAGTGAAAGAGTGCTGCTTAGTGCCCAGTTAGTTTCTCGAGTATAAGGACCATATCTATGGTGACGTAATCCCCGTGGATGTTGGTCACATAATTTTGAAATGACCTTCATTGTTTGCTATGGATGTAACCATTCGCAGCTGTATGAACTCATGTTCTTTTGTATTTAAGGGAAAGAAAATTCACCTCAACTCTCTGCCCCCAAAACATGTTAATCCCTATAGGGAGAAGAAAGTTGTGGAGACAAAAATGTTGCATATCATTAGCCCAAAAGAATTTGAGCGTGAGGTTGTTAGAGAGTCCATTGTGTTTGCAGTCATTACAGAAGTTTCTTCAGATTCTCAACCTTTAGTTCTTGAAGAGGCCCATCAGGTACTTCAGAATTTTTAAGATATTTTTTCTGAGGATTTACCTGATCACTTGTCTCCTTTGTGGGACATCCAGCATGCCATAGATTTTGTTCCTGGATCATCTCTCCTGAACTTGCCCCATTATAAGATGAATCCTCCTAAGCGTGTCGAACTCCAATGGCAAGTAGATGAACTTCTTCATAAGGGGGCTTCGTATGTGAAAGCCTAAGCCCTTGTGTTGTCCAGCTCTCTTGACGCCAGAGAAAGATGGCTCTTGGAGGATGTATGTTGATAGTCGAACTATAAATAAGATCACTGTGAAGTACCATTTCCCCATTCCTAGGTTAGATGACATGCTAAACATGATGGCAGGTGCCATAATTTTCTCTAAGATAGATCTTAAGAGTAGGTGCCACCAAATTAGGATTAGGCCAAGAGACGAGTGAAAGACTGTCTTCAAGACGATGGATGGTCTTTATGAGTGGGTAATACCTTTCAAGCTTTCTAACAGCCCTAGTACTTTTATGCGAGTCACGACCTAGGCACTTAGGTCTTTTATAGGACGTTTCTTAATGGTCTATTTTGATGATATCCTTGTGTATAGTAAGTCTAAAGAGCAACATGTGGATCACCTTTCTCAAGTTTGTTCCATTCTTAGGAAGAAAAAACTATATGCTAATCTGAAAAAGTGTTCATTCTTTGTTGATAAAGTTTCTTTTTTAAGTTTCATTACCTCCACTATTTGGGTTTCTGCCGACCCCCAAAAAATTCAGACAATTGTAGATTAGGCTGAAACTACATTCTATTCATGATGTTCGAAATTTTCATGGGATAGCTTCTTTCTATTGACATTTCATCAAGGGTTTTTGCACAATCATGGCTCCTTTAACAGAGTGCATGAAGGGAGATGATTTAAATGGACAGAAGAAACTACTAGGGCTTTTAGGGCTATAAAGAAGAAAATAACAGAGGCCCTTGTTATGCGCCTCCCTGACCGTGATGCATCAGGCGTGGGTATAGGAGGTGTTCTTAGCCAAAACTATCACCCTACTGCCTATTTCAGTGAGAAGTTAAGTGAGGCCTATTTCAGTGAGAAGTTAAGTGAGGCCAAGAGAAGATACTCTATTTATGACAAAGAGTTATATGCAATAGTACAGGCTTTACAACATTGGCGCCATTACCTACTCCCTCAAGTGTTTGTATTCTACTTTGATCATGAAGCCCTACGATATCTTAACTCTCAAAAAAAGTTTAATTATAAGAATGGTCATTGGAGCGAGTATCTACAAGCCTATTCTTCATTTTAAAACATACGAAATGAGTTGAGAACCTAGCCGTTGATGCTCTAAATAGACGCACTTCCTTGTTAATTGTAGTGAATGTCAAGGTCATAGGATTTGATAGGCATAAAAGAGATTACGTGCCATGCCTTGATTTTAAAGATATTTATGTGCCTGTGCTGGAGGGTCGTTCTTACCCTTCTAGTGACTTCCGTCTTCAAGATGGTTTCCTCTTTAAAGCTAATAAGTTATACATCCCTAGGACATCTATCCGTGATTTCAAAGTTTTGGAGACTCATGTAGGTGGTCTCGCGGGTCATTTTGGGCGTAATAAGACTATAGAAGAAGTTGAGCGTCAATTTTATTACCCTAGTTTGAAATGGGATGTGGCTAGAATAATTAATCACTGTCGTACTTGTCAATTGGCTAAACAGAAGAAACAAAACACTAGCCTCTATACACCCCTTTCTGTCCCTAGCTATTCGTAGCAAGATTTGAGCATAGACTTTGCATTTGGTCTTCCTCGCACTCCTAAAAAGCACGACTCCTTTTTTTTTGGTTGTGAATCGTTCCTCAAAAATGGCCCACTTCATTTCTTGTAGTAAAACATTTGACGCTTCTAGGGTTGCGCAATTGTACTTTGATGAAATTGTCAAATTGTATGGCCTTCCTAAAACTATTGTGTCTGATAGGGATATGTGCTTCACTGGTCAATTTTGGAGGACCCTGTGGCACTTGGTTGGTACTAAATTGAGCTTTTCTGCTACTTATCATCCTAAGACAGATGGCCAAACTGAGGCAGTCAATTGTAATTTAAAAAATCTTTTGAGATGCTCAGTTAAAGAAAACCCTAAGAACTGAGATTTGATCCTCTCTATAGCCCAACTTGCCTATAACAGTTCTATCAATAGATCCTCAGGTACGAGTCTGTTTGAGGTTGTGCATGATAATAAATCTAGGAAACCATTAGACCCGATTCTCATGTCTCTACATTCCCCAGTGTCTATGTCTGGTGAGTCTTTTGAACAACATTTACATGACTTGCATATTGATATCAACAAACAACTTAAAGCGAATAATGCATCTTACAAACTTTGAGCTTGACACACATAACAGACATTGAATTTAATTTTAAGGATTTTTTATGGTCCGAATTCACTCGAAACTGCATCCATCTGGGCTTGATTCCAAATTGCTTCCTTGTAGTTCTAGTCCTTTCAAAATTTTAAAACAAGTGAGCCTAAATGCTCATGTTATTGATATTCCACCAAAATTTGATTTTAGGTCTACATTTAATGTTTAGGACCTAGTTGCTTATAAAGGCTAAGCTGTTATCCCAATTGATCCTTTTGCTGCTTCTCTAGATAAGCCTAACCTTAAGCTTGTACCTTCTCTAACCAATCTCACCCATGACTGTGTTGAACCTAACCTTGAAAATAATTATGAGCTTGATTTTAACCCTAAGCCTATTTCTCTACCCACACCAACACTTGTTACATCCACGCACAGAGATAAAATTGATACTACTATAAATGACCAGGTTGTTTTTACTAAGGAGTAGTTCAACGCTATCTCGTTCGGCTGACCTGATTCTAATTATACTTGGATTTCCGATGACACTTTGTGATGCATTAATCCTGATTCCTTGGAGTTTTACCATAGTTAGCAAGATTTTTCTTCTCCAACAGCGAGCCATACCATGTTCAGATTACCTCCCACGCGTGTCTACGAGCATTGGAGGAAGGTAGCACAGTACCTTAGCTTATGGTTAGGTGATTGACTGACAGCGTCCTTGGTTCAATTTTCACTCAACAAAGTCGAATTCTTCTAAGCCCAAGAGAGTTGATGAGGACATCATCCAAAATTTTACTTATTTTATTATTATTATTTGTGGTTTGGTTATTATTTTGTTTAGTTCATTTTAGGAATTTTGTTTAGCGTAGAATTTTTGACTTTGTAATCTTTTTTTTTGGGGGGGGGGGGGGATAAGTTTGATTTTGTAATCTTGATTTGATATTATCTTTAGTTATTTTTAGGGTTTGTTAGCCTATTTAAACGATTGAATTGTTAGGGTTTTACAAAATTTATTGAATAATATTGATGGCTGTGCCGACCTAGTTTTCCCCTCTCTTTCTTCTACTTCTTCTCTTCTTTCTTTAATTGAATTATTTCTTTACTTTCAATTTCTGTTCCGCATCACAAGCTACCACATACACTGTGCGGCTTCGAGGCTTGTAATGCTCAACTTTGAAGATATTTTCACAGGTCAACATAGAAGTCAATGGTTTCTCAGCCAGTTAATCCAATTGCTAGAACCAAACCGGTGGACCTACCGGTTTCCAGTTGGACCAATCTAACCGGCATGGCCAGTCTAGTTTTGAAAATACTTACTCTTGTACAGTGAAAATGGCATCTCTATATATTGATATCAATTGAAGTTTATATCGACCTGTAAAACAACCTTACTAAATCCCATTCGAAATATAGTCCAGCCAATTAAAATTCTGTTGGAGTAACTAGAAGATCTCCAGAGCCATCAATTGGAGTAATGATATAGGTAGGTAGAGGAAGCTTACTCCACTTATACTCTTTTCAATCCCTCACTTTAGATACCAAAAAGGGCAAAAAATAATAATAATAAAAATAATTAAAAAAAAAAACGAGCTTAATGCTGAGGTTATTGGGCCAGTGATGCTCAGTAATGGATTTGATCAACATTCAAATAAAGCAATAATGAATGATCTGATCACAACAAGGATAATATACCTCATAGAAGTTCATCAAATGTTGGTATAGATCCTCAACTGATGCTCCTGAAGCCAATTCCACATAAATAGTTGATTGCATACCACGACTCTATAAGAAAGCATTGTTAGCGAAAAATAAAATAAAAATAAAAATAAATAGGGATATTAAACTATTCTTATGTCCAATCATAACTTTTACCATTGGCATTAAGTGAGGAGTGAAACTGACAGTCACTTCGGAATTTGCAGCCTCAGATAATCCCTGTTCAATTTCTGGCACTGAAAATCACCAATAAAGGCCAGATTAATGCTACAAATAATGGCACACAGCAGCTTAGGTTTTCAAGTCACTGAACACCTCAACTACCAATTAAAACTCTAAAGTCTCAACAGCATCAAATCTTAGTATAGATCCCAAAAAGGAAAAGATATTATAAGTGGATAACAGAAGGCAGTTAAAAGTAAATCAATTAAAGAAATGAGACAACTAAAACAAAGCGCAAGCTCCTGTATGTCTTCCATGGAAAATAACAAACTGGAACCCATTTGCCAAATCGATCCTTTTATGTAAATTCCAGGTTGAAGTGAACAAGGCAGTAAAGCATCATCAGACACTTGCCCAGTCCAACAAAATTGCTTTTTTACATCAAAATGAATTGGCCAAGGAAAAATACTTACCATGCCGATGACCAGTAATACCATAAGAATGAATTCCTTCAGCTATTTCAGTGTACAAATTTGCCTCTTTGGCACCACGTCCTGCATAGTGTACCAGCCATTAGAAGCGGTTCCAGCATTGCTACAAGTGGCATTGAGAATATTTATGCTAATGCACGTGGAAGAGTTTTAACCTGCTCCGCTTACACCAGATTTCGAGTCAATAATAATATTTTTAGTTTTAATGAGATTAGCCTGCAAACAAAAGGAAAACAGGAAAGAACAACGTATAAGATGAAATTAATGACAAGAAGAAACCACATAGATTTGTGTATTCCGGAAGTAACATTCTACCCCAAATGGACAGCGCAAGCCCGACTCCAGAAAATGTTCTGCCTATTTGCAAAAGAGTTCCATAACATGTACATCACAAATGCATTAAACATCCAGCTAAGCAGACTCTCAAAGTAGTTACTGAATCATGTGTTGCATGAAGTCATATTTTTTCTTATTGATTAAAAATGTGTTTCATGAAAAATATAAGTAAAAAAAAGAATTTAAGTAGTTTTCAATCAAGGGATGATTTTGAGGTACAAACATGTCTTTTATTTCTAGAAGTATGAATCCAGATTCCAGAAAGATGGAAAATTCCTTCTTGTGTGTGCACCTCACTGCCCGTAGTATAAAATTGATAGCCAAAAGAAAGGCATTAACATATCTTGAAGGAAATAAGCATTTCCACAACAGCAAAAGCAATAAACTATTTAACAATTTAACGAATTCATTGTATTTCTGAGACATCAACACTTTCATCTAATATAATGCAAAGGAATGAACTAGTTATCAAAGTCAAATCCTTGGGAGGCAGAAAATCCATTTAAAACATCTCTCGTTTGCAACTTATACATGCCATTTTCTGCCTCAGTGGTGGGTACCTATGGTAGGAAGTGGGAACAGTTCTTAGCTTAAACATAAAAACAATTCAGTACATAGTGTAAGCAAATTTCAATTTTTTTTCCTTTAAATCTTGCAATCACAAAATGAAGATAATAAAGAAATAGTCTATTTACATAAAGAAAAAAGAAATGATAAAATACATTTTTACCTTATTTAGACTCCACAGAGACAGAGTAGAAGGACCATAAATACATCTCACCTTGCTTCATTTTTTATGCCATTTAAAGTTGTCGCTGATTGTTTACCATTTTACCAGATACAAGGTTTCAAATTTCCATTCTGTCATGACAATCCGATACTATTACTAAGTAAATAGCCTTAGTTTCATACACACGGTGGCATTTCATTATTTCTTTATTTGTAGATTAATGAGAAGAATCTGTTGGAGACCAAGAAAAAAGTGGAAAGACAAAAGAACGAAAAGACAAAAAAGCGAAAAAGGCCTTGGGGTCTTGAAATTTTTCCCAAGAAGTTGAACAATTTTCATGTTACCTATCATTGTTTGTGAGTTATGAAAGTATCATTCCTTTCCCTCTAATGTTTCTGATTAAGTTCATCTTTTCATTTAAAAGTTGTATTCTATTCAGTTATTTTTTTTTTTTTTTTTGGGTATTTCTTCCTTAAAGCAATTTAGAAACTTTCTAAGTACAAAACTTGGGGGATTATGTAGTTATAGGATGATGAATAATCACAAGTTTCTTCTGTTGGATGAATACAAGAAACATATACTTTGCTTCTAGTTAATTAATAATTTTTGCAAACATTTTGCTTATAAATTTAGATCCGTTAGTTTTAAGTTTCCTTTTTGATTTTCGTTTTCAATCCCTTGTTTTTCTCTGGTTTATGCAAGTGTTTTCATACTAAAGTTCGATGTTGTTTATCATGTGGCATTTCTTATGTCTTTAGAAGAATTCCACGTCATCTAAATTGGGTTTCCTTTTCTTTTGTTTGTTCACAGGGAAATTTGTGTGTGTGTACGCGCGCGCACGTGGCGGGGTGTGTGTGTGTTTTGACTTGAGTTAATTCAGGTGTTACTCATTTGAGTTATGGATATATTATACATGTGGGGAGACTAGATCTGGAGTTCCGAAAATAATGCTAATTGTAAACTATGGTGGAGTCATGAAGTCCGATAGAAGGGTGAAAACCAAGGCAATCCAGAACAAGAGAGAGGGGGGGAGAGAGACAAAGTATATGCTAATGATGGTGGTAACGGATAAATAAATGGTAAGTGTCTAAACCTTTCAGGGGGGAAGATTTATATTGGCTGGGAGGAGTTCCTTTGGGCAAGAATCGAGGCTCTGTCTCTGCTGTGCGAATATTTAACCTTAGATTCGTCAACCCTATAAGGAAGGAACTCCTTCAAAAATCTCTATCTAAACTGGTTGACAGAGCCTTTACTAATCCCTTGATTCTAGCTACCAATCCACTAGACCCCGATGATCCGACTAAGAAATGTATCCACTAGAAAAGACCTCAGACCTTGTTCCTTGTCCGAGGGAGTGGGGTGACCCACGTGTAGGATCCCCTGCAACCTATTTATTGAGTTGTTAATTATTTGATATTGAGGCCATGTTGCAAGAAAGGAGAGGAATTAGCCTTGGGCCTAGTAACCGCGACCCAGTTACCTACATTAAGTCCCCTCATGCGCGTGCTTCCGATTCCTTCAATTGGGAGTGCGTGCATGCTAAAATTGTAATCATTATGCTTAACAAGCATTAAATGCGCCGTCACATGAATGCAAAACATCTCATCGAAGTCTTCTCAAGTGATGTTTGACATTTTCCGTGCCCAGTCTTTGTGTATCTTTACTAAGTGTAAAGAACTCTACTGCTTGTCCCCCAACCATTTGAAGAATTGTTGCATGATTCTTTTAGGCTTTCAAGAACTATCACAGAAAATATTCGAAGTCAACATCCTTGTTCATCTTCTTCAAATAGCAGCCATAAGATACCTTAGCATTTGTTTGATTGGAGTTTGCCCTTGTAAATTACTATAAAAGGGTTTTAGCAATTCGGACTTCAAATGGATCATGTGGAGTTGCCTTCCCGCCTTCCTCTTCTTCCTGTTTTGAGAGCCAGTGCCCCACTCTTGAGGGTTCTCTTTTGATTCAGGATTCTCACCAAGTGGTATCGCCCCCTGCTCGAGAGGCGGCCGAGTCATCTTCAGCTGCGTCTACCCTAGGCCTAGGGAGAAAAGTTCCCGTAATGTATGAAGTCTCATAAGAAGGGTTTTCAAAGATAAAGTTTAAGTGCGGAGGCTGATCAATTAGTCCCTATTGCTATTGAGGAGGGTGAATGGTTCAAAGCACCTTACTTGCAAGGGGATGCCTTTTGGGATCAAAAAATTTTGTTTGCCGCGAATATTGGGAAGAAAAGTCCAAATTTCACCCTAGAATCAAAAGTTGCAGACGGGATGTTCATTCCTTCATCGTCTATCCCTTGTTTTGGTGCAAAAAGGGGGGAGTTTCCTCACTATTCTTGCCATTTCCTTAACTACGTTGCTCCCTTTGAGGGAATAGAGTCGTGGTCAAACTAGATTCTTTCAAAGGCTTCTTTTAGGAGAATTCTGAAGAAGACTAACATCTATGAAGCCGTTGGAATTCTTTCGAACTTCGTATATCCAGAAATACCTTTGCCATAGAGGTCCCCCCATCGCGGTGGAACATTTCAACTCATATTTCTATCAACACGTTTCAGAAGATCGCCCCTACCCCGAGGATTTCGTAGCCCTAATGCCCTGCCCATTTGGGGAGATGAAAAGTTAATCCTTACCACCGAGTCACCAGAAGATCGGACCATTATGGATGCTTTGTTGGTGGCCCATTCACACCAAAATAACCTGGGGACTTTACGTTGACAAAAGGGGAAACACAAGGCTAAATGCTGGGCCTCTAATTCCAATATCACTTTCAAGGAGTGGATGAGGTATTGGTGGAAGGATTATGCAGATCCCCGCGAGACGACAAAATTGTGTCAATGGCCCTGGACTTAATAATCCTTATCATCTTGCAGCCTACATTGTCGTGTGGCTATTTCGCCACATCCTAAAGGGGCCCCCTGCGGACAGAGTCAAGAGTCACGTGTTCTGGCTCGCGGCTATTCTGAGCTAAGGCAAGAAAATCCCTTTAGGGCCACTTTTTTTGGGAACACTTCTATCGCTTAGATCTCATCGAGATGGGTATGGAGCGTTTCATGGGGAGGTATGATATTCCAACTTACATCTCCGCCCCATTTTTGTAAATGTATATGTTTGAGAGATTTAAGAAATTTGCCCCCATTTTTGTAAATGTATATGCGGCCTTCCCGAGAATCACGCTTTTGGCTTCCGTTTCTGTTTCCATCACATAACATTTGTTACAACCCCCATCTGTGTCACTACTGTTACCATTACAACACCCGTTACTATTTTTTAAAACCATGGCACTTACTGATCCCCTTCTATGAAGTTAATGGATAGTAAATTATCTTCGAGTGCTCTCCCAACGGATCCACTCACTTCCATGCATTCTTCTTGATTTTCTTCTACCACCCAACGCATAGCCTTGGTTGCTCGAGTCTGGGTTGTTGGAAAAAATCCCAATTGATCAAAGAAACTCTTGAACTATGGGTCTTTGCTAGGAGTTTCTGCTCTAACATCTTGAAAATTAAGGCATGTTTCCCGCGTGGGTATGCTCATTGTGCATACAAAGATTTCATGATGTTCTTCATTGTGGGACACTGTCATTACATTCCTGCTCCCTTATTTGTGCAATGGGACAGGGTCTTTAAGTACATCTCTTGGAACAATTTTCAAATCTTTGTTCTTTACCATTTTGTGAAACAATGAACGGAATGCCCAACCTAGCACTCTCGGGTTGGGTGCCTCATGGTCCGATGATAGATGCAAAATCCTGGCTTCCCCTCGTCGTCTCGTTGGGGAAGTTTTAGGCTCAAGTAGAAAAGTCGTGCCATCAACTATCCATACATCCAAGAGAGACTTGAAGTATGCAGTAGAAATATGGGATGAAAAAAGAGTTGGGCCTTCATCTGTCTGTTGCCTCTTTCCGTGATCGCGGTTCCTCCCATATGTGTGATGTGCTGTTGCTACATCCTTAACATCCGCAACATATGCTGCATCTCCTTGGCAGGATCTAGGCTACTAGGGAGATGCATTATAATTACTGCATGGTGGAGGAACGAAAAAATGGTTCGCCATCCAGAGCAACCCCTTGACTATTTCATTTAGATTCCTTGCCACCATGCAAAGACTGGAAAAAGCCGAGAAATAGAAATTTACCATATGCATCTTGTATTGGGCAAGTATTTCCTCAATGCACATTTTTACCATATGATCTTTCGAAAGAGGATCCTGAACATCAAATGCTTTTCCTTGAAAGCGTTTGACATAAGACAAAAGATATTCTCCGTACTTGTAAGACTATCAGATGAGATGGAGAGTTGTAAGACTTTCCTCCACATAAAAGAACTTGGCGAGAAATTTCTTGACCAAGTCATCCCATGAAGTAATAGATCTCACGAGAAGTCTGCGTACCAAATATAGAAGGTGTGTCAGGGATTTGGAGAATTCCCTCAATCACAGATTCTTGTCCGCTGTGTGCACTCCCAAACATGGTATTTCAATTGTTCCAGAGTGAACATGGGTTCTTGACCTTTGGCTAGTTTGGGCAATGGTTATCTTGGAAGGTGAGGTAGGATCTATAGGAGTTCTCTGTTTAATGGGATGTAAAGTATAGCCAACGGGGGTTGTTTGATGATGAACAAGAGTTGTCTGGCTGGAGATAAGGGTAAAAATGATTGGGGTTACCTGAGACATCATTGATTGGGAAACACTAATATGTTGTACCTGGTGATGCAAAGGAGTTATCGAGGGATTATTGCCATATGAGTTATTACTTTTAGTAGGCATTGTGGATGGAAGAGTTGGGGCAAGAGAGGAAGACAATGTGGAGTTTTGTTGGAGCTCTGAGGGCCTCTATCATAGCTTCCTGGGTTCATTGCATTGATGCCTGGGACTACTAGAAAGCTAGCATCTGCTCATTGCGTATCCTCACTTGATCTACCATAACAGATGCTCTTTCTTGTATCTCTGTTCTTGAGATCTACCATTCTCACCTTGGTCGGTAGGAAAAATTTGTCTAGGATCAATAACCATAGGTAAATGATTAGTGCTCTTCCCCAGTGGAGTATGTTGTGGGGGAACCAAACCTAGAGGGTCTAATTTTACAAGAATGATGCTAATCATAGACTATGATGGAGTTACCAAAGTCCAGTAGAGGCGTGAGAACCAAGACAATCTAGAAAGAGAGAGAGAGAGAGAGAGAGAGAGAGAGAATATGCTAATGATGATAGTAATGGAGAGATAAATGATAAATGTACAAACCTTCCAGGAGGGAAAGGTTTATATAGGCTGGGAGGAGTGCCTTTGACAAGCGTCAAGGCTCTATCTTCGCTAGGTGAATATTTAACCTTAGACTGGCACAGCCTTACAAGTTAGGAACTCCTCCAAAAATCTCTCTCTAGACTGGTCGAGGAAGCCTCGACGATCCATTGATTCTAGCTACCAATCCAGTTGACCTCCGATGATCCTGTTAAGGAATGTATTCACTAGGGATGGAAATTAGGCGAGTAGGGAACAGGTACGCCTATTCTCGTACTCTATCCTTGAACTCCAATCAATCCTCATCCCTACCCAATCCCCATCGGGTATTTATTTTATACACCCCATCCCCCCCCCGCCCCATTAGGGAACGACAAACCTCGCGGGGTGAAAAAAACAAAAGTTTCAATTTTCTAGCCATCCAATTTTTACAGAACCACCGCTACCCTCAATTTTCCAGCACCATTTTTGACCGACCATCCAATTTTTTGGCATTGTTTTGGTCGCCCAACAACAGCCTACCATTTTGGCGGCCTACACCTTGGCCATGGCCCTGATTAGTGGCCTTAATGATAAATCCCCACTGCCCAACGCTATTACGAGTGTCCAAGTACCAATGACTTCTCCTACTGCTCTAGCCAAACATCCTCAAGCACATGCCAGCCTTCGATTGGTTCATCCCACCCAAGCCAAAGCTTCCATGGATGCTGACGCTCATGTTCAGTCCATGCAATTTCCAGATTCAGGTTGGTCCCGTTCATGATGATTTTCACCTTAAATCCCCTCCTAATGTTGATTTATACAACATACTTGCAACGATTCAACACCAAGTCGTAGTTTTGTCTGCTGTTATTCAAACTGATACATTTGGGTCTAATCTTTATCCCCAAATAAGTGGTAGATCAACTTCGATGGACATCCAATTGCTCGTATGACATAACCCTAAAAACTGGTGTGTGTGTGTGTGTGTGTGTGTGTGTGTGTGTGTGTGTGTGTGTGTGTGTGTGTGTGTATATATATATATGTATACGGGGTACGGGTAGGGGCAAGGATGAGTCGAGAAACAAGTCGGGAATAGACTCATATCCGTACATTACCCGATCGCCGAAATTTTTTAAAAAAATGTCCTCATACCCTGCTTATTCCCCAAAAAATCTTCAAATCCCCTACCTATTTGAGGCGGGAATCGGGAAGAATACGAATAGGTCGGCCGAGATGGCCATCTCTAGCATCCGCTAGAAAAGAATTCGAACCTTGTTCCAAGTTCAAGGAAGTGGGGTGACCTGCGGGTGGGATCCCTCGCAACCTACTTATTGCAGGATCCTCCCGTGGCTAGCTAATAATTCTATGATATTGCAGCCATGCTACGAGAAAGGTAAGTAGCTCTGGCCCAATAATTGTAGCCCAAGAATCTACAATACACGTGTGATACTTGAAAATTTTCATATGAAACCCTTTCTTTTAATGAGTTGCAGTCCTACATAATATGACCACAAAGTAAAATTGATATTCAGCGCAGGGAAATAGAAGGCGTTACCTGGATGAGATTTTGTTTTGATAAGTACTCCTTGTAAAATTTTTAAAATTAAATCCTATTGATTATAACTAAGGAAATTTCACTTTCTCATCACTTTTTTTTACTATGTATAGAAATAAATAAATAGATAAAAGAATGATATGGTGTTGACTGTTGATGATAACTGGCTGCTGGCAGGCATGAGAAGCAAAACTTTAGATTTTGTGTGAATGGTTATGAGCTATGAATATTGTTTGTGGATACGAAATTATTTGGGATTCTGTAAACAGGTTGATATTAAGAACAACACAACAATCCATATGTCAATGTGGAAAGGAAATGCTTAGGTAATTGGCCTTTCACCCTACCTTATTCATTAATTTTCAAAGACCAGAACTTCTATGATAGTTTTACTTATAGTTCAACATATATAAGAAATTGTATTAGCATGAGCTATATATTTAAACTGAAGCCTTGTTCCGAAACTGAATGTGTCATGGGCAAAAGAGGTCCATATAAAAGAGCTCCTTTGTTTGCTGCGCGCGTGAGAGAGAGAGAGATAGAGAGAGGGGGGGGAGTAAAGCAAAGAACATAAATATAATTTGATGATTCACCCTTTTTTCCATTGATTAGGACCAAGCAGTCAACAAAGCCTCCACTTTTGAGACTAATTAAACTCCATGAAAATTTTGAGACCTAAATGGAATAATAATTCATCCATTTTCTAATCAATCAAAAAGTGGGAGAGGGCTTCAATGTTTTGGAGTTTAGTAGGGGAGTTTAGGACTCTACTAAATTCATATTAACAATCTCTAGCGATGTTTTATTCCATTGCTTTGTCAACTTATTTAATTGTCTGACAATTTTGATACTGTTTTGTTACTCATTAATTTTTGATTGGTCATCTATTAAATGCATCTTCTTTATTCACCTTCCACTTTACAAACTTTGGCTTCTAATATCTCCTTGTTGAGGAACTTGGAATGCCCTAGCATGATTTTCTATTATCGTTCAACTTTTCACTTGACAATTTGCCTTATGATATATTTTTTTCCTTTTTCTTTTCTTTTCTTTTTTTTTTTTTTTTTCAAAGGATTGGCATCTCATTATCTAGCCTTGGCAGGCAACTTAATATTATTATATTAGAATTGGTTCATATATTGCTCTATTGATTACTTTGTTATTAAAAGTTCTTATGTTAAATTTCTAAGGCACACCAAATTTCAAAATGCCTTACAAGGCGTTATTAATGGATATTCACTGCATAATTGCACTCCTAATAATATGATTTCTTTGCAATATCTTTGGTCTACTAGGTACCTTTTTGCAATCTGAACTTTATTCTAACATTGCAAAGGGCAAGGATTATGCAGGTCAATAGAAAAGCTGCATAAATACGTAATGAATGTTTTTTATTTACTTTTGTATAATTTTGCCTTCAGACTATAGAAATAATATATTTTTTATCAATATCTCATAGCATTTGAAGAGGTGTTTTCTGATGTTTATGTAGAAACAAAACAACGCAAGGAAATTCTATTTCAGACCATCAAATCCCTTCTAGAAAGGAACCAGGTCAAGTGTGGCTCTTTCCCGGCAATTAACTGTTAAGTCTTGACCCTCATAAGTTGACCCTTGGAATGCCAAATAATTAGTCTTATGCAATACCCTGACTCCGAGAAAAGAAGATAACGTACATTAAAGTTGTTGGTGCATGTTAATTCAGATTTTTAATTCTCCAGAATACGTATCTAACAGTAAGAAACATACTGCCTATTGCAAAAGTTTGACAATTAAACATGCCTAATGAAAAATTCTTTAACAAAAAACATACCTTTATCAACGGAACAAGAGGAAGCTGAATAGATGTTGGATAACAACCAGGATTTGCAACTAGACGAGCATCTTGAACTTCTCGCCTATAAATCTCGGTCAAACCATAGACAGCTTCCCTCTGAGTCCAGACAAAACAAGTGACTTGTTGACGTGTATATGAGAACAAGTTTAGGGGAAATAAAGAAAAACTAGTACTGTGATAATTGTAAAAAGTAAAGCTGCAGGAGATTTTAATTGCACCCATACACATAAAATGAGGGGAATATTTCATTAAAACCAATGCATTAGAAGTTTTAGCTACAGACTTGGGGGTACAAGAAAGATAAAACATTATTATGAGGGGAATAGTTCATTAAAAACCAATGCATTAGAAGTTTTAGCTACAGACTTGGGGGTACAAGAAAGATAAAACATTATTTCTACCTGCAATTCTGGTGCTGCATGAGGTTGTCCATACCACCGTTCATATTCATCAATATCTCGCAGCCGAAAGTCCTGCATAATCATCCCAAATTACTTTGCAATGAGTAAAACTCGGGATCATTAAAATACCTATAGCAAGCACACATGCAGATTCATTGAAGGATGGAGAATAGAAAAAATGAGCATTCAGAGCATACTGCAGAAAGATCAACAATCTTTAAACCTTTAGGAAGAGCTTTGATTATTTCCTATAAAAGAAACAAATATATTAATAAATATTAGTGAAAAAATGGCAAGCTTCATACATTCATCAGTCAATAATCTGATTAACAAGAATCTGAATGAATTTTTTCCAGAAATTTATGAGGATTAGGAAAATGTAGAACAATAAAATCCATGGGGACCCAAATTAAATAAAAAGAATATGTAATGGAATCACCTGTGTGGTTCCATGCGGCAAACAACAAAACACAGCATCCACATTAGAAAAATCTGCATCCTTGATAGCTATCATGTCTGGCAAATGCTACAAAAATTAGGAAATATTTTATTAACATTATTAGAATGTTAATCACCTCTCACCTAAAAGCTTAAGTTGTTAAACAAATGACTACTTTATTATTAATATTGCTTGTTTTCTCTCAACGCCCCCCCCCACATGTGTGGCCGAACTAACCTTTTTGAATAGGTCAAACACGTAGAACTACTGAAATGTTTTGGATAGCAGTGGGATTTGAACTCAGGACATTTGCATACTCTAATACTATATTAGATTGTTAGCCACCATGTCACCCAAAAGCTTAAGCTGTTCAGGAGGAGGCAAGTTTATCATTTATATCGACTTGTTTTATCTCAACAAACATCTCAAAATTTTGAAAATGATGCATAATGGAAAAGCAAAATGGTAATGTTTCAAAAAAGAAGGAATTTAGTTTGATTTACTGCTTTAAGAAACAAGGATGAATGAGCATCAGCTGCTTTATGGCTTCCCACACACATGAATAGTATACTATGGCATAAATTGTACAATGTATACGCAGATTTTCTAATGTTAACCATTGCAATTTGAAACATGCAATGACATTTTTAATGAAATATAAAAATGCGAAGGAGTATCAAAGTAAAGGTACAATCATTCATCTAGTACATTACAGAAAAAAGAATAATAAAAATAATCAAGCAGGTAAAAAAAAAAAAGCAAAGAAAGCCACTCAGATCTAACAAAAGCCTTCAAATTGACCTTATGAGACGAAACCCCTCTTTGAAACATTAAATAGAATAAACCCAGTGAGGATAAAAAATTAAAGGAAAAAAAAATCATACTTGTGTTGCCAAATGAGGAAATACTGATCCAATCGATTGGCCAGCTTTTCTATCAGCCGTCATTAGAGTAATGCCAAAATAAGGATGGTTTGCAAGAAGTCGAACAATCTGCACAAGATGGATCAACTTTTTGTTAAGCATAAAACAAATAGTAATAAATAAATAAAATCAAGGATGTATAGATGCAGAACATTACGCCTGAACAAATTATGCCAGTACAAGCTCAGAAAGAGCTAAACAAAGAAAAGACTCAAGCTAATGAGCTAAAAACGATTTAGTCATCTCTATTCAAATGTTAATTTCTTGTCTTCCTTTGTTTTAGAAATTTTGTTTGTACCTTACTCACATGCTTTGTCATTCCTGGTTGTCAAACATGATATACCAAGGCAAAACCATAAATGTGTCCAACCATCCTTCATAAAGCCATCCATTTTAGCATCACAGCCAAACTCAAGACTTTAACTCGTGAACTCTGATCCTTTCAAACACCAAGATATGTATTTTCCATGAAATTGGATATGTATTTTACGTTCATGACATAATAGAAACTAAATTTGTTGGTGTCACTTAGTTTCACAAAAATCCGTCCAAATTACTTTTATTCAAAAGCTACAAGGCATAAAACACCTAGCACATCTCCACTTTAAGCAAGTAGTTTTAATCCCCATAACTATAATCTATGATTAACTTGCCCAATTAACACAGCAGAGTTGCTACGGAGACAGGGAAATTAAGATTGTGAAAAAAATTAAAAAATAAAAACAGAAAAAATGAATAATGCGTAACTTAGCTAACACCCCTTAAAGAAAGGACAACAAAACCCTCTAAAAGTTCCTTAATAGTTACAATAAGGCTTAAGAGAATTTAGCATAGGATGATAAGGCGACAGAAAAATGGTACTAATTGCTTCTCCTACACAACAAGGATTGGAGGAAATTTTGAACTGTGAATGAAAACAAAACAACAGAAAACACATACAAACACACCAACATGCATGTGTACAAAGATTATGTTGAACGATATGCCTTCATTTGATAATGAAAAGTAAAGCCATGTGCAAATAAATATATGTTATAATGAAATCTTGGGTTACAAATACAGAAAGGGTGATCTGCATTAACAAAAGCAAACTCTTTGACCATTCAAAATAAAGAATACACAATTAAACAAACTTGGTGGGCAATCAATCAAACACCAACATCCTTATCCTTCTCATGATCACCAGAAGAAGAAGAAGAAGGGAAGAGTTAACGGTATTAATTTAAAGTTCTAATAAAGAAAGGTGGATAGTGAGCTTGAGTGGTACTTGATACCTCTGAACCAGTGTAGCCACTGGCTCCAAGAACACCAATTCGTGCGGTCTTTTCAGGCATCTGCCCTTCAGTCTTTACAGGCTGCAAGCTCTGTGGCGTTGATACTGCAGAATCTCGAACGTAAAGCCGCTTCCTAGCCTTTGAACATTTTGCTTCATCCTACAAATGTGTCCAAAAATTCACACAACTCATTCCTCACTTACCCAAGTTATAAAGTCTAATCACAGAATCAATCTCAGAAAGGAATTAACCAAAAAAAAAATCGAGCACTTAAATCCTTTTCCCCGTCTGTTCGGTTGCTAAGAAAACGGTGAAAAGCAAATAAATCAAACCAAGTGAAGCACCCTCTTGCCCTCTTGAAAAAAAAAATGGAAATCGACTTGTTCAATAGTAAGTCCATTGCATTAGGATGAGATTTATTGTGGGCTTCCTTTTTCCTATTAGTTTTCTCAAAAACCAAACAGGGCTGCAATTAGTCAACCTTCCGAAAGCAACGCTGGTCGAAATAAATGGAACTGTAGGTCGCCGCCGAGCTCATTTCTAAGAAGAATCTGCAGAAAAAAGCTTCAAGCTAAAGGTTACTTGATTTGAAAAATTGAAATCAGAGACTCACTTGTCAACACACACACACATATATATACATATCGTGTATATAAATAAAGATACATGCTTTTGCAGATGGTGCATTTGCCTTTCAGAAAATGATAAGCTAGGGTCAGAATTAGGGGTTTTAAGGAATGTGAGGAAAAATGACAAACCAACTTTCACAGAGCATCAATGGCGAAAATGAAACCCTATTATACATGTTATGCTCAATTCAGAGTTTCTACAAAGCAGCACTGCCCATTTCAAAACTGGCAGAAACAAGCAAACCCAAATATCCATACAAGAGCACGACCAATTTAAAACCAGAAATCGGGCCAAAATACCCAGCAATCACATGCTAACAATACGCCATTCGAATTTCAGGACGGAATGAGAAAGAGGGGGGATGGGGGGAGAATGGAGTTAAGCAAGAAATTTTACCAGACTGTGTTCGCGGAAGATTTCTTTACGGGGTGACGAGCCCAAGCGAGGAGCTTTCCGGAGTTGAGAAGCTTAATTTGGACGGGGGTGACGACGATAGCACCAAAATCGTCTAATTACACGGCGCAATTAAAGTAAGGCAAATAGAGAGTGAGAGAACTTTAAAGAGTGGGGGGACAGGTACCTTGCTCGTTGGTATTTGAGTCGCCGATCACCACCGCGGGGTAGGTGGATTCGACAGTCAAGAAGTGGGGTGTGTATTGGTCAGTATAGTTTAAAAATTATAATTTTCATAATCGAATTGGATATTTTTTTTGAAAAAGATAGTAAAAGTTTATTTGCTTCAAAGGAATTTATATGAATATCAAAGTAATGGTAACACTAGATAAACGAAAGTCAAAACTAAAATGTCTACTCTAAACAAAACAGAGATTAACTAATCTGATCAAGAAAGTTTAAGAGAGAAGGAAAATCCATCTCCCTTCCTTCCCTAACCCAACCATATAGACAAGAGAGAAAGTAGTTTTTTATCTTCATATCTTCAAGATTGTCATGTTTTCATCTTCGAATATTCTTTTAAATCTCTCCTTCTATATTAACCAGACCAAACAAAATGGTACCATATTCTAAATGGATTTCTTATACTTTCCAAAGGGTTGTCCCTACCAAGCCAAGAGAAAGTCACTTAGTCTCCACGAGAAGCATAAGTAAACTCTAAAGCATACAATAATCAAATTCCATATCTCCGTTATCCATTGACAGTGCAATAGAAGATGTGCAATAGATTCCTCCTGATTAAGTCAAAGAATGCACCGATGGGCTATAAAATATCCTCTGAGTTTAAGGTTATCTATGGTTAAAATTTTCCCCCTAACTGCACACCAAGTGAAGAAAGTCACTCTAGAAGGAATATTTTTGTTCCAAAACTTTGTTCATGGGAAAACATCTTTTGGGTCCCGTTGTAGGTATTGGTAGAAAGACTTGACAGTGAAAAATCTTTCCCTAGACATGTTCCAAACCATAGAATCCTCAAGGTCCTCCAGATGAACAATTTTAAGCAGCTCCATGAGAGATAAATACTCACTCAATTCCCAATCATTTATGTTTTTACATAGCACCACTGACCAAGTGCAATTTCTGCCTCTTCCATCACAGTAGTCTTGTACAAATGCATCCTTATTCATTACTAGGCCAAAAATCCCTGGAAAGAGGGAGGAGAACAAACAGATTTCTAGTTGACTAAGTTGTGCTTAAAAGACCCCTCACTTTTCCCCCCATAGAAAATCCCTTTGCAGTTTCTCAAACTCTTGCAAAACTAACGCAGGAGCTTTGTATAGGGAAAGAAAGTAAGTTAAAAGGCTGGAAAGCACACTCTTAATCAGTGTAACTCTAGCTCTAGCTGAGAGGTATCTAGACTTCCATGCCGCTAATCTATTCCTGCATCTTTCTAAGACAAATTTCCAAACAACTTTAGATCTTGATGGTGCTCCCAAAGGCAAACTTAAGTAAGTAGTTGGGAATGTACCAATTCTGCATCCCAAAATAGCTGTCATCTCTCGCAGATAAGTAGAAATACCAATTGGAATCACCTCTGATTTACTCAAATTAATTCTCATACTAGTGACAGCCTTAAAGCCCAACAGAGTGCAGCGCAAGTGTCCCAATTGTAGCTTGTCTGCACCACAGAAAATTATAGAGTCATCTGTAAAGAGTAAATGAGAAATGCTGGTTAATTCACTGGCCCTATTGCTGACCGAGAAGCCATCTAACAGCCCTACCTCTTCCACTTTCTACAGCATTTTGCTAAGCACCTCCATGATAATTATGAATAAAAAGGAGGAGAGAGGGTCACCTTGTCTTAGCTCTCATGATGATGCAAAGAAGCCAGCTGGAGAGCCAATGATCAAAAATGATAATCTAGCTGTTGAAATACACCATTGAATCTACTGACACCACCATTGAATCGAATATTTTTTAAAATAAAAAATGATAACTAAACCGATTAAATAATATGTATTAACCAAACATTAACTGAATCAAATTATTTCGGTTTGATTACGGTCGATTCTGTTAAATAAATTTATAAATTTAAATATATTTTTTTATAATTTAATTATAGAGGTAAAATAATAATTTTTTATTATAAGTTCAACAAAATGTCATCGAAGCATTAAAATTTTAAATTTCAAATTATAAAAGCCAACATATATTTCCATTAAATCATAACTAAGAATATAAAATTCATAATAAAATTAAACAGAAACAGCTTGAATTTAAAAAAATAAAATAAAACAAAATAAAAAGACCTTTGGCTGACAAGGAAAATAATATCTACTTAGATGCTTCAAATTAGTTCGGGAAAGAGTTTAAATGAAATAAAGGGAGATTATAAGGAAATACGGGTGAAAAACCAGTATGTATATTAAAAAACTTGAATAATATATTTAACCATGAGAATTTTAAGAGCCATGAAATTTCAAAAATTAAGTATAGTTAATATTATAATTATTTGTTAAACGAGTACCAAGCAGAAATCTGGCCATGCTTTAATAGTTTGTTTGTAGATTTCAAAAGTCAAGTGTATTCAAAAAATAAAGCCAGTTAATTATGTATACATATATATTAAATATTAAGTATTTTAATTCGGTTAGTTCAGTTTATTTGATTTTAAAATTTCAAAACCATAACTAAAACCAATAACCGTTATTATTATAAAGATTAACCAAATCAACCGTTGTTAAAATATTAACTGAACCAAACTTATTAAATTTGATCGGTACGGTTCGAAAATCGAATTTTGACCAAATTGTGAACACCCCTAGTCAAAAAGATGGTTGACGAAGATGGGAAGAAAGGAGATTGTTTTTTCTACAGCTATTTAATTAAAGTATATAGCATCTGTCATCCAATTAAAAATAAGTGGGGAAGTACGGTTTGAAATAGTGAGTTTGACTAATACTAAAAACGTCATTTGGAAAAACGTCTTTTATAAAGCACTATTTCATTTAGCATTTTTAAATTGAAAGCGCTGTATCGTACAGCATTTTTTCCATTGTGGATTTTGCTAAAATCGTTATTTCAAATAGCGCTTTATGGATCCTAAAAACGTTTTTTCAGTTAGCGTTTTCTACGTTTGGCCATTTTAAACATTCCTCTCCCTCGTTCATTTTTGAAACCCCACTCTCTCTCTATATCTCTCTGTCTCTCGCTCTTCTAGGACCGGCGACCTTATTCTGCCACGCCGCCACTCCTCGCGGTCATCGCCAAACTCCTTTCAGCTACAAGTAATATACATTATGATTTTTGATCCACAATTTTTGTCCAAAAACCTTTAGATTTGAAATTTAAAAACCCTCTCTATTGCTTGATACTCTCATATATATAAACTCCTAACCTCTTGCTAATTGAGACTGGCATTTGAGATTATAAGGGATCGAACTATTTACATATTCAGTGTGTTTTTTTTTTTTTTGACAATTAATGTGCTTGTGTTGGTGTGATGGTTTATTGATACATTAGGTACAATTCGGTCTTGAATTATGATCCAGATACCTTTCATTGACAAATAATTTTATTTACGCAATTAAAATTATTCTATTCAAATTTTATTTACACAATTAAAACTATTTTATTGCAATTATGCAAATACATTGAATTGAATATACTAAAATAAAATTTTTATAGAGAAAATTTTACGGACGTCGGCTTTTTTTAGAAAGAGAAGCTTTGGCCTTGAGAGCCTTGAAGGGGCGCTGGTTTGAATGAGAAAATGGGGAGGGGAAGGCCCCTATTCATAGAAGTTTTGTTCGATAAAAGGTTTTGCTCGTTTAAACAAGCAAAAAGAATTGCCCGTTTCCTTGAACAAACAAGTTTGCCTGCCAAAACGAGCAAAATACTTTGTTGTGACTATTTTGCGGTCATTTTTGCCTAACAAGATGAGCAAACAAGTTTGCACAGAGTCACTAGTTAAGATGTTTGCAAAACAAGTTAGGCAAATAAGTTTACAATTCAAAACAGGCAAAACAATTTGCCAAACACCTAGTTGGTGAGGTTTTTGGTGGGTAGGCCAAAAAGAATGTCAATTTGGCTTGAGCCATTGGCTCGGGCCATGTCTGGCAAAGTTTGGATTTTGCCCTGACATGTTTCGACTATTCTAAGACTTTTGGCGCAGTTTTTAGGAGCTTCCAAGACCTCTCAAACAATTATTGGAGAGAATCAAACCAATTAGGTCCAAATTTGGTTTAATTTGAATTCTCTAAGACTAAATTATGTCTATTTGAAAATTGCTGTTTTGAAACGGGCTGAAATGGAGGTAAGGTTAGGCAATCTTTTGGCCTAACCCTTAGAGGCACCACCAGACTGAATCCTCCTATCACTTTCAGGTATGAAAAATCTAAAAATGCCATTGGTGGGACTCTGGGACACGTTAATGAATTTATAAAAAATTAATGAATTTTGCATATGAATAGCAAAAGGACCTCCTAAGATTTGACTTGTCAAACTTAACTATGCCATTACCTCAGGAAATAAACCCTTAACATTTGTGTGCAATTTGACGACATTCTGACTTTGTTGGATGCTTAAATTGTGTTTAAGGCTCCAGTAGCTCCCTTCTTACTGGTAGATGTTATTTTGGGTCAACAAGGCCTGGATGACCTATGGGGTTGTATTTTAGCTGTTCTGAGCCCACCTCTATGTTATGTGACATCATGGGAATTCATGTGTATTTTTATACCTTTCTAGCTTGATCTAGGTAGTCTAGTCAATATTAGTCTTCGAGTACGCCAGTAAAGGCCATTCTTAACTTCTGAACCGAATTGACCTTTAATTCTGGATTCTAGCTCTTTTGTTGATATAGAGATTTTCCATTTCATGTCTTACACATGCTTGTGCAGTTTGGCAGCCTTCAGCCATGATCTAGTTTTCAGCATGGCTTTTCCCTAACTCTAAGGGTACAACTGACATTTTGTTAATTGTTCATTTTTTTGTCGAATCTTGGCACTTCAACATATCCTATGATTAAGAAAACTTAATTGGTAGAGCGCAATTCAACTAAAAGTATTAAACACTATAAATATTAAATGAGAGGGCAGATGTCAACAAGCTTATGTGTATTTTATTTTTTTTTTTAAATGACTAAATTTATCCTCTTACATTTTAAATTTATTTTAAATCATAAAGAACAAAAAATATTAAATTAACAAAAATTAAAAAAAAAAAACTAATCTTCCCAAACTAAGCCTAAAACTTGACCAAGAAGAACTGCAATTTAGTTAAATTTACCAAATCTTGACCATAAATGTAATTTACCCATGCAGGAAACTCTATAAATAAACTACTAACACTATCAAATAGGAAATTCTTTAAATTATCAGGCAAGTGTAACAAGAATAAAAAAATAAAGCAACTTCATGTTAAATGAACTACGTATTACCTCTTTTTTCCCCTCTCACTATATTTTTGTTTCTAACATCAAAACTAAGGGTGCGCTTGAAGCACTAAAAATGTGGAAAAATCTTTGAAAATCTCTAAAAATCTTTAAAACTTTTTAACACATTTTGCCTTCTTTTCATATATATTTTGATATCCCAACAAAATTTTACAAGCCCCAATAAATTTTTATAAATGTTAATAATATTTCCACAAACCCCAATAACTTTTGTACAAATTCCTAAAACTTTTCAACAACTTGCAAAAAAGTTATGACGTAAAATCGTTTGAATGAACTAAAAAAACTATTCGAACAGATTTAAAATCCAAAAAATTGACGCAAAAGTGAAAAAGTTTCTACTGGAATTCGTTCCAAAGGCATTATTCAGCTCTGAAAAATGTGATTTGATGGCTGATTATACTATAAAAAGTACAATTATAAGCTTAAATTTGAGAATTGTTATGCAAATTGCTACATTTAATGAATGGAAATGTAAATTTTCTTGTAGTAATGGAAATTTTGTGTGATTTGCATATATTTGAGTAGAAAATCACTGAAATTGGACTAGAAGAAGTAAATTCAGCAAAATGGTTCGAACACACATTTGAACCATGTTAAGTTCGAACATTGGTTCTAACCACAGAAGCAATATAAAGAAAAGAAGAAGAAAAAAATTCTAACACTATGTTTGGTTGGGTGGATGGAAAAGGAGGGGGATAGAAGATCCGCTTCCATCCTTATGAATTATCCATGAGAAAGGAAAGTGATTTCCCTCTAGTTGTTTGGTTGAACATAAAAAATGATAGAAATTAGGAAACGTAACTACTTTCTATTGTTTGGTAAAATGGAAAAAAAAAGAAAAGAAAATAAATCAATCTTTTTGGTTTTTCCATTTTGCCCCTACCAATTTTTAAAATTTGGGTGTTTGATAAAATATCATGTTGTCCCAAATAGCAACACTAGAGGGGGGTGAATAGGGTTGCTTAAAAATTTTGCAAATAAAAATTTCAACCCTAAAACAAGTATGTCAAGATGAATATGAAATGCACCAAAAAAAATTATTCAATATTTGTGAATGAAGAGTGAGTGCTAGTGTTTACAATAAATATAAAGAGAAGGGAAGAGAAGCAAATACAATCAACAAAGGGTGTGCCAAGGTCTAGATAAAGGAAATTGCTTGAGTCTCAAAAATGTGTTCAAACCTTTGTTCAAATCAGATTCTTCTTCGAACACTTGTTCGAACTAACCTGCATTTCAAAACTTTGTAATTCTATTATGATTTGAAAGGGTATTTGGCATTTTTGTTTTATACTATAAATATGAAAGAGTAAGGTCATTTCGAAGAGCTCATTTATACGTATAATTCAATTTGTATAGATTTTCATTGTAGAGCGAGAATTTAGAGAGAGAAAGTTGATCAAGTTTCCATTTGAATTAAATTTTGTTCTATAATTTCAGATTATAAGTAGAACTCTTTTATTTTCAAGTGATTTCCCTTCAATTATATGTGAGTAGATTTACTTTTTGGATTCAAGGTAAGTTTTATAGTTGATTTATATATGTATTTCAAGATAATGGGTTTAACATAACATTTTTCTTGTGTTCAAGGTTCAATGTACATTTGATTTGGATTTTTCTTGATTTTGAGTTGAGATTTCAGTTGAATTCTAAATTTATATAATTTATAGCTATTGCTTATAGAATTTTAGTTAGAATTGTCATGCACTTCTAGTAAAATTGTATGATGATTGTTAGTTTTAGCTTTCATATGTATGATCTATAGCCTCTACATGTTAGATGTTTGATTTGGAGTCTCAACAAGACTTTGTGCTTAATTTTCTATTCAAATCAATTTTGAATTGTTCCAACATCGTTTTTATATCGAAATATATTCGATCTACCCTTTTAAAGTGTAGATTGAATAATTTAAATCTTTGAAATATTATGTAGATCATTATAAACTTGTTTTGGATCCAAAATTTTCATTAAATTGTTTAACAAAAAGTTCAAACACATTCACCATTTCAAAACCCAACTCAACTTCTACCATTTACTGTGAGATCAATTTTTGTTTGAGAATTTTCTGAATTGTTTTGTTCATTGATTTTTGCTTAAGGCCCTTTGTGGACACGATTCGGTACTTACTGGTTATTGTGCTTCAAGCTTAGGCGAATTGATCCTTACCACAAATTGTGCACTTGTTGGGTAATCCCGTTCCAATTTCTTTTAATTTCAACATTGGTAGATTTTTAGATTGAAAAAAGCTAGTGATAGTAAGCATTTATAAATTGCTCTTGTTTGTGCATTTGTTGCATCTTGTGTATACATCTTAAATCTGGTAGGATTGTTTAGTCTATTTTGCATCCAAAACCTCAACCTATATAAGAATTCATAGAGTTTTCATTGACTTCATCATCCACATCATCTAAACTATAATCACCATCATCTTCTGTTTCTATTGAGTTAGCATATCTCATGGAGAATTTGGGAGCTAACAATGGTCCAAATGGACCTGAGGCTATTGCACTTTTGGATGCACGACCCTTGAGGGAGTTGGTGCATCCAATGCGACAAACTACCCCTTCTTGCATCATTCTCCCTCTAAATCAGAGGAATTTTACTTTCAAACCTAGCACAATACAATTGTTACCCATATTTCATGGTATGACTCAGAGAACCCATATACATACGTGAAGGAATTTGAGGAGGTGTGTGATGCATGCATGGATCAAAATGTTAGCAAAGACACCATACAGTTGTGGTTGTTTCCATTTTCCTTGAAGGATAAAGCCAAGATATGGTTCAATTTCTTGAAACCTCGCTCCATTAGCACATGGAGAGAAATGCAAGTGAAATTTTTGAAAAAATACTTTCCTATTCACAGAACATTGATAATGCAAAAACAAATCATGAACTTTGTATGCCAAACGGGAGTGACAATTTTCCATGTATGGGAGAGGTTCAAGGATTTGTGTAATGCATGTCCTCATTATGGTTCCAATTTGGTGATTGTATAGTTTCTTTTATGATTCCTTGCCACCCGAACTTAAATAGTTAGTCGATACCATGAGTAATGGTTAGTTTCTTGATAAGTCTGTTGAGAAATCTTATGAGTTTTTCGAAGAGCTAGCTGAAAACACTAAGGCTTGGGAGGTATTATCACCTACACATTTATAGTCTACAGTAGCATAAGCACAACCTAGTCAGAAGTTAAGGTTGAATGAGAATAATGATTTAAGTGCTAAGATAGCAACTCTTACTAGAAAGGTGGAATTACTAGAGACTAAGAAGGTGAAAATGGTTAGTGAGAGGGAAGTAAGATATGTCATATGTGAGGTGTCGATCATAGCACCGATGATTGCCCCACTATGCCAGCTTTTAAAGAAGTTTTGTACAGGCAAACTTCAAACAGCAACACCTCACATACTTTCCCTAAGCAATACCAAAGTCAACCCTAGGCTTAGTGAGGACTGGCCCCACTTCTTAATTAGTATGACCTTAGGTTGAGAAATCATCCCAACTTTTCGTGGAGAAATGATCAAGTTAGTGCACCATATCCTTCACAGTTTAAGTCAAACCATTCTCAAAGTCAAGCCTAAGGTCCGTCCTTTGGTACTTTCCAACCTCAATATAAGAAGTCACCATCAGAAGATACTTTTCAGCAGTTCATTCAAGGTCAAAGAGGCATTAATAATCAAACTGCTAAGAATTAAGAGCAAACCAATAGAGCCATTGAGGACATTAGGAAACAATTGACTAAGCTTATATAAAGTCAGAGTTATGCTGAAAGGGAAGATTGCATTCTCAAACCATTCAAAACCTCAAGGTTAAGTTCATATAAGCGAGACTTTAGAGGAGAAGTCGAACCAAGAGTATGTTCAATCAATTACCACATTAAAGAGTGGGAAGCTGATTAAAAGACCAGATGACCCTAGATTGCAGAGGGTGAATGAGAAATAAGGAATGGTGTATAGAGAGAAAGAGGAAAGTAGTGAGAAAGGTGAGCCTAGATTTGAGAAGGGAGGGAGTGATGGTGATGAGGAAATAAAGAATGATTATGTTGTGGAAGAAATGATAAGAGATGAGATAATTAAGAAGAAAAAGAATAAAGTTGAGATAAGGATGAGAATAAAAAGAGAGAGCAAGTTGTAGAATTCCAACCTCGACCATCCTTTTCAAGCCAATTGAATAAGTCGAAAAAAGAGTTGTTGAATCCTAAAATTTTTGAGGCTTTTAACTAAGTAACGATCAACCTACCATTGTTAGATGCCATCAAACAGGTCCCTTCTTATTCCAAGTTTTTGAAAGATCTTTATACTGTCAAGAGATGATGAGTGTTACGGAAAAAGCTTTCATGACAGAACAAGTTAGTGCTATTCTCCAATATAAGACCCCACCAAAGTACAATGACCTAGGTTGTCCTACCATTTCATATGTTATAGGAGAGCATAAGGTTAAACAAGCCCCATCAAATTTAGAAGCTAGTGTAAACCTTCTTCCTTACACAGTTTAACAACAGTTAGGTTTGGGCGAGCTTAAACTGACAAGAGTAACTTTGCAATTAGCTGATAGGTCAGTTAAAATTCCTAGGGGCATTTTAAAGTATGTGCTCATTCAAGTGAATAAGTTTTGCTATCCAGTGGACTTTACTGTTTTAGACACTCAACCTACTCCTCAGGGTTCCACTCCATTGGTTTCCATCATCTTAGAAAGACATTTCTTAGCAACTACCAATGTTGTCATCGATTGTAGAAATGGTATCATCAAGATTTCTTTTCATAATTGACAGTAGAGATGAATATTTTTCAAGTCACCAAACAACCGATGGATGAGAAGGACATAAAAGAAGTAGATTTGATTCAGATAGTTATAGAAGAATATTTTGAAAAAGAGTTCATAAGTGATCCTTTGGAAAAGGTGTTGATGTTAGGGGATGAAGTGAATTATAGAGATGAGGTTGATGATGATGAGGTTTTGGAGGTCTTGAATCGGTTAGATAGTACACCCATTAGGTCAATAGAACAATCTAACCTGTAAAGGATCTTGTCTCACCCCAAGCTAAGTCTGAGTTTTTTGTTGTCAAACCACCTAAGCCCGATAGGAAACCACTTTCTAGTGAACTGAAATATGTATTTTTAGGAAATGAAGAATTATATCTAGTGGTAATATCTTCTTAGCTTACCAAAGATCAAAAAGAGAGGTTAGTAGAGATGTTGAGAGAGCATAAAAAAGCCCTAGGGTGGACTATAATAGATCTTTAGAGGATTAGCGCGATCATTTGCACACACTCAATATATTTAGAAGACAGGGCTAAACCAGTGAGACAACCTCAGAGGAGGTTGAGTCCTAACATAAAGGAAGTTATCAAGGGAGAGGTTTTAAAAGTTCTAAATGCCAGGATCATATATCCCATTTCTGATTCTCAGTGCCCAAGTTATCCCAAAGAAGTCTAGAGTTACAGTTATTAAGAATGATAGCAATAAACTTGTGCCCCCTAGGATTCAAACAGGGTGGTGCATGTGCATTGATTATAGGAAGTTGAATGCCATGACTAGGAAAGACCATTTTCCTTTGCCTTTCATTAATCAAGTGTTAAAGGGGGTAGTGGGACAACTATTTTATTTTAGGACATATTTGATTAACTCACATGTCATAGTTTACATTGATCACGCTGCATTGAAACACCTTCTCACCAAACAAGATTCCAAGACTAGATTAATTAGATGGATCATATTACTTTAGGAATTTGATTTAGAGATCAAGGACAAAGGAAGGGTAGAGAATGTGATAGCTAATAATCTTTCTAGACTTCCCCAACAGGACTTGACTGTTTTTGATACTCCCTTAATGAAACCTTTCTTGATGAGGAGTTGCTTCTTGTGTCTACTGTTGAGTCTTCTCAGGTTCTTTGGTTTGCTGATATAGCAAACTACTTAGCTTCAAGAGCAACACCCTCTCATTAGACTTTGCATGATAAAAGAAATTTTTTTAGAAATGTGAAATTCTTTTTCTAGGATGAGCCTTATCTTTTCAAGTACTTTCCGGATCAAGTCATTAGGAGGTGTATTCCTGATAATGAGTTTCAGAGTGTGATGAGGTTTTGCCATACTTGGGCATGTGGGGGCCACTTTTCGGCCAAAGGACTATAGCTTAGATTTTACAGTGTGGATTGTATTGCCTCACGATGTTTAGAGATGTACATGCTTTTTGCCTCACTTGTGATAGGTGTCAAAGACTTGGAGCCCTAACTAGGAAAAATATGATGCCCTTGTACCCTATCTATGTTTTTGCATATTTTTGATTATTAGGGAATGGACTTGATGGGGTCATTTTTGAATTCATTTGGCTATGAGTACATTTTGGTGGTCGTGGATTATATGTCCAAAAGGGTAGAGGCCATTTCCACTGGAATAAACGACCAATGGGTAGTGATCAAATTTTTGAAAGAAAATGTGTTTTCTTAATTTGGTATGCCTAGGGCAATAATTAATCATAGAGGGACACATTTTTTGTAATAGACCAATGGGTTTGTTAATGAAGAAATATGTGGTAGTTTACAAGGTGGGAACAGCTTATCATCCCTAAACTAGTGTTTAAGCCGAATTAGCCAACAAGGAGATAAAGAGGATAATTGAGAAAATAGTGAACCTAAATAGCAAGGATTGGTCTTTGAGAATAGCCGATGCACTTTGGGCATATAAAACAGCATAAAAGACCATTTGGGTATATCTCCTTATAGATTAGTTTAAGGAAAGGCTTGTCACTTGCCCAAAGAGCCAGAGCATAAAACATATTGGGTTATAAGACAATTCAATGAAAACATATTCCGCTAAAATGCACCATTATAGTATTTTCAGAAATTACAATTCTTTCAAACAAGATAGCTTAGTTAGGAAAATTTTTCAAGTTCAAGATGTTACATTTGAGATCGAAGAGGATTTTAAAATTAGAGGGGGATTTAGAATCACAGAGCGTGGAAGAGGATATGTTCGAATACTAGTCATCTATGAGAAAGAGCTTAGATGGCTGCATTAGCTCTGTCAGAAACAGTTCAGGAAACTTGAAGGCTATCACCAATTAGGCTGTCTCAGAGGAGGTGCCAGATCACTGGTTTGCTCAATCATTAAAGCTGGAAATAGTAGGAAGCTAGAACTACATTTGCTTGCACCATATGGAAGAAGACAAGTTAGAATACCCGAGCTATCATATGGTTCAGGTTGGAGTTTCTTATAACACATTCTCAGTAATTTTATTATGAATGAAAATGTTCCTTAAAAAAAAAAAAAGCAAGTGTCCCATGGAAGTCAGTCGGCTCTCTCTCATGAAGAAATTGTTAGGGTCCCAAAAGAGTCCAAGTACAAGACATATGCTCAGGCTGCTGCCCGTCCAATATGGCAGATTTCAAGCATTCGTAGCACTTATAATGATCAAAATATCATTATCAACTACGAAGATGAGGTAAAAAATAGTATGCTCCTGAAAATGTGCTTAGTGGGAAGATTAGGAGGTCCAGGGGAGGCCAAATTGGATGCAGCTAGCCTTTTAACAAGGGTGAATAGAAAATGGAGAACTCCAGGAGGAGTAGAGATCAAGGAACTTGATAAGGAAAGATTTCTCTTTATTTTTCCATCCAAGCAGCTAGCTGAAAAGATGAAGGAGGAGCTAGTTTTCATAAATGGGCAGCCCTTATGGTTAGATTTTTGGCATAGCTGAAATTGTTGTTCTAGAAGAGGTTGGAATGGAAAAGATGTATAGATCAAAGTAGTAGGTCTGCCTATCTTTCTATGGAATGCAAATGTATTTCGTAGTATAGGTAATTATTGTGGAGGATACATTAAATTTGACCCAGGTCTCCAGTCCATGGGTAGCTACAAATGGAACAGGATCAAAGTAAGAGGAGATGGCAAGAAAATCCTTGCATCTATCAAAATCATTGTTAGCCATACATTGTATGACTGTCTAATTTGGGTTGAAATGAGGACTTGGGTGGACTGGGCAGATCAGCACCCTGGAATTTTTCGACCATCGGAGGGTAAGAAGAAGGAGGTATGTGACCCACATGCAGACTCATTGAAAGCTCCCACTCTTGGAAATCGAAAGGGCAAGAAATTAATTCAATATGGGACTAGGAAGACTAAAGGATCTTCAAAAGCTGCTGGAAAAGTTCAATGGATACGAGTAGGTGAACAATCCAAGCAATTAATAAGAAGCCCAGAAGAAAATACAGTGGGACCTCTTGCAATAAACAAATTTGTAATTTTGAGAAGTCAGAACAATGAAGAGCAATTAATGGGAGAACCTAGCTTTGCAACACATCAGAAGAATGACAATAAAGGAGAGGAGGAAGAAATAAAGGAAATTTCTGCCACTTCATTGGATAGCTAGAAATTCTATGGGAAAAAGTATGGCTCCAGGAGAACCTTCCAACAATATTTTGGACAACAGCAGATTTTCCCACAAGCTAGCATCCCATTCAAGGAATTTCCTGGTGACAATTCTCAAACAGAAGATCCCAGTGAAGTAGGAAATAACACAGACTTTGAAAACATGATTGTCCCTTTTGAATTTCAAGAAAGTGAGAAGGAGAACATTCTTAACTGTCAACCTTTGGCATATTATAGACCAGAAGATGTATGGTAGGAGGACTCTGATCTCCTACTACTGGAGAACTATGGAAAGGACCAAAGCAAGATTTCCACCTACGTGATTAATAGAATGAAATCATTCAAAAAGATTTTGGATATATCAAGTGATGGATTCGAAGATAAGATTATGGAATTACTTCAATCAATCAAAGAGAGGAGGAAAACCCATTCCAGTGGACAAAAGAAGCAACAAAAGAGCCATACCAGAAGAGGAGCCAGGGAGTTAAGAAATTTGCAATGTTCAATAAGTTATGATAAGGAATGAAGGGAGTTCGATCTTGAATCCAGTAGTGGGGAGGAGCCAATGTCTTTATGTTTTAAATGATACCTAAAATCTTAAGTTGAATGTAAGGGGTTGCTGTGGAAAGGAGAAGATGTTGTTAATAAGATCTTCACTTAAAAAATGGCAACCAGATGTGGTCTGTCTGTAGGAAACAAAACTCAGACTGATTGATGATAACATAGTCAGATCTCTTTGGGGTGGAAGTTGGTGTAAATGGGTTGCATTGGAGTCTACAGGGGCCTCGGGTGGAATCTTAGTCATGTGGGATAGTAGGAAATTGCAGGCAGTGAATTCTGAGTCTGGTTCATTCTCTATCTCCTGTCTATTTCAGCACATTGAAGAGGAAACTGTCTGGTCTTTTACGGGAGTTTATGGCCCAATGGATAAAGTATTGAAAACTGAATTTCTTGAAGAAATAAGAGCAGCAGTCTATAGATGGAATCAACCATGGTGTTTGGGGGGAGATTTTAACATAGTTAGATGCATTGAGGAAAAATGGGGCTGTACTAAAAAGACAAAACAAATGAAAAATTTCTCAGAATTTATAGAAAAAACACAATGCATTGACTTACCCCTCAGCGGAAGTAAATTTACCTGGAGCAACAGCATCAGCAAGTCAAGTATTGACAGGTTTTTGGTCTCTTCTGAGTGGGAGGACTTATTTCCTACATCATTACAGAAAACACTACCCAGGTTAATCTCCGATCATTTTCCCCTTATATTGGATGGGGGAGGAATGAAAGGAGGCCCTAAACCTTTTTGATTTGAGAACATGTGGTTGCAGGTGGAGGGATTCAAGGAAATGGTTGCTGCCTGGTGGAACAGCTACAACTATGATGGGTCTACAAGTTACAGGTTGACTCAGAAACTTAAAAACCTTAATGGAAGAATTGAACAGTAGAAAACTCAACTGGAAAAAAAGATTCAGACACTAGATTCGATGAATGAAGCTGGCAACATCTCAGATCAAGGGAGTTAGCAGAGATAAGATAAGATAAGATACTGGAATTAAACTAGTTAATCAAAATGGAGGAAATCAGTTGGCGGCAAAAATCAAGAGTAAAATGGCTCAAAGAAGGAGATCGTAATACAAAGTTCTTCCATAAAATGGCATTTGCAAACAAAAAGAAGAATTGGATTGACAAACTACAAGTTAATAGGAAGCTGACAGACGATCGATGAGTGATTAAACAAACCATAGTGGAATTCTATAAGAATTTGTTCACTGAAAAAGAAAACTGGAGGCCTAAGGTAAATGAGATAGAATTCTTAGAACTGAATCTACAGTCTGCAGAAAGCATGGAAACCCTTTTTGCTGAATCTGAGGTTTATTTAGCACTTATGGGCCTAAGTGGAGATAAGGCCCCTGGCCCGGATGGTTAGACTATAGCTTTTTTTCAAAATTGCTGGAATATTTTAAAGGAGGATCTAATGTCTGTTTTTGTAGAATTCCATAGCAGCTGCAGATTTGTTTGTTGCTTGAACTTTATTTTTATTGCACTGGTCCTAAAAAAGAATGGTGTAGTAGAGACAAAGGATTACAGGCCTATCAGCTTGGTGGGAGCAGTCTATAAAATTATATCGAAAATATTAGCTGGCAGACTGAAACAAGTGATGGAAAACCTCATTTCTAATTCCCAGTATGCTTTTGTAGGGAAAAGACAGATATTGGATGCCATATTGGTTGCCAATGAGATTTTGAACACCAAAATAAAGAGTAAGAAAACTGGAATAATATGTAAACTGGATTTAGAGAAGGCTTTCGACCATGTAAACTGTAACTTTCTAATTTATTTGTTGAAAATGATGGGCTTTGGTAACAGGTGGTGCCAGTGGATAAAATGGTATATCTCCACTGTTAGCTTTTCCATTGTGATCAATGGCTCTCCTGAACGATTCTTTGCTGTATCTAGAGGTCTAAGACAAAAAGACCCCCTTTCACCTTTTCTCTTTATCTTGGTAATGGAAGTGTTCAGTAGGATGATGCAAACAGCTGAAAAGGCAGGTTTTATTGAAGGTTTCACAGCAGTCCCCAACAACACCAATCTCAGAATTTCTCACTTACTATTTACAGACGACTCCATAATCTTTTGTGGTGCAGATCTATTACAATTAGGCTACTTAAGATGTATTCTCCTGGGATTTGAAGCCGTTACAGGGCTGAAAATTAATCTCAGCAAATCTGAGATCCTGCTAGTGGGATCTTACTTAGTCTTGGATGAACTTGCTGCTGTTTTAGGCTGCAAAACAGGTTCCCTTCCCACTGTCTATTTGGGCATGCCACTGGGAGCCAAATTAACCTCCAAACTGATCTGGAAACCTGTACTTGGAAGATGTAGGAAAAGACTAGCTGAATGGAAAATTAGCTACTTATCAGCTGGGGCAAGAATCATTTTGATCAAAAGTGTACTTTCAAGCCTTCCAACTTACTTTTTTTCTCTTTTCCCTGCCCCAGTTTCTGTGTTAAAGGAGTTGGAGAGACTGCAACGTAATTTTCTCTGGGGAAGAACTAAAGGAATCTTCAAACATAATTTGGTGGACTGAAAATTTGTATTTACTACTATCCAATCGGGTGGTGCTGGAATAAGGAAGCTGAGGGTGCATAATAAAGCTTTGATGGGGAAATGGCTTTGGAAATTTGCTCATGAAGACTCTAGTCTATGAAAAAGATTGATTGTAACCAAATATGGGGAGAAGAAAGGTGGATGGTCAGCTGAGGTTTCCAACTCTTTTGGCACTAGCATATGGAAATGTATCAGGAAGATTTGGGACAAATTTGACAGCTGCATCTCATGGAAAGTAGGAAATGGTGACAGAATTCTATTTTGGAAACACAAATGGTTGGAGGTTGGCAGTTTATTAGAGATATTTCCTGAAATTTATGCCATTGCATCTGACAAAAATGCCTTAATTTCAGATTACAACGCTGGTTATGGACCGAAAAAGTTTGGAACATCCAGCTGCGGAGAAACAAAAATGACTGGGAACTAGACAGCTACGGTTCATTGATGGAACTCCTTTATTTTTTACAAATGGAAGACAAAGCAGATGCATTGATATGGAAGAAGACACAACATAAGATGTTCACTGTGAAATCCTTCTACCTAACTCTGCTGGGTGTTGAGAAGGAAGCTTTTCCTTGGAGGAAATTATAGAAAACTTTGGTTCCTACAAAGATCATCTTTTTTTCTTGGTGTACAACAAGGGGAGGATTCTTACCATGGATAATCTACAACTGAGGGGTTACTCAATGGCTAATAGATGTTCTCTATGTCTCAATCGTGAAGAATCAATTGACCATTTGTTCTTTCATTGCTCTTGGTCAGCCGAGCTGTGGAGTCTTACCCTCTCTTGTTTTAGAGTCCATATGTATTTTCTTAAAAATCTAAAGAACTTTCTTTTAGTATGGTGAGGACAACAACTGGGAAAGAGGAGGAAGAAGATATGAAATTTGGTGCCTTTTTTCTTATTTTGGCTGATATGGAAAGAAAGAAATAGGAGGATATTTGACAACATAGAGAGGACTGTTTTACGTGTCAAAAGTTTATTCCTCTCTTGTTTATATAGTTGGGTAGAAGAGGGTAGAGAGATTGAACTTTGTTCTTTTATGCAATTTGTTGCTAGCATGCAGTGAATTGGGAAAGCTGTAACTTGTTCCTTTTCTTTTCAGCATCTCTTCGATGCTATTAATAAAACTTATCTTTTCAAAAAAAGATAATTCAATGAAAACATAGATAAGTCCAGTACTCATAGGAAGTTGTAATTGAATTTGTTAGAAGAGATTAGACATGATACTTATGAGAACTCAAATGCCTTCAAGATCACCATGAAAAGGGTATATGATTCAAAAATTTTGCAAAAAGAGTTGTATGTAGACCAAAAGGTCCTCTTTTATGATTCTAAGCTTTATTTTTTTTTTCTTTTTTTTTCCTGGAAAGTTGAAATCAAGATTGGTTTGACCTTACGTCATTAAATCTATGACTGAATTTGGAGCATTTGAAATTGTAAATCTCTCAGATGGGTAGGGGTTGCAAGTGAATGGTCGTCGTTTAAAACCATATCTTGAAAATTTGGTGGCCAAGGTGGAATCTTAAGAGTTAGAGGATCCACCTCCATTTGCGTAATTAGAGATTATGATTTGCACTGGATAAAGGAAGATTAGAAGTAGTGGCCAAGGTAGAATCTTAAGAGTTAGAGGATCCACCTCCATTTGCGTAATTAGAGATTATGGTTTGCACTGGATAAAGGAAGATTAGAAGTAGTGTCTTTCTACATTTTTTTTTTGGTTATTTCTGTTGAAATTTTCGCTTATGTTTGGAATTTATTTTATGTCTTCTCTAATAATCTTTGTGAACTTAATGATTTTAGAATTAGTGTCATCCGAGTTGGGGGAAGCAAAGAAGGAGGTTCAAACTCAGGTTTTGTTGGTTGTATAAAAGGCTTTGACTACTTGAGGTAACTTCTATCCAACATCCTTCATGCTTTGATTGCATACATATACATTGAGGACAATGTTTATTTTAAGTTAGGGGGAGAAATCATATTCATGATTGTGGATTAAATGAATTAGTGATCATAGCATGACATGTATACCTGGTTGTGAGTGCTTGAAAAAAAAAAGTGAGAAATTTTAAGATTTTGAAAATTTTTTTGGCTAAATCTTATATCATTACTGCAATAATACCATGGCTGATTTTTCAAGGGGACTCATAAATGGGATGGATCAAAAACATCATTTTGGATACACAAGAAAAAAAGGCCACCCAGGAAGAATGACGAAACTGGGGAAAAGTTTTAATTACCATGCCTTGGCTGCTGTAAAAGAAACATTACAGAAGCCAGTCATCAAATTACAAGGTGTGATATGTTGTACCAGTATTTTATTTACAAGGTGTGGAATGGAGTCTTTTTTTAAAAATACATACATAGAAACAGAATAATCAATTGACAAAAATAAAAAGAATAAAAAATAGAAAAAGAATAGCCGAACTCAAATCTACGTAAACAACAGCTGGCAGATTAACTATTTATCTTGAATTCTCTCCAAAGTAAGCAGCATTATCGATCTAAAGCAGAAAGAAATGGAGTGTGAGACCCTCTGTTTGAAGGTTGACGGTTCTCATCTAACGCCCTTGAGCTTAATGGTGAGGTTTGTGGCACGAGCTCAGACAGCCGAATTCTTTCACTGGTAATTCTACTCTGCAAAAGACTTATTAAGAACATCTTAGTCGCTTGGCATTTCAGTCATTCCACTGAATCACCATCACTAATAAATTCACTCCAGAAAGTTCACAATACCATTGTGAAAAACAAAAGAAAACCCAAAAATTGCTATCAAAATTGCATCCTGAAATTAAATAAAAAAATGACCTTAAATTTGGCTTCCTGCAACTCTCTTTCCAATGTATTAACTTTATTCTTGAGCTGCTCGAGTGCTTCTTCAGCCACAGTGACATTAACGTCAGAAGCTGGTTTTGTTATACCCGCAGCCTGTAAATTTCATTTCAAATAAAACACAAAGTAAACAATATTTGCTTATACAGACAAAAGGTTCTCCTGGTCTAGGACTTTCTCATTTCTGTGAGGAATTGAAGAATCAAATTCAACAAACCTTTAAAATACTGGTGCACAAGCCCAACAACTTTTCTGCTAACTGCAGCCTTTCCCCTTCCGTTTCCTGTTGCAGATTGACACTTACTGTCAGGACTCATCACTCTCTGTCACACCCACACACGCACACGTGCACACGCACATGCAAAGAAGAATGTTTTGCCGTGGCCAAACTTTCTCTTCTCCCAGTACTAACCTTCAGTATGCTATTCAACCGCTGCTCCTCATCGAAATTGATATTGGGGTTTCTCCCATTAGTAACACGGAAATGAGCAAGCTCTTCCTTGACGCGCGTCAGAATAGCCTCTGTCCGTTGCAGTTTAATACTAAGGTCTTCATTCTGACTTCTCAACAAATTGTTTTCTTCCTGTTACACATTTAATAGACCTTGCTGAAAATTTTTTTTATTTTTTATTTTTTGAAGTAAAAATCATAAAGCTTGTGTTAACATTAGGAAGACAAGATAACACAAGAATGTTCATCTAACCCAAGTTGAATATAGACTCAATCAAGGCCATCAACAATCAAGTAATTTCAGATTCAAAAAGTGGTCCTTCGGTGGTATCTTGCTATCTTACTTTAATTTTAGCGTGATGATGGATCCGTTGCTGGAGATTTTGCTGCCCAGACAGCTTCTCTACTTCAGTTTCGAGCTCCATGATCTTCTTCTTATGGTTAGCACTCTCCACCTATGTAAATCAGAAGCAGATAGGCCAAATCATGTAGAATTTACGAGAAAATTCAAATTTTATGATGAGTAGTTATAATCTAACATGCAAGAAAATGTGAGACTTTCCACCTTGAACATTTCATTTTCAGCTGTACGTAACTGATCTTGCTGACGGAGTTTTTCCAAGGCAACCTGCAATGCCACCAATTCGGCCTGTTTTCTATCTATTTCCTCTAGCCATCTAGAGCAAGACCTCGAACAGATTAGACATGATAGGAAAGCAAAACAAATTGATGTTTTCTTAAATTTGATTTTCGTGGGGAGTTGCTTACCCACTTCTCTCCTCAATAAACTCATTAAGCTGCTGCTTGAGCTTCCTCACCTCCTGCTCCTGAATGATAGACAGCAGTCAATATTAATAACACACACATGCACAAACATAAAAGCTTGTCCAGTTGAATTTAAGTGTGGCTGTTGTTAATTGTACCTTAACTTGGGCTTCAACATTATGAAGCTGAGCCTTCTCGGTTAGCTTTTGCACTTGCTGATTATCCAGCAATGACTGAAATTAACAAAATAAAAAACATAATCGATAGTTTATGTAATCAATGTCCATCAGCAACAGTGACTCAATCCAACATGCACAGTTCAAATACAGGACGTGTACCAGAAGTGGCAAAAAATTAAGTAGACTTGTTGATTTTTAAAGAATTGTGAAGTAAACTAAATATCAAATAACTTAAATGAATTCAAGGGATGGGATATAATTTTATATACATACAGCATAATTGGTCATATCCAACTTTAGTCCCAACAAGTCGCGAATTACATCATGGGTCATGCTTTCTGCAGTAGCTAATCTTGCATTTAGCATAAATATCTGGAAAAGTACATGAATAAAATAGAGGTAGTGAGGTGTAATTTCAACTAAACATAATATGCAATGCCATAATGTTGCTTCAACAAGCCTACCTCTTTTTGTCGACTCGCAGCTAAGGCCTCAAGCTCTTCAATACGGACTCTTGTGGCTGTCAGTTCCTCATCCCTCTCAGATTTTATTTGTTGTGCCAGGCCCAATCCAATGCATTTAAAAGGGGATCCAGAACCCCTAGACTTCGACCCATTTTTCTCTAATTTGCTCGATGATGAATTGGTTACTGGAAAAGATGGGCCCTCAGGTTTGACATGTTCAGCCATGGCTTCCAATGCCTTGAACTGTTCCCAAGATCACCGTGAACATAATTATAAAATTGTAATAGAAAAAATAAAATAAAATAGCTCAAATCCCAGATGGCCAACCTACAAAATTCGTAAAGAAATTTAATGTAGGCTTTAGCCAGTTCAATCCACAAAATAGAAGGTTTGACCTACCTTTTGCTTGTATTCACAAGCCTGGGCCTCAGCATGCAAGTTTAGCTCCATGATATGAGTTTTGCATTGGGCAATCTGTTTAAGCCGGGGGGGGGGGGAGGAATGAGCACTCAAATTATAGAGCCAAAAAATGGAAAAATAGGTCAAGCTATTTCCGAGAGCATTTTGAGCACAAAGTTGCATATAAATACAAGGCAAAGTGAAAATCCTCACCTCTGCATCCCTGGAAGCTATTTCTCTTTCAAGAATTTGCAAGCGCTGAAGGGCTTCTTGAAGTTTTTTTTCTTTCGCATCGAGATGCCTGCACACAAATTACATGAATGCAACAGTTACGGCATGTTTCACCAACAAATTACCTTGATTAAACAATTTGCTTCAACCTTTTCATATCAGCATCACTTATTTCGACATTGTGCATCTGCTGTTTTACAGCATGCAGCTCCAATTCTAGCTCCTCTCTCTGCAATCGTTGCTGTTCAGCTTCTCCTTTGATAATGTCAACCTTACAAGGAGGAAAAAAGTGTTGTAATACCAACAGAAAAGTCTCAGTATTACTAAGAAAGACAAGATCAAGTAGTCACCTTATTTTCCAGGACATTCACAGTATATTCCAGCTCTTCCACCGACCTCTCTAACAGCTTCACCTCCTCTTCCTTCTCTTCAGCATATACTTTTCTGCTCTCAGCTTCCTATAATCATAAGAATGAAAAAAATAAATAAATAAATAAACACAAAACAAGTGAAGAAATTATTTGAAGAATGATCATGCACATTTTTTACATGTACCTCTCGAGTTTCCATAGCAATTGCATCATTTTCTTCAGCAAGAGCTTCTGCAAAATCCAATTTCTTCTTCAAGACAATAACTTCTGTGCGAAGGTCATTCCTCTCACTAGTAATTGCATTCAAATCAGTCTTCAAGGACTCAACTGTATTGTTCATTTTTCCAATAGCCGTACCCATTTCAACAAGTTCCAATTCTAAAGTTTCATTTATCTTCCTTCTCTCTGATAACTCCTCCTCAAAGGACCTTTTTGCCTCCAAGGCATCTTTGATGTTGGCTGTGAGCTCAAGATTTTGACTAGAAAGCAATTCTATAGACTCTTGTAATTTGGAAATGTCTAACTGAAGGGAGGAGATAATGCCTGTCTTGTTCTGCAATTGAGCTTCTAGTATCTGACCATTGGCAACAGCTCCATCAAGCTCGCTCATCCTTACTGCAAGCTCATCTTCTAAAGTCTCTAATGATGCTTCCAATTCTTCAATTTCATCTTTCTGGTCCTTCGTGTTAGACACCGACTCCTGCAACAAACTCAGATCAAATAACAATCCTTTCAGAACATCATCCTTCCTTGACAACTCAGTCTGAAGAGAGAAATTTTCAGTCATAAGTTCTTCAGCATAGTTTTCCAAGCACTCTAACTCTTCCATGAACTTAGATGTGATATCCAACTTTTCACTTATGACATGAAACATTTTTTCTAGTGCAGCATTTCTTTCATCAAGCACATCAAATATTCTGCAACCTACAATGTCTGCATTTTCTGCTGCCTCAACACACTGCACTGCGCTTAAGCCCAATGCAACAAGGAAGTCCAACTTACTCTTGTGCAGAGATTGGAGTTCATTTTTCAAGTAAAGATTCTCCTCTTTCAAAGCATTACTTTTGTCGATATAGATTTGCAAATTCTGGCCTTTTGAGCTTAGTTCTTCTTTAGCAACAGATTGAGAAAGTTTGAGTTCATTAATTTCAACATTTACCAAATCAAAATCAGTCTGTAAATTGGTTATACTTGTCTCCAAGAATGAAATTTTATCTCGCATTCCATGGTTTTCCACATCAACAGCATCTAGATGTCTTAAGGATACTTCAAGTTCTAATTTCTTCTCTTCCAAACTTTGAAGGACAGAAGAATACTCTGCCTTCAATTTCCTTAACTCAATCTCCAGCGACTTGTTTTCCACCTCAAGACAGCTCATTTTGCTTAGCTCCACATCTTTCATCTCCAACTCATTTTGAATTTCATGTGCTGATGTTTCCAGCGAGAGAATGTCATCCTGTAACACTTTGTTCTGTCGATCAAGGTCAGAAATAAGGCTGGAAGAAATTCCTAGAGCCGTTTCCTTTTCCTTCACATCTTCTAGTAACTTTTTATATTCAGCTTCAAGTTTCTGAACGTGGGACAACAGTCTCATCTTCAAACTATCATTTGACAGAACAGCATCCTTCAGAAATTTAATATCTTGTTCAAGAGCCTCATTTGCTTCAGCCATTTGTGTAATTTCTAAATTTCTTTCGTTGATCTTTGACAGCAAATCCTGACTCTCCCTTTTTGCATCTTCAACTTCATTCTCAAGAAAACCAAACTCAGCCTGCTTATCCAGTGAGATCCATTCTTTCAATTCTGCATCAACTAAGAGAAAAATCATCTCTCTCTTGAAGTTTTCGAGAATTTCAGAACAATTTAAGTTTTCCTTTTCAGCATTTTCTCTTTGGAATGCCATCTGTCTGAACTCTGAGGCCACGATAAGCAATTCAAAGTCTTTTGCAGAAATGTCCATCATGAAATTCTCCTCCTGAGATTTCAAGACTTCATCTCTACCTTTCAGAAAAGTTTCTTGATCCAGTAGTGATGCCAGCATGTTTCTATTACTCAGGTCTAGCTCTTTCATTAACATGGCAAGCTCAGAGCCCATGTGATTAGATCTTTGCAACATTAACTCCTCTTGCAGTTGCAAATCCAATATTTTCTCATCAAAACTGGTTAGCTTGATTGTGAGTTTACCAGTTTCATCTTCTTTCCTTGAGATACGATCAAAGCCATTCTTAATGTCAGCCAGTAATTTCCCCTGAAGGATTCTACACATTTCAAGCTCTTTTCTGGATTTGAAATTGTGCTGCCTTAACTCCGATATAACAGAGTTTGATTCAGATAGCCCATGGTGAAGCAAACCATTCTCTGCATGTAGCCCAGTTACGGTTTCCAACAATAATCCCATATGACAAAGATGCAGCACAGAGACAGCACAATCTTTTGCTACAATTTCAGACCAGATGTCCTCAATCCATGAATGCATCAAGTTCATTGAGACTTCAAGTTGAGATTTCACGCAGAGAAAATCGTTGAGGATAGACATAAAATCTTCCTTAGAAGTGATGTGGATCTGTGCAATGACACCTTCCAGTTCCAAGACTAGCTTCTTCATTTGTATCAAATCTGAATTGCTTTGTTTTTCAAGGTTTTCGTAATGCAAATCCTTCTGATCATTAGCAACTTGCAAGCTTTGTACCTCTCTGACTAGGATATCCTTCTCGTTGATTAAGGTGGCCTCCATTTTCTTCAGCTCTTCAATCTCAAGCTTCAAGGTTTCATTTGCTATCAACAGCTCATTTACCATAAAATCTGCTTCCTTGATGGTATCTTGGGCCTCTTCAAATTTATCAAGAATGCAAGAAGCCTCCGCTGTTTTCTGGGCTGCAGCAACCTTTGCATCACCAAGTTCAAGCTCTAGTGACTACAGAAAATCGAGAGGGAGAAGGGACAACAAAAAAGACTTTTAGGTTCTGAAAGATGTAGAATCAGTGGGGAATTAAATTGATACATAGATTCATCATCAACAATATGAATTTTATTAAAACATAACAGGGAATTTACAACTGGCAAATACAGCGGTGGGGAAAGAAATATTATATTTATATACTAGTGAATGCCCGTGCAAAACACGGACACCCATCACCTAATTTAGTCTTAAAATTTTTTAAGTTTTTTTGGTCTTATTTTTACCAAAAATTATTTTTTTAAAAGTTATAATTTTTAAATATATTAATCACATTTAAAAAAAAATCATATCTATTTAAGTAAAAATTATCTATTTAGATAAAAAAAAAAGAATGAAAAAGGTAATATTTTTATTTTTTGACTTTAATTAATTAATTTATTTTTATTATTTATTAAAATAATGCAATAATATATATTACATATTAATTTATAAATTTATTTATATTATTTATTAAAATAATTTATTATAATAAAATATTTGAATAAAATAATTTATTTTTATATGATATAACAAAAATGGATAAAATTTTAAAATTGACAAAATATTTGTGAAAAAAATAGAGTGAAAAAATATTTTTTATTTATGTTTTTTGTTTAAGTTTTTATTTTTTTGGAAACAAAAAAACGTAAACAGATTTAACAAATATATTTTTATTGCGAGTTTACAAAATTTTAAAAACATAAACAGAAAACAAAAACATTACCAAACGGGACCAAAATAAATCTAAATGAAAATTTATAAAAATAATCTATAAAAATAAATTTTACTAATTAAAAGAGACTGAAGTATTCCCACAATGTTTGATAAAAATATAAAAGTATAAAATTTTATTATTTAATTTAAAATATTAATTTAAAAACTTTTATATATAAAGTATTAAAAAATATGAGAAAAATGAAAAAATATTTTTTATACAAAATGAACGAAAAGTCAATTAAAGTAGAGAGTAAAAACGTTAATTTAAATATTTAATGGTTAAAAATAATTTCAAATTAAAATTGTAATAAACATATTTAAATATTATTTTTTAAAAATAATACATAGCCTTTGTATAATCTCTTGAGTTTATCATAAAATCTTGAATGCACCAGATGATCAGATACAGAGGTGGCCCAGGGGGAGGCTAGTGATGCATAAAAGAACGAGCGGTTAGCTAGCTAAGCTCTGCAATGTGAGAATACTAAACACTGGGGCAACTGTGCACAACAACAAAGCATAAATCATCCAATCACACTGGCCAGATCGATACGTCCCCCTCAATGTGAGGGGCTCTGTACGCCACGTATCCAACGATTAAGGGTGTGTTTGGAATTGTATAAAATTGTATAAAACTATAAAAGTTAATGTCTCGTAATTTATACAGTGAGTAGAGAATTTAAATTTTATAATCTTGTAATTCGTATTTGTAGAGATTTATAGAGTTTTGATTATTTTGTTTTATTTTGTTGAGCTCCAAATGGAGCCTAAACTGATTGTTGTGTTTTATTAAATAAATTTGTAAAATAAATTTATATAAAAAATTATAAAAATAACTTATATAATCTTTAATAAATATGTAAAATTTTAATGAATATTTAAAAAAAATTAACAAAATATGAGAAGAGTAAAAGATTGTGTTTTCATATAAAGTGAGAGAAAAGATAACTAAATTAAAAAAATAAAAAATAATTCTAACAATTGATTAAATTCAATAATTAAAAATATCTCAAATTTAAATTTTGTAACTTTTTATCTTAAATTCTGACACAAAAAAGTATAAAAGTACATGTATTTAAATTTTTAAATTTTAAATACATTTAAATTAAATTTTTTCCATCAAAAAATTAAATTTTTAAATAATATTATTTTTAATTTTTAATTTAAATACATTTTTATTTTCTCTCTCTCTCTCTCTCTGTCACTCCCTCACACCCCCTCCCTCCCTCCCTCCCTCTAAGGATGTCAACGGGGCGGGTATGACCTTCCCCATCCCCGTCCCCGTTTAACAATACCCTTATCCTTACCCATCCCCGTTTCGGGGAAAAAAAATTTTCCCATACCCGTCCCCACAAGGTAATGAATGCCCCATCCCTGTCCCCGTTTACTCGCCAAGTATACTAACTACTACAAATTATACACTATATGTATAAAATAAATATTTAAAATTATTATAAATATTATATATATTAAATAAAAATATATATTACATATATATATTAAATAAAAAGTAAAAAAATATACAAATATTTGACTTTGACTGGTGCAATTAACCAAAGAGGAAGAGGCCTTTATTTATAATCTCACAAGACCTCCACTTCTTTGTGAGAAACCAATGTGAGACTTCCAAAGGAGTCACCATGCCAACAAAATTAACAATAAATATTTAAACGGGTACAGGGCGGGGTGAGGACTATTGTACCCGTCTCCGTTCCCGTACCCGTTCGGGTAACATTTCAAATCTTCATATCTGTCCCCGTCCTCGCTATTAACATCCCTATACCCTCCCCGAACAAGACAGGTGAAGCGGGTACCCATCGAGTACAGATATATTTGACATCCCTACCTCTCTCTCCCGTCACTCCCCCCAACCCCCTCTCTCTTCTGTCACTCCCCCACCCCCTCTCTCTCTCTTCTGTCACTCAGCGCCAACCTGCTGCCTCTCTCTGTCTCTCGCCAGCAACCCCCTTCCCCCTCCCTCAAATATTGCCATGTCGACATTGTGTATATGTGTATGTTTGTGAAAAATGCGGCAACTTGTGAAAGAAGTTTTGTTTAGGAAGAATCTCAGCCGTTCATTAATATGAAAAATTTAATCTCAACCATCAATTATAATTTGTGAGAGGGAAATTTTTGAAATGGGATATGTTTTATTATGTAGATATTGTGATGGATAAATACAGAAAGAAAAAGGTTATTAGGACAAACTCCACTTTCATTAATTCTTTAGGAAAATAAAATAGAAAAACTTACGTCTTTTTCCTGGCACCAGCAACTGCCAACTTCTTGCACAATTTCTTCAAGTGTCTGCAGCTTGTGATCTAAAGACTCCATTTTGAATCCAAACTGCTTCTCAAAGCTACTTATTGCACCTTGTAAAGAAAGCACCTGAGTCACAACACATTTAACATTCTCCTGATTCTGCTTTTCAGACATCTGGACCTCTTTTTGCTCAACACGTAGTCTGTTCATCTCTAATTGCACTCCTTTTAAGCTTTCAAGGGCTGACTCTAATTCGGTTTTCAGAAGAACTATTGTAGCATCTATATTCCTTTCACCCTTCTGAATTCTTCTAGATGTCAAGTTTCTCTGATCAAATGAACATCCTTGCAGATTATTGTCTAACTTAAAAGAGCAATCCGAAATTTCAGTGTTCAAGTCCTCAATAGCATGCAAGCCTACATTGTCATTGTGTTTGTTTGCTTCACTACCTGTCTGCAGCAAAATCTAGATACCTTTAATTAACAATTTTAAAACCCTTGAACAGTATATGATAAACAAAAAATTAAATGAAGCAAAAAGATTAGCTTACCCGTGCTACAATTTTTCCATCATTAGACATAACAACATGACTTTCCCGAGCATTATCTTTCTTGGGACTCACAACTTGCTGTGTATACTCATTAATACACGATCTAATCATTGAAACACCACTTTTTAGTTCAGTAAGTTTGTCACTTGTTTTCAGAATTTCATTTTCTTGAATTTCTTCAAGTTTCTGCTCCATAGCACGAACACGTTCCTGCTCCATGGAGAGCTGCAGTCTTAGCATACCACAACTCTCCTCAGACACATTCCGGTCCCTTATAAGAGACTGAATTTGTTTCTCAGCTCCAACAATTTCAGCAGCCTGATTGTGGAATAAGGCATCCTTATGCCTTAATGCATCAAGATGAGTAGAGTTTATCTCAGATAACCTGTTCACAATCACAAAAGCAACTGTCGCAGAGATTGATGCTTGTCGAATTTGCTCCTTCCCTTGCCTAATTTTGTTCTCCAGCTCTGCTATGGTAGATGTTTTTGAGCTCAACTGTGAAGTCAACAGGAGGATTTCTTTATCCTTTTCACTGCACTCTTGTTGGTGTGCTTCTGTTATGACCAAAGTTGCCCCTTTCAATGACCTCAGCATGCACTCCAAGTCACTTCTTCTACTGTTAGCATCTTCTAAACAGTGGTTAAGTTTTTCAATTAACAACTCCTTCTCAGATATCATTTTTCTGATCCTGCCAACCCGTTCAAAAATCGAAGTCCTTTTCTGAGGTAAGGAACCAGAAATAAAGTCAAGCTGATCAGATGCATCTTTGATTGCCTCACACCCATCAGCAAGAAAAATTTCAATCTCACTAGTCAACAATTCCCATTCTTCAGATAATGTTATCAGTTCTTTATCTTTAGCTTCTAGCTTTCCATTCAACTTTTTGTTTTCTTCAGCCATGACAGATAATTCTTTCTGCAGCTGCTTTGATTCAGTTTGCAGAAGTGCCAATTTCTGCTCTGTCTGCATCTCTTTATGATTACTTTCTTGGACTTGCTGCTGAAGTACAGCAAGTTCATCCTGCAAGCAAACTATTACCTCAGCAGTTTCGGCCTCAACTTGCCTCCGAACTTCTTCCATTTCTTCTTCATTAGATGCCTGAAATGCACGATCACTTTGGTACCACATATTCAACTTCTTGGCCTTTTCAAGAGAGTGTTGCATCTTCTTTAAATTTGCTTGCAAAGGGGAATCTTCACTTTCTGAATTCTTAAAAGATGGGGGACCTCTTAAATCTTGACAAAATATTTGCTCTTTCAAATTGGAGATTTCAAGCTCCTGTTTACTTAAAAGGTCAGCATATCGGCTGTTAGTATCCCTGAGATCTTCTATTTCATCAATTAACAGAATTTGCTGGGAATCCAGAGCTTCAATAACAGATTTTGCTTCCTGGAGTTCTGCCTTCACATCTTCGTGTTGGTTGGTTATCAACTTAAGGTTTCCTTTTGCCAACTCAAGATCTCTATTCAAACACAGTTCCCTCTCTACCATTTCTGCATGAGATGACCTCTCTTCGGCGAGAATGATCTTTAGAATATCCACCTCAAGTTGCAAGTCCATGATTTCTTCTGTGTGTTTGGTCAGAGTTTCATGCTCTGTCTGCTTCTTTTCTTCCGGACCTCTCCCAAGTGATTGATCATCTAGATGTGGATCTTCCACTATGGACACCTGATATCATGATTTTAACACCATTAGGAAAACATAAATTTGTTTGGGAACAAACAGAAACAAAAAAATAAAATATAAATCATGAAGAACAAGGATTAAGAAACATATTATTGGCTGTGTTTTATGCAATGATACAACTACAAGGCAACTCTGACACCCTCAGTAGTCTTGGAATGTTCACACAAGGGGAAGTGTTTGGGTATGTATTTCTTTGACACCCTCCATTTCTCTTTCCATCCTCATTTTCCTTCAACTTCTCTTCAAAATCAGTAGTCAGAAACAAGTAATAGAAGTTTATTTTAAACACAATTACCTTTATGACTTCAGTACTACTATCATGGGTTGCAGTGAAGTTGAATGAAGCACGTATATCTTCGATTTCTCTGCATAATACAGAGAGGTAATCATATAACTGATATAAAACAACATGAAGATGATACTAGAAGACAAAAACTTATTGGAAGAAAATGATTGCAGCACCTGCTAAGCCGGGCATTTTTCTCTAAGCAAGAGCTTAATTTATTCCTGCACTCTTCTAACTCATTGAGAGTTTTATTCAACTGAAAAACAAAAATAAAAATAAGAAGGTGAACGCAAAAGCGAGACACTAAGACATGTATTTCATAGACATAAAAGGTTAAATAATTAGGTGGAACTTCACTAAACAACCTCCAAGTGCAGTAAATCATTTTCTTTACTGATACATAGAGCTTCCTGCCATAGTGAAGGATTTTGTGAAGGTTAGAAAAGTGAATGGAGTTGAATTCCAAATTCTAAATCAGTTAGAAAACGAATTGTAAAGCAACTAAGCTTACCTGATTTGGAATATCCATTTTTGCATGGTAAAGCTGCTTTGGGTTCTCATCCAGAAAATGAACCAGCTGGAAACAAAGAATATTTAAGGCACAGAGAGAGAGGGAGAACACAACATAAAATTTTCACTCAGATTCATAAAGAGACCTGAGTCCGCAGTTCAGATACTTCAGCCAGTAGCATTTCTCTCTCTCCTTCTTCATAGAATTCTTGAAATCTGTAAATAACAATATTGATATCACTAGAAAACTAGCGAAGTATTGTTCAACAAACCCTTAATTTTTTTTTTTCAAAACCTACCTTCTAACTTGTGCTGAAAGCCTGATATTCTCCGAAGCAAAGCGAGTCACTTCTGGATTCCTATCTACTTTAACTTGAAGGAGTTGGATCTCTTCAGATAGGGCTCTGTTCTCTTCAAGTAAATAAGTATCTGCAGATATTAAGCCACCAACAAGTGATTCCATTCGTTGAATTTTGTCCTCTCGAAACTTCAGCATCATTTTTGTGCACCTAGTGTCCTCCTCTCGTTGACGAACCTGAGATGTTACATGTCTATGAGAAGTAATTAAGTTACAGTTCATAAGGCAAAGTCCTCCTCCGTTTTCTTAACGTAGTTCCCCCTTTACCCTACACCAAAAGGGAAGAACAAAAGAAGAAATGCTCACCAAACGATTTAACTGTTCAATTTCAACCTCAAGTTGCTTAGTAGAAGTTTCTGCCATCTGTTCTCTTCTCAAGGCACCAGCAAGTGTAGTCTGCAGTGATTTTAACTGACAAGCCAAGAACAAGGAAAAGATTAGTACAAAATTAATACAAGAAACTCATTATATCAATTTAATCCCCTGAAACAAAAGAAGTTAGGAATGAGCATTAAACTTATTTCAAATAGTTGATTGGGTATCAAATTGCTTTGTTTACATTATTTTATATAAATCGCATGTCATTTTGTGGAATCAACTTGAATGTGAAAACCTATATTTTCTGGTTTTTTTATACAATTAACAACCTATATACCTGTTTAGAAGATAATCCAAGAATGCCCTTAGGTTCAGATCCAGTCAGATTATCTGTTTGTTGCTGATCCATTTCAATTGCTTTCTCATCACAAGAACTTTCAGGTTCTAGTATTGTATCTCCCATGATTTTTGGACCAAATGATAGAGACCTAGATACATTCTGACGTTTGAGGGTAGAAAGCTCATCCTATTTCAAAAACAGTTGTTAGTATCAAACAAGTAAACTGACCAGGATTTTTGAATTAGAACATTAAAATTCAATCCCAACTTTTAACTGCCGTATCTGGTGTTGTAGTGCAATTACATCTCCTGAAGAATCTTCATTCACGATCGCCTTCATCATGAAGAATGGAAAAGTGCATGGTTCAAAAAGAGGGTTTTTCAAATGTCCTAATCAGGCCATACAACTTTAAGCACGTAAAATAAGCTTACATTATTCTGAATGAGTTTTGCTCGTTGGGCAAACTTTAAAGTATTCAGTGTTTCAGCAGCACAGCTGGAAGAAAAAGGAGAAAGGAGAATAAAAGAATCAGCGTGGAAGTCAGCTAGATTTCAAATCCAGGTGCTTAAGAAATGAAAGTAAAGTGCATAAAATGTATGTACCAACCAGATTGATGGGCTGACATTGGCTATTATCATTGTTTTTGAGTTTCCACCAAGTGAATCCTGAATTTGCTCTCTTGTTAAAATAAAATCACAAAAGACACATGTAACCCTGATGAAGGGGAAAATACATGATTTAGAATTCACCTGAAGAAGAAAAGTCAGCCTTGAATCTCTGTAAGGAATATGTCTTGGCTTTCCATGGGCAACGTCTACAAGCACCATTATTACATGACTGCAAAAAGAAACTGTCACCAACAGCCAAAAAAGTAAAATAAAAACAGAGTGCAGAAAATATTATGGGGAAAAAAAAAACAGTATTATATAGCTAACAAAAAAATTTGTTAATGATTGCATTACCCCAGCGTAGATAATGATTTGTTTATGTTGGCAGCCTCCTTTAAGCGTTCACCTTCGGCGCCAGAACTTTTCTGCCTGGTAAGGGATCAATAATATCAGTGATGTAGTATTATGAAACCCCCCCTCTCTCTCTCTCTCTCTTTCTCAACAAGCTTGGAAAGATGCATTACCTTTCTGAGCCCGCTAGGTCAACAAGGTTTAGCCTTGCAAATCGCAAGTTAGATGCGGCATCCTTTTCCCACCTACTTTCAATAATGCATGTAAAGACACTATGTGAACGACTGCTCTCTCTATTCATATGAGTTGCAGCGACTTTCCTATTTGAAGAACCCTATTGCAAAAATATGAAGGCTTAGAGCACCAAAGGACACACACATGCACAAAAATAGAGCGAGTGAGAGAACAAATCAAACTGGAAAAGATACGAATCAAAGGTTGGTAACCTGAGTCAGAAGCTTAAGAATATCACCCACGGTCTGCACTTCAAATTCTGAGAGATTTTCAACATACACACCCTTCTTGGTGTCCTCCCGCAGCTACAAATAATTGTAAATAAGCATAACAGAATGACAGCTATATACATATATATTTATCATTCCAAGACATGAAAGCTAATAGAAGAACAAAGCTTACTAGCAAATTTGTAGATGACGGATCAAGGAGATCAGTAATTTGTTCATTGTAGATCTCTAAGAAAGAACACTTGCAACTGTATTTCAATCTCTCGTCTCTTCGGCTTTCCTCTTCCTACGGAAGAATAAGAGAAGCATTAATTAATAGTAGCTACAGTACTTATGAAGAAGTCAAAGGTGAACGACCAAAACCAAGCAAAGAATATAGGGTTTACAGCTCTGATTCTTGCAAACAAGAATTCAAATATACGTGGAGTCATTCCGCGATTTGGACTAGGCCTAACTTCCAGTTCATCAATCTCACCGAGCATTGTGTATGTCTTCCCACTTCCAGTCTACATAATTACACTCATTCATGTCAAAAAATAAGATTTTTAACCAAATATATACAAAAGAAGTGAATTGTTATAAACAATATTTCAACACATATAGATGGATCTTCTTCAGTACGTGATGAATACGAAAACTTTCTACGGTTCAACTTGATGGAGTTTTTGGGTCATATAGATACAAAATTGTAGAGAATTATGATTTTTCCTTTTTGATCATTTTTTTTTTTTTTTGACAAAAGAAGAAAATGGGGGTCCATCCACAACATTGACAAAAGAAGAGTACGTGGAATGCATCATAACCAAGGTTGTGGAATGTATCATAACCAAGGTTGTTAAAAATCTTGATTTAAATCTTAAAATTTTATGATTTTACAATGTTAGAGTGAGAAAACTTGTTTGACCATATATAAAATTTTAATAGGAGTAAAATAGGTGAAATCTTAATTTTGGAATGTAAAATCAGTAAAATCTCGATTTTATAGGTGATTTTACCAATTTTAAAAACTGAGAGCCCGTTTAACAATGCTGTCGTTTTTTTGTTGTTATTTTTCTGTTACCATTTTTTGTTTTTTGTTTTCTGTTGTCGTTTATTTTTTTTGAAATGAAAACTGAAACTGCGTTTGGAAAATGCAAGTTTGTTTATAATTATTAATTTTTTATTTTAGAAAATATTTAATTTTATTAGTTTTAAAAAATTAATAGAACTTAATAAATTAATAGAAAATATTTAATTTTATTAATTAAATTAATATAATAAATTATTTATTAAAATCATTTAATTCAATAAATATAAAATATATTAAATTGTATCATTTATTAAAAATAATTTAATAAAATATATTTCATATTAAATAAATAATTAAATTATAGTAATTATTAAATTAAATTATTTATTTTTAAATTAATTAAATTCATTTAATTATATATTAAAATAATTTAATAAAATATATTTTATATAAATTAAATTAATTACATCATAAATAATTTAATTTAATTATGATATTTTTTTAAAATAATTTAATAATAATTATTAAATTAAACTAAATTAAAAAATAATGCAATTTAATTATTTATTATTAATTATTTTATATAAATTAATTTAATTATTAAATTAAATAAATTAACTATGGTATTTATTTCAGATAATTTAGCAATAATTAATTATTAGATTAAATTAAATTAAATTAATTTAGTTTTATTATTTATTAAAAATAATTTATATTAATTTATATAATTTATTTAATTTATTGAATTTAATTATATTATTTATTAAAATAACTTATTTTAATAAAATATTTGAATAAAATAATTTATTTTTATGTAATGTAACAAAAATAGACAAAGTTTTAAAATTGACAAAATATTGGCAATAGAAAAAAAAACCAGAGTGAAAATACCTTTTTTCTGGTTACGTTTTTCTGTTTATGTTTTCATTTTTTTTTGGAAACAAAAAAAGTAAACAGGTTTGTTAAACATGTTTCTGTTGCGAGTTTACAAAATTTTGAAAACATAAACAGAAAACAGAAACGTTACCAAACGGGGTCTAAATATTTTTGTGTAATTTTTTCAAATGAAATAGACTTTTATGGCTTTTTTTTTTCAAGTGACAGAGTATAACTGTTTCACTCGTTATTTATTTTCTTTTTTTTTTTTGTAATTTTTTTTATTCTATGACATTATTATTGAGGACCATGTGCATTGTTCCATAAAATTTATTACCGTAAATTAAATGTAGTAGTTGGGATAGAAGGTAGGAGACCTATGATAAAATTTTACAAATATATTTCAAATCCTATAAAAAATTAAGATAAAACAAAGTTAGCATATTAATATCAATTGTATAGATCCCACCAAACCTTTTAAAAGTCTCAATTATATTATTGGGTAAATGGGGATAGAATCAGATATAGAATTTTTTGTGAACGTTGTTAAGGGTTCATTTTGTTGATATCAGTCGATTTTTGTGTATGACATTTTTTTGATGTATTTTGTGTTCTCTTTTATTAATAAATTTTTTTTCTTAAAAAAGTAATAGAAGTTCTAAATGAAAAATTGTAGTATAATAAATTATATTTCATGTTATAGGCTTTGGGTAAAATCTTGCGATTTTGCAATTTGATTCTACGATTTTGAATAGAATCAAATTGAATAGAATCTCAATTTTCAACAACTTGATCATAATAATTAATTTTTAACAACTTGCAGGAAGATGCTGTAGAAAAGAAATTTAACTAGACGTGATATATTAATGGTAGATTTTCTGGTGTGAGGACATAGAAAGATGTCCCTGACTACTTGAACTCCAAATATAAATTAGATCCAAAGCCATGTTTATTTTCCATAGTGTTGAGTTTTAGTATTCGAAAAAATTTAGGTACTTAGACGATAAATCATGGGGCTGTTTGGCCTCCAACCAAATACCAAAACTTACCAAAAGTTACAAAAAGTTTGTACTTTCTTCCAATTAAATTTTGCAACATATCACCTTTACATCAAATCTTTGTACTTTTACTGTACTTTTTGGCCAACTTTTTTCCAAACAAACACCCCCCATATAGATATTGACAATAATATTTGAATGTGTGCAAACTATTTTTGAGGTTGCTACATGGAATACACAAAACATTCTGCTACCAGGAGTTCAATTAGTCCAAAACATCAACATGGATTTCCCACTTAACATCAACACTTTTGTTGCAATTGCTACCATGAGTTCACATGCAAGTCAAAGGTGAGCAAGCAAGACCAAGAGTGTTGGTACATGTAAACATGTTAGTATATGTAATGTTTTGAGCCTTTTTTGTTTATAGATAACCATCAGTGCGAATGATTCTTCAAGTACCAGTAAGACATTTAGAAATAACCAATTTCCCCAAAATACCTGCCCATAGGCGAACATACAGCTGTTGTATCCAGACAAGCAATTCTCAACCATTGGCAGACCAACCATCCTGAAAAGTGTTTCCTACAAAGTTCCCAAGGATTTTAAATCACATGTAACAAATCTTGTAACTTAATTATAGACTTTTGAAGTTCTATACAGACCTGGTCTACTGTTTCACATGCTACATGGTCAAATGTAAATCGAGTTTCTGGTTGCCCAATCCAAGTGATGCATTGTGCACTTTCTTGTTTCAAGCACCTATTGTAACCATTTGTACTTTTCTCCATGCTATTGAGAGGACGAACACGTATCAAAACCTGAAACAATAAGACACCCACCAACATAAGCACCAATCCATTCACGAAAGACCTAAAATTCAAAACATAATGAGATAGAAAAGAGGACCTTACCTGTACATTGTGCTCCATCCAAAATGATGGATCTTCTTTAAGATGAAAATGTGGAACTTCAACTGTATTAACAACAGTGAAGGAGCTACAAGAAATTGGAAGCCCTTTAGACAATGCAGCATAGTTCCCAGTGCGAGCACCACCATTTACAGGAGGTCGAGAAGCACTTGCCAGACAAAATCCCGTATTAGGAGGTTTTGTTATACTCTTGGTTGGAGTGCTTTGAGTTGAATTGCAGTCCGAATAACTCAAATTAGATCTCCCAACCATCCTAGTTGACCGAGGGGTAGGTATATTTGCAAAACCCCCATTTCCAACCCCAGCCCCTTTACTCGATTGGCTCGTATGGTCAATCATATCGCTTCTCCCCTCATCACGCAATTCACAAGCAAGTGAACAGGAATCGTTCTTCTGAAACCACCCAAATCGGTTCTTTGCTGAAACCACTGCCTTTTCCGGAGTGCGAAATGGCATTGCATTATCAGAAAGTTTACCTTTGGTGGCCTTGGTGGGTGTTCTATCAATCTTCTTACACCTAACAGCCACTTCTTGTTCTTGAATTGCGTTTAACGGAGCCCTAGTTGAGTCTGCACTGGACTGACCAGCCAACGAATCCCTAGGTGTCACTGGCACATTCTCAATTTCCTCTGCGTTGGGGTTCTTTCCGGAATTCCGGTGCAAGAACTTGAATTCCCGCGACATTCTACTATGGAGAAAAAAAATAAAAATAAAAAATCCCAAACAAGATCAGGAAAGAGAAATGGAAAATTTTGAATTTCGTAAATCTGGGAACGATAAAATGAGAGGAGAAAAGCGAAGTTACCTGAGAGATGAAGTGAGAAATAGAATTCCAAATTGACGAGCTCCTGAAATTGTTTTGGTAGAGAGAGAAGATTTCGGCAGATTCCTTCCAAGGCTTCCGACCAGAGAAATTCAAGAGTTAAATGAGATACCACTAGATCTTGATTCAAAAACACTTCTGAAGAACATCACAACTCTCTTTCTCTATGTTATTTCTCTTTCTAGGGTTCCAAGTTTTTGATTCTTTTGGACTAGAACAGAACTAGTAGTCTATTACTCTCTCTTACTCTCCGCTGTGTGTGTACTCTTGAAATCTCTGCATGGGGTTCTAAGCTCTGACAGGGGCTTTTGGAAGGTGAGTGGATGAGATGGGAAACGGACGGCCCAGATATCGTTAAGATTTTGAAATTGAGGACGCCACAAAAGTCGATCGCGCTTTAGAGTTTTGAATTCCTGGTGGGCCCAACAGAAGACATTTTAATTTAATAATACGGTAACGGCTACATTTTCAAGCATACGGCCGCTCTCTTTTGAGGAAATTTTTTTTTAATGTTATAATATTAAAAAATTAAAAAGATGTTATCCGGTCAAAAATAATTGACAAAATATTGTTATTGAAACCTCGATTTCAGCACCGTTTTGTGTGTCAAAAAATTAAATAAAATACAATAAAACTCTAATAACCTTTATAAAATACTAAAATTTTCTATTACACTTTACACATACCCACATTGACTAATTTGAAAAAAATCCTACTTTTCATTTGAAAAAAACGTGGGAAAAAGCAGAAACGATATCAATGGGCCCGTTTGGTGTCCTAACAAACAAGATAAATCACAATAAAACTCTAACAACTTCTAAAAATCACTAAAACTCTCTATCACACATTTTCACATCCTCACTTTTACTAATTTCAAAAAACTTCAATATTTTGTTTAAAAAGTTAAAAAATCTGAAAATAGAGTAAATAAGTGCAAAATTTTTTTTTGGCAATCATGTTTTCCGAATTAAAAACTTCCGAACGAGTACCATAGTGGCCAGGCCCACCAAACCGTGGGAACAGTTTGCCTTACGTCGTTCCCACGGCCTACAATTTTGAACTCCTGCAGGCAAGGATGGCTTGCGTCTGGTAAAACCAGTTCCGTGGGAACGGAACGCCTGAAAACGTTCTAACCTTTTAACGCCAGCACGAGAACCCAATCTCTCGTATACTCCCCCTCAACACCTTGACTAATACCTTGGGACTTGCTCTTCCGTGGGAACGGTTTCAATTTATTCGTTCCCACGGTTCATCCATAAACACCCGTGTCGAAAAAATCACCCCAGGGATCCTCTGTTCTTCGTTCCTCCTCTGTTCCTCCATGGCCGGCAGTGAATGCCACCTCTAATCCAGTGCCGCCGTAGCCTATTGGAAGCCAATAGGAGTATGAGACCCACCCAAATCAACTGAGGTATGTTGTTTGGTTTGTCCAATGGCTGCCTTATTTACACACGATTTGTATTTAAGCTAACTAACCCTTTCTCGCTAGGGTTTGAAGGACGAAGAACAAGAGCCTAAACTTGATCTCGCCTGGGAATTTCTTTCCAACGAATACGGGAACATACTATTGCCAACCACCAAGTTGGGCTTTTCGTCCATCTCTGCAACTCCCTCATTTCCAGGTACGCCATCTCTGCAACTCCCCTATTTCCCGATTTTCACCCATTTCTATCTGTATTTAAGGGCTTACCAATGCTGAGTAGAATTATTTTAGTGTCTTTTGGATTTGTTGATATATGAGACTTAACATTGGAACCATTTGTCTGGATCTCAATTTTGCCCATTTTTTTATTTTTATTTTTTTTTTGGTGAGTATTTTGCCCATCTTCATTTATCTTGTTCTTGATGCATCTCGGATATAAATTTTACATCAATCTGACAAAGGCAAATCATACGAAATAGGAAATTCTGATAGATAACTACATAATGAGAATTAATTAAGTGGACGTCCTCAGGGCCGGATGCACGTGGTGGCAAGGGGTCAATTGACCCCAACTGGAAACCAATTAGTGCGTACTATCTAATTATCTCCGGCATACTCTTATTTCGTGGAGTTGCAAACAACAAAAACCTGTTGGTAGAAGTAGTACCAAAGCCGAATATAAGTCTACTGCCAATTCTTGTTATGAGCTACAATGGTTGTGTTCACTGTTGACTGAATTATGTCTCAAACCAACAATACCTCCGTTGTTATGGTGTGATCACATTGGAGCTACTTATCTCTTATTTAAATCCTGTGTTTCATGCTCAAACTAAACATATTTCTCATTGGAGATAGTTATCTCTTATCGGCGAACCCCCACAAGCAATGCTCTCACTGGGGTCTATGTTGGTAACTCTATTTGCTATCAGTGGAATACAAAAAAAATGTTTAATTTCTTCTAATTAATCCACTAACTGGCAACTAAGCTTATCTATTATATTAGATGTTTTCATTCCAATGCAGTTTTAGGTGACGGATAGATACAAAACAAATTAATGATTTCATCACGACTCAACCCTTAATAGCATTGATTGGCCACTCTAACAAGAATGCTTATGCTATAAAAAATTGAAAATCTAGTTAGAATGATTATTCCTAATATATATTTGCACATTAGCTCCCTTTTTCTTTATGCCAATTTTCTGGATGATAACATTGTACATGCTACGAAATTTACTGCCAATGATACTCTATATATAAAATTAAAATTAATATAAAAACAATCCTACTAATATTTTCTTACTCGTTGTGGCCTTGTTTACTCTTAACACTTGTACATGTGATGGCCCTCATTTTACTTCGAATTGCCTTTCCCTTAAACAAATGTCTGTGTGAAAGTTTTAGGACTTTTGTTGATTAGATTAGTTAGTTAATGATTTATTTGGGTTATCGCACTTCTTCAGGTAGTAAGTTCACTCAATATTTATTAACAAAGGTAGTTGGTTATCTTTGCCAAACTAAGAAACTTGAAACCAGCTCAAGTCAGCCTTTTCTCCATTCTGTTTGGCTAAGGACCATTTCCTTCCATCAAAACACGTCGCGCCATATATATCCTTACCATTTCTATCTATATTACTTTTGTTGTACTTAGTTCCCTCACTTTACTCGCGATTTGGATACTATGATCACTCTTCCTATTTGGTGCCTTGACCAACATTTACAACCACAAAATATAGTACCTCTAACCATTGCGTATGCCTAAACTTTCTTGTTAAACGTACAAATATTCGACGATTACATAAAATTTTCGGAGCCTTTCTCCAGTTAACCCACCTAAATTTAATTCTCTGCGTAACCTCCTCACTAATCACTGCCCCAGCTTGACTAATAAGCGTAAGTATTGAACTTTTTCGTTTTTAAGTATTTTTGACCTCCAATGCTCATCATTCCTTATTTGTAGTTTTTGTTACTGTTAAATTTACAATCTGTATATTCAGGTTTAGTCCTAGTTATCCTAAATTTGCATAATTCTAATGCTTCTCTCCACACCTTTAACTTACCATTCACTTTATCCTTCATTTCGTCTGCTAAAACTATAAGACTACCAAACAACGACACCGTAATATTTCTTCTTATATATGTCTACTTAGTTTATCATAACTAAAGCAATGGTTCATAGGGACTAAACGCTGAACTATGACAAAGACATCTTGGTATAGAAAATTCACTAGTCTCCCCAACATTTGACCTCAACTAAAGCAAAGCTCCACTATTCGTATTTTGTTTCATCTCAACATGCTTAAATGTAACACCTTTACTACTCAAGGCCTACCAAAGTAATTACCCAAAAAAAAAAGGGCTATGAAAGCAAATCTCTACGCACCTGATTATAAGTTTTTTTCCTAAATCGGAACTTAATTAATCATATGCATATTTTTTCTTTTTTCCTGTCTCTCTTCATAACTCATATTAATAGGTAGCTTACTTTTATAGTTGATCTCTTGCCATAAATCGAAACTGATCATCCGTTATAGTTGCAACTCCACAAATTAGGGTAAACATGCTAACTGAAGATACTTCATTCAACAAAGCTACTACGGTTGTGACTTTGGCCCCGTTTTGATTAAGAAAAGAAAAAGATAAGTTGAGATAAAATGTGGTTTGGGGTTAATTTTGGCGCCTTTTTTTTTTCCTAAAAAGTAGCAAATCATGGGAAAGGTTTCCAAATTCGTAGCCCACAAATTCAAACCAAGTCACAAAAATTCGCGACAATGGTACTCGTTCAAAAACTTTCGACACGAGGAATATGATACACATTCGGGTTACCTAATTTCTGCTTTCCTTTTTTTTTGGCAAAATATTTAAATATTTTGCAATTACCGATGGCAAGAAAATTAAAGGTAGAGGGATTGTTAGAGAGAATGACAGAGTTTTTTTGAGAATTGTTGCATGCCAAACCGACCCTTTACTTGCTTTATTTGAGAATGATTTAATGGTCATCCTAGTTTTCTTACTATATACCACGACAGTTATGCTTATGGTTGTGCTGATTAGGAAGGTTATACCTTTTTTTTTCGTGCCTGTGCATGTGTTTGGGTGTATTATGTTGTTTTCGTTGAATTTATTATGTGGTCTACAAGCAGTTACGCATTTTGTGGCTTAGATGGTATATGCTGTTGAAATTTGTGACAACCAAATACATAACCACCAGATTTGGTGAATACATTTTCCAATAATTTCGCTTTAAACCAACTGTTCGTTTCTTTGAATTTCCAGAAACACCGCAAGATTTCCCCCAATTAATGGTAATAGTATCCATCTTTTTCAAATTCTAAACAAAGTTAAACTCTTTACATGCACTATCAAAGTTAGATCCGACGAGTTTGGTTCGATTTTTGTAAAAAAGAGAAGCTGCTATTTGTACCATACAATTTCCTACACGTGGCACTCTGAAATTGCCAATTAAATTTTGATCACGTGTCACTTTTATACATGCATTCAACCATCATATCAATTTTACTTCTCATAAGTTTTCATTTTCCAACATCAAAGTTCGACGTAAAACCTTGCATCATCATTTTCTTTTGACATGCGTATGTCGAGTTATTAACCATTTTTCCTTATTTTGGTTTTTTTCGCCGTTACTGCAGGGATGGCATCCTCCATTGGCAGGCATATCAAGCATCTAGCGAAGAAGGCCACGGGGAAAAAAACAGGATATGATCGCCATAGATTCACCGGCGAAGATGCGCAAGCGAAGTACACAGACCAGTACTCCAAGAAGGCAGTAGTCGTCGAGCGATTGCTGTCCTTCGACGACCCAGCAATTCACAGTCTTAGCACCGTGCGCGAGCTGGAGCGGCGTGGATGGCGCACATTCTTGAGCCAGGAGGGGTAGGCCTACGAAGAACTCGTGTGTGAGTTCTATGCGAACTTGAAAGAAATTGAATTCTATCCTGATGGGCCACACATTTCGTCGAAGCTGCGAGGAAGAGACTATGTCATTGGGCCTGCCCATTTTAGCACCATCCTCCATCTACCAGTTGTTCGGGATCCTGAGTACCACTATGGTGATGAGTATGACACCGCGGATATCCTTCCCCAAATTAGCAAGCACGGTACTCCGTGGACCACAGCAACATACCTGCAGCAAGAGTTGAAAGACGAATTCTGTATTCTCAATATCGTATCTGCATCGTCGCTAATTCCACAGAAACGCACATCTGACGTAACACGTGAACGGGCGTCGCTACTGGTAGCCATCATGACTGGGAGGCCCATATGCGCTAGGCGTCTGATTGGGGAGGTTATAAACTCCCACTTAGCAAATGGTCATAACCCAGCTGCCCTGCCCTTTGGCTTGTTCATAACAAAGTGTGCAACACGGGATGGCATTCGCATTGCGCCCAACGAGAAGATGTTGCCCCAAGAAAAGCCAATCGACGAAAATACGCTAAATAGATCTCTCTCCCAACGTAAGCGCAGGAAGACCACCAAACCAACCGCGGAAACGCACACGGGGCTCGGCAGCTCATCCGTAGACATATTGGCATGGTTGGATGCCCTGTCATTGCAATTTGAACAGGAGCAGCAAGCAAACGCTGAATGGAGAGAACTTCAGCGTCAATCAATGGAGCACGAGCATGCTGCGTCTGCACAATGAAGGGACTACCAGCGGCACTCCATCGACGTCATGCGATCGGAGGTGCACCAGATGTACGCCAACCAACAACTGTGGGCAAGGTGGATGGGTGAACAGTGGCCGAGCTTCCCCCCGGGCCACTGGGATAACAACCAAGGGCCCCCATAGACAATTGCATCTCTGTTGGTAAGTAACCATCAGACTATCTCCGTTAGATGGCCTAGACTTGGTTAGATCTTTAAAGTGTTCATGCTTTTACGAAGTAATACATCATATATGCCCAATAGCATCGCTTACTTTCATCCCCTGAGTTCAGGTTCACACTTAGGTCGAAATGAACAACTACTTAAGCCCCGTGCCATTTCTTCTTTTTGATAGGGTTTCTTTTTCCTTTGTATTTTCCAGTTTCACCTTCTAAGCTATGTGAAATGCTGTCCAAAAAATAGTTTTAGATAAATTTCTTAGTAACTAAAAGACTTATAATGTAACCCATACATTCATTAAGAAATACCGACAAAAGTACATAAGTACCAATTTGGGTGTATATCTATACGTAAAAGCCATTACATTGGAATAAATGCTTTTAGAACCATTACGATAAATATGTATGAAGAGAAAGATGGGGTACATACTATAGTTTGCATGGAATATGACATATCTATACAATTTTCTTGCTATGTGTAGAAAAGCATTTAAATACAAATATTGGGGTAATAGGTCTTCCTCATTCAAAAGACAGGTCTAGAAATTAATGCCCCCTCCCCGTTTCTTTTGTTTTTGTTATCCTATAAAAGAGCAATCAACTGAATAATATGTAAACCAAGGACTTGCTACCAATTTAGATATATAGCAACCCCTCATCAATTTCAACGCAGTTATTTCAATGTTGGTGTTTTGTCGCTGTGAGAGAAATGTCCATATATGTTGCTTCTTCTCGGGCAACGATGCAAGCCTTTCACTAATGCTTTTGCTGTGGAACATACCTTTATTTATCCCTTATATAGTCCTAACACATTGCAATTGTTCGTCATTCACGTGCATTCCCACCCAAGTGGTGCACTATTGTTAATTCTACGATTTATATATATACACGACAGTGATAGTGAAATAAGTCGTTGTAGGCCTCCACTTCTGCCCGATTTATATTATAAATGTCCTATACAGTCAAATAATGTGTATTCCTCTGCCTTTTCATTACCATGTAGTGTCTTCTTTGAAGTAACATATTTACTAGAGATTTCTCAGTTTTCTAATCACACATCATAATGCATTACAAATTTACATAGGGTAACAATGGTTTTGACTTATAACATGTATTTCCCTGTTCTGTTTTGTTGTGCAGGCCGATATTACCTACAGGCGTCCGGAATTTGGCATGGGGCTCAAATTTTCATTTTGCCAATTCGGTCGCTCCCAGTTGAATGGAAACTTACAACCGCTGATGATGTCAAGCTTGCATTTTTTTTGGTTAACTGCTGCATCTGTTATACATTACTCTCGAAATCTTTCATTTAATGTGTGCTATGTCCAAATGTTTCTCATATTTACCATGGCGATCCTTGGTTAAGTTGAAGATCTTTTGTTTGTAGTACTACCAAACGTTTCAAGTTGGATTTCAAGTTGTTTGTTTCTTATGTTAACATAGAAACAGTTGATTCCTTCGGTTTCACTGTGTCATTACTGTTTTATTGCCAATTACTTTCATGTTCAATGTTGAAGGCCCATGATTGGGAAATTGTGTTTCTCGTTTTGGAATCATACCTCTCGATTCATGCAGTTTTTCTATTCGAGTGCGGACCATTGTGGCGTAATCACGGTGGCTACATTGACGACATGTAAGTTGGTCACTCTATGACTGGTTTTTGTACTGATTTGCTTACAAACTTTGGCACACAACTGTTGGATTAAAATTTCATTTTGACATTTTGCTATCATTTATGTCAAAAGGAATTAGGAAAATAGCATTTCGTTGCATCACATTTTTGTTTGCTCATGCTATATTTCTACTGGGGAAAACTCTTTACGTGATTACACGTTAAATACACGACACCCAACATTACTCATTCTGTTTAGGAAGTTGCTCAGACGATCTCCTTGCAGGTTGTTTGCTGAATTTGGGAGAAATGCTGCAAATACTAAACTTCCCTGCTAATTAATTGCCTTCTCGAGTGCAACTAGCAGCCATTGCAGATGATGACAGAAGCGCTGCCAGTTACATGGCAGCCACTCCATGTATGTCGCTCTCTGTATCTTTCTCTCTCATTGGTAACTCAAGATGTCTAAGTCAACTTGCGTGCATCTTGAGATTTATTGCCAATCCATATTATATTTTCATTACACTTTTGCAGTGATGAAAGATGTTACCTTTTCTTTAACTAATTTCGTATACGATTATATGTTGTCTGCCATTTTACTTTGTGGTTCCCTAATCTGCAAATGTGATATATGTTCGATGTAGTGAATTCACAAATCTCTCTCTGCTCCAAAGTCTAAGGTTTTCAGTAAGCAGAACTCTGTTTTCCTCTCAAAAAAAAAAATATTAGTTGGAAACATTAAATGATGGTCTCCTCCTCTCCTCTCCTCTTATGTGTTTTCTGTCCTTCTTCTTTTGGGTTACATTTTCTTAATACCTATTTCTTAACTTGCTTTTGATCAATTTGAAATTTTAAGTTCAAATCGGAATACATGTTCATAACATGATAGGAACTGTAATTAAAAAAAAAAAAACCAAAAACTATGCTAGATACACAATTGTTCTGCCTGTGTGAAAATGAGATGGAATGTGATCGTTGTTTAATATGCCTTACATGTAGTAAGCTGCTGCCGCTACTGCACTGTGTTGGACGGTTTGTCTTATGTTTGGATTTTTCTCACTTCAGGTCCATTTGTTTTGACCGATGTTGTCATCATCAACGGTTGTTAAGGTTGGGACCCTGCAGTGGACCATTGAAAGGGTTTATAGAATTGAATCGAGGATCGAAATATCCAATTGAGCAACCGCAGGAAAAATGTGCACAAGAGTTTGGTAATGTTAAATTAACGTTCTATTTTGAATACAAAATCTTACCTTCAGTTGAATTAGAATTGACAGCAAAGAGAAGTAATGAAGTGTTAACAGTACGGTGAACAAGAATACAAATTTAAATAAGCTCGCGAAGTGTATGATATGTTTAATGTGTTTCAATGTTATGTGATATACTATTTTTATTCATTTTAAACACTCAAAATTTACTTTTTATTGGCCCCTCTGTTGCAGATATTTGGTTTTTCTAATATGACGATGGAATTTGAAGTTAACCCATTTGTTGGTCAGGAGGCAAAGCCGTAAGTGTTTTTAAGCTTGTCTACATTTTTTCATGTAGTTCGCTTAATTTTGTATGCGGTGTCTGATCTCTCTGTCTCTCCCTCCCTCCCTCCGTAAGATATAAAAATGAGCCTGAAGTTTTGGCAATGACAAAACTAATTGCTGCATATCAACAAAATGAGATATTGGGTTTTGAACATATCGTCAAGGTTAGGCTACTGGATACTAATTTTATACTAATCACCTATATCTGTATGATGGCCTTTAATAATGCAGCTCTCTCTTCTATTGTGAATTGAAGTTTGGATTGTCTGTAGACTAATAGGAGGACAATAATGGATGACCCATTTATTCGGAATTACATAGAAGATCTCTTGAACAATGTCCGGACTGAAGTGGTGCTCAAGCTCGTCAACCCTTACACAAGATTTCGCATCCCCTTCATATGAAAGTTAATGATTGGGATTTGTTTATGTTAATAAGAGAATGGTTGTTTTTTTTTTTTCTTTTGGGTGGGTGTTTCATTACCAAATGATGAAGTTCTCAATTAATCTAACCCTCAGAGGTTCAAACCGTTTTTTATTGACCTCATTTGTAAAAATGAGTTTATTTCATCTATTGACTGCTAATGTTCGATGCGTAATTTATTGAACAAAACTTGTCTCCTGCACGTCAATTTTAGGGAGAACTTAAGGCACAAGTGGAGTTTAAAAAAATGTTGGAAATCCCAAAAAAGCTTTTACCAAGATTTCGTTCGAAGCCACGAAGATCGATTTTAACGGACTTTCACTATTCATCTAAAATTTTTGTGATTTCTTGATTGCACTCTAAACGCTTAACAGTAATGCTTATTTTGGATCTGTACCCAAAGATCAATCTCTCATCTTTGTTTTTTTTTTTTTCTGATTTATTTTTTGACTACGAAATTAATGTGAGATGCAGGTTAAAGGGAAAGAAAAACTACATTGCCATAGATAAATGGAATACACAGGTCAAAGAGCTGTATCAAACCATCATCAACCGAGTATCTTGAGATTGATATTTGTTAAATGTTGGTCTAGAAAGCATAAAATGAGTTTGTATACAAATAAAAATGACGAAAAGTTATATTGAGCGTTTTCAACACGAAATAAAGAAAATTTGAAAACACAAAAACTCAAAAATGTCAAATAAATTTTTTTTTTTGTTTTCTTTATTATGAAATTCGCAAAGCATAAAACATATATAGAAAGTAGAAAACCAAAATATCCGTGCAAACGAAATGACATTTAAGGGTTTTTTTTATTACATAAATACTATTATCCAATTACTATAATTTTATTTCTGATAAAAAAATAATTTGGAAACATTATGTTTTTACCTTTTTATATTTTTTAAATAGAGACACTCTTAATCCAAACTGCATATGATATTTTTTTAGGATAGGACAGGATGGGGATGGGGATGGGAGGAGACAATTCACTGTACGTATTTATTTGTTTGTTTGTTTGAAGTATTTTCTTTGACCTCAACTTCTCCTCATGGAACCTTCGTTGTCACCTTGGGCTCTATTCCTCCAAATTTAAACGCAAGTACAAAGGGAAAATACTAACCTAACAACCCACAGAGAGAGGCAAGGGAGGAACTTTCTGTTTTTGTAATTATTATTATTATTATTATTACTAGAAAATGAAATTAACCCAATTTATGGGGCATGGGAATGTAGTGATCGAGAGGATGAATGCTGGAAGGAATGGGTTGGGGTGTGGGTGAGGCAATCTCCAATTAACCATCTTGCTCTTTAGTTTTTTAATTTTTAAAGGTTAAAATTTGAAACATATTTGGTAATGTTTTTTTTTTTAAATAATTTTTAAAATGCTTTTAAAAATTTTAAAAATTTTGAAAATAGAGACATAGTATTTTTGTATGTAACAAGTAATAATCAGTACCACCCCTCGTTACTATCACTTGTATTGCGTATCATGATTCGTATTTTTGTAATTGTATATTTGTAACAATTTAGGTAATTGATTTGACATTTATATATTTGCAACTGTTATATGTATTAAATAGTTAAGATTTTTGTTTCTCTCCACTTTGGTTATCCTTCTACTTGCTTTATATAAAAACATAATTCGTCACACTTCTAATAAAACACTTGGATAATTTTTATATATAAAAGTTTCTAAATTAAAACTCCAAAAAATGTGAAAATATTTGTAAAAAATAAAAACAGTGTAGGCATTTATTAAAAAAAAAGTATGAATATGTAAGAAAACATCATATCATTTTTGTAATTTAAAACAAACATCATGCGTCAAGTTTTCGATTGGACGTTTAGATCCCTGAAAATAAATAAATAACGTATCCAATTGTACAATGAGGTACGAGCCATTACACACACACAAAGAGAGAGAGAGAGAGAGAGATTTTGCGAGGAAAGAGCAAAATATTTTATTGCAATGCTCTTTGACATCATCTTCCGGAACCTAGGACATTGGATTTGGCTACACATAACCAGTTCAAAGGAAATGAAGTACATTCAACGACCCATTGATACGTCTTTAGCGACCTATCCCCCTATTTTGCGTAACCATTCTACAGATTCGCTCGCCTAGGGCATCCATGTAACGGTCACCTGGCAGGTCTTCGACATCGGCCGCCTCCGTATCAGTGCGGAGGTCGACCGAATCAAACTGCGCAGATGACTGCATTGACGATGATGGGACATCAACGTGAGAAGGAACTGCGTGGCCGTCCACGTCGTCGATTCTGCCATGCTCGAGTATGAAATTATGAAGCGCCATTGAGCAGCCGACGATGTCTACCTGAATCCGGTAGTTGTAAGGTGGCATATCTCGTAATATAGCCCATCTGTTTTTCCAGACACCGAAAGTACGTTCGATGACACTTCGTAAGGCTGCGTGGACCTCATTGAAGTACTCTCTAGGGTTCCTGGGTCGGCCACTGCTTCTGAATTGTTGTGCATGCATTCGCTCACCTTTGAACGACGCAAGAAAGCCTTTCCTATTGGGGTACCCCGCGTTGACAAGATAGTATTTACCTACAACAGGTGTAAGAAAATATGTGAGATGCAACATTCGTAAATTTAGTGCAAGTAGTGTGACTCAACATTAAAACTTGGCGTAAGAAAGGTGAACTTCATTTCTCGTAAAAGGTCCCACCTTCAATAGGGTACGGAAAGTCCTCATTCGGGTTTGACAAGACTTTCTTCAGGACGCGAGAATCATGCATACTACCTTCCCAGCCACATGAGATAAACACGAAATGTTGGTTGAAATCGCAAACCGCTAGAATATTCTGCGTGAACCCACCCTTTCGATAGCAGAAAGCAAGCTCCTTGTTGAGAGGAGGGATGCAAGGGACGTGAGTGCCGTCCAACGCGCCAATGCAGTCCTATAATGGATATAGTACACGAAAGTCATCATTGCCGAACAGCAGCGTAGTGAATCCCCTAATAGAACAAAAAATGTAGGGCGTACCGCGAATGGCAAGTAGCGAGAGTCGTCCAGGATGTGAGAATGCGTCGCAGTTTGTTCCATTCGTTGCTTAATGTAATCCCAGCTAAGACGTTTCACTGCCGATAGCACCATGCGAAAGTGACGGGATATGGTTTCACCTGAGTGTTGGTATCGTTCTTGGAGTGCCTTATTGGACATATTATTTGCCAATGTCTGTAGGAAAATAGCAACGCTCTCCTCTACGCTTAAGGTCGCTCTAGGGCCCTGACCAAGATCGTACTTTGTGGTTAGTTCATTACACAATGCCGTGAACACATGTTTGGTTACACAGCATGCTTCAAACAAACGCCGTGGGTGGCCTGACAGAAGTTCATTTATCCAAAGGCGACCAGGAAAGGCTGACGTGTGGCAGGGCTGTTTTGTAAGACTTTGGGAGTAGTACTGATACACTATCGCAGCGGCCGACATAGCGCTTGCATCGGAGATTGCATCACAATCTTGCACGAACCGCGTGATGATCCCCTGTAATACTGGCCACTTGTCCTCGCTGCTGTTTGCCATTGTTTAGAGTCAGAACTCTTAGTTGAGATATATGTTGCAAAAGGAACAATAGAGTCAGTAGAATAAAATTTACGTATTCCACATAAGTAAAGCATGAAAACAATAGCTTAAATTTGTGATAACATTCATTGTGTGCTATAGTGATAGAAAGGAATGCCATTCATTATGGGTTAAAATAGCTGTAAATTTTTCGAAAATAAACACATGCCACCAACATTAGGATACAAGGTTGTTTAAGAAGAAATATCCGTCCTACAAATAGTAAATCAATTGTTACATAAACGAGTGTAAGTGCTCATGTAAGAGATCAAATACACGGCAATAGGTAAAATTGTCTTAATGCTAGTAGGGGGGAAGTAGCTCGGGGATTTGTCATCCGGAGGTGGTGGAGGGTAGTAGGGTGCGCTGTTGTGGCCACTGTTGCTTCCCTCGACGCATTTGTTTGTGTTTACGTTGTTGGTACAGTAGCCACCTCAGCCTGTGAGCATTGTCCGATTGGCCCATGAATGCCTCCCTGTTCACTTCGGTTGTGAATAAGTCGATGGCAAATAGATACAAGTCGGAAGTGCTGTCAATTTCTTCCATGGCTACCATTTTCGCGATACAATCTTGCATTGAGTTTGGACGCTTAGCCCAGACAAGTCTAACCTCATTCGTTCTGCCTCGTATGGCGTTAGCCATAGCCTCTATAGATTGGGACATTCGGTTGGCATGGCTCTGGCGTCGTCTAAGACTACTGCTTTCGTCATCTATATCATCTTGAGTTTCCCTCCGCCGCCGGACTCCTCCCGATCCAGACCCTATACCCACATTAGCCTGATTGCATGGATCGATAACTGGAGGGGGTTCGGTGGAGGCAACAAATTCTGCTTGGTCTTGCATTTCCGACGGTTGCGCATCCTCAGGTGGGGGACTTCTGGCAGATGGAGTCCAATGATATTCCCCAGTCGCAGAGGTTCCTCTGAATACTTTTTCCATTAACTCTGCATGCTCCAATCCTCGATTTCTAAATCTCATGACACGAGAGTTATTCTGGCAAGAAACAACAACAATTAAGAGTGACTATCATTGTACAATAACAAAAAAATTATATAAATGCCAAAAAGTGACAAAACAGCAAATTGTCGATATTTGTGAACTTGCTATGATAACGTACTCGTTGCTGCGAGGCCCACCACCAATCCGGCGCATCCCATGTATTCGTCACCGGATTCCAGCCCATTCCAGTTACAGTAGAGTGCGAGTTTTTGAAGTCTATCCATGTTCGCCAATCCTTACCCAGTTATACCATCCGACTTTTATTTGCGCTAAGGTGAGCTGTTGGGATGTTATACGGTTAAACTCTGCTACAAGGAAATTATAACTAGCTGGGGATAGGCAGTTGCCCCTCCTATGACCGTTGTCTATGATAGCCGCTGTAATTGTGAGTAGGACTTCCGTTTTATGAAAATCCCAAGTTGCTTTGGGTTGTTTTATTTGCCTACGTCTTTGGGAACTGCTCGCAATGTTAATCTCCACATTGTGGAATTCATCTGAAGGCGAGAACGGGGAGCCCGTGGAGTCCATAACCAAACTAAAAATTGACCAAAATTTATTAATTGATGAGCGAATAAAAATTGAAATATGAATTTTGTGATCTCTTGAACTTTGAAAAATGTAAGTGTAAACAGAAACTTTTCCATTCAACCATAGTGAGAAACGTAAATGATAAAGACAGTGAGTGGTGCTAATGTGTTCATAAGCGAGCAAGGATTTAGAAATCTACGTAATAGAACTAGTGGAAAACGTTAGAATGACAAACCACAAGCCGTTCACACGGTTTACATTCTGGTTATTACCGTTCTAATGGTTTCTCATGACCGTTCCCACGGATCGGCCTCTGCCATGCTCGGTTCTAACGGGTGCCAACGACCCATTCCCACGGATCAGGTTCTGCCCAGAAACGTTAGAACGGATGAGCTTCGCTCGTTCCCACGACAAACAATCAGAACTTCGCCCCAACGGATCAGGTGCAGTTTGCAGACAATACAAAACCCATGACAAACGAGTACTCAAAGCTCCATAAAAAAGAAATTAAAGACATTCAAAGCCGAATACAAGCATTCAATCAAGACCCAAATGATCAAATCAAAGTGCGGGGACTTTACTACCAAAGCCGAACTAGTCGTACGGTTATAGAGATCCATGACAAATGAGAGTAGATAAGAAACGGAATGAGATTGAAACCAAATCGGAATGAGATCAAAACAAGTACCTTCGAGCGCGTGGGGGTTGAAGATGGCCGAGTGAGTTTGTCTGATGGAGGATGGATCTTCGCCGGAGAAAGTATCGCCGGACGGTGATAGATTGCCATTTTGGGGCTTTTTTGGTGCTGCTTCGTAACCAGTAGAGGGAGGCCGGCCTCATCTCAATGTAGATCTGATTTGTGGGTTTCTTGCTTCTTTGAATTGAAAGATTCTCAGTCCTTACTTGAGAATCTAGCAGAAGGGAAGGACGGTGGCAGAACAGAGATGCCGGCAATGAAACGAGGGCGTTTTAGGTTTCGGACAAGAGTGAACTGCCAAATTTTGAATGCGTTAGAACGGAACGTGCATTCCGTTCCCACGGATTGGGTACTGTTCAACTCCAACAAATGTGGTTTGGGAAAATAACACCAAACGCCCACGTAACTTCAAACCGCGATTTATTTTGATTTATTTTATTTTTTATTACTCCAAACGGGTCCAATGTCAAACGAATCGGGTAGAGACCATTCCGTTCTAACGGTATCATGCAAACCATTCTAACGCTTTTAAGGGGATCTTAAAAAAGAAGGGTCGCCTCGTGAATGGACGACTACCAGTCAAAACTCCAGCACTTGAACCTGTCCTTTGCCATTTAAACCATGGGAACGATTTCCAGCAGACCATTCCCACGGCCTGTGTACAAAACCCACGGCAGTCCCTTCTCTGTCTCCACTTCTCCTCTTCCCTCATTCAACCCTTCTCCCCTGCCTGCTAAACCTCCGCCTCCTCCCATCGACTATAGCCACGGCTGTCCAGGGCGATTTCGGGTGTCCAATCCGTTTAATCAAACAAGGTAAGTTTCCCACTACTTCAATTACAAAATGATTTCATATTTTCTCTCGACATTTTCTGCATTTTGGGAGTAGGGTTTGATTCACCATTGTTCGTCTTCTTCATGTCCCCTCTTCTTATTGCATTTTGAGTGATGCATTGATTCCGTACTACTAATGCCTGCTCACTTTGAAAACTAAAAATGTAAAAAGTTATTTTCATTTCCCTCATCACATTTGCACTGTTAGTTTAGAATGATACATGCAGATATCTTTACTCATTCACAATGATTGGAATCATTTCTAAGGAAAAAACAAAATAGATTACTGACAATATCGTGTGAGAGTGACTGTGCAGATCGTCTGGGTTACATGGCTTTTGTGATCCTTCCAACAAGTTTGAAAGAGACGACACAAAGTAATTCTTCCACACCTAATTGCAAGGCAAAGACTTGCAATTATTTTTTCATACCCTGTTACACGTCAAAGACTTTTTTTTTAGTTATGTTTGATAATTTGTCAAATTAAAATTTTTTTGATAATTTTTTTTTTATATTGTCACGTGCTACTTTAAACAAAAGTAAAAAATTTGGTAAAAACTTTACAAAAATTAAAGGAAAATTAGAAAACAACTAGACAAATTTGGAGAAAGTTGGGAAAATTCATCATGTTGTGTGCGTAGTAAGTTTTTAGTATGTGTTTGATAAATTTTCATAGAAAAAGTGAGAAAAATTTTAAATTTCTTAGAACAACTATTTATTATTGTAACAAAATAAAGAAAAAATTATAGATCTATATCATAATAGAACTCTAATTATATTTACGAAAAATAATTAAATTAATTGCCTAACTGTTTAACCACCTATTATAGTTCACTATAATTGATTTTCTTAAAACCCTTTTAAATATCTAATTCAACCCACAAGTTATTAAAAAATGTTTAATTTCAAATTTTATGTAAAAATATTTAGTTATCTAACTAGCTACAATTATCTACGATTTTTTGAAATTAAATATGTTATTTTCTCTCAAATTCTATTTCAATAATCAATTTATTGGAGAAGCAAAAATTGTGAAATTACCCAGGCCTAGTACTTTTTTTATATTTTGTTAAGAATTAAGTCATGTTAATGCAATTTTTGCTTTAAATTTTATTTTATATTTTTTCCTGTACATATTACAAATACTATTCGCATATTCGCTATACCTTTAGGATTTCCTTGGAGTTAAAATGAACGGAGTAAAAAATATAAAAGAAAGTGAGATTTAAGATAAAAAAAACAAATGGACAAATAAGAAAATGAGGAATGCAATATATAACTCTCAAGTGCTTATGCTACTTTGTTTCACTGTAGTCACACTATTTTAATTCACAGGGAGAAATATACTGTTTAAGTTACAATAGTTTAAAATTATTTAAAAATAATTCTAATATTTTTATTATATTATCATAATTATTTTTAAAATAAAATTTATTGTAAAAATATTTTTTTCTCCTTCTCGTCAATGGACTAAAATAGGTTTTATTGCATTTCATTAATTAGGGTTTAAACTTATTTAATATTTATATTATGATTTACTATGTTTTTGTTCTAAAAGTTTCGTTATAGTTTATAAATATTTGGACGAACCATTTCATTTAGTATTAGTAATTATTCTTAAAATGAACTAGAATTCATAATTAAGAACAAAACATTTATTAACATTAAATATAATTCACAAATAGCACATTGATTTTAATTTAACTAAAAATAAGAAAATGGACCGAAATTCAAAATAGCATAGGATTGGAAAAGCCTTCAAACTTGAATGTGTATTTTCAAACACTAATTTTTCCCTTTCTTTTTATTCTTTTTAAGTACATGCTAAACTTGGCTCGCTTATGTAAAAATGTGATGTTAACCACTTGGTCTGACAAAAATTTACTATTGCTGAATTGATTCATTACTCCATCATCCACGTTAACCTATTTGCCAATTTCTAAAGGTGATGTTATACATCGCTTCAGGCCCCAAATGGAATTTGTATGCGTAAATATATTGTGCATTTCAACTACTAAACACATGGGGTTTATGTCAACTACTAAACATGTTTGTCCCCTTTTTTGGTTTGGGTTGACTGCAGACATAGCGTCCTCGATTGGCATGCGTATCAAACATCTCGCCAACAAGGTAGCTGGGAAAAAGACCGCATACGATTGGCAGAAATTTGACAGAGAGGATGCACAAAAAAATATACGGACTACTACTGCAAGAAGGCTATCGTCGTTGAGTGCTTCCTTGACTTTGAGGACTACGCGATACACAGTCTCAGTACAGTCTGGGAGCTTGAGCGACAGGGATGGCGTACATTGTTAACCCAGGAGGGGCAAGCTTGTGAAAAGCTCGTACACGAGTTCTACTCCAACTTGAAGGACATAGAGTTCTATCGTGACGGGCCTCATATCTTGTCAAAACTATGGGGATAGGACTTTATAATTGGGCCCGCACATTTCAGCACCATCCTGCACCTTCTTGTTGTTCCAGATCCAGAATACCACTACAGGGATGAGTGCCAAAGTTCGACCCTTGTTCCCCTAATTAGCAAGACCAACAGCCCATGAACCGGGGCAACCTGCCCTTAACAAGACTTAAAAGACGAATACCGGATTCTCAACATTGTCTCTATAATGTCATTAATTTCGTAGAAGCGGACGTTCGACTTTACTGTGGAATGGGCAACGCTGTTGGTCGCCATCATGACGGGCAAGGCTATATGCGCAAGACGCTTGATTGGAGAAGTGATGAATTCCCACTTAACGAAAAGTCAATAACCCAGCAACCCTCCCATTTGGCCTTTTCATAAAACAGTGTGCCAGACTGGATGGCACCTACCGAGAAGATACTGCCATAAGAGAAGCCATTCGATGAGAATACCCTAAACCGGAGACCTCCAAGAGAAAGCATAAGAAGACTGACTGACACGCACCGGCCATGGAAGACACGATAGGTGGGAGCTCCTCAGTAGATTTATCAGACCAGCTTGATGCCCTCACGCTGAGTTTCGAGCAGGAGCGGCAAGTTAATGCTGACTGGAAGGAATTCCACCGACGATCAATAGAACAGGAGCATGCTGTCGCTGCAAGTTGGAGGGACTACCAGCGTCAGTCCATTGACATCATACAATTGGAAATACACCAAATGTACAATAGCTAGCAGGAATAGGCCACCTGGATGGCCTCGCAGTGGCCAACCTTTCCCCCGGGTCAGTGGGATAACAACCTGGGGGACCCCAATAAACTACTTCATCTCTCGCTTATAGGTAACCAATCCATTTATTCTTTATTATTATCCCATTATTAGTGTTTATACCAATATATATCCGTGTTTTAGATTTTAGGTCTTCATCATTAGGTGGTTATAGAAATGTTGACAAGGAAACGATGCGGTATTTCCCATTCACTCCCAGTCCTACTGCTCTTTACTTTCTTTATTTGATTGTGCTTACGTGGTTGAGATTAGTCCTCTTTGCTATGTTCTACTTACACAAATGTGCCATGAATATATGCATGATTGTTTCTTATAATTGTTGATGAGGTAAAGACGAATGGTTTGAGCTTTTAATAGTGATAATGCTCTTCCATTTGTTTACTGTCTTCAAATAGAGTCCTAATGTTGTTTAATTTTTGGGTTGATCACAGTTCTATTTTGCAGTAACGGGTGGTACTACGTACATGGTTTGGAGCTTGGGTTGTTGCTAGAAGAAATGTTACCCCACTATCTCACTCGAGTTGAATGCAGTTGGAGTTTGCTGATGATGTTAGCCTTCCTATTTCTATTTATTTAGAATTTCGTAAATTGTATTCCTTTTTCGTTGTTTGGACGCTTAACGTTAAACATTTACAACCAGACTTGTTGAATGGCAATTGACTTTACACACATTCTTGTTTTCTAATGCAAGTTACATATGTTACAAGTAGATTATTCAAACTAGAGATACAGTGGTATCTATATATGGTTAATTTTGTTTTTTGGTGCTTGGAAAACTGGTGGTGATGTGTTTGATGTCTTCGTTATTGCCATTTGGTTGTTACAAATGCCTAGACCAAAATACTCATATTTTTTGACACCAGCAACGGTGTATGGTAGTCCAAAATTCATTCCGGTGACAGCGGCAGCAGCGATCTCTATCATGGCCTTACCATTAGAATGGCTTTTGGTCTACCCGTTCTAACAGGTGGCACACTGCCAGAGGTCGTTCTAATGGTTGATCATCTACTCATTCTAATAAATTGCACTTTGCCAGAGGCCGTTCTAATGGTTTCTGATATATCCGTTCTAATGGACTGCTCTCTGGCAAGATCCGTTCTAACGATTTCTTGTGCATGTGTTCTAACGAACGCCCTTCTGGCCGAGCCCATTCTAACAGTTTTTGCCCTTTTCGTTCTAACAGATGGGGCTCTGTCAAAGGCCATTCTAGTGGATTTTGCTATGTTCCCATCACACTCACATATTTTGTTTTAGCCACTTTTTTGATATTTCGTCCCTATTTTTATAACATGAAAGAGATTCAAAAGCTACAAACATGGCCTAATTTTCTGGTGACAAATTGAATACGGTGGAGATGGAGACACCATTACCAAGTGTGAAGAATTCCACTACGATGGAATTCGCTTCACCTTCACAAAGGACCGCTCCCAACACAAGTAGGGCCGCAATAATTTGAAAATGTAGTGTGCCAAGTACAATGCAACTATGGCAGTACTAGCATCACCGTTGATGAGGGGAGACAACGCACAAATTGTATACACTCAAAATTGGTTATTTAACAAAAAGTTTGTACTTTCGAATGAAATGTTTTGTCAATCAGAGCAACCACATTCACATCTGGTTTTGCCCTGACTACATTATTTTATTTTCTTCGTCAAACAATAGAACATAAATATTACTCCCTCCTAGTCTAAACAGAGGTCAGAATAATCAAACAATAACATAAGTCAGAGTATCTTAAGATTGTAAGGTGGAGTTGATTGTCTTCCGAAGCTAGCTATTCTAATTCAACATGAAGAGAATAAAGCAATGTACCAATATTGCATGGGAAATAACAGACCCATATTCACCTAAAAAGAAAGACAGCACTTATAACCATCCATAGGAAAGATACTAATTACAAAAACATTGTTCTACAGGCCTTGTCTGCCTACAGTTGGAAGTTCAGATTCAAGAAACATTTATGCAAAATTAACAATAGACTACGGTAGCGACAAAGAATGAGAACTAAGAAAAAGGTCAATGCTACTATTTGATCTTGACGCTACATTGTATAATAGCTGAAAGAGTTGCTCCAAATGGATAGCACCACCTAATTTTATATGTTCATCTACAGTCTATGCTTTCTTGTAGTTGCCGCAACCAAAATTGCCTTTACAGCTTGTGAGGCGGAGAGGTAAGACCTACTATATGTGCATAACAAAATATGATCTCATCTTCGTACATTCGCAAAAAAGACATTAGAAGATGGTTGTTTTACTGAAATTATGGGAAGTTCAAGACCAAGGGACAATCCAGTCATCCACTGATGTAATTGAAACATCAAGGCTGCACAGCTGCCTTATGAAAAGTGCAAATGTGCCATGAAAGACCATCATTTGATAAAAATCTTTGAGGTATTTCATTAGCTACAGCAGAAAAAAAGAAACCAAAAAGAAACAAAGAAACAAAGAAAGAAGGAAATAAACATTAGCAACAACTTAATGACAAGAAAGACTAAGGTGGCCCTCGCCCGCTTTTTTGTTGTTGTTTAATATTTGTTAAAACAAAAACAAAGGAAGTTCTGCCACCTCCTTTCCGAAAATCTGAAAAATCCCAGCAAATACAAAAGTTGAGCTGTATAATTAGGAGTGAAGAGAATATGTAAAAGTACAATAAGCAACTGAGAACAAACCCTTGAACAATAATACTTTCTTGACTGGTAATATAGCACTGTACATCCCCCAAATTCCTGATCCTAACATTCCTTCTGCAGACATTTAAAAGTAGTAACAATTAGAGAAATTACTTGAAACAAATAGCAATACCCACAAAGAAGAAGGTAACAAGTTACTAACACATAAATGATAAGAAAGAGAATATTAATGCTTACCCATAAACCATGGGAGGTATAAGATCAAGACAACTAGTGTTTGAATCTACTATTGGATTAAATCAATGTTGAAGTCCAATAATCAGACCAAAAATTAGTACTCTTTCAGTGACTAAGTTTTCTGCTAATGTCAAGAGCAACCATCACGTTAAAAATCGAGACCAACCATTGTCCGATTTTTCCTTGTCGACAAAAACACATATGCAACTGTTTCTTGGCACACGAAAAAATTAAAGAAAAAGTAGCAAACTAGAGTAAACCATTTACAGCAACAGATTTAGGGAAAATGTTAAACACGTTTTTGATGAATTACGTATAGTTCATGCTCCATAATCTAATTCCCCAATGCAAACTTGGTCAAGTAAATTCCATGTTAATTTCTTCTTCCCAATTAAAGCAGTAGGAATGTTATGTCTTCAAATTTATTTTATGGGGCCGTTTTTGATGGCATCGATCTTGAGTCTAAAACAGTGCAATTGTAGTAACTATTAGTTGAAGACAGTGCTTACATTACATCGAGGAATTACCACTCTTTACGACGCAGTTCCCCTATTACACACAACCATTCTACATATTCTATCGCATACGGCATCCATCTCCTGATCAGGCTCGAAGTCTTCAATGTCAACGTCCTCAATATCGGCCACAGAGGGTTGACTCATCAAGCGCAGAGGGGTGCAGTGTCGATGACGAATCACCTGTGGAAGCGGGTAGTGCATTACTACCATTTCGTCACCCCGTGCATGGTCCGCTATGAAATTATGAAGTGCCATTGAGCAACCAATGATGTCCACCCGAATCGGGTAGTCGTAGGGGGGTATATCCCTAGTATGGCCCATTGTTTTTTTCTAAACACCTAAAATACAGTTGATGACACTTCGTGAGGTAGAGTGGACCTCGTTGAAGCATTCTCAGGGGTTTTAGGCCCGTCCACTAATTTGAAACTGTTGCGTATGCATTCGGTCGCCCTTATACAGTACAAGGAAGCCTTTTTTATTAGGGTACCCAGTGTCCACCAGATAGTTTTTACCCGCAATAGGTTAGACGATATGTGAGATAATATACTTGCAACGTAATTCAAATACTAACTGGTGAATATATTGTCACAGAAGATTTTTTGGCAAGCATTCTTAGGGAAGCAACCTGCAACAGGGTGTGGGAACTTCTCGTTTGGGTTAGATAGAACTTTCTTGAGGACACGACTGTCATGCATACTTCCTTCCCAGCCACAGGAGATAAATATAAAATGTTGGTTGAAATCGTAAACTGCTAGGATATTTTGAGTGAAACCACCCTTTCTACAGCAGAATGCGATTTGTTTGTTGGGAGAAGGGATGTAAGTTACATGCGTGCCGTCCAAAGCCCCAATACAGTCTTACAAGGTTAATAGCCGACGTTTGCTAGAGTTGGAACATGAAAGGGTACTCAACAAAATAACAAAAATATACGTCAGATGGACATACCACAAATGGCAAGTATCAGGAATTGCCAGCAATGAGAGAGTACGTCACCGTTTGTTCGGTACATGGTTTAACGTAATCCCGGCTATGGCGCTTCACCACATATAATACCATGCAGAAGTAGTGGGATATAATTTTTCCTGAGTGTTGGTATCACTCCTGTGGTTGCCTGTTCGACATATTGTTTGCCAACGTCTATAGGAAAATAGCAACGCTCTCTTTCACGGACAATGTAACATTATACCGTTGATCGAAACGGTATTTTGTGGTAAGTTCTTGACACAACATCCAGAACACATATTTGTTTACGCGGCACGCTCCATACAAGCACCGGGGGTGGCCTGTTAGGAGTTCATTGACCCAAAGTTGCCCAGGGAAGGCAGACGTGTGACAGGGCTGGTTCGGGATGAATGAGGTGTAGTATTAAATGGCTAGCGCTGTCGTGGATACGATGCTTGCATCAGTGAATATCTCATCTTGCACGAAGCCGTCAACGATGCCCTTGAGGACTGATAGGTTGTCGTTAATGTCATCCACCACTGTTTAGAAGCTGGACACCAATTACGACAACATGTTACACAAGGAACAAAAAGCATCAGCGTATAACATGATGGAATTAAAATTGAAATAGAGAAACGGGAAAGTAGCATATATTTTATGTAACTCATTCTCTATGTTAGGAACGAAGCATTTATGTATAAAAATGGGAGACAAATTAATCTCAAACAAGCATTGCCACTGATGGCTACATACTTGGTTGGTGTTGTTAATTACGTACAAAAAGGAGGAGTTCAAATGTTACATAAACAACATCTGAGTGAAATGAATGGTAACAAATAAACAGTAAAGAATGAAGTTATCATTCAATTATTGGGGGGGAATAACTTTGGGATCATTCGGGGGTAAGATTGGAAAGCCCATGGAGTCCATAACCGAACTAATGAAACATTCACCAATAATTACTAAATGATGAGGGTGTACCATGTAATGTTAAGGTCGTTAACTGGCCAATTAGTTTTGGTAAGTATAATTCTAGTTATTGTAATTTATACAATCACAATGACAATTTAAATGACAGACAAAAGTGAGATAAATTGAGCTAAAGTAACATAACTTATGAGTTTGTAATTCGTGTAATGAGATAAAAATGAATAACTTTTAGGAACCGTTTACATATTTTCTAAGTTTATCAGTGTTTTGTAGCAAAGCAGATGCAGCCAAAGACAACGGCTTATCACAACCAATTAACAACAAAGCAAAGTATACACTGCACATGGGCAGCGAGACCGTTAGGATGAGTACCAAGCATAGTGGCCCCATTAGAATGGATAGCCCGAGACCGTTCTAATAGTTCTGCACTGCCCAAATGCATTCTAACGGTTCACTAGAAACCATTCCCACGGATAAGCCGATTTGCAGCCTCTCAGCAGAAGAATAACGAATGGTAAAGGAGAAGAAAAAACTAATCATAACTTGAAAATAAAATTAGTTGGACGATGATTCGGACTTCCTGCCAAGACCCGACTGGGGTATGAAATAGTGGGAGACCAAAGTTCACGATTCGATTAACAAAGCATACGGCCGCAGATATCCATGGAAACAAGAGTACAGACCAAAAATTATAAAAAATGGGAATAAGGGACAGAGACGTCCTTGTGCGTGGCTATCTGCAACAGTGGATCTTTGCGGGAGAAAGTAGTGGTAGACCATGGTTGCAAATCGTCTTTTTGGGGCTTTTTTAGTGGAGTTTCGTAGACAATAGGAAGACCTGTGCCTCATCTCAAGCAAGATTTGAGTTCTTCCTTCCTTGCTTCTTTTGAACGAAAGCAGGATGTCCTCGAGAATCTTGCAGGTGAGGAGGATGATTGCAACAGAGATTCTCTGGCTGTGAAACGTTGTTGTTTGGCTCTGCCATAAGCCCACGATGTGGGAGTACTTTTGGGGAATTTTCAAAACCATTAGAACGGATTGGACAATCCGTTCTAACGGAATGGACATTGTTCACCTCGAAAAAATTCGGTTTGAAAAAAACACCAAACACCCAATTTTACCCTAAATCATATTTTTTCTCATTTTTTTTTATTTTTTATCACTCCAAACGCTACCATCACACGATTTCATTAAAATCTAAAATCGCAAAGTAATAATATGATTTCTGCATGGTTAGTTGAAACCACAAAATAATATTATGTTTTAGGTTTAGATTTATGTGAAACTGCGAAATCATGACCTAATTTATTCTTTTCCCCATACCTCTTAAATTTTTTACTATTTAGCCCATTATAAATTTTTGCATTTAAACTTTGTGGTTTTCAGACTTAAGTGAAAACTGCGAAATCATGACATAATTTCTTCTTTTCCCTGTACCTCTTAAATCCTCAATGCATTACAAATCCTTTGCCTCTAAACTCTAAAGCTCTCATTTGAAGCTTAAGATTTAGTTGATGGAGTTGCATTTGAATTTATTATTCATCACAAATGTAATTACAACATAACCTAGTAGCTTCATGGATTCAAATTATCTCCCCTGCAACAAACTATAAGGACTTTTAAGCTTTCTTTTACAATCAATAGCTAAAATAATCAAATAAACGCATGACAAAAATTCTAAAACTACGGCAGTGAAACCCAAATTATTTTAACCAGAGGGTTTTAACAAACAATATATTTGTCACATCGGATCTAGAATTAGTAAAACATCTAATTTTTGTGTGTCAACACCAATAAAACCCTGGCCAATGACATCAATAGCAACACTAAAAGCCACCCTTTTTCGCCGCAAATATCAGCCAACTCCATCAACCTATCGGCGAGATCTTGTACAACTAATCTTTTTCGTAAATAGAAATTTACAATCTCATTCCATGGCTTCAGATAAATAAGCTGAAACCATATCGTGACTTCGTGATTTTAGGCTTTAGTGAAATTGCATTACCATTTTGCAATTTTATTAACAGTATTTTACCAATTACCTTTAGCCGAACAACATTTTTCTAATTATTTAATATTATAACAGTAAAACAAAAAAAATCCTCTTTCGAGTAGTATTTTTCTTTTCTTTTAGTTTGTATACTTTCCTAATGATTGTTCAAGTAAAAATTATTTTGATTTTTGAAAAATTACCCCTCCTTATATTTAATTTTACCAATTTACGGTCATTTTTCAAAGGAAGATATCAAACGCACTTTTAAAATGTTTTTGCAAAAAACTAGCAATAATAGCATGTGGCATAACCCACATTTCAATCGTTCATCTAACTCAAATTATATTGAAGTCTACATTATGAAGGGTTGAGATACAATCGGTCTGAACTATTATTAAATTTTTCCAATGTATTTTTAAGCGTATTACTGTTATTTCATATTTGAAATATAAAGTTTATGAATGTTACTAACAACATTAGTTAGTGATTTATGAGGAATGATGTGTTCAAAATACCATCTCATTTATTTTTTTTTAAAAAAATTATTAGCTTAGGGCACTCCATATCTACACAACTTGATCACAACCTGGTGTACTGCTTGCTCAGCCCTAGGGAATCAGTTGTAGTAAGTTAATCCAGTTAAGTCTGAGTTGTCTCACAGGAAGCATGAGGCTTTGGTGATAAGTTTGAAAAATCACTTTGAAAACAAAATTTTACTCCACATATAATACTAAAACAAAAGAAATTTTTTATATTATTTTTTATAGAAGATTTTTGAATTAAAACTAATAAAAAGACACCTTATTCTAGTTTAATTCATATTATAGTTTAGTATGATTCTAACTTTCCTAATTTTATAACTCAACCAATAAACAAGTCGGTGCAAATTAGTTGAAAATTTTTTTGATTAAAATTATAAAAATAGAAAATTAATTCCTCAGTTTTTGTTTATTTGACATCTATTCAATAAGTCATGCCATCGGACTAAGTATTCCATATACGAGACTAAAAATCTGGATATACTAAAACAGAATCATAGTTATAAAAGTTGTGATTTCGAATTTACAAAATTAAAGAAGAAAATTTATATTTATTTATAAAAAATATAAAACTAAAGCCCTTGATTGAGAATGCTAGAATCAAAACTTAACTATAATATTTCATAAACCAAAATAAGGATATAAAATTAGCTAAATATATTAAAATAAAAACTCACCATAATTGAAAGAAAACAAGGCTTGAAATTTGAAATGAACCACATTTGACTACATAGGAGGATTGACTAAATAGGATTCTAAGTGGTGAGCCATTTACAAGTCGTGTGGTTGGCACAGATCTATATATACAGTAGTGTAGGATCGTTACCACTTACCAAACACCCTATTGGGCCTTCGAGAGATGTGTCGATTGTTGGCTCCTAGCCAGTCGTTGCCATGAGGATAATATTGGTATGTTAGTTGATTAAGCAAAGTTACTTTGCTATTTTTTTATGTTATTTTTTAACTGGTTTCCCAAAATTTTATTTTATTATTGTTAGATGGACATGATTACAAGGGATAACCATTTAGTGGTGGATATATTAACGTGTTGAAACATGGATGAAATTCATTAGTTAGCCTCTACCATTTTAGTGCTATTTATAGGTCGATTATAGTAATTGACAAGGAGTACAAACTATATGATAGAGATTTCAAAGTCGAAGTAGGACCATTCACCGAGATTGGTAACAGACTGACCACATCAATTAGTGCAGGATCATTTATCGTGCTTAAAGATAGACCCATAAACATTAATGGGGAATCACCCAGATTAATCAGGATAGGACTATCTATACTAGTCTGTGAGAGGCCATCAACATTCGGATAGATAACCCACGATGTCATCTACTATACCTGGAAATGGATCGTCCATTTCACAAGCCATCCCCACATCTAGTACAGCTCTATTACCATTGGCAATTAGAGTACACACATCAGTTGAACCCATTGGGTAATAGAGTTTATTCTATCATTTGAGCTACTTATACCTACTTTTCTAGTATGGCTGAGCATTGAAAAGTACGCTATATTAAATGGGCATTGATATAGTGTCACCATTACATGCAGATCCATGGGTTATTGCTACTACCATGATCAAATCCTTATCAAATTGAGCCAGTCTCTAGTACTTTCTTGTATACTCAAGGCTATTAGAGGGGAAAAAAAGGCTCGTTTTGAGCCACATATACTGGAGCCACCACTTGATCCACATTAGGAGGAGGCTAGCATTATGATCCACAACTGGAGTCCATAAAGCATCCACGCACTCACCCATCAACATAGCCTGTCACACCCCAAATTTCGTAACCCGAGTTGCGAACTAATAATTACAAAAAATCATAATTATTAATAATAAACCAATCAGAGAAATACAACCACCCTATAGCAAACAACAAAATATAATAATAAATAAAGGCTTCGGTTTCAACCAGGAAAAAATTGCTCCCAACCACATGTCATAATAATTAGGCTTATTAGGCCTTTACAACTATATAAAAAATTAAAATGTAAGTATGATACATGATACATCTCCCAGGAAATATGAAAAATTATACATCAAAATATAGCTAAGCGAATCAAAACAACATCGGAATCTCAACTTGGAGGTCTATCCAAGCATCAGGCTCGGTGAACCTGCAACAAAATCTATAGAAAAGTGGGCATCAAGTTCATATATACCCCTTATACACATAAACAGGCATAATAGCAATGATATGCCCTAGCATACGTCGACCGTGCATCACATAAATACCAATAACCATAACATCATAGTCTCATATCCAAATCATATCAATAGTTATATGATTAATATCTCTTTATCAATTTATTAATCATTTATTTATATCACAGTCTTATCATACTCATATACATGTGGTAGCTACTCTGTAAGACTGTCTCGTGGCCATAGAGCCTAACTTTAAAACATTAGGGTAAATTACACTTACCTCCCCTGAACATTAGCCATAATTCAGGGACATCCCCTAACCTTTTGAACCTGACAGTTACCTCCCCTAAACCCAAATGTTTGTCACACTTAGCCCCATTCGTTAGTTTTGCTAATGACACTCTTAGAGTGTTATTGTGAAAAGACTAAAATGCCCTCTCTTTCTACTCATCCATTTTCCAAGTCCCTCATCATAGTGCTGCTCTTTCTCTCTCCTCTACTGCTCCGACGACTTTAGGAAAGATTGGTCTTTGAAGTTAGTGGATGTACTTTGGGCATATAGGACTGCATATAAGACCATCTTAGGTATGTTTCCTTACAGGTTGGTGTATGGGAAGCCTTATCATTTACCTGTGGAATTGGAGCATAAGGCCTATTGGGTAGTGAGGCACTTCAATGAGAACATCAATGTATCATGCCTTCAAAGAAAATTGTAACTTAGTGAGCTGGAGGAAATTAGGAATGATGCATATGAGAATGTCAAGATCTCCAAAGATAGGGTAAAAATGGCATGATGCAAGCATAAACAGAATAAAATTTTTTGTAGGACAAAAGGTCTTGTTGTATAACTGTATGCTACATTTATTTCTAGGTAAACTATGCTCTAGATAGACTAGTTCGTATATGATTAAGAATATAACTAAATTTGGGACGGTGGACATTAAGAATCCTACTTCAAAAAATGTGTTTAGGGTGAATAGGCAAAGGCTCAAGGAGTACCATAAGAATTTTATAGCTGAGATTGAGAGTTAGGATCTTCAGGATCCTTCAAACTATTGCTGATTGGTGAAGGAATTCTGCTTAATGTATCATAGCAGTATAGCCTGCTTTAGTTCTTCTAATTTTGTTCTTTTCTTCCATGATTGGGAAAAAAAAATTTTGCATATGCTAACCGTTAGTTTTTAGCATTCAAGCAAGTAGTGATCAACTTAGGAAATTGGGAATCTGGTCTGTGATGCAATTCTGTTCAAATCTAGTTTAATTATCTTAAATTGGAAATGCAGTGGTTTACTTGCAGTGGCTGAACTAATTAGTAAGGTTCATGAGGTATGAACAGACTTGAGATCAATTTTTAGCTTCTTTCACTTATACTTGTCATTATCAAGATTTTTATCTTTGAACAAGTTGGAGGGACAGCAATTGGACAATGAAATTTCAGTTAATCTTGACAAGTTAAGTTGTTCATTGAAAGTTTCCATGTATTTTTCTTCCTCAAAATTCTCTTTAAGTTTCTTATTTGATACATTAACGACAATACATGTTTTTAGTTAAGGAGGACACAATTTGAGATTGTTTGTTTGAGAATATGTCTTATCTGAAATTGGTTGAATTAAATTGATTTATTGTGTTTAGAATTGTTTGTGCTTGGTTCTGAATTGCTTAAGTTTGAATGAGATTGTTTCTCTCTTACTATAAGCTTGAAAATGCTGAAAATGATGAAAATGAGAATTTTTTTTGCAAATTTTGACATTATTTTTTTTATTTTATTTTTGGGATTAGATGTTGTTAGAAGTAAATGTAGAGTCAAATTGTTAACAAACCATGGCTTGAGCATTTTTAAGAAACTGTCATAGAGTTTGGTCTATAGGTATTGAGGTATAATTTGCTAATAGACCTTATTTGGACAAGGTTCAGGTATTCAAATATGCTTTCTTTAACCCTTCATATAAATACCAGTGGCTAAGTAACCCATCAGATGTTCCTCTCTTATTCAAATACAAAACCCTTGCTTTGTGAATAGTCTAATCCTCTCAAAACCATTCTCAATCTTCAATTGTCGGGTAACGAAAAGTATTTTTGAGAATTTATATTGAAGCAGGGTTAATCTAAAAAGCTTTGGATTGAAGAAACTAGGGTTGGATTTGGAAAAATTTTGACATAAGGGTTAAAGTTGCTTTTGAAGCTCAGAGTTGTTTTGACAAGATACCATCGAAGAGAAAAGTCAAGATAACCTATCAGGGGAATGCTAAAACGAGAATGAGCATGCGAATTTGAGATAGACAAGGCATGGGTCCTCCTATAATTTCTAGTGAGACAATAAAATTAAAGACCTCTTAACCAACACCCCACTCTTTACCTGATACTAAGTCCTACCATTCTATTGAACATGAATTTATTAATGAAGAAAATGATGACCATATTTCTAAATCTGAAACTGAACATAAGGTTCTTGTAAGTACCCTCGAGTCTAAACCAGACCAAGACTTGACCACTTAAGAACTTGAGGACAATTTACGATTTGCCAACAGAGCTTCAGAGTTGAGGTACAAAGATAATTATAGTAAAAGAGTGGTTTATGTGATAGGAAGAATCAAGCTGGAGGACTATGCTGATCATCTGTATGAGTTGTTAGAATTATTCTTGTAAAGGGATTGGTCAAGATGGGTGACTGCCAGCAGAATAGCAATTATCCCTTATGTTAGGGAGTTTTATGCAAATACGAAAATGTGAGCATTGCATGGGAGACTAGTAATTACCTCCAAAGTAAGAAAGAAGAACGTTACTCTGAGTCCAAAAGAAATTATCTCAACTGGTTTTCTACCCACTGGAAGAGTTCCTACTGCCATACTTCAACAGAAAGCTCAATGGAGTGAATAGCTGAGCAAGGATAATTTGGCTAAGTTACTCTCAGATAATTCACTGGCACAATGGATGGGTGTGAGATTATCTAAGTTTGACCTTACTCCAAGCAGCAATGTGTTGCACATGCTAGTGTGTTCTTAGATTTTGCCATATGCTTGCAAGTCTTCAGTCACTTTAGAATAGGTTGTTATCATGGGAAAGTTATTATTGAACATTCCCATTGATTTAGCTCAACACATATGGAGTGTAATTGCTTAGGTGGTGGAGAAACCTAAAGCAAATTCAGGATTACCCTTTGGAGGGTTGATTACTGAGATGATCCTACATATTGGGATTAAGGAGGAGGTGGGTATGGCAACTGTGCAATTGGCATCAATGATAGCTAAAACCTCTGTGAAGAGAAAGTTAAGGGTAATTAGGAAAAAAGAATCTGCCAATCGCACCTGAGAATCAATAACAAGAAGAAAGAGAAGGAGTGAATGAACTAGCATCTCCAAGTTTTAAAGAGAAAATTAGTGTAATTCATCATAATTAGGAGTTACTAATCAATGAAGTGAAAGGGCTTAAGAAGGGGCAGCAAAAGATCATTCAACTTTTGGAAAATTTGTTTGAATCTGAGCAATTTGATGGTGGTGATTAGTGACATGAATCTGTGGATCTAACCTTGACAATCCATAGTCTAATTTATTGTGTCCTTGGATTAGATTTTTGTCAGTAATTTATTAAAATGTCTCAAGCATGTTTTGTTAGGTTTAGAGTAGAAGAAGTTGTTTTCATGCTTGTTTGACTTTGTTTAGTTTTTCTTTGCTGATGACTTTTGATGAAAATAGTATGAAACTTCCATTTTAAATGAATGACAAATCAGTTGTTTGAATTTAATTGGTGTCATTTACATGAGTGAACTAAGCTGAGTTCAAATTTTGAAATTTCAAAGACTTGTTTTGCTTGCCATGTGTTTTCAAAGTTGAATGGTTTTTGTGACTGAATATAGTTTGAGAACTATTTACTCAACATTTATCTTAATGGATAAATTTATGAATGAAACTAAAGTGAGTTGTTGAGCCTTCAAGCTTTATTCATAAGAGACTTGCATTTACTCTAGAAGCTTTTTAAAAGCTTAAAAATTTCTTCACTTTAGTTTCTTAAATAACTCCAACCACAATACTTTGTTTTGGTTGTTTGTAAATTGACAGAGGAGTTGAACTAATATCCTGGTTCTTTGCCTTTATGGTTGAGTAGAATGAAACCATAGAATTGTTATTAGGCCATATTTTTTAATATTTGAGCTTATAATTTCTTTCCTTGATGAACGTCACCATTGTAATCAAGTTTGAGTCTTACAAGAGCATTCATATTTCTTTATTCTTACCACGTACATTATTCCCTTAACCACAATGAATGCTCTTTAGACTTCCTTATACATTTTGGAATATAGTAAAAATAGGAAGCAAGGGCAATCAAAAGAACTTTGGGATTTTTAGGGTGAGAAGAGGAAAAATAGATGGAAGAAAGAGAGAATTGTTAAAGAGAATGGTGATATAAAAATCGAAAAAAAATTACGCTAGTTATAAATTGCAATCCCTTAAATTCTGTTTCGAGAAAATAATATTATGTTATCCTTTTGAAGTCAGAATTCAGAAAAAAAGGGAGGAATGAGAAGAGAGAAAATTAGGAAAGGGTGTAAACTGGTTGAGTTGTGAAAAGGTGATGGACACTTATATTGGTGTTCCAAAATACTTTGAACTCCTTATGCTTTCTTTGATTTACCTTATTATGCCTAATGGCTCCCATTACAACCTAATGCAAGTCCTAATTGATTCATGGAAGAATTCTTATTTAATTGTGAAAGTTTGGAACTAGGAAATCTAGTGAAATTCTGAAGTTCCTTCACTACACCATTCTTTCATGGAGTTAGGCCAAGTCATTTTCTTTCTTGAATAAATCGTTTTTGACTTGTGGATGCTACATTCTAGAATTTGATTTGCATTTACTCTTTTAAAAAGGGTCATCTTGAGTGAAATCTTGTGTGTTCTATTTTCTTGAGAGTGACTTCCAAGGTGAGAATTGAAGTTGAAACTTGGGAAAGAAATGGAATACAAAGTTTAGAATTAAGTGAAATTTAAAGAATTTATGTCGAGTTGATGGATTTAAAAATTATTATTCTTTTGCATTCGATCCACATACTCAGCAAGTGTCATTTATCTTATGACATTTTGAATTTTAAACTTTGCTCTTAAATTCCTCTGCTCATGGTAGTGAGTAACTTGCTTGAACTATTGAAATGTCATTCATTTGAAATTTGAGTTGATGTTTGCGGATATCATCACTGTAAGCCCTCACGAAACTACACTTGTCCACTGGGAGGAATCTAAGGGTTGAAAAGGCTTACAATACAAGCTAAGTATGGTCGTGATTTCCTACAAAAGTCAATTTGCTTTTTGTCTTTTCAAAAATGAAAAAATAAAGTCTTTGTTTGTCTTCAATAAAGTAGTCCTCTTACATCGTTTACTATAGGCATAGTAATGCTGTATTTGGGGGGTGTGTCATTGGACTTCCGTTGTTACACATTTATCCATTTAATTACATCATTCCATAACATATAAATGATATAAAACTCTTGTTTGTGTAGATTCTATCCTCATTACCCAAATATGGAGCATACGCTGATTTTTTTATCACTATGCAAAGTGATTTGAGCTGCATTAAAGATGTAATGGAAGAGATATGAAAAATGGAAAAAACTAGATATATTAGAATATAATACATCAATTGATCAAAGCCACTAGTGGAGATGAAGGACTTTTATTTGAATTCAATACAAGAGGATCAAATCACTAGCTTGGAAGTCTTAAAAGCAAAAAATTGTATTCAAATACGAAATTGGCCTATTCAAATATTGTTGGTGAGTGAAACAAATTTTGGAAGGAATAACATACCTGAATATAGCTCTACAGCATCTGAATGACTGGTTGTTTCTCAGCAACGTCTTCCATATGACCTCAGCTTCTTTATGTTACGAAGATCCTGACATCAAGAAAGGAAAAATCTATAATTAAATGGGCAATTGCTGAATAGAATAGAGAAGCCTCAAGAAGAATTAGAAGAGAGAGAAAGATATAGCTAACACCATAGGACAAACATGAATTTTTTTATTAGCTAGTTGTTAGAATTAGAATTCCTTATCAATCAATTTCTATAGAGAGAGAATTATGTAGAAAAAGAGAGAGCTCTAGTTTTTCAGTTTTGTTTTGACTTTGAATTTCAATTTTCAATTTCAAATATTGTAATCAAATTTCAATTTTCAAGTAATTTCAATTTTAGAATTCAATGTTCTTCAATTCGATTTCCATTTTTGTTCCTAATTTGCTAATCATGATCGGATAAGTTTTTCTTGGGCCAAGGCAAGGACAATGTCCTTTCCAATGATTTTCAAGATACGGAGCTTCATGTTTTCAATCTGAGTTCTTCAATTGTTGATTCAATTTGTGTCTGGTTACTTTAAAAATCATTGATTCAAGACTCGATTAGCACTAGTTTATATATTTTATCAATAAGCTCATAGATGTTGTTTAACTTAAAATTCTCATGACAATTTTGTATGTGGGTTGCTAGACTTAGAACCTTTATTATTCTTAAGATATATTATATGCACCAAGTGTTCGATCCATGGTTTGTTTTAATTAAAATTAATTTTCTCAAAATCAAAACAAATTGAATGGGTGATTTACAATCTCTTTGCATCTTGAAATTGATTTAGAATGGCATTGGAATTGTCTTGCCCAACTTTCCAATACTAGATTTTAGTTAAATTCAACTCTTATTTCAAAAACCACCACCAACAATTGAACCAAAATTTCAATTTTGTTTTAAATTCATGTGAGTTATGTTTTTTGCCACTTTAATCCATTGGAATCAACCACTACTCTGCCCCTTTAATCCTTGTGGAAATCGACTTGGTACTCACTAGTTTATTGTGCTTCAGCCACACCTTGTAGTTGGGGAAGTTTGTCTCAATTTTTTTTAACTCAAAACTCTTAAATCTTAATTTAAAATTCAGAGTAAGGTAATTGAACAACACAACCAGATAATATAACATGCCAAATGAAAGTAAATCAAGTTTAAACTTAATTATTACAATCATCTAATAATTATTATTATAGAGCACAATTATAAATAGAGTTTTCCAGTGATGCACAAGAAGAAAAATAAATAACTGTTTTGGTGGGATATTCAAAAGAAATTAATCTCTTTTTACTTCATCTTTAGTATCTCTACGCTCATTGTCTTGAACAATGTTTCCCACAATGGGGTGAGCTACTAAAACCCAGTAATCAAAATCTCCTAGATACCTATGTGCGGTGGTTATAATACTACACTGTATTGTGTGACCCAATACAGTGAACGTGGTTAGGTGGCATATTGTCTATGCAACAAATAATTTAATAGATCATAACTAAATAATGTAAATTGTACTTACAATAGTCTGACAAGTCTATTACTGTAACTACTAGTTTACTTACACATCAAAAGAATTTAATGTTATTGTTTTGTACCACGCTGAAATCAACGTAGCAATAGTAGGGATCTCAAATTCAGTTCTTTAAGGTCTTAGGATCAAATCCCCTAGTGATACAGATTTCATGTATATTTTTTTCTACATTTTCATATATAAAATAATCATGAAATGAATTAAATATAATTAAATAATTTCAACATATCATTTCATATATAAGCAAAAGAAGTTTCCAGTCATAGTAAAATTAGACAAAGGAATTTGATCTAAATCTTCCTAGGATAATTATATTCCCATCTTTCTCTACTCTTGGCCTTGGGAACTAGTGACTTTACAGACTTAGCATCCAATGCATTCCGATAGTATTACCCATCAAAAACCTAGCTGTCGCAATTGGCTACCTCACTGGCCAGGTTAGGAGGGGGCATCTCCCAAACAAAATATATAGTTTCCCATTTTCATCTAAAAAGACCATTTCTACCCACCCATCACCCTATTGCCAAAGATAACTTTAGCACTCAGCACTGGTTGCTTTAAATTTAATTTCATCCTTTAATATTTCCAAGGGTATCTTGTATGAAAATAAGACATCTTCAAGAGAAACTGACAATATTCCTGGGTGATGAATCCTAAGTGGGTTTATTTAGTCACACGCGCTAAAATTCTAAGTATTTCATCTCAATCCATAATTTAATCATAATTCTCAATAAATCAAAGTTCTAATATACTTTCACAAATATTGCCATCACAAAGATAGGTGCTACATGTACATGAGCAAGTATTTATTTGCTAGAATAATTTAAGATTGGGATTAGATTTAAGCTAATTCTTTTGATAAGTTTGCTGAACTAACTTTGGTATGAATAAAAATATTTTTAATGGAATATTAATCAAGCCGATGCCTATGGCTCAATAGGAGGGCAATCCTAGTTGCGATTTGAACTTGTGAGTTCGAACCTTATTGGCTTCGATATCAGTTTTTGCCTCTTTTTGCCCTTTTTTTCTTTTTATTTTATTATTTTATGAAATATAAAATAATAAATAATTCATTGGGCTTGTGTGTAATCTTAGAAAATTTTATAAGTTTTATTTTATTCCACCATAGGCAGCAAAGTACATAAGTTGAACAATTAAATCCATGTGAGATTACAAAACTAATACATTCCAAGTTTTTAATTTTGTAGGATAATAATATTAACCAAAAATAATAATTTGAATTAATTCCAATTATCATCTCATTTATAACCAAACCCTTATCATACTGGAATAAGTTTTCGGCTTCAAGATATCCATAAATGTTTACAGAATTATTTTAATATTTAAGAAAATATTTAAATATTTAAATAAATTTCATTAAATTGATCAAGTTGTAAAAATCCAGTTTTAAAATAAATAAAGTTACATAGCTTGTTAAGTTGACAAAACAATGTCTAAAAATCAATTACGATAAGTCAAGTTCATTTAAAGAAAACTAAGTAAAAGAAAAACAAGTTTTATGTTTCTTTTGGGCATTTTATCAAGCAGTAGGTGTGCTTTACTAAATGAGGCCTTGTAAATAAAATTAAATATGAACAAAACTCGTTAACATATCTATAACTAACAAAAGAATAATTGAATTTAAATAAATTTCTAGTATAGAAATCTCATAAAAAATCTAGACAAGAATCAATTTAAGGCTAAACAGCAACAACAGTTTAAGAGAAAATTCATATAAAATAGAGAACAACTCCGATATTTGTAAACCTTATATTTCTAGAAACTAGGCTTCAAGGCCTACAACTTTTATGTTACACTTTTTACAATTCTGAAGTCTAAAGGTTCAAAAATAGGCTTGAATATGGTTTGTTCGAAAGATTTAGTTTGACATGTGTTCAGTATTTTGGGCATAACTTTTGACTTAACAATCGGATTGATGCTAATATTTTTTGACTAGAAAAACTTAAAGGGCTACAACTTTTGTGTTTGAGCCAAAGCCTAAATCCACCATTTTAGGGTTAAAATTGCACTGGAAGTTAAAAACAGCGAGCTATCAGCTTGCCGGGCTAACTCGGACAGAACCCCACGGGGACAGGGGTTCAAATAGGACCCTGTGTGGATAGGGGTCCGGACCATAGTACCCTTATTATGCTTTTGAATGTCCAGCTCTGCTCTGGTTTTAGGTTTTATACTCTGTTTTGTATTCCAAGTAATTATATTCATTATTTGATGTTCTTGAGTCCACATATCATCTATATGAATGTATATAAACACTTACCAACCAAGAATACATACTCAAACATATAAATATAAATTCAATCTCACAAGTTATGAAGATAATTAACTACAAATTTTAACACAATCAAGTTTCATGTTTCAAACCCAAAAAATACTTTAACTTCAAATAAATATTACACGTGTTCATTTTAGTTCACATTGAAGACATGGACCATATTCTAAGATGTTCGTTATTCTACCTCAATGAAGATTTTGGTGACCAAGTCCAAGAAAGAAAAGAAGTTGAGCTATGAACACTAACCGAATTGGGAAACTTTGAGCTTTTCTTTCTTTTCTTCTTCCTCCAAATACCACTAAATCTCCAACCAACACTTGATATTTTTAGAAAGCACATAAATCTCACAACTCTTTGGAAGCTACAGAAAAAAAATATATATATATATATTTTCAATGAAGGAAGTATTATATCGGTGATATATGGAAGCTCAATCAAAGATGGTGGTGGATGTTGGTAGAGGAAGACAAGGTCCACCTCCCAAGCTTCAAAGCCTCCAAACTTGGATCATAAATGCTAAGTAGGTGTCATGATCCAAAACTTTTGCTACATTCCACTATTCATGCAAATAATTCGGATGAGTTATGGAGGAAAGATGGAAAAAGATAAGTTTTGCAGAGAGTTTGATGAGCTTTCACTATTCACAAGTCAACTCGGTGAGTGATAAGGTGAGCTGAGATAAGTTGAAGGTGAGTTATGATGGGTTGATCCATGGGCTAATGGTTTTGAGTTAAGCCAAATGAATAATTGGGTTAAGGATTGTTTGGATGAAAAGTCCAAAAATTTCACATTAAACTCCCACATGGAGTGGAATTAAATCCAGAAATACTTCCAACTAATTTTATCATTCCAAGAATTTCAAATCCTTAATTTTTTAGATTTTTACCATAACAAATATTATCACCACACTAAAGTAAATTAATTAAGGGAAAATAAAATTCAGGTTATTATATCATTAGTATTTGAGCAATGTTGACAATACCAATAGTCTTATATTCATGACGGTCTAATCTTAACTATTGATATGTTTAGAACTCATAAGATTAACGTATGGTTGAGATAAAACATAATTGTCTATAACATTTTCTTTGGTATATTCATTTAGTATACATGTACATATGGTTTATTCTTGTTAATTTATATTATTATTATATAAAGCAATACTAAAGATACTAGTGAAGGTTAAAAATTAATGAAATCTCAATTTTACTGAACCATTTTTGCTTTTTTTTTTTTTTAATAATATCCTTCAACCTCCAAACAATTTCAAATTTTAAATCATATAGTTTCCAAAAACTCATTTCACACATTTAAAATGTTTAACCACAGTATCATTTTTATTTTACACTCCTTACTATTAAATTACATAAATAAAGTGGTAACCACACACATTGAGTACAACTTTCTAATGTATAGCCTCTGGTCTTGCCGAGACTGGACCGTGGGAACCAAAATGGGGGAGTAAAAAATAAAAATTTAAAAAATCCTTAAAACTATTAATCCAACACCAATTTATATAGGGAACCTACTACTTGTGCATGCAAAAGCATCACGATTCATAATGTGATATGCATATTGAGAAAAGAAGAGAACCAGCAAGTACTTATTTTTTTTCTTACAAAACCAGCAGAGTCTGCTAGATGACATTCCCTTCTAGACAAAGCATAGTGTATGTTATTTTAAGCTGGAAGATGATCAACTTATTCATACATACATACAAACATACATATATATATATATATATATATATTACATTTCTTTGTTAAAAGGATTCATCTTCTATTCTGAAATGTTGAATTTGGATGTTCTCAACATTAAGCTTCTTGAAATTACTGCGCCTTCTGTTAACAAAGAACTTCCCCCAGTTGTATGCCCTGTACTTGGCATGGTTTTGCTCTGTTGTCAGCTCTTCTAGGGGCTCTACCATTACAGAATGGTCCGGATTGAAGAAAAATGGGATCGAGAATCTTTCCTTCTTAGAGTTTACTGCCACCCTGTGCTCAACACTCTCATATTTCTCATTGCTCCATACCTATATTTCAATTATTAAAACAATACTCATCAAAAGGAAAGAAATAGTTGGAAAGTAATTAAATTAAGTTGAGGTCATGCTTGACAACTACTGGCTACTTACTTTTTTGACTTTTTCTGAATGATCATTTATATTTTAGACTTCTTTTAAATTATGAAGGGTGAAATTGTCAAATTAAGCTACTAAAATGTTAAGTTGCATTTGGTTTACTTTTCTATTTTTTATTTTTTGTTTTCAATTTTATGTGTTTTGTGCTCTAAGAATCCCAAAGTAAAGAAACAGAAAATGCTCTTTTTTATTTTGATATTTTCTTTGTTTTGGGTTGAAAATACTCATAACAATTTTTTGTCATTTTACATTTTATGTGTAAATTTATTTTCTATTTTTTAAAACAAAATTTGAAAATACAAGTGACAAAATACGTTTTAAATTGTTTTCCTTATTTTCAAAAGCACAAAATAACAAATAAGCTCAAAACAGAAAATAAAAATAAAAATAGAAAACAAAAAATAAAAAAACAAATCTAATGCCACCTTAACTTTTTTTTTTCTTTCTAAACACAAAAAAAGAAGCTACTTTTTAGTGGTTAACTGGTAATTATCTAAAAAAAAAAAATAAATAAATAACAGAAAATTAAAAAAACTAACTTTTTTATATTCCTCCTGGTACGTGGAAGTCCGCAGCCACTACCCCGTACTGGGGTGCGCACAGGGCGAAGCACGCTCCAGGACCCTAGCCGGCAAAGGCCCCTGGAGAGTTAACCAGCTTAGGCAAGCCCTGGCTGACCGACACGACCGAGTGGAGGCCATTAGGCACCCGCCATTACAGCGGTAACCCACCTCCCGTGGGGGAGTCAAACCCGGAACCTCGAGAGGCCCAAGCTCTAAGGCGAGCCCGACTTCCACTCGCCCACCCCCGAAGGGGTAACTTTTTTATATTCCTAATTCTATCAGAGGTTGTGGAATTAAAAAAAAAATATATATATATTTTTTAACTGCATTCAGAGTTCTGCCACATAAACTGCTTTTTTATTACAGCAGTTAGAGAAAATAATCTTGCATCTAAGTGGTAGAGGTCATCGGGTCGGGCCGGGCTCATGTTTGAGTATTATTACTATAACATTTGCCCAAATCTAGCCAGGTCCAGTACTTTAAGCCTCTATCGAACTTAAGCCCAATCCTGAGGATTAGGACAGGTGAGTTAGGAGAACATGCCTATCCCATATGGGCTGTCCGGTGTTTGCTCCTTTCCTTTTTTTTCTTTTTTCTTTTTCTCAATTTACATCCGTGAAAAAAAATAGAGAAAAAAAAAATTCAATGTACTGTTATATTAGTTTTTTTTATAATTAAGAAAATTATCAAAAGATAAAGTCACGCACTTGATTTAATGGCTTAAATCAAATAAGATTTTGGACTTTTGACTATTTTCTAGGGCATTAACCAAATTTATTCCGAATATTTGTTTGTTAACCAAACCAATCGAAGAATCAAAGGAAATCAAACGGAAAAAGTGAAAAAAATCTAATTCAATTTTAAACTAAATATTTTTAAATTATAAAAATTTGCAAATATATTTAATTGAATTAGGACTTAGAATGCGCTTAAGGTGATGGACTATGACTTACCAATATATTTTAAGATTTTAGAATATACATAAAATTAAATATGTAAATCAATATATAATTTAATATTAAAAAATTATATAATTAATGTTCGATTTTTCGATAGGTTTGGTCATAAGATTTTCAAACTGACGAACCGTAAATTGAAAACCGACCAATCAAAAATTTAACATAAAAAATTATGGTCGATTCAGTCATAAGATTTTTCAGTCGACCAGGTCCAATGCTTTAGGCATTTATCGAATCTAAACCCAATCCTAAAATAAACATATGGGTGCGTTTGAAATGACAAAAAAGTAAGATAAATTAAAATAAAATAAGATAATTTATAAGTTTGTAATTCGTGTAGGGAGATAAAAAGTGAATAATTTTTAGAATTTTTCAACGTTTTATAACAAACCAAACGCACCCTATGCAAACTCAAGTAAACCCTGTTAAGAATATATATTATATTTCCCCTATGTATAAAATTAAAACAATATAAATAATATTAATTATTTATTGAAGTATTGAATCCAGCCGAGGTTGAACACACATATGCATGGACCCAAGCCCAGTCTTTAAAAAAAAAAAAAAAAAAAAAAAAAAAATTCACAAAAAGTAAAGGTTGACTGGCGAGGCTAGAGCCACAATCATCAGGTTAAGGACGGAGTCAATACAAAGTTGAAAAATGGTACCTGAAAAACGTCACCAACGTTTATGATATACGAATCGGGAGTGGGCTTAACTCGAATCCACTCTCCATCTGTTTTTCGCTTTACTTCAAGTCCCCCAACATCATCCTGTGCAAGAATAGTAAGGGCACCGCCATCCTTGTGTCGACCAACACCCAGAGCTAGGTGGGGGACGGGGCATTGTGGGTAGTGATTGAGCCTTATAAGGCTGGTGTGGTTATTGAAAAAACTGTTCAATCGATTTGCTTCCAAGCCCAAGCTCAGAGAGATGAGTTCCATCAACTTTCGGGAGAGTTTCTCCATCTCTTTCACATATTCTTCTAATGCTTCCCTGGGTGTGTATATATATATATATATATACATGTGTGTGACATTTTTGTTAACAAATTGCTCATGGTTATGTTGCTGTTTTTAAAATATGGTCAAAAATATATTTTCAAAAAATTAAAGTGTCGTTTAATATTATTTTTTTGAACTCATTTCCATTTTACAATTTTAAAAATAAGGGAAACAGTTCAAAATGTATTTAGTCATTTGTATTTTCAAATTCTATTTTAAAAAATAGAAAATGAGTTTATACATGAAGTGTAAAATGGTAAAAAGTCGTTTTGAGTGTTTTTAATTTAAAACATGGAAAATCTCAAAATATAAAAAATAAAAAATATCAAATCAAATGTGTTTTATATTTTCCTCATTTTTGAATTTTCAAAACATAGAACACATAAAATAGAAAATAAAAAATAGAAATATAAACCAAATGACACCTAATACTCTGAAAACTAGTTTGCAGTTTAGAAAATACATTAAGTGACAATTATATCCAAAAATTGGATTTGAAAAAAAGGCAATTACTAACAATACAGAGAAATGTAAATGAAGCATTTGTATTTAATTTGATGGCATATTAATTGAAATTTAACAAACACAAAAATGGATCAAAACCACAAAAACCTCTTTCCAATGGCCTTAAAAAAAGTAGTCCTAGACCCCAAGTGTGAGATATCCTACTTTCAACCAAATTTTTTTTTTTTTTTTTTTGATAGGTAAGTCGGAGAGGGCCTTGGGTTCAAACTCGAGTGGTAAGTGGGTAAAGAATGGAGCTCAACTACCGTGTTAAGTGTCTCCCTCAACTTTCAACCAATTCTTTCAATAATCAATCAACTAATATTTCACCATTATGGATTTAATTAATACTCTTTGTACTAATGGAGCAAAAACAACGTTATACTACACTATCAAACATAGTTGTGAAAAGTAATGCAACGTAATTAGAATAGATAATCAGAATGACTTGAATGGTGAATTTTAATTTTCTAACACTTTGCTTGTAATGGTGAATTTTATGAAATTTATTTCATTTGATGAGAATTTTCACTGATTCTTATATTTGGATTTAAAATAAAATTTTATGAGTTAGATTTAATTTGGTTTTACAAATTAAATTTTGAAATTTTTATACCATTTGAAATCCAAATTAAAATAATAGAATTTGATATGAATTTATTATTTTTTTCAAGTCATTGAATAAATTTATCATTATATATCATATTTATCCTATTTTCTCTTTCTCACTACCAACGTTAAATTTGATATTTCTATTAAATCAATTTAATTTAATTCTTAAATTCAGATATGTATTCTGAACATAAAATTTCATTTATCAAATCAAATCAAATCAAATTAAATTAGTTTTTAATTTAAAATTTTAATTCTAAAAAATTGAGAGTTCATTTGGTTTGTTTTTCTATTTTTTATTTTTTATTTTTATTTTCTATTTTCTATTTTAAATTCATTGTCTATTTTACGCTTTGGAAAATAAGGAAAAATCTCAAAATGCATTTGGTCATTATATTTTCAATTTTTTTTTTAAAAAACAGAAAACAGATTTACACAAAATAAAAAATGATAAAAAGTCGTTTTGAGTGTTTTTAATCCAAAATAAGAAAAATTTTAAAATAATGAAAATAGAGTATTTTCTATTTCTTTATTTTAAGATTTTTAAAAAATGAAACGAAAAAAAAAATAAAAAATAAAAAAGTAAATCAAATACTACTTAATATTTTCCAACGGAAATGAATTTAGCAGCTAGATTTAAGTATTATTTTCATACATCGACTATTTGCACAAATCACCCAATTTCACTTCAAAACTTTTTCATCATCATTTTGTGATCACATAGCTGTCACCAATTTCTAAGCACAATCAATTTATGCAAATTAATCTAAATATTAATTGTAAAATCGTGTTATATGTGCACAAATAAATACCAAATAGGACTCGGGTAAAAAATTACCTTAACTCAGAAGGAGACTCAGGCCACTGATTAACCAACTCCATGAGCTCCTCATCATCAAGATCAGGCGAAGCTGGAAGCAAAGTTGGATTCTTCACAGAAAAATCAAGCACTTCTTTCCAGTCCCTAACATTCTTGGTCAGCTCAGTATCATAATACCCCAACGGATTCACCTCATCCCTCCTTACCTTCCTCTTCTCCTCCGTTGACAAAGCGAAGAACTTCCTCGATGCAAACTCAAGCTTTTGGCGCGTTTCTAAAGGCACTCCATGGTTGATCACTTGGAAGAAACCCCAGTTCTGGCATGCTTCCCCTATCTCTGCAACTAGAGGTTCTATAATATTGGAGCTGAGGAGGCTGGAGGAGTTGATCAAAATGGAGAGGTCGATTACTGGGATGCCTTCAGCTTCAACGAAATCAAGTTTGGGCCTGTGTTCAGCTGCTTGAATGAAAGCTGGATCCACCTCTCCCATGGCTGCTGAGATTAATTACCAGAAAAATGGTTTGTTTGTTCTAGTAATTCTTACAACAATGAAGAAGTGTACATATAGCGGTGAAGACACACAAAGTGGCGACAAGAGTTATGCGTGGAATACAAAGAGGGTGAGATGATGTACATTGAACCTGGACAAGGTTTGAGGTTGCCACGTGGGCATAGATAGCAATTTAAATCAAATAAAAGAATTTACAAGAATATGTGGACGTTCCTTAAATCCTTTCAACTTCACACTGCATTTGAGACGACGTCACATTCTTTGGCTTTAAAACTTTGGGATTTATTACATCGACCGGTAATTCTAATAAATTTTTAATTTTTTTTATATAAACACTTTGTTTAAAATGATAAATTTAATAAGATTTATTTTATTTGATTAGAATTTTCGCCAACTTTTATACTTAGAATTAAAATAAAATTTTATGAGTTAGATTTAATTTTATTTCATAACTTAAATTTTGAAATTTTTATATTCTTTGAAATTTAATCTAAAACAATAGAATTTCATAAGAATTTATTATTTTCTTAAACCATTTAAATAAGTGGACAAATTTATTCTCATTATCATATTTTTCATTAATGTGATCAAATTTAGTATTTTTGTTAAATCAAATCAATTCAATTTTTAAATTTAAAATGTGTTCCAAACATACTGTTTTATTATCAAGTGAAATTAATTCTTTATTTCAAAATTAAATCAATTTCAAGAGGGGAATATTTTCAAACGGAGTGATAGAGATTATGTTTGGATTAAAGATTTTCTTAACAAAAATAAGATGCGATTTAAAATTAATTGTCCATTTAGTTTGTGATGACAAGTGACAGCAAAGCACTGGGGGTTAACCCAACTCTGTTGGGTATTGGTTTTAGGAAAATTTTTCAGAAATTGTTCCCGAAACTAGTGTGTAATTACGACTTTGGTAATTATATCGAAAATTTAATCTTAAAAAAAAGAGAGAATAAAAAAATAGGAATGCAAATGCACTGTATATGTATAATTTAATGAGATTTTAACATGCAGAAGAACACATATATTTGGTTTCGATACATTTCAAATTTTTTATTTCCTTTCTTTCCTGATTTTCGAAAATTAAGACAACCAGACACAGTTTCATGAAATGGAAATCATAAAACTAATTTTGGAATTAATAACCAAACATAAACAAATAAATAAAAAATGTGAATCTATTTGCACTCCAAGTATATTACACTTTACTTTATTTTTTATTAATTAAAATTATAAAACTAATCGTTTTAATTAAAAATTGTTACGTACAATTTGAAATGGCAAAGTCACCTATCATAAATAAACTTTTAGAAATTTGGATAATTTGGAACAAGAGTTGAAAATGATGTTTTATAGATTAAAATAAAATATATTTATATTTATATTTATATTTTTAACAAGTATATTAAAATAATCTAATAATCAAGCAACAAAATTAATATCTTTCATTAATTTTTCTTTACAAATTTTTGTCATCATTTCTCAAGTCATTTAGTCAGAGTCTATATAAACTTTTAAAAAAAATTAAAATAAACAAATTAATTTATAAAAAAAATTAAACTTTAAGCCAACAAAAAATTATCAAACAAACCACAAGTATCATTATTCTGAAAATTTAATTTTTTATAATGGGAATATTTTTTAAAGAAATCTTGAATTAGAAATGTTTAAGGTTGCAAGCAATAAATGGATTTTTCTAAAAAATTAAGGTGCAATTGCTTGTCAAAAAATCTAAAAGAAGAAAAATATTCTTGGTAAGTTATCTTCTCAGATTTGGTCTTAAAAGATATTTTCTATTATAAAATAAAGGTGCTTATTGTATTATAATTTGAGTGCATCTATTTGCACTCCGCTAATAAATTCTTACACTTCATTTTACTTTTTCATTAAATAAAATTACACTACTACTCTAATTTTTCTGTTAAGATATTTTGTATAATTTCAATATCATAAATACCCTTCTATAAAAATGTAATTCACATCAACTTTTAAAACTATTTTTGCTCTTGATAATTAATTCTCATTCAAATAAAAAATATATTTTTACTTACATTAATTTATTATTAACAAAAATTATAATAATGAATTATTTTATTTTTATAAGCTAATTAATTAAAAAAGTAAACGATTTAACTACTTGATATTTATACATAAAAATATGTGTAATTGGTGATGTCACACTCCAAAATCCACAATTTGAGGACGTGAGAACAAAACCATAAATAAACATCAAATCTCATAAATAAGATCATATTAGAATGGAAGTGAATTATCAATATTAGTATTCAAAAATAGAATATCTCAAGATCGCCACCAAATGGGCTACAATAACAATGCCTCAAAAATTGGCCCAAAACTATAATCCATTACATTACAAACAAAAGAGGAAAATGTAAAGTAAATAATTCATTAAAATATTCCAAGACCGGCTAATCTAGCTCATAGGTCCATCACAACTATATGCTCATACAACATCAATTATAGTGGGGTGAGCATTAAACCATGTGTGCTCAAAGAACGCATATAATATATTTTTCTTTATCATGTAAGGATATCAACACTTAACTGATTTGAAAAAACAAAAAAAGTTAAAAACTTATCATCTTCATAATTAATCCAAATTTCTATATCAAGTCATACCATTCCAATTTAAAAGTTACTGAGGCATAATCCCACAGTTTCATGCTAAAATATACCTAATCACAATCATATACGTCATTACATACATATTAATACTATACTATGAGTCAGGTACTTTGCATTGTTAACCCGTGGCTGCAGAACTAAACCTAAAATAAATTTCCAGGCCTTAGTCATAGGGTACAATTGGTCTCACAGTCCTAGATGTACTCATCATAACTTATAACCCTAGTCTCGCAGTTTTAGTTTATCTCATTATAACCAATGGCCTTACTCCTGTAGTCTCAATTCGTCTCATCTTGCCTTAATAGGCAAACTAGTCCCACAATCTCGGCACTAATATACCCTAATACAAGCCATATATATGCTTGTAGATTTCTAACCTACTAGTAACACTAAACCACCTTATACAGGTTTCGGGGCATTTAACCCATAGGTTTTAGAGCCCATTCTTTTTAGTAACTTCTATAACCTATTATCAAAAATTAAATCTCAACCATAATCCTTTAATAACAGCACATCATACACAAGAGTTCATCCTAAATTAAGTTCTTGTGTTCATCCTTTAAATTAATAAGTCTTATGAAATAATATTCTTTAAGGTCTAAGATTTATGTTACCCATTGCATGCATATATTTATGAAAATTAGCTTAAAGACAGTTCAAGTGCCCTCGCTTGGAGGCAGTTCGAGCCCTCTATGTTGCTGGAAAACCTGCTCCTAGATAGTTCGAACGCCCAACATATTGGAAAACCTGCTCGAGGCAATTTAAGCACCCAAGCTACTGAAAAACTCACTTGAAGGTGGTTTGAGCACCCAAGTAACTGAAAAACCTGCTAGAAGGTGATTGAGTGCCCAAACTTTTGGAAAAGCCGCTGGAAGGCAGTTTGAGTGCCCAGACTCAAAAAATTTGATTTTTAAATTTTAGAAATTCTCATTTTACATAAAAAAGTATTTTGAATTTCAATATATTACTCTTATCAAAATATGAATATAAAATCATATAAACTCTATCTACAAAGTCAAAACATAAATTTTCTAACCAAAACATGGATTTATACATAGAAAAATAATAGTCAAAACGTGAACATAAATCATATAAACTTTTATCTCCACAAATTGTTAAACTCATTATCAAAACATAAAATTACATAAATCATATACACTTCCTCAATTATGCCCAAAAATATGGATTTATAATACACGAATATTCCCTTGCAACATCTTAATTTAAACATCATCTCCATCCAAAACAAAGCGAGTTCAAATCTCTAACAATATACTTATATGGGCATGCTCATATCTACAAGACCAAGAAAATCATCTTAATGCTTAAACCTCACATATCTCGATTTAACCTCGTCGAAAGTAATGTATAAAACACTAAACCACACCAATTGAAGTTGGATCTTTAAAAGAGTGATTTTCCTGCCACTTTAGCTCTGAGTTACATACGACTCTGATGCGAACTCACGTTGGTAATCTCCCAATGTAGGGGAATCTCTACGTCCTCCTCACACAAAAAAACTAAAGCAACCACGTAGTTCTCTCTCCCCCTACTCTGACTATTGGAAAAATTATAAAGAAGGAAAAACCCAATTTCTTTTCTTCTTTGGTGGAGAGTCTTTAGGTGTAAAAGCTGCTAGTATTTTGTAGAGGATAAAAATAGTCCCAACAATACTCATCCCTTTCCCACTCGGTCCAATGAACCCACAATAAAAGTCTCATTAATATACTTTAACCCCTATGACCAGATTCAAATTTTGTAATACCTTAACCTCTTGTCCCACATCATTCTACCACACAAAACAACCAATAGGCCTTGTCTCATCTCCTGTTAATAGGATTTTAGCTTCTCTTTCACTAATAAAAAAAAAAAAAATCACAGCTAAACCATAGTATAAAAATATAAACATACTCCCATATATACTAGCATAATACACATATTTAAATAATAGCATATGTCAAACATACTTTATTTAAAACAAAACTTCATATATCAGATAAAATTTCAAATGGATAAATTTAAAAAATAATATGGATTTAAATATAGTTAATATAAAAGGCCAAAATTTTAAGGTCTTTACAGATGAACTTATAATTAAATTATCACGTGATGTAGTTAATCTATCTTATAGACTACTATAGTCACAACTATACCTAATTATGAAATCATAGTTTTGTAGGGTTTTCTTTAATATTGGAAGTTAATTAGTTCACCAAGCTTATTCCTTTTGCAGTTTAAAAAAAAAAAGGATTGATTGTGTTTGTACCTTGTAATAAAGATAAAATTTAGTAAAGAATATTTTTATTTTTATACCCTTATTTTGACATATATTCAACTTTATCATCTTCATTTTAAAGATACTTTTATTTCATTTTATCACGTCTTTATAAATTTATAAATGATACTTCCCACTTATCATTTTTATTTCATTTTGTGCATTTTAAAATTCACTCCAATCTTATTCAATTACTCATTTGATATACTCAAAAAAAATATTTACATAATTATTTTAAGTGCGCATAATAACTTATAGTTAATTAAATATCTCTTATTTTTAATTTTATTTTAATTTTTATTTCTACCCTTTATGATTATTCGTTATAATTCTTTACATGGTAGAAATGTATTTTTTATTTTTGTTTTGCAAAAAAAAAAAAAAAAGAATAATTAATGAAATTCAAAATAAATATAAACTCAATGCTCATTCAATTTTGTTTTTTTTTATATTTAAAGTAATAATAATATTAAAATAAAATTTAAAAATAATTTGTTCTATAATTAATTTATTTTATTTTTAGAGGTAGGTTAATTTTAAACTTTGATATCAATGTAACGACTTGCATCCCTATAGTACAATATTATTCGCTTTGGACTTGGTAAACTGCTTCCTAGGAGGTTACCCATCCTAGTACTGCCCCCACTACAGCACACTTAGTCCTGAAGTTCCCACTGAATCTAGTGCCTTCACGGCTTTAAAACACGTTGTTCTATATGGATATCGAATATTACATATATGATACTTTTTTTCACTACCCAGGAGATGTGGGATAGAAGGCATTGCTTCTCTACTTTACCTCCAGCTTCACTCTCTCGCAGGTAGAGTCCCACACGGGTAGGTCCCTCACAGTCCCTCAAAATCCTGCCACATTATAGGGCATGCGTCCCCATGTGGCCTCCTGTTTCACTCTCCCGCAGGCAGAGTCCCTCACAGGTAGGTTCCTTACACGTGGAGCCCCCACACACGTGATCCCACACTTCTGACTGGGCATTAGCTCTGATACCATTTGTAACGACCTGCATCCCTATAGTATAATATTGTCCGCTTTGGGTTTGGTAAGCTGCTTCCCAAGAGGTCACCCAACCTGGTACTACCCCCACTGGAGCACGCTTAACCTTGGAGTTTCCACTAAATCTAGTGCTATCACGGCTTTAAAACGTGTTGTTCTATATGAATATTGAATATTACATATATGCCACTTCTTGCCACGACCCAGGCGATATGGGATGGAAGGCATTGCTTCTTTGCTTCACCTCCAGCTTTACTCTCCCACAGGTAGAGTCCCTCATGGTAGGTCTCTCACGGGTAGGTCTCTCACAGTCCCTCACAATCAGTTTGTTATAATGCTTGTTAAATCATTATTATTTGAGTCCTCAATTATTTTAGCACTGTTGAAAAATTATTATTAAGGATGAAATTGTAAGTTGGCAAATCCATGATTAAACAAAGAGTTTTGTAACTTTAGACTTAGTGTAGGTTAAGACAGTAGAGTCTTAAGTCATATAGAAGTTTAAAGGCCTCAGAAAAACTGTGTCTACATAAGCCTGGAAGTCTTAAGGAAGTTAAACGGAGCCAGAATCCAATAATGCAGGAAGACTGCAAGATGGCTGCAGGTAGCTGAGTCGAGAGCAGCTTTCAAGATTTTGGCCATGCGAGAACCTCGTTCTGATTCGCGAGATGGCCGCGAGTGCACCCTTCCCGTAAGGAACAAAATTCAGGTCCCTTTGAACAACTTTAAAACCCTAATCATCCCAGGTTTTTCTATATATATACCTTCTGGATGACTCTAGGGTTACACACACAGTGAGAATACACATTAGATTGAGCCTGAAAGTTTAATTATTCTCTCAATTACTTAGCCAACATGTTTCGTGTTTAATTCGAAGGAGTTTGGTTTCAAGGTTTGTGAACGCTGAGGATTCCGCAAAGCTAATGAGGATTCAGCAAAGCTACTGAGGAGTCAGCATCGAGCCTTCGAGGAGTCGAAGGGCTTTCGTTAAAGGAGTTGGTGAATTGAGGATTTGAGCAAACATCAATAGAGTATAGAGTCGAGAATTCGATCTATTGAGAGATTGAAGTTTGTAATCAACATTCAATTTTAGTGAAAGTTTTTGAGATTTCCCTATATGTGTTTCCTTATTTCTTTTATACTGCCTTCTACAATCTTGTGTGTATGGTTGATTGATTGGGATCACTAGCAGGAATTTCGTATTTTCAATTATTATTGTAATTGTTATACTTCTATAACTAATAAAAGGATTCTTATTTGACAGCTTTGTGACTTTTTATTTTAATTAATAAATTTTCATAATAATAAAAAATTATCTTCTCTAATTTAATTCAAAATTATTTAATTAATTATTTATTTTTTAGCAAACAAAAATAATAATAATGATTTTATTTATCTTTAGTTTTTGACGTTTGACTTTTAACTTTACTTTATAAATCATATACGAATAGGTCCTATTTATGCTCCATAAATAGATTATCGTGCTCCACTTTAAATTTTCATTAAACAAAATCACATAATTACCCCCATTCCTCTAATAAAATATTTTACTTAATTTTTAATACCATAATATTATTTTGAAAAAATTGAATTCATAATAACCTAAAAATGTAAAATAGAGTACAAAAATTTATTTGTGGATTGCAAATAGGCCTACCTTTTAATCAATTATTTTTTTAATTGTGTATTTATATTAATAAAAATACTAATTTATTGTTAATAATAAATTAATGTGATTAAAAATATAATTTTTAATTGAATGAGAATTAAATATCAATAGAAAGTGGTTTTAAAAGTTAATATGAATTAGATTTTTATAGAAGGGTATTTATAGTATTAAAATTATACAAAATATGCTAATAGAAGAATAATGGTAGTTGTGTATTTATATTAATAAAAAAGTAAAATGGAGTTTAAGAATTCATTAGTGAAGTACAAATAGGATCACTCTTATAATTATGCCTTAATTTGAAGTTTTATATAAAGGTATTTTTGGTATTGTAATTATGTATAACATAGATGAAAAATAAGAGGGGTGATTGTGTAATTTCAATTAATGAAAAAAAAAGTAGAGTGTAAGAGGGAATAAGCGGAGTGCAAATAGACTCATGCTTTAAAATTTAGTTTGTTGATTAATTAATGTCTTCTATTTTTTTTTTTTTTTTACATTTTCAAATTTACACAAATAAGAATATGTAGTTGATAATATGCATCATTAATATATCTTTCCTCTGCTTTTCTTCTTTGTTTTTTTTTTTCTTAGGGTTAAATGCAACAACGCCCCTCCAACTATTAAAAGTATAACAATTTACCCCTCGTAATTTATGAAACTTTAAAAAGAAAAAGAAATTCTGTTTAAGCCACCTATCTTTAGTAAGAATTGTGAACTTATCTATATAATTTTAATCCTTTTACATATGTATCTTTAAACCTATTAAAAGTTATTTCTAAGCCAATGGATCATAAAAGTAGAAGATTAGACCAACTCTAATCAATTTTTAAACCACTGATAGGCATCATTAGGATTATTAAAACCAAATTTTAGCTTGTGAGTGAGGTTCTTTTAGGATAAGCAATTGGAAATGGCCAATAATTGTAATAGAAAATTTTTATGTTTAAGAAAAAAATCGAAAAGAAGCTTTTGAACATCAAGTTCACGTTTTCGGAAAAAAACCATATAGTTTAAATATTACTAGAATTTTAAATTTCCTAGTAAATAGTATGTTTAAAGCTATTGGTATTTTAAATAAAATACAAAATAAGATAAATAAAATAAATAATGTAGATCTACCAGCAAATATAAAAACTTTGCTGGAATAAGTAGTCAACAAAGACTATGAAGGTGAAACATCTACTCTTCAAAAATGAAGATGGTAAAATTCCTACCTTATACAAAGGAGGAAAAAGAGGATTTTATAAAATTTTAGCAGTAACAAAAATTACTAAAGAAAAAATTTATAAAGATTTCCATGCTAATAAAGAAATATTAGAATATTAGAGATCTGGATATAAGGAAGAAAATGATGTAAAAAAGATAGATAAATTGATAAATCAAATGCAAATTCTATATAATCAACATGAGAACCTATTCAAAAAATATGAATTTGTACTTAATTTGAACTCTGATTCTGAAAATTCAAATGAAAAATACTATGCTACAAGCGTGGTAAATGAGGATGAAATTGATTCTAAAGCTAAAATAATTGTTGATCCAGAATTAGATGAAGAACTAGCAAAAAAGATAGACAAAGCTCTAAACCTAGATAAAACACTAGGAAAGAGAAAATTAGGAGTGTCAAATCACCTAGATGAAAATCTAGAACTAAACCAATTACTAAAAAAATAACTTCTTTTGAAGATATTCATGTAGAAGAATAAGGTGAATCTAGCTTTAACGAGATTTATGTTAAACAAGAATATGAACCTAATCCTTCTAAGAGAGAAGATTTAAATAAATTTAATGTAATTGTAAATGGGATAAATTTAAACCTTAATGATATACATCTCAAAGATTATGAAACTACTATTGAAGAATAGGCACAAGCATTGTCCGTAGTTATAACATATTACAAAAATACATGGGATAGGAAAAGATTCGTAGACTATATAGTAGAAAAATTACAAACAAATATTTTAAGTTAGCTAAAAGTCTGGGAAGGATATGAAGATGGAAAATGGGAAAAAACTTCCATTTTGCCAAGTGAAGATAGAGAAAATGATTTCGTAAAAATAGTCTTAAATTTTTCTTCATATATTAAGAGAGATTTTTGTGGAATAATATCTTCTGATTAACACCAAAAAGAGATGAAATATATTTTATCCAAAATAAAACTTTGTGACATTTATAAATATATAGATTTCATAAAGTTATATAAAAAATACTTCTAGATGTTAACCCCAAAAAGTATGACTCATTGAAAAGAACAGTTTTTCCATAAACTCTCAAACCCATGGATGAAATATATGAAAAACAATATTTAGAACAGCTACAAAAAATAGGAAGTTTTGATTCCTTAGGATTAAGGATAAGATTTGGTTATAAAATAACAACCAAGTATTATCTTCAAAGCAAAGATCAAAAATAGGTAAAAAAATCAATTGTCAAAATCAAGTGAAGGAAAAACTTGTTGTGACAAAATCCTAAAAGAAAATTTGGAACTTGAATGCTCTGTGAATAAATCATAACACAGATGTAAGTAAAAATGCTTTAAAATAAAAAAAGGTGAAAATCTGGAAAAAAAAATTTCCTAAAAAGAAATATGTTAGAAAATTCAAAAAGAAAAGATTTGGAAAGAAATCATGAAAAAACTGCACATGCTAGTTTTGCAATGTAAAGTTCATATTGCACTAGCTTGTCCAAAAATGAGTAATAAGGTAATCAAATTTCTAAAGGAAAACAACCTAAAAATTTGTTTGAGAGAAGAATTAGAAGAAGTATTTTATAAAATAAAGTCCATTTTTTCAGATTTTTCAAAAGAAAGTGAAGAATTCATTTTTATAACGCATGAAACAAATCCTAACGAAAATTTTAAAAACTTTGATTAATCATAAAAAATGAATTAAATCAAATTTGCTTGGGAGACATAGTCAACCAAGACATGACTACTGAAAATGATAAATTGATAAAATATAAAAGTCTCAAAATAGAAGACTTATATAAAAAATCCAAATCTAAACCTTAGTAATCCCAACGCTTCGAAAGATGTGAAAGAATAACAGAGGTAAAATCCTCCTCTAGTGGGCAGGTAGAAATAAAAATTTTTGACCAAAAAAAAAAAAATTAGGAGACTTAAACAAAAGTATCCTAAAGTAAGATTCATTCACATTGGTATAATCCAAATAGAAATTAGACAATTGTTTAGACTTGGAGTAGACTCACCGATCCTGTGTGCAGTCCAAGATAAAAGATTTTATGACTCTATTCAATCATTGGTAGGGAGAATAGAACCAAATTATTTTGTGTCTATAAATGATAAAAAAAATCCAATATACATGAACACCGAGGATCCAAACTTAGAATATTAAGATGGACAACAACGTAAATGATTTAAAAATTTCTTAGAAAGTTGTTCATCAATTAATCACTGATACCAAAGTCAAGATAAAAGATGTTGACATTGGTATGGTTAAGTTATATGAACCTAAACTATTTGATACTGAAATCAGACTAAGATTCATTGATATAAAAGATTTAAAAATACCTAAAGAATGGGTATTTGAAAATTTTACAAGAGATCAATCAGAATCCTCTTGAAAATCAATTAAATTTCAAACATCTGGAAATGCATTCTACCTGAGAAATAACAAATTATCTGTAAGTAGAAAATCATTCAAAATTGATAACTTCAATGTTGAAGGGGGTTTTTCAAGCTCAAGTAGCTTTGACAAAGAAACTGGATTAAAAAGAATCCAAGTTTCAGTTATTTCTAGAAGTTTTTCCAACAAAAAAGAAAAAAAATACATTATATTTGAGCAACTAAATATGAATTCAGAAATAATATTCATTTCTTAAAATCTAATTGAGAGAAAATATTATTATATTGAAGTCACATTTGAATTTAAAAATTATTATTATTTTTAGGAAGTTTTTCAATGTAGATGATTTCAAAATTTCCTGGAAAGCTGTTCATCAATTAAACAGTGATACCAAAGTCAGGATAAAAGATGTTGACATTGATATGGTTAAGTTCTATGAACCTAAACTATTTGACACTAAAATCCAACCAAGATTCATTGATATAAAATATTTAAAAATACCTAAAAAATGGAAATTTGAAAATTTTATAAGAGATCAACCAAAATCCTCTCGAAAATCAATTGAATTTCAAACATTTGAAAATACACTCTACTTGAGAAATAACGAATTATCTGTAAGTAGATAATTATTCAAAATTAATAACTTCAATACTGAAGAAGGTTCTTCAAGCTCAAGTAGCTTTGACAAAGAAATTGGATTAAAAAAAAAAATCCAACTTTCAGTTTTTTCTAGAAGTTCTTCTAACAAAAAAGAACAAAGATTTATTATATTTGAACTACTAAATATGGATTTAGGAATAATATCCATTTTTTAAAATCTAATTGAGAAAAAAATATTATTATATTGAAGTCATATTTGAATTTGAAGGTTATAAATCATTTATTCTACATGCATATATAGACATTAGAATTACAACTGCGCTATGTCAATCAAATGCTATATCAAGAGAATATTGATTCAAATGAAAAATCCTATCTTAGCTAAAAATGCCAATGAAACAATATTTATAATGGACTTTGAAGCGAAGGAAATCATATTTCAGTAAGAATAACAAAAGGTAAAAAGGCCCTTAAAAATTCTAAAAAAATTATGTTTTCCTTTGATGCATGAAGATATATTTTTAGAAAATAATTTTCTAACTCAGTATTATCCTATGAGGGTATCACTTGATCATGTAACTATAATTGATAGAAACAAATCTTATCAGATTTCTTAATTAAAAGCCCATGATTCAATTTACAGTAAAGGATTTGCACCAATCAAGTGTGGTAATAATAGTCCAATTTTAATAGATTTATGAAAAACCATTGATTAATTTTATTGGATTTATAAGCCCAAACTTCTCAGAAGATCCTTTAATATTATAGGAAAAAAGTTTCCAAATACTGTCATCTAAAACTAAAAGATGAACAGAAAATAATTAGGATAAAAACTATAGCTTATCATAAACAGGATATAAATGAATTTCAAGTTCAAAAAAAGAACTTTTAGATAAAATATAAAAGACTAGTAGAATCAACTAGAAGTCAGCATTCTGGTCCTACTTTTCTTGTAATGAATCATATAGTAAAAGAAAAAGAAGAAAACTACGATGATCATCAATTATAAAAGATTGAATGAAAAGGTGACATTTGATGGCTATTTTATACCTAGAAAAGATATTTTAGTAACTCAAACTAGAGCTATTAAAACATTTAATAAGTTTGATTACAAATCAGGTTTTTCGCAAATCAAGTTTACGGAAGAATCAAAACCATTAATTGCTTTCTTTACACCATATGGTCATTACCAATGGACAGTTTTACCACTTAGAATATGTAATGCATCACAAATATTTCAAAATAGATGGACGAAATCATTAAAGATCTTAAAAATTTCTGTCTTGTCTATATTGATGATGTATTGATTTTTTTTCAAAAATAGAGAATGATATAAGCATCATTTAGAAATAGTTTATAAAAAATTTTTAAAAAATGAAATAATTCTTAGTCCAAAAAAATTGAGATAGAAAAAGAAAAAATTAATTATTTGGGTATTGTACTCAGTTTAACAAAATTTTGTGATACAACATCATATAATCACAAAAATCAAAAAGTTTTCAGATAAAAGACTTACAAAGTCTTCTTGAATTATTAAATTATAGAAGACAATTTGTAAAGAGTCTTTCAAAATGGGAAAACCATTCCTGGAAAAATTAAAAAAAGGCTCAAAAGAATCAAAATAATTTTAATATAAAAATTAAATGGAATGAAAAAGATTCAAGACCTTGTTGAAACAAAAAGGTTTATTTTCTAACAGAATTTGATCTCTTAATCCTAGAGACAGATGCCTCAAAAATATTCTGGGAAGCAGTACTAGAAGTAATAAAAATAAAAGATAAACTTGAAAAAGAAGATATTCTTAAAATTATTAAAGAACAAAAAGGTTCTGAAGAATTAAATGTGAATATAATTCTGAAAAATTCAAACCAAACGAACTTAATTACATTATTTTTGAAAAAGAACTCTTAGTCATAAAAAATGGTATAAAGAGATTTCAAATTTATTTAACCCTTGTTAAGTTTTTGATAAGAACAGATAATCAAGTGATTAAAAAAATTTTTAAGAAAGAGAGTTGAAGATAACCCTAAAAGAGTTAGGTAGCCCAATTATATTTCTCAATATCCATTTGAAATTGAACATATTGGATCTACTAAAAATATTCTTTCAAATTATCTTAGCAGGCATTTGATAGATATTAAGACTAGTAAAAGTCTTTAATATTACAAAAATCACTAGAACAGCTAAACAGTACTGAGATGTTTAGGGCAACCAGCACTAAGGGAAAAGAGGTACAAGCTAAACAAGCTAAGAGTACTTTTTCTTAAAAAAACATTTCAGAAAAATATGTCTCATGGATGTTATGCTTAGGTAGTTGCTTGCTCGATTCTAATGTATCAATATTAGCTCGACCCCAAGTGCAGGGTGTCTATTGAAGCATAATAACAGGTGAGAACTGGATTGTGTGCACAGAGAGCCTTAGTAAAAATTAGTGAACAAATGATTCTTGGAAAGGTTTTAGACAAATTTTCAACCCCACAATGAATGATAGAGGTTGAATTTGGATTTAGCAATGGTTGTTTGGATAATGTTTTTTTTTAGAAAACAAATTAAAGAAAACCTTGGATCCAAAACAAGCTCATAGTGATTGACAATAAATTCCAAGGATTCTACACCTAAAAAAGGGTAGATCGAAAGATATTCTATATATAAAACCACTTAGAACAATCCAAATCTGATTTGAATAAGAAATTAAGAACAAAAATCTGCTGAGAATTCAAATCAAACACCTAATATGCATAGCTTATAGTTCTTACATATAAATCCTAAGAATAGCAATTACCATACAAATCCAAGAGAAAGGCATGATAATTCTATATAGAAATCTATAAGTAAAAGCCATAAACTATACAAAATTGGAGTTCAATTGAAATCTCAACTCAAAAATCAATAATCAATTCAAATCAAACATAGATTCTTCCTTTAACACATAAGATTTCAACCTTAAGCCCATTACCTTGAAATTTTTGCAAATCAACTACGAGACTTGCCTTGAATCCAAGAGAGAAGTCTACTCAAACATAATGGAAAGAGAAACAGTAGAAATTGAAGTAAATCCATTCATAAAACTGAAAATCTACTACAAAACTTCAAGAATTTGAAGATGGATACACTTTCTCTCTCTACAATTCTCTCTCTATATATGGAAAAATTAACTGAAAGGAATGAATCTGTATATCCCTTAAACGACCTCCTTCGTACATATATATATGAAATATAACATGTAAAAGTACATAATTGCCCATTTCTCAAAAGCTGAATTTCAGGATCCTCGAATTGCAGGTTGGTTAGAACAAAGGTTCGAACAGATTGATTGGTTCGAACAAAGGTTTGAACCAATTTCTGGGACTTAGTCAAATTTCACTCCAGTTAGACCTTGCACAACCTCTGTTGTTCTAACCAGTGTTTGAACTAAGGTTGGTTCGAACAAAGGTTCGAACCAAAGTCTGGGACTTAGAAAATTTTCTTCTAGTTGAACCTTGCATAGCTTCTGTTGATCGAACCAATGTTTGAACAAGGGTTGGTTCGAACCAAGGTTCGAACCAAAGTCTTGGACTTAGAAATTTTTGAGCTCTGAAGCTTTTCACCCTTCTGTTGATCGAACCAAGGTTCAAACCACATGTGGTTTGAACAAAGGTTCGAACCACTTTGCCTTAGTCAAATTTAGCACTTGTTTGTCTGTACTTGGCTTCTGTTGTTCTAACCAAGGTTCAAACAACATATGGTTTGAACATTGGTTCGAACCACTTTTTCCAACACTTAGCCAAAATCTGCTGCATCTTTCTCTGGTTTGCCTTTTGTGGTTAGAACAATGGTTTGAACAATAGGTGGTTCAAACACATGTTCAAACCACTTTCTTGATTTCTTCCAATTTAGTCCAACTTCATCCATTTTAGTTCTGAACACCTACAAATCACAAGAAATCCTCATGAATGCATTTAAAAATACTTTTTCATTTTTTAGAATATAAATCTACCCAACAAATCACTAATTAAGGTTAATGATTGTACTTTTCATAGTACAATCACACCCCCAACTTGAGATTCGCTAGGCCCTAGCAAATTAGCTCAACAAAAGTCACTTCTTAGTTTTTAACCTAATTCAAAGTTGTAAATGTCATCTTAATGCAAATTCTTTTGAATTTTCAAGTTCAACTCCCTAAGACAATTAAAAGTTAACATGGAACTTCATAGGAGCAACACTCTATTCATCGTATGGTCTTAAAACATGAATCAATCCATCATGCTCAAAATTCCTCACTAGAACATAAATCTAACTCAATGATGCACAAAAATTCTCTCAAGTCTTGACTTCAATCCTCATAGGGCATACTCTCTTTAATAAAATGAGAATTGGGTAAGACACTCTTGGAAGATTCTTTCATAAGAGTAAGTGTAAAGTAAATTCTAGTAAGAACTTTCTTTAAGTCAAAAACGATAAAATTCAATGAATATTGGACTTGGTGTAGCTCTATGAAAGGAATAATCCATAGCAATGAAAATCTTGAACTATTTCACATTGAGAACTTCAAATTCAACTCACTTGACACCTTAGATCCATTAGATCTTTATTGGGTTGTAATGGGGCTAAGGGGTTTAAATGTGGGACCAATGAAGGGAAGGGATATTTCAAAATGTGCCTTAGTTGTGTAATTCTATCCCTCTTTTCTCAATCTTACTCCAATCTTCTTTCCCTTTTTCCCTCTTTCTTTTTGAATTCCCAAAATGTGAATTCTCCACAAACTCTCTCTTTTTTTTTCATATATATATATATATATATATATTACTTTATTTACTTTTTTTTTTAAATGAAAAACATATCCTTGTGTTACTATTCTTCCATTTTTTTCTTCCTTCTCATCAACCTCGATTTCCTCAAAAACTACCACTACCCTTGGCTCGCTCTACCTTTTTTGAGCTTATACACTACTAAGGCACTTGGGTAGGTTGTCAATATTTTGCAATGGTTAGGGTATTATTCAAGGCTCCAAAAGAATCATGCATTCATGGCTCAACTTGGCTCCTAAGGAAAATTAATTAAGAAAGAAAGGTCAATAAGGCTCAACAATGCAAGGATGGCCTACTTCACTTCCAAGGGTTCAATTGAGTTGACAAATCCATTCCAATGTTCATGGTTCAAGCTGATGAGTTTCTCATGCTTAAGGATTCAAAACAAGTATTTAGAGCTACTAAAAGAATATAGATGTGAAAAACATATGAGATCAATTTCAATCACTCAACAAGGAAAGCTAAAGGATCAAATCTCACAAGGCTAGTCTCCGCTTATTAGAGAATGAAAATATGCATTTCTTGAGTCAAACTTATGTCCCAAGAGTTCATACTCACACAATTCCTTAATGCACAATTTAATTTCACACAACTTCAAAAGTGTTGAAACTATGAACTCCATGTTGACATTTAACACTTAAAGGATAAATCACAAGCAATTCTCAAGAATGAGCATTAATCAACCATGTACATGCTTTGAATCAAGTCAAGAACAAAAAAGAAACTTCATTTCATTTCATTCCACTTCAAGTTTCACAAAAAGTTCATATTTAGCCTTTGGTTACAAAAACATGTCAGTGCTCACATCACAGGCTTACTACAAGTCAAAAAGTCCTGCAACAAAGCAACAAAATTAACTAAAACCAAAGTACTACAACTCCTAGCTTGGTGACGACAAAACAAAATAGCTCCTAAGATCTAACTTGTAAAACTTGTAAAACTTGTAAAACTTGCCCATCTCCAAGGTTTTCAATCTCAAATGCTCCAAATTCATTCATAGACTTGATAATGTAAAGTCCAACCCATCTTGACTTCAATTTTCCAAGAAAAAGGTGCAACCTAGAGTCATACAAAAGGACTTTCTGGCCTACATGCAATTCTTTTTGCAAAATTTTCAAATCATGCAACCTCTTCATGGTGATCTTAGAGGCCTTTGAGTTCTCATAAGCATCATGCCTAATTTCCTCCAATTCATTCAATTGCAACTTCCTTTGAATGCCTGACTCATCTATGTTCTCATTGAATTGTCTTATAGCCCAGTATGCCTTGTGCTCCATCTCCACAGGCAAGTGACAAGCCTTCCCGTAAACCAACCTATAGGGAGACATACCCAAAATGGTCTTATATGCTGTTCTATATGCCCATAATGCATCGGTTAACCTCAAAGACCAATCCTTCCTAGTTAGGTTCACTATTTTCTCAATTATCCTCTTTATCTCCCTATTGGCTAATTCAGCTTGACCACTAGTTTGGGGATGATAGGCTGTTCCCACCTTGTGAACTACCCTATATTTTCTCATTAACAAACCTACGGGTCTATTACAAAAATGTGTCCCTCTGTCACTAATCATTGCCCTTGGCATGCCAAATCTAGAAAACACATTTTTCTTTAAAAATTTGATCACTACCCGATGGTCATTTGTTCTAGTGGGAATGGCGTCTACCCACTTAGACACATAATCCACGGCCACCAAAATGTATTCATATCGAAACGAATTCAAAAATGGCCCTATAAAATCCATTCCCCAACAATCAAAGATATCCAAGACATAAATGGGGTGTAAAGGCATCATATTTCTCCTAGTTAGGCCTCTAAGCCTCTAACATCTATCACACGCAAGGCAAAATGCATGAACATTCTTAAACATGGTGGGCCAGTATAATCCACATTGTAAGATCTTGGCCACAGTCTTTTTGGCTGAAAAGTGTCCACCACATGCCAAGGTATGACAAAATCTCATCACACTCTAAAACTCACTATCAGGAATACACCTCCTAATGACTTGGTCTGGACAGTACTTGAAAAGATAAGGCTCATCCCAGAAAAAGAATTTCACATTCCTAAAGAATTTCTTCCTATCCAATAAAGTCCAATGAGAGGGTATCATGCCTGAAGCCAAATAATTTGCTATGTTAGCATACCAAGGAACTTGGGAAGACTCAATGATTGACACAAGAAGTAACTCATCACCTGGAAAAGTCTCATTAATGGGAGGGTCATAAGCTGTCAAGTATTGTTGAGGAAGTCTAGAAAGAAGATCAGCTACCACATTTTCTATCCCCGTTTATCCCTAATCTCTAGATCAAACTCCTGAAGCAGTAAAATCCATCTAATCAACCTAGGCTTGGAGTCTTGTTTGGTGAGGAGGTATTTAAGGGCAGCATGATCAGTGTAGAGTATGACATATGAGCCAATCAAATAAGACCTAAACTTATCTAGTGCATATACTACTGCCAATACTCCTTCTCAGTTGTGGTGTAATTCTTTTGGGTGTCACTAGGGACTTGCTGGCATAGTATAGGTCATAAGGTCTTTTATCTTTCCTTTGGCCCAAGACTGCACCTATGGTGCAATCACTGGCATCACACATCAATTCGAAAGGCAAAGCCCAGTCAGGTGTCTGAATAATAGGGGCTGAGGTGAGTAACCCCTTTAACTTTTTCAAATGCAAGCCTGACACTCAAGGGTCTAGTCAAAAGGTGCATCATGAACTAGAAGGTTACACAATGGTCGGGCTATAGCACTAAAAGATGCAATGAACCTCCTATAGAACCCTGCATGGCCAAGAAATGATCTCACGTCTTTCACAATATCTAGGGGTCATAAGTTTTTGAATGATTTTTACCTTAGCCTTATCTACTTCAATACCCCTAGAGGAAACAACATGGCCTAGGACTATACCTTGTGTCACCATGAAATGACATTTCTCCCAATTCAACACTAGATTTTTCTCTTCACACCTTGTTAGCACTTTTTCTAGATTCCTCAAACATGCCTCAAAATCACCTCCCATACACAGTGAAATCATCCATGAATACCTTAAGAAACTTCTCCACAAAATCACTAAAAATACTCATCATGCACTTTTGAATGTGGCCCGGTGCATTACACAAACCAAAAGGCATGCGCCGGTAGGCAAAAGTACCAAAAGGGCATGTGAATGTCATATTTTCTTGATCCTCAAGAGCAATCTCGATTTGGTTATAACCAGAATATCCATCAAGAAAAATAATAAAATGGTTGGCCAGCTACCCTCTCTAAGACCTGATCAATAAAGGGTAAGTGGGAAATGGTCTTTCCTAGTCACGGCATTTAACTTCCTATAGTCAATGCACATGCACCACCCTGTCTGAATCCTAGTGGGCACAAGTTCATTGCTTTCATTCTTAACAACCGTGACTCCAGACTTCTTTGGGACAACTTGGATAGGACTTACCCATTGAGAATCAGAAATAGGATATAGGATCCCAGCATCTAGGAGCTTAAGGACTTCTCCCTTAACTACCTCCTTCATGTTAGGATTCAACCTCCTCTGAGGTTATCTCACTGGTTTAGCCCCCTCCTCTAGATAAATGGAATGTGTGCAAATGAGTGGGCTAATCCCATGAAGGTCTGCAATTGTCCAACCTAGAGCCTTCTTATGACCTTTCAACAGCTCTACTAGCTTCTCCTCTTGGTCCTTAGTAAGCTGGGATGATAGGACCACTGGGTATGACTCATCATTTCCTAAGAATGCATATTTAAGCTCACTAGGAAGAGGTTTCCTATCAGGCTTGGGTGGCTTGACAATGGAAGATCCAGGGTTGACCATGGTTGGGGCAAGGTTTTCTATAGATTGGTTAGACTGCTCAATAGACATGATGGGTGCACTATCTAACCAATTCAACACCTCCAAGACATCTTCATCATCAACCTCATCCCTATAATCCTTTCCATCTCCTAATGTCAATGCCTTTTCCAAAGGATCACTAACAAACTCCCTCTCAACATATTCCTCTGTAACTGTCTGAATCAAATCCACTTCTCTTATATCCTCCCCTTCTTCCATGGGTTGCTTACCAACTCTAAAGATGTTCATCTCAGCTGTCAAATTCCAAAGGAGATTTTCATAAGACCATTCCTACAATTGATGATCGCATTAGTGGTTGCTAGAAAGGGTCTTCCTAAAATGACAGGAACAGGTGGAATGGAACCATGAGGGGTAGGCTAAGTGTCTAAAACAATGAAGTCTACTGGATAGCAAAACTTATCAACCTGAATGAGCACATCCTCCAAAATGCCCTTAGGAATTTTAATCGACCTATCAGCTTTAATCGACCTATCAGCTAATTACAAGGTCACTCTAGTCGGCTTAAGTTCCCCCAAACCCAACTGCTGATAACTGTGTAAGGGAGAAAGTTGACACTAGCTCCTAAGTCTAGTAGGGCTTGTTTTACCTTGTGCTCACCTATGACACACGCTATAGTAGGGCACCCTGGGTCATTGTACTTTGGTGGGGTCTTATATTGAAGAATAGCACTAACCTGTTCTGCCATAAAAGCCTTTTCCTTGACACTCACTCTCCTCTTGACAGTGCAAAGGTCTTTCAAAAACTTAGAGTAAGATGGAACCTGTTTGATGGCATCTAATAAGGGTAGGTTGATCCTTACTTGCTTGAAAACCTCAAAATTTTAGAGTTCAACAACTCTTTCTTCGATTTGCTCAATTGGCTTGGAAAAGGTGGTCGGGGTTGGAAACCTACAACTTATTTTCTCTCTTTATTCTCATCCTTATTCTCCTCAACCTTGTTCTTTTTCTTTTTCTCATTTCTCACAACTTTCTTCCACAACATCATCATCATCATTTTTCTTCCCTTTATCATCACTTCTTTTCTTTTCTATTCTACTATCTCCTTGTTCATTACTCTCCCCCTTTTCACCATAAACCCATTCCCTTTTATCATTAACCCTCAACAACCTTGGATCATCTGGTCTTTCAACTATCCTCCCACTCCTCAATGTAGTGATTGCTTGCACATGCTCATGGGTTGATTTCTCACCTAAAGTTTCTCCCATATGAAACTTGACCCTGAGGGTTTTGGATGGTCTGTGAAGGTAATCTACCCTTTTCAGCTTGACTTTGGCTTTAAATGAGCTTGGTCAATTGGTTCCTAATATCCTCAATGGCCCTATTGGTTTGCTCTTGATTCTTAGCAGTTTGATTGTTAATACCAATTTGACCTTGCATAAACTGTTGAAGGGTATCCTCTAATGATGACTTCCTATATTGAGGCTGGAAGGAATTAGAAGATGGACCTTGTGGTTGACCTTAAGAAGGGTTTGAATTGAATTGTGGGGGGTAGGGTGCACTAGATGACTCATTCTTCCATGAAAAATTGGGATGATTTCTCAACCTAGGATGATATTGGTTAGGAAGGGAGGGTGTCCTGACTGAGCTTGAGTTTGGCTAGGGTATTGCTTAGGGAAAGTGTGTAAGGTGTTTGTGTTTGAAGTTTACCCATACAAAACTTCCTTGAAAGCTGGAACCGTGGGGCATGCATCAGTACTATGGTCAGGAATCTCACAAATAACACTTCTCACTTCCCTCTCATTTACCATGTTCACCTTCTTCGTCTCAAGTAACTCCACCTTCCTAGTAAGAGCAGCTATCCTAGCACTCAAATCATCATTTTCACTCATCTTAATTTCCCACTAGATTGTGCTTGGACTCTTCTAGACTCTAAAGGTGAAGGTGATGTTACCTCCCAAGATTTGGTATTTCAGCCAACTCCTCCAAAAATTCATAGGCTTCCTCAGCCGACTTATCAAGAAACTGACCATTACTCATGGTACCCACTAACTGTTTATGCTCAGATGGTAATGCATCATAGAAAAAACTACACAACCGCCAAATTGGAAATCTATGATGAGGACATGCATTACATAAATTCTTAAATCTCTCTCATGCATGAAAAAATGACTCACCCGGTCGACATGAAAAATTCATGATTGTTTTTGCATCATTAATGTTCTGTGAGCTGGGAAATACTTTTTCAAAAATTTCGCTTGCATTTCTCTCTATGTGCCAATGGAGCGAGGTCTTAAGGAATTGAGCCATATTTTGGCCGTATCCTTCAAAGAAAATGGAAACAATCGTAACCTTACGGTGTCTTCGCTCACATTTTGATCCATGCAAGTGGCACACACATCCTCAAACTCTTTCATGTATGTGTATGGGTTTTTCGAATCCATGCCATGAAATGTGGGTAATAATTGTATTGTGCTAGGCTTGAAAGTGAAATTCCTTTGATTTAGAGGAAGTATTATGCAAGAAGGGGTAGTTTGTCGCACGGGGTGCAACAACTCCCACAATGATCGTGCATCTAAAGGAGCTATGGCCTTATGGCCATCTTGCCTATTGTCTCCCAAATTTTCCATGAAATGCGCTAAATCAGTAGAAACAAATGATGATGATGGTGATTGTGGTGTGGAAGATGTAGATGATGAAGTCAATGAAAACTCAATGAATTCCTCTATAGGTTGAGGTTGTGGATGCAAAACTGATTGAACAATCCTAGCTGACCTAAGATGCATGCACAAGATGCAACAAATGCACAAGCACAAGCAATTTATGAATGTTTACCAATGCTAGCTTATTTCAAATAAAAAATTACTAATGAAAATAAAAGAGATGGAACGAGATTACCCAACAAATGCGCAATCCGTTGTTGGAAATGGTGGTGAGGATGAATCCGCCCAAACTTCCCAAGATCGTCTTTCACCGTTGCTTAAGGCTCCCCGGCAACGGCACCAAAAGTGCTTGCTCGATTCCAAGGTATCAATATTGGCTCGACCCCAAGTGCAGAGTGTCTATTGAAGCACAATAATCGGTGAGAACCAGATTGTGTCCACAGAGAGCCTTAGTAAAAATTAGTGAACAAACGATTCTTGAAAAGGTTTTAGACAAATTTTCAACCCCACAATGAATGATAGAGGTTGAATTTGGATTTAGCAATGGTTGTTTGGATAAATTTGCTTTTTTACAAAACAAATTAAAGAAAACCTTGGATCCAAAACAAGCTCGTAGTGATTGACAATAAATTCCAAGGATTCTACACCTAAAAAGGGTAGATCAAAAGATATTCTATATATAAACCACTTAGAACAATCCAAATCTGATTTGAATAAGAAATTAAGAACAAAAATCTGTTGAGAATTCAAATCAAACACCTAATATGCATAGCTTATAGTTCTTACATATAAATCCTAAGAATAGCAATTACCATACAAATCTAAGAGAAAGGCATGATAATTCTATATAGAAATCTATAAGTAAAAGCCATAAACCATACAAAATTGGAGTTCAATTGAAATCTCAACTCAAAAATCAATAATTAATTCAAATCAAACATAGATTCTTCCTTTAACACATAAGATTTCAACATTAAGCCCATTACCTTGGAATTTTTGCAAATCAACTATGAGACTTGCCTTGAATCCAGAAAGAAGTCTACTCAAACATAATGGAAAGAGAAAACAGTAGAAATTGAAGTAAATCCATTCATAAAACTGAAAATCTGCTACAAAACTTCAAGAATTTGAAGATGGATACACTTTCTCTCTCTACAATTCTCTCTCTATATATGGAAAAATTAACTGAAAGGAATGAATCTGTATATCCCTTAAACGACCTCCTTCGTACATATATATATGAAATATAACATATAAAAGTACATAATTGCCTATTTCTCAAAAGCTGAATTTCAGGATCCTCGAATTGCAGGTTGGTTCGAACAAAGGTTCGAACAGACTGATTGGTTCGAGCAAAGGTTCGAACCAATTTCTGGGACTTAGTCAAATTTCACTCTAGTTAAACCTTGCACAGCCTCTGTTGTTCTAACCAGTGTTTGAACCAAGGTTGGTTCGAACAAAGGTTCGAACCAAAGTCTGGGACTTAGAAAATTTTCTTCTAGTTGAACCTTGCACAGCTTCTGTTGATCGAACCAATGTTTGAACAAGGGTTGGTTCGAACCAAGGTTCGAACCAAAGTCTTGGACTTAGAAATTTTTGAGCTCTGAAGCTTTTCACCCTTCTGTTGATCGAACCAAGGTTCAAACCACATGTGGTTTGAACAAAGGTTCAAACCACTTTGCCTTAGTCAAATTCAGCACTTGTTGGTCTGCACTTGGCTTCTGTTGTTCTAACCAAGGTTCAAACAACCTATGGTTTGAACATTGGTTCAACCACTTTTTCCAACACTTAGCCAAAATATGCTGCATCTTTCTCTAGTTTGCCTTTTGTGTTTTCAGAAAGTACAATTTGAAAGGATACTTTTAGAAAGTACTGGCATTTTCTAAAAGTACTCTTTTAAAGAGTGTCTTTTCAGCTAACAGTGATTTTTCAAATACTAAAAAATTATCAGCATTCAGCCAAAATTTACTCAAAATATCAGAACAAAAAAATTCTATCTCTTTCCAAAACCCATTGTTCTCGCTTTCTCTCTTAAAAAAAATATCTTTATAATTGAATAATAAATTTCTCATTTTAAATATAAAAATTACTAATGTACTATTAAATTAAAAATATTATTTGCAATATTTTATCTAATATATTTAAACAGTTCTTATCATTATGAATTTTTTTCATAGATTAATGAACTTTTTTTTATAGATTAATGAAATTTTAATGCAACTATACAAAAGAAAATTTTATACTATTAAAAATTTAGATTTGTTTGTAATTTTGATTATAATAATTTAAATAAAAATTATTAAAACATTTTTATCAAAAATAATATTACAATTATATTATCTACATCAAACTTTTTTTTAATATTTTTAAAGAATATAATAATTTCTATATATGTTTTATAATTTAATAAAATAAGAAGAATAATAATTATAGACAGTTATTATTTTTCAAAATTTATTTGTGTAAAAAGTTATTACACTGTCAATATATCAAAAATTAAACTTGATTTTTATTACACTTGACTTTTTTCCAAGTCAGCCTAGTTATCAACCCGGCCAACCTTGAGAAGTCACATACAAATCGTTGGTAATATCCTACCAAACCCAGAAAGCTCTGAATCTCAAAATCTGTCCTTGATCTCGGCCAATCTATGACTACCTCAATTTAGATGGATCAATTGCAATGCCTTTTCCAGAGATAATGCGCCCAAGGAATTTTACTTCCTTGAACCAGAACTCATACTTAAAACTAACTAGGTAATAAAACTCTAAAACAAAACTAAAAACCTCCAAAACTATGCCCAAATAATCTCTCAAAAACTAAATAAAAATAATTAATATTGACCTCATAAATAGAGGTTCATAACAATCCACTAAAAACAATTTTCTAAAATCTAATGGAATTAAATAAAAACCAATAAAATTCTAATTCTCATGTTCAGTAGGTCCAATATATAACTCAAAATCATTACTTGCGTCACAAGTTGTAAGGAAATGAGCACTAATACCACATGTGGTCGGAACCCTAATTATAATAATAGTAGTATAAATGCAATAATGCCTTAGTATGTTATTAAGTGAAATATTTCAGCACAAACAACAATCTTATATAATAAATTTAATAAGAAGTTAAATTTATTTATTTATCACTTTTCTTCTTTTTTTTTTTTTTACAATTTAGTCACGTATTAATACCACATAACATATATATCAAAATAAAATAATTTTCTTGTAGATACAGCTATTTGTTTACCCTGTAGATATAGAATCCAACCAATATATACCATCTTTTAACGTTTGCTTGTTAAGTCGAATTCTTAAGAATATTAATTATACCAACCTTCGGTATTTGCTTTCTAGGATAAAATTTTAGGAATATAATATGCCATCCTTAGGTATCTGCTCGCTTTGTAGGTTACTACCCTACTAGGTTCTATCACCAGTCCTGCATGAGTTTCGGGACTTTTAACCCTTACGTATATATACCTGATATTTCAATACCCTTAACCCAAGCAAAACATAACATCGTATTTCACTTTAATTTCACATTAAATAAATTTTCCTTTATTTTAAATCTTCATATAAAATTATGAATAAATAAAATTTTCCTCAATTACTCATATTTCATGAAGTTTTTACAACTTTTAATCACTACCCATTCACAAAATTTTAAAACAAATCAATGGACAAAACAAATCAATAAAAATGTTATATTTGTTCAATCACGTTAAAAGATTTTAATAAATAAATAACAAAACAATTCATCAAACAATCATTGTTAACCAAAATCACGTCCTAGGTGAATTGATAACCAAAGGACCTTATATATATATATATATATATATATGTATATATAAAACAATCCTTCAATCAAACATTCAGTGCACTAATTATGTAAACCAACCATCAAACATCCAGAACCTTTATCACGCAAGTCGCTTACTATATATAACAATATATATATAAATATGTATACACAAAATATTAGAGGGTCATCCCTTTACCTCTTCAATTTGGACAAATTGTTTACTGCTATGAGAGTTGGCAAAAGCTTTCTTTTAGTGCCACTATATTTTTTCCCCTCTCTCTATATATATATCTCTAGGGTTATTTTTACACAATGAATATAGCATTATATATATATATAGCAGCTAAATTTATAACCCTCACAAATATTTTCTTATTTTTTAGGTTATTAATTGAATATCTCAATTTTATTTAAATAATTTTGATTATGTAAATTATGAATGGGATAACTAGCAAATGGAATTTATAAATTATGTTGGCTTAAGTGAACGGAATTTAGATTTAAGAAGTAGTACATAAAGGTTAGACGAGTCTTTTCAAAGAAAGAGACGAGTCTTTTTTAAAGGGAGATAGAGAGAGAGAGAGAGAGATAAATTGATAAGGATGAGAGAAATCAAAGATGGAGAGAAAATCTAGGTTCAATGGGAGATGAGGGTAATTTTGCCAATGAATATAAAGAACATTAATTGAGCTCTAGTATTAAAATTTTTGCTCTAACATTATCGCTACTCATTAGGTAATTCTAAAATATCGATGAGTTGTTAATGAAAAATAAAATAGAAAAAAATTTAAAATTACTTCTTTTATTTGTTTATGGTAAATAATAGAAAGTAAAAGACATGAAAATTAAAAATATAAAGAAATAAATTAAAAAATTATTCTAGTAATGAATACCTTTTTACCTTATATTTTTTAATTGACTCAAATAGGAACATGCATACGAAATTTTAGAATTCCTTCCTTTTTTTATTTTGCCTATCATTTCTTCCCCCCCCCCCCCCTTTTTCTCACAAAATCCTATATAGTGATGCAATAAGGCTACTCTAAATTTGAAGCTTGCTAGTGGAAACACATTGGATACATTACTAATCTTCACTCTTCTGTAGGTCCATAATTTCACCAACCGACATCTAGTGGAGTCAACTTTGAAGTATAAGGAGATAGCTGGCATGGAAATTTTTGGAAAGTGAGAAGGGTGACTTTATTTGGGCTATCCCTACCAAAGACAGATTTTCCATGGGAGAAAACTCTAACGGAGATTATTGAGAAGATTAACACTAAGGCCTACCGTCTGAAGTTATAAAATTCACATTCAATTTGCTGACGGAGGGTTGAGAAAATTTGGGTTTTAATTGGTTAGGCCCACTTCCATGCTAGGTCATAGGGTGTTTTAATCAGAAGCCCATTTGTGTAATTTGGGTCACTTGGGTGGTGAGTTACCCCTAGAGGTGTGCACTCCCTTGTTGGGAGCAGTATTGGGCTTAATGTGTCATGTATATATTTTTTGGTAATAAAATAAAGCGCTTACCTACCGGAAAAAAAGACGTAGGGGTTTTCAATTAGCGATTTTCATTCTGTGTAATAGATTAGATTTACTTAATGTCAAGAAATTTTTATTCTTGTAATTTTTATTTCAAATTCAAATTCAATTTCATTATGGTAGTAGGTTAAAATTTCCCTTGACTTTAAATCAATGAAAATGATTTGTTGAGGTGAGGTGATTGAGTATGCATGTTTTTTTCAATTCTAAATCATAAAATTGGGTGTAAAATAGCTTTATAGGGGTTTCACCAATTGAAATTATCGAATAATGTTATATTTAAGTTAAGGATTCATGGATGCTAATTTAATATAATCCTACAGCTAATTTCATATCTCGTTAGGTTGAGCCAATTACCGTAAACTTAGCAAAATATAATTTTTCACCCCATGAATTTTATTACTAAATCTTCTATTCTTTTATCACTAGGATTAGTAAAAGTTGAGATAAATTGTATGTTCAAACTACTCCACTAACATACTATCATTGGAATTAGTTTGGTATCAAGTTCTTTAAATTCCAATATCTTATTTTGTTAAATATTATCCTTAAATTATTGTCTTTACATTATTGCATTTAAATATTTGTTCTATTAATTATGGAGGTTGTTCTCAATTATTGAAATTAATTTTTGTTTTTAAGTTTTGTTCTTAATATCAAGGCCAATCAATTCAAATCAGATCAACCAAACTAATAAGATTTTTCCTTCTTTTGGACCCACCCAAGTGCAAAAATATACGAAATCTCATTTGTTACCTTAAGTCATCTCCTAATCACATAATTTCGATCTTAAATCTAATTTGCTTATGACTCATCCGGACTCGACTTGGACTCAGCTGACTTATCTTGCCACAATTGATCCCTACACTCGGGTGAGTGAGTAATAAAACTAAATTTATAATATTCTAATAGGTTCTAAGTTTGCATAAATCTCCTTTGAAATTTTTTTCTTATTAATTAAATCCTTTTATTCTTTTCTATCCAATAGGAAGACGGAAAAAAAAAAGAAAAAATAGAAACTATTAATTCGAAATTCAATAATGAAAGATTTGATTGCAATCAATAAGATAATGGTAAATAGTAAGTAACAAAATGATTCCTAAACTTTATGTAGTACATTTTTTGTTTAGTTTCATCATATATAAGCTTATACAAAATTGCTTGCATATAATTAAATGAAACTAAGAAGTAATATTTCATGACACCTATATGTAGTAACCTAACTATGGTGACAATACTAAGCATGATACAATTTGACCTCATTTTAAAATAAATTAATTATTTAATTTAAAATTTTTGAGATATTTGAATATAAATATGAAAATACATTATGAACCCAACATGCCAACATAGATTGTGACACTTGCTAGCATACCTATTTAAAAAAAAAAAAAACAAACAAATAAATAACATTGACTTCCAGTGAGAGTAGATGGTAATACAAAAAGTACCCGTAGGATTTCTAAAATTATACCTAATACCCCTACTTTTTAGATTTTGGTGCATATTCCCATTAATTTGGCCCGGCTACCCAATCCATGCTTATTCATGTGTGGTTAACGATCAAAGTTTAGATTTGTATTTTTTGGATAACTCTGAGCTATTTTGAATATCAAGTTGCTGATTTAAGCTTCCAAAATATTTGATCTTTTTTTTTTTTTTTTTTGGTAAGTAAAATATTTGATCACTGTTTGAAAACCTACAAATTGCATTACGTGAGATGTACAATGCGATTTAACCAAAATTTGTAATTAAGCATGCAAATCTCTTTGGGAATTCTAAGGTTACATTTGGATTGTTTTTCTATTTTTTATTTTTGTTTTATATGTTTTATGTTTTCAAAATCACAAAACAAGAAAAATAGAGAATTTTCTCTTTTCCTTGTTTTGGGATTTTTCTTATTTTGAATTAAAAACGCTTAAAATGACTTTTTGTCAACCAATTGCTCTAGGGTAGTTGGCTAGACCTCTTGGCTTCCCTAAAAGAGATCAGGAGTTCGACTCCAAGGCCCAACAAGCCTTGGAGGTACGCACATAAGGTGTGAGCCTTGGACTTAACTGGTTCGCGTGATTTGTGAGGTATTGCGCAAGCCCCCGATTTACTCATTGACTACGTGGTTCGTTGAGGGTTATAATAAATCAGTGAGGTTCTGGATCACAAAAAAAAAAAAGACTTTTTGTCATTTCTCAGCTTATGTGTAAGGTATTGCGCAAGCCCCCGATTTACTCATTGACTACGTGGTTCGTTGAGGGTTATAATAAATCAGTGAGGTTTTGGGTCACAAAAAAAAAAAAAAGACTTTTTGTCATTTCTCAGCTTATGTGTAGTTTCATTTTTTTATTTTTTAAAACAAATTTTGAAAACATAAACGACCAAATATGTTTTGAACCGTTTTTCTTATTTTCAAAAGTATAAAAAGAAGAATGTGCTCAAAACAGAAAATAGAAAAAAAATAGAAAAATAAACCAAATACCACCTAAAATGATTAGATCTATCTCATTCATCTATAGAGTGTCTCAGTGTTGACCCACTATTGGAATGATTCCACTGTGTAACTTTAACAATAAAAACTTTGATTTTTTTTTAATCATTAAATAGTTAACGACCCCTATTTAAGACATTCTAAGTTCAATCATACATTAGTCTTTAATAGAAAAATTTGTAATAGAATTTAAAAAATATAAGCAGTAAGCGTAATCTTAGAAATCACATAGCTATTCGATATATTTTCATCAAACCTTAGAGACAATCAATATAATTTATCCAAAGAAAAAATTTAAAACACACAAATTTATTTCGTTGGCAAGCGATCACATCTCGCAGGGTGATGAACTACCCAACGTTTATTAATTTAGATAAAGATAATAAAAGAAAAGCTAGAACAAACACACTTAGTTTTTGTACATATAGATAAAAGCATATACTTAAACCCTAAAATGATGAATTTGGATGTTTTCAACTTCAAGTTTCTTGAAATTGCTTAGGTTTCTGGCACTGACAAATTTTCCCCAGTTGAATGGCTTGTACTTTGCGGGGTTCTGCTCATTCAACAGCTCGTCCACAGGTTCAATCACGGTGTAGTGTGCAGGGTTGAAGAAGAAAGGAATGGAAAACCTTTCCCTCTCAGAGTTCACCATCACCCTGTGCTCAACACTCTCATACTTGTCATTGCTCCAAACCTGCAGCTCAAATATTAAATTTATTCATATTTGGCCAACCATACCAACCACCTCTTTGATTAAATGCTGTTTAAGCGAAAGTGATCCTACACCTAATCCCTATATTTTTTTTAATTGAAAGACGTTTCTTAGTTAGAGTTGTTTCAGTGAAGGCGATCCTAAACCTAATCCCTGTATTTTTTTTATTCCAAAAAGTTTCCTAAAGATTTGGCCTTTTCCCACTAGCTCACTTCAATATTTTCTTGCACTCAATTCTCTATGTAATGCTCCTGAGTCATGATGTTTGAAATTTAGAAATTATTGATCTACAAATCTGGGATCAAGTCTAGACGTGGACGGTGCTTGATTAAGCAAAAATGAATATTGCTTTATATCCATTTAGTTGATTCGGACTCAAAACCAATTACTCGATACTCAACAAATCCGAACATGAATATACTTCTACCCGACCCAAAAATGATCCGACAATATGATTTTACAATATTATATATAATATCATAAACGTTACACAAACATCATATAAATTTTATATTTTTAGATGTTGATGGTGGTTCAGATGATGAGGTCAAATACCTAATTATTCACATATTCAGATATGAACAGAGAGGAATTATGGATCTGGCATCGGGTCTGGGTCTATAACCCCTACTTGGGCAGACAAGGGCCTCCAATCTTAGTCACAAAAAAGCTTGATAATTAATTAATTAATGTAATGATAAACTTGCAGAAAGATTTACCAAAAAGACACTACCACAATAACGTGACAAAATTATGGGTGTATTAAAAGAGAGAGAGAGAGAGAGAGAGAGAGAGCATTTAATTACAAAATGCCAATGATACCTCGTTGTAGTAGTGTTTTCTCATAAAGCTTATTTGGTAGATTAGCAAGTTCCTAATTGAAATTCTGAAATGAACATGAAGATTACCTGAATGATATCGCCAACATTAACAATATAAGCATCGGGGGTAGGCTTGACTCGGATCCACTCTCCGTCTGCCTTTTGCTTGACTTCCAGGCCCCCAACATCATCTTGAGCAAGGATGGTCATGCCACCAGCATCCTTGTGTACACCAACACCAAGAGCTAGGTGGGGAATAGGGCAGCGCGGGTAGTAATTGAGTCGCGTGAAACTTGTTTGGTCTTTGAAGAAGTGATCGAACCGATTTCCAGGCAGGCCTAAGCTCAGGGAGATGAGTTCTAACAATTTGTACGACAGTTTTTCAATCTCGTTAGTGTACTCTTCACATGCTTCCCTGGTGATCATCCAAGGCAAAAGCTATATTAATTAGCTCACATAATTTTTATTCAAGTTCTAAATCAACAATAAGAAGTCTGGTAATTTGCTCTTTTAGAAGTTAGAACCAACCACCTCCCATCTCCACTACACTAGCTCTTACAAAACAGAAAGACATTTGTTTAGGAGACACACAGAGAAGAATAATTCCTCCATTTGCTTACACACACAACTACATGAACTGCAATTCCAGGTCATATCAAATATTGCCAGCCCTTCCCTTTATTTAATCGACAACCTTGAGTCTACCCCTACTGCTGCCCTTTTGCGGAATTTGTGGTCCAATATTCAGTTCACTAAATTTTGGAAAAAAGTGTAGCAAGTGACCTTTTTTTTTTTGGGGGGGGGGGGGGGGATTTCAATGCAACCTAACTTTTCCGATGAATTTCAATTATTTTTTACATTTCCAAGGTTTCCCTAATGTCAAAAATAGGGTGAAGCACCAATACTCCTCTCTCTCTCTCTCTCTCTCTCTCTCTCTCTCTCTCTCTCTCTCTCTCTCTCTCTCTCTTTTGCATAAATTTAAAATAGATTTTTGAAGATGCTAGAATTCTATTCATCCTTTTATGAAGGTTCTGACAAAAATTTACATTAAGTTATATTAAAATCGACTTTGTAAAATAAAATAAATATTAAGCAGGCACTGTAGAGACCTGGCTAGAATTCTATTTCACAAATTCCTAAATCCATGGATTGACAAAAGGCCAATTGGACAGAAAATCATATCTACACACAAAATTTATTATCCTGATTCCTGAAACTAAGATCACGAAATAGTAATCAAAATATAGATCACCTGAAGTCAGAAGGATACTCAGGCCATTGATTGAACAACATCTTCACTTCCTTATCGTCTGGTTCATGAGAAGCCGGAATCACCGTCGGAACCTGCCTCACAAAATCGAAAATTTCCTTCCAATCCCTAACGTTCTTAGTGTGCTCCCCATCGTAATACCCCATCGGATTCAGCTCACCTCTCCTCACCTTGCTCTTCTCCTCCAACGACCCAGCGAAGAACTTTCGCGACGCGGAATCGATTTTCTGTCGGCAATCCAGGGGAATTCCGTGGTTGATGACCTGGAAGAACCCCCAGTCCCTGCAGGCGCCACCTATCTCCGCCAGCACGGCTGAGACGGCGGCGGGGTCGGAGGAGCTCCAGGCGGAGAGATCGATCAGTGGGATGCCTTCAGCCTCAATGCTGGCGAGCTGCTTCGGCCTGTTTTCAATGGGTTGGATGAATGCTGCTGCATCAACCTCTCCCATGGTTGAGAACTTGGAGTGAGTAATTTTGCTTCCAAGTCAATATATAGGGAAGGATTATGACACGTTTGACGTGTGTGTGTGTCTCTATATACACGGAATGCAATGAACCTGGACAGGTTTAATCTGATTCAACTCTCCTCGGACACTCCTGACACTTGCCTGTCAGACAATAACAGTACCTGGCATTAGGAATTGTAACAGATTGGATTGAATCGGATATTGTATATAATTCGTTGGGTAAAAAAATGGGTATTTTTAACTAACTATTACCTTTTAACTCATGAGGTAATGGGATGCCTATAACTTTTAATGAGATGGTTAAATGAAAAGCAAGAGTTATAAATTTTGAATACATAATTAGTAATTTTACATCTTAATAGATTAAAAAAAATTATCTTTACATAAAAGTATTAAATATTTTTTACTTAGTAAAATTTATTATATTTTTTTTATAAAAATAAAATTTAAAAATAATTTCATATTTGATTTCATCTTATACCTCTATTATAATTAAGTAAAAAATAAAAATAAAAATTGTGTCCACTCGTTACATCGAGAACAAATTCTTAAGTCTAAAATAAATTATTTGGTATCAGAATCTTGAGTTATTTTGTATAGTTAAATGAATTCCGTTCTTTGAATACAATATATATAATTTAGTATCTAAATTGATGTTATTATTTATATAAATTTAGGTATCTGATAATTTAGAGTGGTAGTTAAGTAATTTAGATGAGTAATCAGTTAATACTTGTTGGATACCTAGTAAATGAGTAATTGGTGCGGGTAATTTGGATGGTAATTGGGTAATACTTGTCGGGGTTCGGGTAATACCCATCAGGTATTGTCGTGATTGGATCCGCGTACCAGGCAAACGAGCGTGGGTCGTGAGTCTTTGTTGTAACATGATGCGTTTGGAATCACCCAAATGTGAGAAAGTATAGTTTTGTTTTAAAATGGGGTCTTGATTATAGAGATTAGGAGTTGTCACTCGACACTTTTTAAATGGGTATGTCAAGGAACTCGAATTTTGGTTTACATTAAAAGGTGTTTTGATTTATGTTTTTGAAATTGTGATAAATGGCCTTTTTTATTAACTCTCGACTAGTCTGTGCAATTAGAGATAGTAGATCAGGGGTTCGGCTATGCACGAAAACTATTACGCCTAGATACCTAGGGATGTCTAGAATCCCTTTCCATTCTTTACAATCATTATCTGATAATATAATACTCCGGTTTATAATGATCATTGCATATAACCCATAAATACAAATGATGTATGAAATGCGAAGTGGTCAAGCTTAGCACATACGTGCAAGTGTAATGTAGTTTCTACCTATGTGATAGTAATACATCCTAAGGGGTTCATGGAGTTAGATGTGTTGACTTATGTAGTCCTTATGGATTAGTGTGTGTGTGTGCTGTGAAATATTGAGTATTGAAGATGGTCTGTAAAGACCAAGGTGACTAGACTCAAGTTATGTGCTTAAGCTGCTTATGCACCCTTTAAAGGGTTTTGTGACCAGATTTGCACGCTGGGGTCGACGAACTAGGGTCATGAGTCCTTATTGCAATATTGTGCTTCCACGATCGCCCAAATGTGAAAAACTATATTTTGTTTTAAAATAGTGATTGAGCACATATAATGTTATTTCACCATAATTTTGCAATTGGTTTTAAGTGCTCTATGTACATAAATCTTATAAGTTATAATGAAGTGAGCCGACTTATATATTTGTGGAAGTTTGTAGGTTTTAGGTGCTTCATTTGAGAGAGAAAGATGAAAAGAGGAGGTAAAAGAGCAAGGAACCAAAGTTGTGGAAGAAGGATGAGTGGCATGGGCGCCCCACATCAACCATGGGCGCCCCACTAGTGGCATGGGTGCCCCACCATAGATCAGATGGGCGCCCACCGAGAGCTTGATTTAGGCAGAAAAACTGGTTCTTAGAGTAATTTTGTCAAACAGCTGGAGTGCATTCATCATGGGCGCCCCACTGTGGATCAGATGGGTGCCTACCGAGAGGAGGTTTTGGAGCTGTTTCATTGAGGACTTCATCAAACACCTTGGATAGCTAGGCTATGGGCGACCTATATCAACCATAGGTGCCCATCACCTTTGACCATTGGTCTTCTTTATATAATGTGATGTGCCCCTTATGCCCTTGATGGTAGTCATTTTATAAAAGGGATTTTCAGATTAGGTTTAGGGGGTTCTGGACTATTTTCCTAAAAAGTTGCAAGTACTTGTAATCAACGTTCCAAGTTTTCATCTTCCCTAGGGGTTTGATTACTCAACTTTTGTAAGCAGTTTTTTTTTTTTTTTTTTTTTTTTTTTTTTTTTTTTTCAGTTGATTTTGTGTTAGATTTATTTTGAGATTCTCAATTTTTGGTGTTTCATTTTTAATGTTCGGATTGATCGTAGTTGTGTTTATCTTGTTAGAAGACATGTCAGGCTAGACCACCTGCTTGGCTTTGAGCCATGGAAAGTGGTGATGTGGGAATAAAATTTCAGAATAACTAATTAAAGAAAGGGGTTTTTAAAATCAAAAGTTGAGGTTTTTATATTTGGAAATTTTGTAATATTTGGGTCACTTTCGAAATCGTTTTACTTGTGTTAAAATTGGTGGTTGAATGTAAGAATCCCTTGCCATTTCAATCACTAGTTCCTTGACCCGGTAAAATTGCTAATTCAATTCAATGGAAACTCTAACCAAGTTTTCCTTAAACATCGGCCTACCTGTGACATCATTGGCATTTCCAAACTTATTGCTAGGAAATGAGCAATTCCATGTTCCGGTGGGTCTGAACAAATTTTCAAATATATTGCTTAGTAATTGCAAAAATTCTTTTCCATAGAGCTTTTGAAGTTCGTCATCTGACCTAGCACAATCATTAGGTTGATTAAACCACGTTCTGGAAATTCAAACCCATGTCATCACTAGAGTGGTGAGAAGTTAAGGATTTTACCTCATTGTTAGAGTCAATTTCAGCCATTTTGTTTCTATCCGGTTTACAACACGAAATTTAGTTCCAGTCTCTCCAGACCATTCAAAAACAAAGAAATTAGAATTTTTCTCTCTTTGTAAATTCTTTTGCAAGTTTCTTGAAAACAAGTTTTCAAAGAATTCACAACTTTAAGTTAGTTTTTGCTCCCTATGGAAATGACCTTGAAACTCACCAAGTAAAACTGCAACCGACCTCTTGCGCTAGAGAGAACCCGATATATATTTCTGAGATCGGTCAAGTTTTTGGTGCCGTTACTAAGGAGCAATGGTTTGGGGTGTGACAACTTTGAAGACCTCGTGACGGGACGTGCTTGCTTCCATCTTCAATGTGATTTTACTTGGAAATTCAGGTGACATCACTCTATTCCTTTTGTACATATTTTTAATTTTAATTTTACTTTCTTGTAGTTTAGAGGGTTGATTTTGTTGCATGTTTTTGAGGTCGGGTAGGGTAATTGAAGTAATTCTAGATCATAGTAACCCTTTCTATGTTCCTGAACCTTTAGAGCCCCCTGCCCTAGTTTCACTCACGGATTCACAATCATCGGATTCAATGGCTAATATAGAAGGGGATGGAAGTGTCAATGGTGACGATGGAGCCCTGGGACTTAGGAGGATTAGGGATCACCTTGACCTTGTTAGGCAAACCACACCATCCTACATCATTCTACCTCTGAATAGGGGAAATTTCACTTTAAGACCAGGGATCATCCAACTTCTACCCACCTTCCACGGTCTTGACTCTGAAAACCCCTATAACCATTTGAGAGAGTTTGAGGAAGTCACTAATACTTGTGTTGATTAGAATGTCAATGAGGATGTAGTGCGTCTCCAACTTTTCCCATTTTCCCTTAAGGACAAGGCCAAAATTTGGCTCAACTCCCTTCGTCCTCGTTCCATTGAAACTTGGCGTGAAATGCAAACAGAGTTCTTGAAGAAGTATTTCCAACTCAAAAGACTCAACACTATAGGCGACAGATCACCACATTTTCATGTAAGCCCAATGAGAATTTCTGTCATGCTTGGGAAAGGTTTAAGGACCTTTTAATGGCTTGTCCTCATCACGGTTTTGAACCATGGAGACTAGTGAGTATCTTCCATGAGTCTTTGACCCCCAGTCTTAAGCAACTTGTCTCTACCATGTGTAATGGTACTCTCTTTGATATGACTGCGGAGGAGGCCATGGACTTCTTTGACATGGTAGCCGAAGACTCTAATGATTGGGAAATTGGGCCACCTTTTTCTTTAGAACATAGGAATCCTATTCCTAGTGGCCATTTGGAGTTAAGTGAAAGTGATGATTTGTAGGCTAGCCTATCTGCATTGCAACATAAGCTAGATTCACTTAAGCTGAAGAACAAGGAAAAATTGGTTAAGGTGACGGTGATTTGTGCTATGTGTGACTAAATGGGTCATGATGCGTATTAATGCCCCGAACTACCTTTGCTTAGAGAGATTGCTTATGGCCAAACCTATGTCAACAACTCTCAAACCAGACGTTTCAGAATAGGAGCCAAGGAAATGTCTCTTACCCACAAGTTGGGCATGTCACCTATCAAGGGGGAAAACCAAGCTTCTAATGCTTATCCTTCGGGGTGGAGGAACCCTCATAGTTTCTCGTGGAGAAATGACACTCAAGGTCAATCATTTCAACCACCTCCTCTACCACTACCCCAATACCGATAGCCCAATCCTGTTGCATACCAACCTCCTCAAAAGAGACCTATTGGGGATACTCTCTATCAATTTATGCAACAGTAGTTGAACATAAATAATCAGGTGACAAGGGCACTAGATGACATTAGAGGCCAAGTTTCCAAGTTGACTCAAGCTATGAGTACCACTCAAAGTGGTAAACTTCCTGCACAAACTTTTCCCAACCCGAAAGGCCAAGCAAATATGACTGAGTCATTAACCTCGGGTGCTACTCCACATGAACAAGTCCAACCTGTCACCACTTTGAGGAGTGGTAAAATCATTCAAAAGCCTATTGATCCTAGAATTAATGCATCTAGTGATAACTTAGGATCGCAAGGTAGTGGGGAGAATGAAAAGGGAAATGATAGAGAAGAGAATGAGAAGAAAAAATAAGGAACAGGAAAAGAAAAACCATCAAGGCAAACAAAATCTTGAGAGAGAGAGAATGTGAATGAGGGCAATGAGAGAGAAAATGAGAGGGGAACCAAGGTGGAAACTTTAGGTAAACACATAGACCAACCCACTGAGTACACTCCTAAACCGCCTTTTCCCCAGAGATTAGCAAAGGGCAAAAATGAGATGTTGAACTTTGAGATTTATGAAATTTTCAAACAAGTGAGAATTAACATCCCATTACTTGAAGCTATCAAGCAAAATCCCCCTTATGCTAAATTCCTTAAGGATATATGCTTCGTAAAGTGAAAGCTCAATGTTAAGGAGAACGCTTTCTTGATTGAACAAGTGAGTGCCATACTCTAGCGCGACACACCCTCCAAGTATAAAGATCCTGGGTGTCCAACTATCTCTTGCATCATTGGGGATCACATCGTTGATAAGCCTCTACTTGACTTAGGTGCTAGTGTAAACCTCTTACCTTACACTGTTTACCAGCAACTAGGCTTAGGTGAGCTAAAACCAACGAGAGTGACATTGCAATTGGCTGACTGTTCAGTCAAAATGCCAAGGGGAATCGTGGAGGATGTATTGGTCCAAGTAGACAAGTTTTACTTCCTGGTTGACTTCATTGTGTTGGACACCCAACCCATTCCAAATCCTACCCAATCGGTTTTGATCATTATTGGTAGACCTTTTCTTGCTACATCCAATGCGGTAATCAATTGTAGAAGTGGGGTCATGAAACTTTCCTTTGGAAATATGACCATGGAGATGAATATTTTTTGGGTAAGTAAGCAAATAGGAGAGTTTGAGGATATTTGAGAAGTAGAGGTGATTCATGCCTTGAGTGAGGAATACTTTGAGAAAATCTTCTTTAAGGATCTCTTAGAGAGAGCACTAGTGAGAAGTGAGAGATGTGAGGCTTTGGATGGTGTGAGCTTTGCTGGTGGTGAGGAATTTGTGAGTGCTAAGGAAGAAGTCATGGCCGTTAGTGGTTGGGTTCCCATTTTTTAACCTTTGGAGTCCTCTTTGAGTAAACCCAAGCCATCGATTGAATGTGCCCCTTGTCTTTCTAGGAAACCATTACCAAATGAACTTAAGTATGCGTTCCTAGCGGAGGGTGAGACGTTCCCAGTAGTTGTGTCCTCTAAGTTGGAAAAAGTTCAGGAAGAAAGGTTGTTGGCAGTTTTGAGGGCTCATCGTCAGGCTTTAGGATGGATTGTGGTAGATCTTCATGGTATTAGCCCCTTAGTGTGTTCCCATCATATATACCTTGAAGATGATGCCAAACCGGTAAGACAGATGCAACAGAGATTGAACTCGAATATGAAAGAGGTTATGAAAGGAGAGGTGCTTAAATTGCTTGATGCGGGTATAATTTACCCCATTTCTGATTCCAAATAGGTAAGTCCCACTCAAGTGGTTCCTAAAAAGTCCTATGGCACTGTGGTGGAGAATGAGAAAGGAGAATTAGTACCTCAATGTACCCAAACTGGGTGGTGTATATGTATTGATTATAGGTGCTTGAATGCTGTGACTCGGAAGGACCATTTCCCTCTTCCATTCTTGGATCAAATGCTTGAGAGGGTAGCGGGAAGAGCTCTTTATTGCTTTCTTGATGGGTATTCAGGATATAATCAGGTTGAGATAGCACTTGAGGACCAAGAGAAGACCACTTTCACATGCCCTTTTGGCACTTTTGCATATAGACACATGCCATTTGGGTTATGTAACGCACCTACAACTTTTCAAAGGTGTGTGATGAGCATTTTCAGTGACATGGTTGAGCAGTTTTTAGAAGTGTTTATAGATGATTTCTTCATCTATGGAGATACATTTGATGAGTGCTTGATCAACCTCGAGGAGGTGTTAGTGCGATGTGAGGAGTGTAATTTGGTGCTGAATTGGGAAAAGTGTCATTTCATGGTACAACAGGGGATTGTATTGGGGCATATAGTATCATGTCAGGGGATTAAGGTAGATAAAGCAAAGGTGGAATTAATTCAAAATTTACCTATTCCTCGATGTGTAAAGGATGTAAGATCATTCTTTGGTCACGTCGGTTTTTACCGGTGATTCATCCAGTCCTTTAGTTCTATTGCCCGACCCTTATGCTCATTATTGTCCAATGATGTTCCTTTCAAATGGACAACCTCATGTCAAGAGGCCTTTGACAGACTTAAACATTTGCTTACCACTTTACCAATTGTCCAAAGCCCGGATTGGTCCCAACCATTCGAGCTTATGTGTGATGTGAGTGACTTTATCGTGGGAGCAGTTTTAGGGCAAAGAAAAGAGGGGAAACCCTATGTCATTTACTATGCTAGTAAGACTCTAAATGAGGCTCAAGTGAATTACACCACCACTGAAAGGAGCTACTAGCAGTAGTTTTTGCCCTAGACAAGTTTAGGTCATACTTGGTGGGATCTCGTGTTACAGTATTCATTGACCACGTAACCTTGAAATATTTTCTTGCCAAGAAAGAGGCCAAGCCTCGTTTGATTAGATGGTTGCTACTCCTCCAAGAGTTTGATTTGGAGATTAAGGATAAGAAAAGAGTAGAGAATGTGGTAGCTGATCACTTGTCAAGATTGCCACTTCATGTGTCTGACTCGAGTGACCACCCAATTAATGAGCATTTTCCTGATGAGCACATCATGCACATAAGTACCACCTTTCATGACCATCTTCCTTGGTATGCGGACATTGCCAACTTCCTAGTAACCGGTCAGATGGCTTCTCATTGGAGAAAGGTTGATAGAGGTAAGTTTCTATGCAATGTGCGTCGCTTCTTTTGGGATGAGCCTTATCTTTATAAGTACTGCCCTGACCAAATTATGAGACGATGCATTCTCGATAATGAGATTCCTAGTGTCATTGAGTTTTATCATGCTTTAGCTTGTGGGGGTCACTTCTCTGCAAAGAAAACCACTGCTAAGATTCTTCAAAGCGGATCCTATTGGCCCTCGATGTTCAAGAATGTGCATAACTTTTGTTTGAGGTGTGACCGTTGCCAAAGATTAGGAGCCTTATCCAAGCGTAATGAGATGCCCCTAAATCCTGTCATGATTTTGGACATTTTTGACCGTTGCAGGATAGATTTCATGGGCCCATTTTCTATATCGTTTGGTTTTAAGTACATTTTTGTGGCCATCGACTATGTTTCCAAATGGGTAGAAGCCATTGCCACTCGCACCAATGACCATCGTGTGGTGGTCAAGTTCTTGAAAGAATACATTTTCTCATGTTTTGGGATGCCCCGGGCCATTATTAGTGATTGTGGTAAGCATTTTTGCAATTGGCCTGTGGGTATCCTAATGCGTAAATATGGTGTGACACATAAAGTTGGGACTCCCTATCACCCACAAAACAGTGGCCAAGTTGAGTTGGCAAATAGGGAGACAAAAGGCATTCTTGAGAAAACAGTCAACCCCACACGTAAAGATTGGTCTTTGCAGCTAGTCGATGTATTGTGGGCATATTGGACGGCTTACAAGACTATTTTGGGCATGTCTCCCTACCGTCTTGTCTTTGGCAAGGCTTACCATTTACTCGTTAAGATGGAACATAGAGCCTATTGGGTAGTCTGGCAATTCAGGGAGAGTATAGATGATGCTGGCATTCTTAGAAAGCTTCAATTGAATGAACTTGAAGAGTTAAGAAACAATGCTTTTGAGAATGCAAAAATTGCTAAGGCAAAGATGAAGGATTTGTATGATAGGCACATTTTTAGAAAGTCCTTTTATGTTGGCCAAAAAGTTTTGCTGTATAACTCACGGTTACATCTCTTTCCTAGGAAGCTTAGGTCTCGCTGGTTCGGTCCTTTTGTCATTACCTCGATTTTGAAACATGGTGTGTGTGAGGTTCACAATCCACGTAATAACACCACTTTCAAGGTGAATGGCCATCATCTCAAGCCATATTGGGAGAATTTTGTGGCTGAGATAGAGACTTGGGAGCTTACCGACCCACCTTATTTTGAATAATGATTCGGAGTCGATGTTTGTAAATGGTTGTTTATTTTCTTTTTCTTTGTTTTGTTTTGTTTTGGATTAGTATGTCATTGAGAAGTCTTGAGTTTAGATTAGTGAGATGTAAATAAGAGTAAATAAGGGCCCATGGTTCTTGCTACTATACTTAAAAAAAAAAAAAACAAGAAAAAAAAATTCTGCTGAGTAGGGTGCCCCACATTCTTCCATGGGCGCCCATGGAGCCATGTGCTACTTAAAGTGGGTCACGTGACCCTTCCATCTTGTTGATTCTCTACATACACTGTGGCTGGGGAGGACTTGTTCCTATGTTCCTTACAACCGAACCCTTCTTCCATGGCCACCAACACCTCTACTTCCAACCGTCCTTGCCCACCATGTTTCCATGTCGAATTGATGAAGTCCATTGCAGTAAGTAAGTTATTCTTGGAGCTTTCTCTACTACCTAGGTCGGGTAGTCACTTGGAGATATATACAATGTTCTAAAATGTGAAGGTATGTTGCACATCACTTGTTGAGTTGTAGGTATTCTCTATTTTCTGTAGTGGTTTACTTCTGTTGGGAGTTTATTTGTTGATTTGGTGGATTGGGTAGCTTGGGATGCTATGGTTAGTGTTGAGAAGAAAGTTTTGTTAATTTGCCCACCAAGTGTTTGATAAAATGCTTGAGATAGATGTCAATTGGAAGTTTGTTGATTGTTACATGATCTTTGATTCAAGGAGGTTATTTTTGAAGGTGATGAGCTGCACTTATGATATGTGAATGTTGGGAAAGAAATTGTGCATGCCAACTGTTTGATTAATTGTCACAGTCAATGTTGGTGGGCACTTTGTGGGAGTGCTTGTTGCATGCATTCATTGTTTGTCGATGGGTTGATTTGGTGATCTTTGAGTGACGTTGCTAAGGTTATGGTGTGAAATTGAAACAATGCCGAGAACAAGGAAACAAGTTCAATGTGAGGAGCTTAGTGGGCCTTCCCAAGCTGTTCGCAGCAAGAGGCAGCATGATCCTACGCCACCTCTCTCTTCTTCGTCTAAGGAAGATGAGGCTGAGCTTTCTGCTAAGAATGGTGCCTCTTCATTTGAAAATTATTCTTCTATTTTTCTCGAGAATTCTAGTTTTGAAGAACCCATGGAAGGTGTGGGTGCTGATTTACTTTTCGATCATTTTCGATTTCAAATAAAAAAAGGCAAGTAGACTTTGAGAATTATTGGAGTCATAAGCCAGTGCTTTGCGAGAGGGGGATTCACTTAATTGATTTCCCTGCCCTTCAAGAGATCATCACAAATCAGGGATGGACTAGAGCGATGACTTTTTATGGCTCTGCCGACCCTATGCTAGTGCATGAATTCTTTGCAAACGCTAAGGTTTATGCCCCAGATAAAGGTGAATGGCAGATTCTTGTCAGGGTTTGTGGGTGGCGTCTCCGCTTCAAGGCGTCCACTATTGCCTCATTTCTTGACTTTGCATGTGTAGATAACCCTGGTTATCCATTCCCTGAGGACTCTTGTCGTTCACGTGATACTTTGGCTGCAGCTTTGTCTAATCATACTCAGATGACTTAGGGTTTTGTGCTATAGTTTCCCAAGAAGAAATTGAGCTCATTTTATCGTGTCCTTCATGAGCTCTCTTGTAGCCAAATTTTTCCAATTGTGCATGATGATTTGGTCAATCTAGAACATGCTTTGCTACTTTATGCTATTGCTACTGGAGTTTCGATTGATCTTGCCTCGGTTGTCTTTGACACGATCATTTAGCGAGCTGACACCACTACGTCATGATCGGTGTTGCCTTTGGTGGTCTTATTACTGGGATAATTGAGAAATTTGGTGTTGTAGTTGAGGATATTGTGCGGACTACTCTTCCATTTGCTAAAATTTCTGAGTCATCAGTGCCAGGCGTTCAGCTCAGTTATGATTACGAGATCCTCCTCCGTCTACTTCAGGACCCTCCACCTACACCACACCACCTGTGGTGACTCCATCTCCACGGCCACCTTCGACTGTTCTTCAGCGTGATATCATTCAGGGTATTGATGCTCGTTTATAATGTGTGGAGGCTGAGCTTCCGGCCATACGCAGCTCCTTAGCTGGGATTGAGTCTGAGCAAGCGACTCAGCATTGCTTATTGGAATCCCAAGGTGTCACATTGGATTCGATTCTTGTGGCTCTTCGTGTATTGGCTCCTACTCCTCTACCTTCTGCTAACCCATCTTTGGTTTGCCCTCCGAGCCCGTAGTTTGTTAGGGTTGTTTTGATGTTGTTGACCCTATGTTGACAGTTTAGGTCTCTGTTTTGTTGCCCATCGGTTGTCGATCTAAAACTGCTCTTTTATGGTGTAGGCTATAGTTGTTTTGTGGCGAACCTCTTTTGTACTCAGTCTACATTTTGTTTAATGAGCACTAACAACCTTTTTGGTGTAGTGCTTTTGTTTTGTTTTATTTTCCTTTATTTTCTTTTTCTTGCACATATTACTAATTGTTTTCTTTTTCTTGTTTTCTTTTTGCTTTTTATTTTCTTTCTGGTTGGTATAGTTTCTTTTTGCTTTTCCATGTGGCACAATCTAGGTGATATCTTACTTTTACTTTCTAGCATTCTACCTGCTCACCTTTGCATACTATGGACCTACTCGTTATTCATGGTTCTCACATTGAGGACAATGTTTCGTTTAGGTTGGGAGGTACTGAGTTCATAGGATGAGCATATTAGAGTTTGAATGCATGAATTGAGCACTTTTGCACCTAATAGTCGGCCTGTATGGTTGGTTGATTGTGGAATTAAGTGAGCACATGATGAATGAGTTTTGTTCAAGCTTTAATAGGGAACTTAGTTCAAGTTGAGTGTGTTATGACCTTGTGCATGTTTGTAACTATCATGGAGAAGAATCTATGTGCATAGGAGTAGATTTTGTTTAACATTGGTTAATTGAGCATTCTTGGACTACGTGGAGATTTATACCCCTATGGTGAGCTTTTGAGCTTATTATTATTCTTGTTGAGGGGTTGCACATAATCACAGCTCTTTTAATTCTTACTTTGGTTTTCAATGCACCAATTGCATCACACACACTTGCATGAGTTTCGCTTGGCACATTATGAGTTGTTGCAAGCTTGGGACATGATGCTAGGCCCTTTTTGCTATTTTGAGCCTTCTTATCCTTTCTTGATATGAAATTGTCTTAGGAACCAACTTGAAGCCTCACAATAAAGTGTGTGATATAAAATTTTCTCTTCTTGGTTCTCCTCACATATGATATCCCCTACACCTCATTCACACACTTTAAGCCTCACCCTCACATATCTTGGGTTGTGAAAGTGTCTCAAAGTTTAAGTTGTGAATTCAGGTTGGAAATGTAAGCTTTTAAGAGCAAAATGAGGAAGAAAGTTGGGATGAGAATTCATGCGTTGTATAGTTCATTATTCATTCTCAAAAAAAAAAAAAAAAAAAAGAGAAAAAAAAAAAAAGAGAAAAAATATTTTTTTCTCATCCTTTTTGTTTATTCATTTGTGGGACTTATGCTTTGTAATGTAGTTGCTAAGAGTGTCCTAAGAGTAGTTTGTAAGTTTATGAATAAGTGTCATATTGTGGTTCGGGTATAGAAAGAAAATGGGTAGTTTGGGACTTGTGCACACTTAAGCATATTTATCCGAAGGTATGTGCTTTGATTTCCATAACTTTCATTGTTTAACCATTACCCATGGCCAAATTACAACTGGATCAAAGACCTAGTGGATTCTAAGTGAGCAACACTTACGTGTGCATGTAGTGGTCTTGTGTAGGTTGTGTGGTGTGATCTTTTGTATATGCATTGGAACATTGTCATGAGCTATTCACATTGAACTTCAATTCAGTTCACTCTCTTGTTTGTGAGGTTGTGTGCAACTAGAATAGCATTTATGCTAATAGGAATGTGTGAACCCTTGATGAGTGGATTTCTTTCTATGGGAGACATACCTTGTGAGATTTTGAAGTCAAGACCTAGTTTGGTCTATGCTCTTGCAACCATGTTGAATGAATGAAACACTTTTGTACACATGCTCTTCATACTTTGATAGTCCATGCGTTCATGCGAGCATTTGGGAATTCCATATGATATTTGACTCTTTGTGACTTGTTAGGCTTGAACTTAATTTATTATTGATTGTAATCACTTTATGACACTTGGGGACCATACCATAGATGTTTGTGGGTAGCATCACTGCAAACCCTCACGAGACCTTACATGTCCACTAGGGGGAACCTAGGGGTCCAAAGGGCTTGCCGCGTATGCTAAGTGTGGTCTTGTGTTTCTATGAAAATGGACACCATGGTAGCTTAGATTTGAGTTAATTTGTTTTGATTTGAATAAAAATTTGCATGTCATGGATGTCTTAGCACATGTTTGTGCACCCATGGTTTCGTTGCATGCATTACTAGGGACTAGCAATGTCTATGTTGAGGGGTGTGATTGAGCACATATAATGTTATTTCACCATGATTTTGCAATTGGTTTTAAGTGTTCTATCTACATAAATCTTATAAGTTATAATGAAGTGAGTTGACTTATATATTTGTGGAAGTTTGTAGGTTTTTGGTGCTTCATTTAAGATAGAAAGATGAAAAGAGGAGCTAAAAAAGCAAAGAACCAAAGTTGTGGAAGAAGGAGGAGTGGCATGGGTGCCCCACATCAACCATAGGTGCCCCACTAGTGGCATGGGCACCCCACTATAGATCAGATGGGCGCCCACCGAGAGTTTGATTTGGGCTAAAAAACTAGTTCTCAGAGGAATTTTGTCAAACAACTGGAGTGCATTCATCATAGGTGCCCCACATTGGCCATGGATGCCCCACTGTGGATTAGATGGGCGCCAATCGAGAGGAGGTTTTAGAGCTGTTTCATTGAGGACTTCATCAAACACCTTGGATAGCTAGGCTATGGGCGACCCACATCAACCATGGGTACCCATCACCTTTGACCTTTGGTCTTCTTTATATAATGTGATGTACCCTTTATGCCCTTGATGGTAGTCATTTTATAAAAGGGATTTTTAGATTAGGTTTAGGGGGTTCTAGACTATTTTCCTAAAAAGTTGCAAGTACTTGTAATCAATGTTCCAAGTTTTCATCTTTGCTAGGGGTTTGATTACTCAACTTTTGTAAGTATGTTTTTTTCTTTTTTCAGTTGATTTCGTGTTAGATTTATTTTGAGATTCTCAATTTTTAGTGTTTTATTTTTAATGTTCGGATCGATCGTAGTTGTGTTTATCTTGTTAGAAGACATGTTAGGCTAAACCACCTGCTTGGCTTTGAGCCATCGAAGGTGGTGATGTGGGAACAAAATTCCAGAACAACCAATTAAAGAAAGGGGTTTTTAAAATCAAAAGCTGAGGTTTTTACATTTGGGAATTTTTCAATATTTGGGTCGCTTTCGAAATCATTTTACCTGTGTTAAAATTGGTGGTTGAATGTAAGAATCCCTTGCCATTTCAATCACCAATTCCCTGACCCGATAAAATTGCTAATTCAATTCAATAGAAACCCTAACCAAGTTTTCCTTAAACATCAGCCTACCTGTGACATCATTGACATTTCCAAACTTATTGCTAGGAAATGAGCAATTCCATGTTCTGGTGGGTCTAAACAGATTTTCAAATATATTGCTTAGTAATTGCAAAAATTCTTTTCCATAGAGCTTTTGAAGTTCTTCATCTGACCTAGCACAATCATTAGGTTGATTAAACCACATTCTGGAAATTCAAACCTATGTCATTACTAGAGTGGTAAGAAGTCAAGGATTTTACCTCATTGTTAGAGTCAATTTCAGCCTTTTTGTTTCTATCCGGTTTACAACCCGAAATTGAGTTTCAATATCTCCAAACCATTTAAAAACAAAGAAATTGGAAATTTTCTCTCTTTGTAAATTCTTTTGCAAGTTTCCTAAAAACAAGTTTTCAAAGAATTCACAACTTTAAGCTAGTTTTTGCTCCCTGCAGAAATGACCTTGGAACTCACCAAGTAAAACTGCAACTAATCTCTTGCACTTGAGAGATATATATTTCTAAGATCAGTCAAATAGGGCCTTGATTATAGAGACTAGACGTCGCCACTCAACACTTTTAGAAGGGATGTGTCGAGAAACCTATGTTTTGATTATGATTTAAAATATTTTAGTTATGTTTTTGAAAACGTGATACATAGACCTCTTTTAGTGACTCTCAACTAGTCTGTGCAATTAGAGATAGTAGGTCTAGGGGTTTGACTGCATATGAAAACTGTTACGCGTGGATACAAGGGATATCCAGAGTCCTTTTTCTACTATTTACAGTCGTAATCTCACAATATAATACTTCAGTTTATAATGATCAATGCATACAACCCATAAATGCAAATGATGTATGAAATGCAAGATAGTTGAGCTTAACTTTTGTGCAAGTGTAGCGAAATGTTTACTTATGCATGCATGTATGCTGAAAATGAAGTATGTATTGAAGATGGTTCATAAAGACCGAGGTGATCGGACTTAAGCTATATGCTTGAGCTGCCTATGTACCATATGAAAGGATCAGGTTAAACGTAGTTCAAACCTAATGTAATCTAAACTACATGTGGATGAGATGTAAACAAGTATACAGATGCAATAACCTGGCTCTAAGTTTAAGTTACCATTTTGTATAGATGGTCTATGCAGTCCATAGAGACCGCACTTAAGCTATCTGGTCAAGTTGCCTACGTACCCTTCTAAGGGATCAGGTCGATGTAGCTTTAGGACAGTGCCTAATGCCATGTAATTTGCAAAAAGTGTATGAGAAGGAAACCGATAGGGTCAGTGCTGTATACAAGATCAATATAAAGAAGCCTTGCTCTTGAGAGAAAAGTCCTAGTTCTAGGTATGCATTAGGAGTAATTGTCTTTATATTGTTAGAGTTTGGCTCTATGACTGAAATAAAAGTTAGCCTCGCACAAACTTTGGGAAGAGAGCTTCATTCCAAATGATAGGTAGCACCTCATGCTTAATTGGGGAATGGAGCTGAGCTCTAGATGAAAGAGAATAGTTAGTGCCTAGCATATAACTAGAGGAAAGGGGCCTTGCTTTATTGGGGAAAAAGACAGTTAGCGCTTAACGCATAACTGGGAAATGGGTAACTAGAGAAAGGAGCCTTGCCTTAAATAAAAAAGATAGTTAGTTGTTAATTTGTTGGCTCCTACCTCACATTGGTTTACTCATAAAGGTAGAAGTTTTATGATGTTATAAATCCTATCCCACATTAGATTTCTCATAAAGGCAGAAGTCTTGTGAGGTTGTAAATCCTGTCCCACATCGGTTTTCTCATAAAGGCAGAGGGGGCCTTGTGAGGTTATAAATAAAGGGTCCTTTTTTTTGGAAAAGACACACCAGTCAAAGCTTTAGGTAGCAAGCTTGTACTCTAGTTATATTCCTCCTTTGAGGTGAGAGTTGTAGTTTTGCTTGGGGAATTGCTTTGTGGGGTGTATTGGGGTATTGGGGTATTGGGTGAAAGGAAATATTGCGTGATTGTAATATTATTCACATAGTGAATTTTCTTCTCTAAGTGCCCGTGGACGTAGGCAAATTGCCGAACCACGTAAATCTTGTGTTCTTCTATTGTGTGTTTTTCTTGTGTTCGTGTTTGCTATTATTTGCAGGGGTGTTGCCAGAAGGTGATTTAGGGTTTCCGTAACAACATTAGCGCCTAGCGTGTAACTAGGAAATGGAGCTTTGCTTCAGAAAAAACAAATTTAACGCCTTATGTTTAACCAAGAAATGATCCTAGTTCTAAGGTAGCACCTCGCACTATGATGACTGGACTTAAGCCTTTTTCTCGAGCTACCTATGTACCCTATTAAGCGATTAGGTCTTCGTAGCTCTAACCTATGTTTGTGCCTCGTGCATGTGGATGAGGAAGAATAGTTAGCACCTCGTGTATAACTATAAAAGGAGCTTAGCTTCAGACAAGGTGACAGTCTGCGCCTGGTATATAACTAGGGAAGGAAAGGAGCCTCGTTTTAGATGAGAGGTAACAGTTAGTGCCTAGTGCATAACTAAAGGAAGGAGCATCATTCTGATGAGGAGCCCAACTCTCAGAGGTGCATTTAGCGTAGGTGAACGAGTGTCTATCATTTGGAAAAGGCTCTTAGCTTAGATTGAAAGCTCAGTTACTTGTGATAATGGTCAAGTCCATGTGAATGGTCTACGAGCTTAATGTGATGTGAGTGATACAGTTTCTACGATAAGGTAGTTCATGGGCATGTTGAATATGATGATAATTGACCGCTCTCTAATTTGGTAGTGGCTCACTCTCAAGTATAAGAGGTCGGTTGAGTTTAGTCTAGGTGAGTCCTAGGTCATCTTCCACAGGGAGCAAGGGTGTGACTAAATCTTTGGAAAACTTGGTTTCAAAAAAACTTGCGAAAATCTTAAAAAGAAAAGATGAAAATCTTTTTGGAGTTTTCAAATAGGGAATTGTGTTGATGGTTTGAAAATTGAAAACACAATTTAAACGAAAAACAAAAACACGAAGATGTAAACTTTAACAAACTACACGAATTGAACTTAAGCAGACTATGTAAATTGAAACGCTTGGCTTTAACCCAAACCTGTAATGTCCTCGAAGGGCTGAATTCGGATATGTATTTAACACAACCTAATTCTTACACCTGTAATATTAGGTCGGAAGATTCAATGTTAGAAAACTCTTTTGTAAAGGGGTTCGAGATTCTAGGGTTTTGAATTTAAGTTCGAAGTCACCGGGACATGGAATTGACCTTCGTTTCGCACGAGTGTAAACAAAGTTCAATTGTATCACGGGTGGTTCGTTTTTGAAAAGTAACCTAGAATAACGATCCTTACATTTTTACTCAGAAGATAATAAACATATTGCACTTTACATTATCTGAATTCAACTCTTCGATTTCATCATGTTCCTTGATTAAAGCCAATAAAAAACTCTAGCCTAACATTGCGAAAGCATAAATGAAGCCTTTCGAAAAGGAAATCATCTTCATTATACACTTAACCATGAAAATGAAGTAGATCGAAGAGGTTTAAAGCGATTTCGAAAACAAATCAATCACAAACAAAGACTACGAAATACTACAAAGCAAAAATAAAGAACAAAACGATAGAGAATAATGAACCTTTAATTAAAACGAAGTAACGCAAGTGACTTACAAGTTAATCCTAATGCGAAGATGAAACAAAGCTTGAACAACCCAAAGTGAAATCAAAACCTTAACCCTAATCTAAACTAAACTAAGAAAAGAGAAGAAGTGCGTAGGGTTTTTTTTTCGACTCCCAGTACATCAAAAATCTACCCTTTATATCATCACATAGTTCAAGGGTATAATGGTAAAATCACATTATAAACTTCATTCTGAACATGTGCTAGAGAGGTCATCAGGGGCGCCCACGGCTGATGTGGGGCGCCCATGGCTTAGTAGTCAGAAGTGTTTGATGAAGTTCTCAACAAAAAAGCCCCAAAACACCTTCTCAGCGGGCGCCCATCTGATTAAGGGTAGGGCGCCCATGGGTAGTCAGGGTCAACCGTGGCTTAGTGAGGGGCGCTCGTGGGTAACCTCTACCAACTGCTCGACGAAATGCCTCTGAAACTTGAACTTTTCTCCAAAAACTCCTTTCGGTGGGCGCCCATCTGCTTTTGGGTGGGGTGCCTGTGGCCTCTGTGGGGCGCCCATCAGTTCCAACTTCAGCTCCTTGCCTCATTCAGCTCATCTTTACCTCTTTTCTTCTCCATTTGATCACCAAACACCTGTAAACATCCACAAATATGCAAATTAACTCACTTCATTATAACTTATAAGATTTATGAAGATAAAACACTTAAAACCCCTTGCAAAATAATGATGAAATAACATTATATGTGCTCAATCAATAATTTATATCCTAGCATAGATGATAGTTTATGGATGCATGTTAGATATATGCAAAGGAGGTCATCACTTAGAAACCAATGGCTTAATTAATGCTAAGTCATTCCCAGTTTCTAGAGCCACGCTTATTCAGGTGAATGCTCTGGATTGATAAGCATTTGATTTCTAAGTCTGTGTTAACCTTAGTGAGTCTGTGTTTGCATGTCTGAATGTGTTCTAGCATGTTAAGGCATTTATCGATATGTCAAAAAATGATACATGGTTTGTCGATGTGTTAAAATATGATGCATGGCATGTCAAAGCATATGCTAGCATGGTAAATGATGTCCTAGCATGTTATATCATCATGTAGGATGATGAATGAGCATGGTAACATGGCATAACATGATCATGGCATGGTATAACATAGCATAACAAGGCAGTATGACATGTGAGCATGGTGTAGGATGACAATGATATGATTTAACATGATAGGGATGACATGGCATGGCAAATATGATGTATGGCATGACTTAGCATGGTAATGTGATATTATGGCACAACATGGTATGGCTAACATGTTTTTATGACATGGTACGGCATGATAAAATGATGTTATGGCATGATATGGCATGGTAGTATGATGTGGACATGTCATTTGTATGATGTTTGGAATTTTACAAAATTATCTCAGGTAAATTCAGCCAATATTATACATCGGGTACAACCCGGTCTTGAATTATGATCCGGATACCTTTCATTGACAAAGAATGTTATTTATTTAATTAAAATTATTCTATTCTAATTATGCAAATATATTTAATTAAAAAATAAAATAAAAATTTTCTAGAGAGAAAATTATACCAACACAGAATTTTTCTAAAGAGAAAAGCTCTAAAGGGCTTGGAGCGCTGAGTATGGAATGAATGAAAAATGAAAGGGGGTGGCCTATTTATAGGCTTTTTGGCTGAACAAGTGTTTTGCTCGCTTAAATAGGCAAAAAAAATTGCCTATTTCGTTATGCAAACAAGTTTTGCTTAGCAAAATAGGCAAAACTCTTTGGCATGGCTATTTTACAGTCATTTTCCCTAACAACATGAGTGAACAAATCTGCACAGCGTCACGGGTGAAAATGTTCACAAAACAAGTTGGGCAAACAAGTTTGCAATTCAAGGTACGCAAAAAAGTTTGTTAAAAGACTATTTGGCAAGAAAAATGGTGGCTATACTTAATTTGTGGCCAATTTGACTTGAGCCCCTGGGTTGGGCCATCTTTTACAAGGTTCAGGTTTCACCTGCAAAGATTCGGGCAATTCTAAGACCTTTAACAGAGTTTTCAGGAGTTTCCAGGACATCTCAGAAACTTTTTGGAGTAAATTAAACCACTAGGTTAGAATTTGGTTCAATTTGGATTCTATAGGACCAAGTTATGTCTGTTTAAAAATTACTGCTCTGAAACAGGCTCAAACAGAAGTAGGTATGGTCAGCCAATCCTTCGTCTTAACCCTTGGAGGCACCACTAGGCTAATTCTTCCTACCATTTTTGAGTATGAGAAATCCAAAGATGCCATTGCCAAGACTTTGGGACACTTTTATGAATTTATAAAAAATTAACAAATTTTACAAATGCATCAGCGGAGGGACTACCTAAGGTTTGAATTAGCAAGACTAAGTTATGCCACTACCTCAGGGAATGAACCCTCAACATTTGTTTGCAATTTGAGGACCAGTGATGGCAACTAAACACGAGGGTTACGCTCGTTGTGGGACTTAACCCAACACCTTACGGCATGAGTTGACAACAACCATGCACCATCTGTGTTCGCGTTCTTGAAGACACCGAATATTTGGCAGAAAGCATAAAATGAATTAAAAAGCAAAAAGAAGTGGTAAAGGGAGCATTTATCCACAAAACCTTTATCACTTAGTTTTCGACTTTTCGGGAATATATCAGCTAATAAATTAGTAGCTGTTGTTCTTGTTTCTTTAGTACTTTTAGTGGTAAATATTATTACTATATTATTAGATAGTTTTGATTTTTTGTTTTTAAATTCATTTGCAGTTTTTTTTATTACATTTCAATATTTTATTCTATATTATATATTTCTAATTATTAAATTAGAATCTTATTAAAGATATAGAATTCTATATACATTGTAATTTTATATACAATATTACTCAATTTGGATCAGTGATTGATTTCTAGGTTTGTCGTAAACCTAATTGGTTACTTCCAATCCTTTTTTTGCTAAGACCCATGTAGAAATATGCCATTTATGTGAATAAAGCCAAAGCAACAGCAGTATTTATATCATTCGTGGTTGCCGCTATCATATTCATGGAACACAATTCACTTTTAAGATGCCTTGGTGGTGAAATGGTAGACATGCGAGACTCAAAATCTCATGCTAAAGAGCGTGGAGGTTCGAGTCCTCTTCAAGTGCATAACTCAACAAGAAATTTCCTTACCTGTCATATTTCTAATGGATTACTGCTTATGGACTTGTTGAGAATGACTCTTCATGGCCTATTAGAAGTAGAAAGCACACGACGGGCTATTAGCTTAGTGGTAGAGCATGTCCCAGATATTTACGTCGTTATGCTTGGGCTGTCAGCCACATGGATGGTTTAATGTGCTCGTTAGCACCTGACCCTGAGATGTGGACATAAATTTACAATTATTCATTAGAGCCAAACATGAAATATCCAAAAATGAAGTTAAAATACATCGATTGCATATGTGACTTGATTGTTGATTAATAAGATTTGAGAGACGCAGATATTGAACCAAAAATAGAAAGTTTGAAACAATTAGGATTCTTTTGGAAATGGATACAGTTACTAATTCATGATTTGGCACGTACAGAATGAAAACTTCATTCTCTATTCTACGAGAATTTTTAGGAAAGCCTTTAAACCGATCATAAGATTACTGGTTACAGTACCTATTAGCCAAAGAGGAATCCTTCCAGTAGTATAAGCCATTTAACCCATTTCTATAAATAAAATGTCAATTTTCAGTCACAAAAGCTAAAATTCATGAAAAATTTGAACCATTAACTATGCAATTTGAGGATATTCTGATTTTGTCTAGATGCATATATTGTGTTTGGGGTGCCGATAACTTCCTTCTTATCAGTAGGAGCCATTTTAAGTTGATTAGGCCCAGATGACCTCTAGAGTTGATTTTGGCTATTTTGAGCCTACATCTATGTCATTTGACATGACCTAGGAATTTAAGTGTATTTTTGTACCTTTCTGGTTTGATTTGGGCATTTTGGACACTGTCGTCCTTCAAGTGTGTCGGCAGAAGCCATTTTTAACTTCTGGATCAAATTGACCATTGATTTTGGATTATGGCTCCTCTGTTGATGTAGGAATCTTTAATTTGGTGTCTTGGACACATCTATGTAGCCTGGTGACCTTCTGCCTTGATCTAGGCCTTCAGCTTGGCTTCCTAACTCCAAGGGTACAACCGTCATTTTGTTGTTTGTTTGCTTTTTGTTGCATTCTGGCACTTTGACATCCTACAATTAAGGAAAGTTTATCGGTAGAACACCATTCAACTAAAAGCATTAAATATTGTAAATATTAAATGAGTGGGCAAAACTAGGGTGCCAACAAAGAGATTAGGTCAACGTAGTTCAGACCTAAGGTGGTCCGAACTATATGTTGATGAAATATAAACTAGTATGCAAATGTAAGAGCCTAGCTCTAAGTTGGCGCCTAGTAGAGATGATGATTTATGAGGACTGTAGAGACGCAACTTAAGCTATCTGCTCAAGCTGCTTACATACCATTTTAGGGGATCAGGTTTGCGTCGTTCTAATTTTTATACTATTATACAGATGTTAGAGCTTAGCTCTAAGCGTTTCATGCTAGGGTGCCTAGACTCAGGCTTTTCGCTCGAGTTGCCTACATACTCTATTATGGGATCAAGTCTATGTAGCTCTAATCTTAGTTAGTGCCTAGTGTATGACTGTGAAAAGGAGCTTCACTTTAAATGAGAAAAGAATAGTCAGCGCCTAGCGCTTAACTAGAGGAAGGAGCTTCACCATGATGAGGAGCTCAACTCCTAAGGATGCGCTTAGCATAGGTGAGTGAGTATCATTTGGAAAAAAAACTTAGCTGAAATTAAGAGCTTAATTCTTAGTGATGACGTTCAAGTCAATGTAAAGGGCCTAGGAGCCTAATGTGATGTGAGTGATATAGTTTCTATAATCAGATATGTCATAGGTATGTTGAACATGATGACAATTTATATTCTATCATGAATGATAGTTTAAAGATGTATGTCAGACATGTCCAAGGGAAGTCATGACTAAGAATTATCGGCTTAGCTAATCGTAAGTCATTCCCAGTCTTTGGAGCTTTGCTTACTCAGGTGAATGCTTTGAATTGATAAGTGTTTGATTTCTAAGTCTATAACGACCCTAGTGGGTGTGTGCTTACATGTTTGAATGTGTTCTAGAATGTCAAGATATGTATAGGGGATGTCAAAACATGATCACGGCATGTCATAACATGTGCTAGTATGATAAATGATGTCCTAACATGTCCAGGCATGTGCAGTACATCAAAACATAATGTATGGCATGTCATAGCATATGCTAGCATGGTAAATGATGTCTTGGCATGTTATATCATGAAATGAGATAGTAATGAGTCATGTTAGCATGGCATAGCATGATCATGGCATAATATAACATGGCATAGCAAGGCAATATAGCATGTTAGCATGATATATGATGACAATAAGATGATATAACATGGTAGAGATGACATAGCCTTGGTATGACATGATAGGATGTTATGCATGACCTAGTATGGTGATGTTATGTTTTGACATGATATATTACATGGTGAACATGGTATTATGACATGTTATGGCATGATAGGATGATGTTATGGCATGGTATGACAAGTTAGTATGATGCGGGCTTGACATAGGTATGATGTTTGGAATTTTACAAAATTTGTCTCGGGTAAATCTAGTCAATATCATATGTCAGGTTCAACCTGAATTTGAATTATAATTTGGATACCTTTTATTGACAAAGAATTTTTTTTACACAACTAAAATTATTCTATTCTAATTATGCAAATGCATTGAATTAAAAAATAAAATAATAATTTTTTTAAAAGAGAAAATTATACTGATGTAGGCTTTTTCTAGAGAGAGAAGCTCTGGACTTGACTTAAGAGTGTCGAGCATTAAATGAATGAAAATGAGAAGGGGAGGCCCCTATTTATAGAAGTTTTGGTTGAACAAGCGTTTTGCCCATTTAGACGAGTAAAAAGAATTGTAGGTTTTTGTTGAGCGAACGAGTTTACTTGACAAAACGGGCAAAACACTTTGCCAGGGTTGTCTGGCAGTCAATTCTATCCAATAGAATAGGCGAACATGTTTGCAGAGCATTATGGGTGAAGATATTCACAAAACAAGTTGGGTAGAACCTCTTGCCAATTGAGTTAGGCAAAAAAGTTTGCCACAAATCTATTTGGAAACCTTTTTGGTTGTAAGGCCAAAAGAAAGCCAATTTGGCTTGAGCCCTTGGCTTGGGCCATGTTTGGTGCAGTTTAGGTTCTATCTGGATAAGTTTGGGCCATTCTAAGACCTTTAGTGCAATTTTTGAGAGCTTTCAGGACCTCCCAGGCATTTTTAGAGAGAATTAAACCAATTAGGTCAAATTTTGGTTCAATTTGAATTCTCTAAGATCAAGTTATGCTTATTTGAAAATTGCTACTTTAAAATGGGTTGAAATGGAAAAAAGTTTAGTCAAATCTCTAGCTTAACCCCTGGAGGCACCACTAGGATAAATCCTTCTACTAGTTTAAGATATAAAGAATCGAAAAATGCCATTGGTGGGGATGCTTTTATGAATTTATAAAAAATTGATAAATTTACAAATAAATCCGCAAAAGAATCTCCTAAGATTTGACTTAACTAGACTTAGCTATCCTATTATCTTAGTGAATAAACCCTCAATATTCTTGTGCAATTTGAAGGCCTTCTAACTTCATGTGAGGTCTCAAATTGTGTCTGATGTGCCAGTAGCTCCCTTTTTACCGGTAGGAGCCATTTTGGGCCGGCAGGGCCCAGATGACCTCTGGAGTGGCATTTTGCCTGCTCTGAGCCTTCCTTTATGTTCCATGACATTGTTTTAGGAATATGTATCTTTTTATAACTTTCTAATTTGATTTGGGCATTCTGGGCGATGTCAGCCTTTAAGCACATCAGTAGAGGCTGTTCTTGACTTCTGGACTGAATTGACCACTGACTCTAAACTCTAGCTCTTCTGTTGAGGTTGGAGTTGTCTGTTTGGTGACTTGAACATGCTTATGTAGTCTGGTGGCCTTTTGGCTTGATCGAGTCCTTTAGCTTAGCTTTTCCCTAACTTCAGGTGTACAACCGGCATTTTACTAAATTTTTACTTTTTGTCAATTTTTGGCACTTTGACATATCTTATGATTAAGAAAACTTGATCAGTAGAGCACCATTCAACTAAAAGAATTCAATACTGTAAATATTAAATGAGAGGGTAAAATTGAAGTATTAACCAGTACACTACATTTACCATTCCCATACTTGTACCCTACGATTATTTTATTTTTATACCGTAAAGTGCTCTATTACTCATAAAATTTAAAAGTAACCATACTTATTGGATCGGAATTGGACTAGTACCTATCAATATGGGTTGAAATTGCCATCCCTACTTGGCACAACCCTATGTTTGACTTGGGAGTAAGTGCTTATTTGGAATGTTAAATTTGAAAATAATAATAATAAAAAGTTGGCAAATTAAACAATTAGACAATTTTAAACAATTAAACTATTTTCAAAGTAATAATTTATAAGTTATTTAAAAAGAAATATTTGAATTAAATAAAAAAGTAAACATACTTCCGCATGTGATGCTAAAAAACTACCACCACATGCCTATAAAAAAATTTGATAATTTGATGAAAATAGCATATCCAACACCCTAATACTTGAGCTTTTTACTTTTTATTTATAGGAGTAATTCTTAACTTAGATTGCTACTTTTTCTGTTACTTATAAGTAATGGTGAACAAAAATTAAAATAAACGAATAAATAGAATCGAACTGAGCAAATTCAGATAAATGGTTTTATTTTTTTATTAGTTCAATATGTTCAATTCAAAATTTATAAAATGTTGGTTCAGTTGATACTAAATGATTTTTGCTGAACCAACTAAACTAACAAAAGCTTATTTATGTCTCAAAAAACTATTAAGTTGTATATTATTTTACATATTTTATGTTATGTAAGGTATAATTCATCTCATTAGACTCATCTTATGTCCAAATTAAGTAAATATATTTATATTTGTTGTAATTTAGTGTCTACCTATCTTTTTTTAAATTTGATTTAAACTAAATTGGACAAAACTAAATCAAATTATTTAATTTTTTCAATTTTCAAATTTTTTTGCAAGTTCGATCAATTCGATTAAGAAAGCACCAAACTAAAAAATTTTAATTTGGTTCAATTTTTAACTGAACCAATCATTCACTCACTTTTTACTTGTAAACATCTGCCACTGAATTGGTTTATGTTTATTAGGTTGTAATATTATTAGATTAGCAATTCATAATTGAAATAGAGTTTTAAACCATGTGAAGTTAGACGTGGGCCAAGACATTAAAGTTTGGGTTTAAAATGTAATATTTTTGGTCTTTAGAAATATCTAAATTTCATAATTTCATGGGAAGGGAGTAGAGGAATGCTCTAAGTTATAGGAAAATACCAAGAGGTTGTTTTTAGTGTTTTGGCTATCGTGAGAAGCTTTGTGACACGCTATATTTTCAGAACCATATATTTATTCAAGCATTGGGCTTGCAATGTAAGTCCGCCACACTTCCTAACCCAATAGCAATTTTGGGTAACACTTATATCAATTCACTGAGAATTACTAATCCATAACTTAAAACACAGTGCCTTGCCAAGAATCACCTAAACCATGATGGTATACAAGTCCGCTACACCAACACAAATCTACCACCATGTTATGACGTGGTATTTAATTATACTCAATATTTATATGTCATTTCTTTTACTTGTGAGGGCATGATTATCATTTTGCATGGGGTTAATATTTTAATAACTTACAAAGCTTTCCTAAGTCTATAACCCTATCCACACGTGTGTTTAGACGTCTGTCCAGAAAATAGCTTGTTTTCAGGGTCCCTAACAACTTCGATTAGTTGATTTATTTAAATATATATATATATATATATATAATGCATGAGTGGATGAACCACGTACACATCCTGCATGTCCAACTGTCCAAAGGCTCCTCCATATGGCAATATGTTTGCCACTTTATCAACATCACATATTTATGCATTTCATGCATGGGTGGTTGGAGAGGGGGAGAGACAAAGAGAGAACATGGCATTTGAGCTGACTTTGAAAGAGAGTCTAGTGAGTGGAAGATCTTGAGGGTTTGTGAGAAAATAAAGAGAATTTTCCTTACATTTGAGTGTGTTGTGTGAGAAAAAAAATAGAGGAGAATGAGCAAAGAAAGAAGAGAATAGAATAAGAAGATGGAAGGAAAGAAAGAAGGTCATCCATTTGTCATCTTGCATTTTCATTCCTTGTTGAAGAATTAACATAAGAGGTAGGGATTCTTGATCTAATATTTTGAGCTATTTTGGCATAGTGTGTCACGTCCCAGATTTTTATAACACGAATGCCTGAGGATGACTTAGGATTATTTGTTAGGTATAAAAATAAGACGATAATAACACACCGTCACACCCCAAATTTTCTTTCAAACTAGGGTTGACTTGCAATAAAATTTTAAGGTATTCAAAATTCCTAGTTTATCCCAACCAATATTTATAAGCCATTAGGCTGAATCATTTGGTAGGGTTCAACTGCAGAGTACAAAATAAAGATAAAGAATAGTATTATAGAGCCATCTAAGCGTCCCAACCATCCGATTAACATTACATATCACATAAAAGTAAACCAGGTCTAAACTTAATGATTACAATCATCCAACAATTATTATTACAGACCACAATAATAAATAAAGTCTTCTAGTACTGCACAAGAAAAAAAATAGATAACTTTTCTGGTGGAATATTTAAGAGAAATTAATCTCTTTCTAGCTCATCTTCAGTATCCTTGTACTTAATATCCTAAAAAAATATTCCCACAAAGGTGTGAGTTACTAAAGCCCAGTAATCAGAATCTCCTAGGTGCCTATATGCACTGGTCGTAATGCTATACTGTATTAGGTGGCCCAATACAGTGAATGTAATTAGGTGGCATACTATTCATGCAACAATTAATTCAATAGATCCCAACTGATTAATGTAAATTATACTTACAACGGTTCGATGAAATCGTCACTGTAACTACTATTTTACTTACATGTAAAATAGTTTGATGTTGATATGTGTACCACAATGAAATCGTTGTCGTAGTGGTGGGGATCTCAGATTCAGATCTTCAAGGTCTCAGGATCAAACCTCATAGCGATACAGGTTTCGTATATATATTTTTTCTACATTTTTTATAAAAATATTCATCTAAAGGAATTAAATATAATTAAATAATTCCAACACATCATTCATACATAAGCAAAAGAGGTTGCCAGTCATAGTAAAATTTGATAAAGGAGTTTAATCTAAATCCTCCTAGGTTAATCATACTCATATCCTCCTCTACCCTTAGCCTTGGGAACTAGTGACTTTTCAGGCTTAGCATCCAATGCATTCCAACGGTGTCACCCACCAAAAATCTAGCCGTCACGACCGGCTACTTGACTGGTCAGGTCAGAAGGGAACATCTCCCAAATAAAATGCATATGTTTCCATCTCCATCAAAAAGGCCATTTCTACCCTAATCGCAATTTGAAGTCGCAAGTTCGAACCTCATTGGCTGCGATCTCGGTTTTTGCCTCTTTTTTCTTTTTATTTTATTAATTTATGGAATATAAAGATAATAAATAGCTCTTTGGACTTATATTTAATTTTAGAAAAATTTATAAGTTTTATTTTATTCCCATCTGGATAGTATAGTACATCAGTTGAACAATTAAGCTAATGTGAGATTACAAAACTAATTCATTCTAAACTTTTGATTTGGTAGGAGAATAATATTATTCAAAATAATTTGAATACATTCCAATCATCATCTTATTTATAACCAAACCCTTATCATAGGTTTTCGGCTTCAAGATATCCGCAAATGTGCATAGAATTATTTCAATGTTTAGGAAGGTATTAAATATGTTTCATTAAATTCACCTAATTATAAAAATATAGTTATATAACTTAGTAGGTTGACAAAATAATGCCTAAAAAAATCAATTAAAATAAATCAAATTTATTTAAGGAAGACCAAATGAGGGAAGAACAAGTCCATTGTTTCATTTGGGCATTTTATCAAATATTTGGTTTTACTTAGCCATTTTAGTTTAAATAAGTCATCCAACTATTCATGATGAAACTAATTGTCTAAGTCAGTTATCATAAATATTAGAGTGTCAAAAAATATATAATATTTAATTTAAAAGAATTTCATATCAATTGGAAGATAACTAAGTAGTCTCAACTTAACAGTCCACTTCGGTATTTTTCAAATAGTATAAGTGTTTACTATATTAGGCCTTGTGAACAAAATTACACATAAATAGAAATTATTAACATAACTATAACTAATAGAAGGTAATTGGAAATTTAAATAAATCTTCAAACATAAAATTCAAAAAAAAAAAAAAAATCCAAACAAGCATAAACTAAAAGCTAAGTAGAGATAGCAGCTTAAAAGAAAATTCATATAAAATAGAGCAGAACTCTGATATCTATAAACTTTATATCTATAGAAACTAGACTTTAGGACCTATAACTTTCATGTTTTACACTTTTTAAAATTCTAAAGTCTAAAGGTTCAAAAACAGTCTTGAATTCAGTTTGTTCAGAAGATACAACTTTACACGTGTTCCGTATTTTGGGCATAACTTTTGACTCCCAAATCGGATTGATGCAAATCTTTTTGGGTTGGAAAGAAAACTTAAAGGGCTACAACTTTTGTGTTCTATCTGAAGCCTAATTCCACCATTTTAGGGGTTAGAAACACATCAGAAATTACAAACAGAAAGCTGTCAACATGCTGAGCTACATCAGTCAAAGTTTTGGCTTCCCTACGCCCAAGATGCGGGGTATTTTTTTTCTTTCATTAGGACGTCCAGCTCCATATTTATAAGTACATATGAATACTAACCAACCAAGAATGCAAACTCAAACCTGTAATATATAAATTCAATATTACAAGTTATGAAGATAACTAACTAAAAATTTTATCACAATCAAGTTTCATACTTTAAACCCAGAAAATGCTTTAACTTCAAATTATTCTACACATGTTCATTCTATTTCAAATTGAAGGCATCAAACACATTCTAAGAGGTTCATCATCCTACCTCAATGAAGATATTGGTGACCAAGTCTAAGAAGGAAAAGGAGTTGAGCTTTGAACACCAACCCAATAGGAAAGTTCCAAGCCTTTTTCTTCCTCCAAGCAACACTGAATCTCCAACCACACTAGATAATAATTTTTTTTCTTATTTTTTTCTATTTGAAAGCACACAAATTTGTAAGAAGTCATGGGAGTGTAGAGAAAGTGTGGGTGGAGAAAATAACCTCCACTTCCCATGCTTAAAAGCCACTAAAGTAGGATCATGCATATAGAATAGCTAGCATGATCCAAGAATCATGCTTTGATTTTTGACTATCTAACCAAATAATTTAAGAGAGGTATTGGAGGATGGATGGAGTTGTATAAAATGGGTGGCATGATCCGAGAATTATGCTAGCTTTTTTGACTAATTCAACAAATAATTTAAAGTGTGTTTTAAAGTCTTTATTGTAGAGTCTTCTTTTTGACTAATTAACTAAATAATTTGATAGATGTGAGAGATGTATGGAAAGATGGATGGATAAAAAATGAAGTTTGCTGGGATATAATTGAGAGTTACTATTCATGAGTCAACTCAGTAAGTGATAAAGTGAGTTGAAGTAAGTTGAGGTGAGTCGAAGAAAGGGTTGACCCATAATGGCTTGGGTTGAACCAAATAGGTAATTGGGCTAGAAATTGTTTGGATAAAAGTTTTGAAATTCTATATTAATCTCCCACATAGGGTGAAATTAAATCTGAAAATCTTTCCAACTAATTTTGTCATTCCAAAAATTTTTAAATCCTCAATTTTCTAGATTTTTACTATAATAAATATCACCACCATACTTAAGCAAATTAATTAAGAGAAAAAAAATTCAGGTTATTACATATACCCTTTCTTTCATTACATTGCCTTAATAGCCAACTTGAAGCTGAAAAATAAATAAAAAGTTTTTTCTGATTAGCCACAATGGATATATAACCCTTAACCTTAGTTGTTTAGATAAACTAACCCATGCATGTCATGGGATTCTGGTGCAATCTATTGTTGGAACTTATATGTTCAAAAGCTATATCTATATATGCCTTGAAATATATATACATATATGGGATAGTGCATTTCAGAAAGTCATTGTTACAAGTCCCATGAAAGAAAAAAAATCATGTTCATAATTAATAAAGCTCCAAGTATTGATCCTAAAGTTTAGTGTGTAAGGAAGTGGAAAAGGAGAAGCTGGGGGGAGGAAAGATGATATAGTAATGCACTCTTCTTTTTTGTTTTTTTTGTTTTTTTTTTTTTTTTTGGTAAGCAAGTATAATTTGGATTAATTGGGAAAATGTTTACATCGTCTTAGGGACATATCCCTGTATACAATATTACTTACCGAATGGGATTCCCTAAGAGGCACAAAATCTAGTATTTGCTTTAGAATTTTTAATGATAGGAAGTTGAGAGGCTTTTAATGTAATCTCTCGTATAATGTTGCTAATAATGCTGGTAGGAGAGGATGTGAGCCGTTTGAATGTTTTTATATTACACTCTTACCATATGTGGTACACTAAGGCTGCCCAAGCAAGCGTACACATAGTATTGTTAAAACGTTTCCCACTAAATTTACCAAATGCCTATGCAATTTCCTCTTACCATGGTAGACTTAACAATTGAGCACATTTGAAAGATGTTCTCCTGAACTTTAGCTGAGTAAGGGTAAAAGAAGAAGAGGTGCTCCAAATTTTTAGGATAATTACCACATAGAACATAAGTGGAATCAAGTAATGCACTTCACATTCAACTCTCATGACATTGCAACTTGAATTCCCTATCTTTCGTTTGTTAAGCCAACTCCCCATGGCCAAGTTAAAACCTTGTAAAAGACCTAATTAACTTTAGGTGAAGAGCATCTGTAAGAATGTGGATGAGACTTATGTGTATGCTGAGTTAAATTACCTTGATAAAGCATGAATACATACTTCTATGAAGCTACACTCAAATATTTTAAATTCTTTCATTCACGTCTCAAATAGGTTCAATGCATAATTTGTTTTGCATCTTTGCATGAACCATGAGTGAAACTTATTTTGGAGTGAATTCCTTGATTGAGTGAATAGTGTAAGTGAGATTTGGAATTGAAACTGTAATTTTAGATTGTACTTGACATTTAGCTTGCGTAAGTAATATTATATGATACATTTGACTCGAGGCAATTGAAAATGATTTAAGTGTACTAGTGTTTAAAAGAGTTTATTTAATTTCTGAATAATGTAACTTGTTTACTACTGAGATTGAACCAGGAGACTTTTGATTGGTTAATAACTAACTTAGGAATTAATTTGAGAATTTTGTGGGTAGATTCACTATAAACCCTCATGAGACTTCACTCGTCCACTAGAGGGATCCTAGGAGTTTAAAAGGCTTGCTGCGCTTATCTAAGTGCAGTCTTGTTTCCAATGAAAAAAGAATTTATATTAGGTAATTTCTTAATTTTGAATAAATTTATTGCTACAGACTAGCAATAGATAAGTTGGGGGTGTGATTACACTTGAAAAGTGTAATCCTTAGCTCGAATTCATATTGCTTTTAACAACAATGCTTTGTTATCACATGTGTTTTAATAAAGTTTTATAAGGGATGCTAAGGAGTTGAATGAGGACAAAATGAAGAAGGAAAAACACACTGGTGAGTGGCATCCCGATAGTAAAGGGCATAGACCTCAAGAAGCCAAAGTCCAGAGTGAGAGCTAACTCACTAGTGAGTGGTGCCCCCATATCGTCCTGATGCCACGGCCCTGACTACTAATTTTTTAAGGTTTTTTTGTATTCCTCGATAAATACAGATGCTGTATCAGACTTTGGAAGAGCCATACATAGATTCTAGGGTTATTTTCTTAGGGTTTTTCATGTGCTCAGGGTAGGCCACAATAGTATTAGGTGAGTATTGAAGGTAGAGCTCAATAGTATCAGGGGACTCAGGGTGGTACCTAACAACGTCAGAGAGGTGGTAGGCCCTTAGTAGCCCAAACTCAGGGACGAGTTTACGCTATCGCACAAAATGATGGACCAACAGAGCCTGTAATAGCTAGAAGTACTTTTCTTATCTATGCTTCTAGAACTCGGTACTCATAGACACTGGTGCATCACACTCATATATAGCCACACCTTTTGTTTCTACATTGGGTTTGGGGGTGGTACAATTGGATTCGCCTTTGAGGGTTGAGACTCTGATTGGAGGGTATTCTTAATTGAATTGGGTTTGCAAAACCTGTGAGATCACTATTAGAGATAAGTCTTTGGCTTATCAGTATTTGTTAATATTTTATTTGAATGTTGTAGATAGGGGAAGCTTTGATGTGATTTTTAGTGATAGATTTCTCTAGGGTCAAGTGACTCTATTGACTTTTGAAGAAGATCGAATACGATTTCTTGGTGAATGCAGTAGCTTTTGATTTTGCCCTTTGTTGATGGGTAAGGACAAGTTGATATGTGCAATTTATTTGCTTGTATGAATTTGGAGGATAAAGAGGATGGCAATGATGAGTTGCCATGAGTGACATGTGAATTTTTAGAGGTGTTTTCAGATTAATGTCTAGTTTGCCACTTGAGTGAGAGGTTGAATTTGAAATTATTCTAGTTCCTAGAACGAAACCTATTTCCATAGTTCCATACTAATTGGTGCCTACAGAGTTAACAGAATTGAAATCTCAGGTAGAAGAGTTGAGTTTTAAGGGATTTATTTATCCTAGCATTTCTCCTTGGGGTACACCATCACTTTTTGTAACTAAAAAAGATGAAACTCTCAGAATGTGTATAGATTATCAGAGGTTTAATAAGGTCACAATAAAAAATCAATATCCCTTTTCTAAGCATTGATGATCAGTTCGATCAGCTGAAGGGTTCAATAATTTTCTCAAGGATTAATTTAAGATCTGGTTACCACCAGTTGAGGGTGAGAAGGAGGACATTCCCAATATAGCATTTAGGACTTGATATGGCTACTATGAGTTCTTAGTAATGCCATTTAGACTGGCAAATGCTTTTGTAGTGTTCATGGATTTGATGAATCAAGTGTTCAACAAATTTTTAGACAAGTTCGTAATTATGTTTATTGATGATATTCTGGTTTATTCTTGGTCAAAAAAAGAGCATAAAAACCATCTAAGGATTGTACTTCAGACTTTAAGAGACCACTAACTCTATGCTAAATTGAGCAAGTGTGAGTTATGGCTTAAGGAGGTCAAATTTCCCAGGTATATTGTCTCTAGGGATGGACTTACTATTGATTTGTCTAAAGTTGAGGCAGTGATGGATTAGCCGAGACCAATGACAGTTTTTAAAATTCGAAGTATTCTAGGTTTGGTGGGCTATTATCGAAGATATATTTGTAACTTCTCAAGATTAGCTAGACCAATGACTAGGCTAACTCAGAAAGTGGTTAAGTTTGTACGAGATGAGACATGTGAGTGGTCTTTTTAGGAGCTAAAGAATAGATTAACTTTTACACTAGTGTTGGTGATCCTAAAAAAAGGGATTAGGTTATGCAATGTATTGCGATGCTTCCAAGGAATGTTTGGGTTGCGTGCTAATGCAAGGTGATAGAATGGTAGGTTATGGGTCTTGACAGTTGAAGACTCATAAGCATAACTACCCAATGCATGATCTAGAGCTGGAAGCAATCATTTATGCTCTGAAAAGTTGGAGACACTACCTGTATGGTGAGAAATTTGAAGAGTTCTCTGATCATAAAAACTTGAAATGCATCTTCACTCAGAATGACTTGAACTTGAGGTAGAGAAGATGGATGGAGTATATAAACGATTATGATTTTGACTTCAGTATCATCTTGGTAAGGCAAATGTAGTTACTTACACTTTTAGTCAGAAGACTCATAGTACTTTGGTTGGTCTTGCTGTGTGAGAATAGGAGATGATGAAGAGTCTTAGTGAGTTCAATATGGAGTTCCAAGAAGATGAGGGTAGGCTATCTATGTGCTTTAGTAATTTAACCAATTTTGTTGAGTCGTGAGATTGAGGCTTAGGGGCCTGCCGTTGAATCCGAGGCTATTCAAACTAAGTTGTTGGGTTTTGAGGAGATGCCCAGATGGGTAGTTGGTGTGAGTAATAAGCTAAGGTATCTAGGGAGACTATTTGTGCTAGTATCTATTCGGGATATGGTTATGAGAGAGTCATATCACTCTAAATTTGCAGTGCATCTCAAGGGTACGAGATATATCGTAACCTTCACCATTAATTCTTTTGGGTAGGCATGCAAAAGGATGTGGCAATATTTATAAGCAAGTGTCTTATTTGTCAACAAGTTAAGGCCGAGCATCAAAGGCTGGTTGATTTTTTGTATCATTTGCCAGAGTTAGAATGGAAATGGGAGAACATAACAATGGATTTCATTTTTATCTTGCCGAGATCTCCAAAAGCCACAACACTATTTGGGTGATAATAGACAGGTTAATGAAGTCTGCTCACTTTTTTCCAATTCAATTGATTGATTCTATGAATGTCTTGGCCAAATTGTATTTCAAAAAGATTGTGAGGCTTCATGAAGCCTCTATATCCATTGTCTCAGATAGGGACCCCCAAATTTGCTTCTCGATTTTGGTAAAGTCTCCAACTGGTTATGGGGATAGAGTTGTTATGGGGACAAATTTGTCATTTAGTACTACTTTTCATCCTCAAACAGATGAATAGTCAGAATGTACAATTCAGACTTTGACAGATATGCTTAGGGCGTGTGTACTTAACTTCCATTGTAGTTGGCAGAATCACTTTCCTTTGGTTAAGTTATAACAATAGCTACCAATCAAGTATCGAGATGGCACCTTTTTAGGCATTATATGGTAGACCCTGTAGATCTCCTATCTGTTGGGCTGAGGTTAGAGAGAGTGTAGTTACAGGGCCCAAGTTTATTCAGGGGAAAACCAAGAAGATCATGTTGATTCGGTAGAGACTCAAGATGGTATATAGCTACCAAAAGAGTTATACAGACAAAAGACGAAGACCTTTGGAGTTTGAGGTCGAGACTATGTGTTCCTGAAGGTCTCATAGCCGAAGGGTTAATTTCTATTTGGGCATAGAAGGAAGTTGTTCCCAAGGTATATCAGGCCATTTGAGGTTTTGGTTAGGGTTGGAGAGGTGGCATATCATCTTGCCTTACCATCATAGCTTATAAGAGTGCCTGAGGTATTCCATTATCCATGCTTCGGAACTATAATCCTGACCTTTCACATGTGTTGGACTGGACTAAGCTTGAGGTGGACTCTAACGTGACTTATGAGGTGAAACCAGTGGAAATTTTAGATTCTCAGGAGCAAGTGTTTCGAGGCAAAACCATTCCATTGGTCAAGGTGTTGTGGAAACACAATGGTATTGAAGAGTCAACTTGCGAGTGAATGACAGAGATGCGGAGTCGGTATCCTGAGCTATTTTCTTGAATTTTTTCTTTTATTACCTCCTAAATTTTGAGGATGAAATTTTTCTAAGAGTTAATGACTTAGATTTATCATTATTTCTTTTACTAATTTTACTTTATAAAAAATTACAACTTAAAATTTTATTTATTTTATTTTGGGTTGTGTCTAAATGCGCGAGTTTAGAAATTTTGGGGTGAAATTGGGACTTTGGGAAAGACTATGTGGTGTTAAGTATTTCCCTAAACTTATAAAACCCTAAAGGTACTGTATATAGATGTGCTATCACTGCTGGAAAGACCAGTATTAGGCGGTCACTAAAAATGAAAAAGCGGCCACTAAAAGTATTAGTGATGGCTTAGTGACCGCCTCAAGCAAGTTGAATTTGGGGCGTTGCTAAAAAGTATTAACGATCGTCAAAGCAGTCGCTAAGTTTTTTGCGACCGCTGGCTTAGAAAAACGTCAAGAATTAACGACCGTTATAAGCAGTCGCTAATAGTAACTGGCAGTCGCTGTTACTGTGGTGCGAAAATGCTTAGATTGGCGCCAAGTGGTGCGAAATATTAGCGACTGCTATACTTAATGCCCGGGTACCAAGGCTATTTGGCACCAAGCCATTAGCGACCCTATTTGGTGTATTAGCGATCGCTTTAAGCAGTCGCAATAAGTGGCTTATATTTTTTTTAACAGTAGAATCTAATTATAAATCTCAATAATTTATTTTTACAAATCGAATTATGTAAATTATCTATTTAATAATTATTTATTTATAATAATTATTTATTTAATATTTGCTAATTATTTATAATAACTATTATATTTTATTATTTATTTATAAATGTTTATTTCAAATTTAATTTAATTATATTTTTATTAATTTGCACATTGAACTAAACAATTTTTTCATAAAATCCATAAAAAAAACAAACATGGCTCCTAATTATGATTATATATATATAAACACAATATCAAATTAGATTGCAATTAAAACAAAATTTTATTATATGTAAATGTTCAAAATACATAAACTAAAATATATATAAATGTACTGATCAAAATATATACAAATGGATCTTAATCATTCTAATCCAGTCCAAGAGGGCCATCTGCCATCGTCCGGATCCTACAATGGAATAATAACGAAATTAGAACGTGATAAATAGATATGAATAAATAAATTTATAAAATTTTAATGAGTAATAGTAAGGAAAAATAAAATTTTTAACCTGAGGAGGAGGAGGTGGATGGCTCTGACTCTGATAGAGGTGCCTTTCCATCTCAGCCATCATCTCGGTCAGAAGTGATGCATCTCGCTCGTCTATCTCAGCTTGAAGGGTCTGGAGTAGATCCTGGTCGCAACGTCTGGCCTGAGAAGATGACTCTACTTGTGCAATGGATCAACGTGGAATACCCGCGCCTTGCGTAAGCGTGTATCCATTACCATCGCGTCCGACAATGGAGAAAAATATCTCGTCCCTCTTCTTCTCGAACTCTCTCTCATTCGACGGTAACTCGTCTAGACGTGCATTAAACTGCGCCTATGCAAACAAGCCGAGATGGAAAAAACAAGATAAGTAACTATATAATCTAAAGCAAAATTCAATTATATGTTCATTGGACAAAATATTAAAATTAGTTACCTGTATAGCTTGAACCTCCAGCGAATCAGTACGTCAAGTCGCCAACCACATGGACATTCGATCTGTCCTCAGGCCCCCCTCTGTCCTCTGTTGAAAGGTAATTTATGTTAATAAGTTACTATCATTAAATATGAAAATAAAAAACTCGCTATTGACGTGGTAAGCTAACGTTTTTGCCTTGTGGCGAACCTGAGAAAAGTGTTGAATCCCCTCCTTGTGGCCCGGGCCCTAATTCCTCGATTTCGCGAGTTCCTCTGGGCCTCCGCATATTTTAAGTTTTTTCTCAGTTAGTTTTTATAATTTACGCTTTATAACATCAAAACTTAAGAAAAAAAAATCAACTCGCAATCTACTCACTTGTGCCTCGGGATTCGACCAATATCTAACGAGTTCAACCCATTGGTGGGGAAGAACGTTCGGTGGGACCCGCTGGAGGATGTCAGGGTCATTCTCATGATTATGATTTCAAATAATAAAACCATTTTCAATAATTTGAGTAACCTGTTATTACAATATTAATTGAAACAATGTAATTTGACCTAAATTAATTATATTATCAATATTCTAATTCGTTATTTAATATTTTAACTAATATTAATGTTTAATGAACCTAAAATTTATAATTTAATATTATTATTTACCTAATATTACTTTATTATTGAATATTTTGACTAATATTAATATAACTTAAATATTATCATTTACTTAATCTTAATGCTCCTAATATTATTGTCTAACATTATAAATATCATAATATAATTTAATTTCCCTAAGGTAACGTTCATTAATTTAATTAATTTCGGTAAGGTAATAACATTAATTAATCTCCTTAACGTAATGTTAATTAATTTTAATATCATAATATAATTAAATTATATTAAAAATTTATAATATAATTTAATTTCAATATTAAGGTGACATTAAATAATATTATTTTTTATGATTGTTTTAGTAAATGATAATAATATATTTAAATTATTTAATAAATTATATTATCTTATTAGAACTTAATTTTAATTTATATTTTTAATGAACCTACAAGTTATAATTTAATATTAATATTCACTTAATCTTAATATTTTTAATACTATTGTCTAACATTATAAATATCATAATATCATTTAATTTCCCTAAGGTAATGTTCATTATATAATTTAATTAATTTTAGTAAGGTAATAACATTAATTAATCTCCTTAACGTAATGTTAATTAATTTTAATATCATAATATAATTAAATTATATTAAAAATTTATAATATAATTTAATTTCAATATTAAGGTGACATTAAATAATATTATTTTTTATGATTGTTTTAGTAAATGATAATAATATATTTAAATTATTTAATAAATTATATTATCTTATTAGAACTTAATTTTAATTTATATTTTTAATAAACCTACAAGTTATAATTTAATATTAATATTCACTTAATCTTAATATTTTTAATACTATTGTCTAACATTATAAATATCATAATATCATTTAATTTCCCTAAGGTAATGTTCATTATATAATTTAATTAATTTTAGTAAGGTAATAACATTAATTAATCTCCTTAACGTAATGTTAATTAATTTTAATATCATAATATAATTAATTTATTTTAAAAATTTATAATATAATTTAATTTCAATATTAAGGTAATGTTAATTAATATTTTTCAAGATTTTTTTAATAAATAATAATAATATATACAAATTATTTAATAAATTATATTATCTTATTAGAACTTAATTTTAATTTATGTTTTTAATGAACCTATAAGTTATAATTTAATATTAATATCTACTTAATTTTCATATTTTTAATATTATTGTCTAACATTATAAATATCATAATATAATTTAATTTCCTTAAGATAAGTTAATTTATTAGAACTTAATTTTAATTTATATTTTTAATGAACCTATAAGTTATAATTTAATATTAATATTTACTTAATTTTCATATTTTTAATATTATTGTCTAACATTATAAATATCATAATATAATTTAATTTCCTTAAGATAAGTTAATTTATTATAACTTAATTTTAATTTATATTTTTAAAGAACCTACAAGTTATAATTTAATATTAATATTTACTTAATTTTCATATTTTTAATATTATTGGCTAACATTATAAATATCATAATATAATTTAATTTCCTTAAGATAAGTTAATTTATTATAACTTAATTTTAATTTATTATTTTAAAGAACCTACAAGTTATAATTTAATATTAATATTTACTTAATTTTCATATTTTTAATATTATTTTCTAACATTATAAATATCATAATATAATTTAATTTCTTTAAGGTAAGTTAATAAATTTATTTTTAAAAATTATACATTTATGTATTTATAATTCCAAATATCTTACTTTAATATTGTTCATATTTAAAATTAATTTCTTAATTGTTTAATCATTAGTTCAAAAGAAAATCATATTAAATATTATTTTTCATATTTTTATATTTTTAAATTAAAAAGTATTAAGCACTCACTCCTTTATTATTTTTGATAAGTATTTTACTCAATGATAATAATATATATAATTTATTAAATAAAATTATTTAATAAATTATATTTTCTTACAAAGAGCTAATTTCAATTCACATTTTTAAATTTAAAAAAAATAAGCATTCACTCTTTTATAATTTCAAAAAATTATGTTTCAATCAAAATATTTTTACTTTTTTTAATACTAATTTTTAATACTTAATTTTATTATTTTTAATACCTACTTTAGATATTTGAATTTAAAAATAATTTTAAGCTTAATTTAATAAAACATTCACTCCGTTATGATTTCAAATATTTAGTTCAACAAAATAAAAAAAAAGAGTCCAAAATTACATTTCTCTTTTTAAAACTATGTTCATAATTATTTTAACCAATATTTTGTCGCTTTTCACTCATACTTAATTAAAATTATTTTTATAGTTAGTTTAATGAATGATAATAAAAGATATAAATTGACAAAAAATTCAAATCTTTATTTACTTTAATTAATTTTTTTAAATTTAAATCTTTATTTAGTCTCCTAAAATTATATGACTTCTCATAATATATATGGAAAAAGTTGTCCTTAATAAATAGAAAAATATTTAAAATTTCCTTGAATTCGAAACTTTTCAAAAAGAATAGTTATTTATCTCTTTTTAAGTTTTTCAAAATTCAAACTATATTTAAAAAATTAAAAATTAAAAAAGTAAGGTATATGTGGTAATTCTAAAAAATCCCCATTAAAGTAATATTTTAATTTAAATTTATTTCAAAATTTTCTCTCCAAAAATTTTTCCCATTCACTAAATTTTTCTTCTAAAATCTCTTTTTTTTTCCCTCCAACATACCAATTTTTATATTTCTCCTTCTATTTTGCTACTTTCATTTTTTTAAAATATGAAATTAAAAACATACCTATAATTCAACCAAAAATATACTTTCATATTCCTCCAACATACCTATAATTTCTCATTAAAATTAAAAACAGCAAAATAAATTTAAAAAGTAGCAAAATAAAAAAAATTAAAAAAACAGCACAAAAAAGCAAAATAAAAAAAATTTTAACAGTAAAAAAAAACAGCAATATACATAAAAAAAATTACATTACACAGTAAAAAAAAAATTTTGACAGCAACATTTCAACAATATTACATTTCACAACCAACAATTCAAAAAAAAAAAATTCCAATCAAACAACCAACATCTAACATCAACAGCATATATATGAAATAAACAAATTAATGAGTAACTAAAAAAAAAAAACAAACAATAATATATACATGCATGCATGGATGAATCATCAAACCCCAACCACAAAAAAAAAAAAAAAAAAAAATTATTTACATTAATCCAATAATAAACATGAAAGAATCAGAAAATAAAAAAATAATTCAAATTAAAAAAAAAAAAACCAAACCTGGTGGTGTGGTTGCCTCCAAAAAACTCTTATACACAAAAAAAAAAAAAAAAAAGTTAGCTAGTGTGAGAAATAGCAAGAGAGAGAGAGAGAAACAAAGAGAAAGAGAGAGCAAGAGAAAGAGAGAGAGAGCTAGAGAGAGAGCCTTACCAGCGGCAGCGATGGCGGCGACGGCAGCGGCATGGAGGAGAGAGAGGAAGGGGGGAGAGAGGAGAGAGCGCGGGGGAGGGAGAGGAAAAAGAGGGAGGGAGGGAGAGGAAAAAGAGAGGGCATTCTGTCTGATATAATTTGAGTATTAGCGACCGCTTTAAGCGGTCGCTAATTCTATCGCCTAAAAGATATTAGAAGCGGTCACACGAATTTTCCCGTCGCCAATCCTTTGCTGCACTAGATTAGGGACGCCCATTACAGCGACCACTCGAAGCGGTTGTTAATACTATTATAGCAACCGCTAGAAGCGGTCGCCCAAGTTTTCCACTCACCGATTGACCAATCTCTAGTAGTGTATGAGATGTTCACTTGAGAAAAATATATACTTATATATTTAAGTATTGTACATTTAAGATAGAGTAAAAATATAAGAATTAATTTTATTAAATAAACAAATGGTTGGTTTAAACTAACTAAGATGAATATGTTAATTAGTTTAAATGAAAATTTTTATTCACTTATTTAATTACTTATGGTGAATTTATGCAAATCTTGCAAATAGTGAGTTAAAGTGCTCATCACTAGAAATTGATAATTATTAGATTTGTTCATTTTGTAAAATATTTTGTGATTATAAGTTAAGAATTTATGTGCACAATTCTAATAAATTATTACGGTTCCGTTTATATGTTTATGTTGAGTTTGATATTAGTGTGATTTTGTTTGGGTTGAGAGGTATTGAAAATATCAGATATACATACCCCAAAGTTGAAAATCTAGAAACCTACGTAGGATTAGTTTTCGTGTCCAATAGGCTAGTAACCTACAAAGTATACAAATACTAAAAGGTGGCATATATTTTTCTTTTGGCATAGGCTCAAGAGATAGACACCAGATGATGGTGTATTATTTTCCTATGGCTTAGGCCAAGGAGGCAGACATGAGTGATAGTGTATATTAGTTGGGTTCTGTGGCCACAGGCCCACCAGACAACAGTACCTAAACCAATATGTTTGTTTATGTGTCTTAAATTGATCGTGACTTATGTTGTTTCTAGTTAGAATTGATGCATGAACATATCATATGGTAAATTGCTTGATTATATTCATAATATTTTATTATAATATTGTGAGGACACGTGGTATTTGTGCCATCCCTGTATAGTTGAAAATGTAAGAAATAATATTGGTGTGAATAAAATGCATGACGGACCACTTAGCCGAGGAGCTTGAAAATTTAGAATTTACATCTGGTTTTCAGTTATTCACTAAATTTAGTAATAAGTTTATGAAACTCTATTTGTGAGAGTTTATGTTTATTTGGATTGTTACATAAATTTATTGATTTTAGTTTGGGCCTATTTGAGGCATTGATTGTAATTATTGGAGCTTTTGTTGCCTAGCTAATTTAGCTGATACTCTAGTTTTCTTATTTTGATTTTATTTTTATTAAATTTTATTTAGTTTTTCTCCTTTATCATGTTATGGCTCTGGTTGTGGGACAGGAAATGTGTGTTATTTTGTGATACTACATGTGTTTAGCTCATGCCCTGGGTTACGGGAATTTGGGGTGCAACAAATTATGTTTGGAATGGGGATAAAATGACATTGGTAAAAGTAAATATTTAATTTTAGTAAAATATTATAACAAAAATAAATTATCATCATAATAATAATTTTTATTTTAATAATAACTAATTTTAATCCAATATATATTAATAAAATATATAATTTTATACTTACTTACCAAAAAAAAACATAATTTTAACTAAAAACATTAATTGTAAGAAATAATCTTATCATAGATTAATATTTCACCTATAATTAATTCTAGCAATGAATTATTATTTGTTAAAACTTATTTTATTTTGATAAAATATTTTAATATATATTAAGTTTATTCAGATTAATTATTAATTTTTAAAAATTATACTAATACAATATATGATCTGGAAAATTATTATTTATGAGAAATAAATTTTATTTAATGAAGCAGTTTAATAAAAAATCATTTTAGTAAGTGGTTATTATTTATTAAAATAATTTTAGTTTTAGAAAATAAATAATTTTAGTCATAAATTAATATTATAATAGTATTACTTTAATAAAACAAAATAAATCATTAATTTTAATTAATAATTTCAATAAATTATACTAATTTAAGTTACTAAACCTTTTATCAGAGTGCCAATTACTTATTTCATTTGGGGTTTAGCTACTTTTCTAAAGCAGTACAACAATAAAACCAATAACAATTTATTACCTTTCAATTGAATCACTTGGGTACTATTGCCCTTAAATATTAAGATAAAATATACATTAGAGAGTTTAATACTTTTGAAATTATGAATTATTTGGATGAATTTATTTTTCGATGTCTTATTTTCAAGTGCCTTATTTTTGGATTATTTGAATAAGCTTTTGTTTAGTAAGGAATAATGATTCCTTCAAACCTAATTGATTCGATTTTAGAATAAAAAAAATTAATTTGATTTGATTTGATATGGTGAATACGATATATGAGAATAAATTTGTCTAACAATTTAATTGCTTTAAATCTAAATATAAGAATTAGTGATTACCTAATATTGATTTGATTTTAAAATCAAAATGCTTTAATTTTAATTCCAAACATAAGTAGTCAAACCTAATTAATTTGACTTTAAAATCAAATCTCATTAAATTCACAATTTCAAACATAGTGTAACCGTTAAAAATCTATTAATAATCAATCCAAACTTCTAACCAAATTCACAATAAAATAAAACAATTCACATTAAAATAACAATTCAACAATAAAAATTCAACTTCTAACTATTCAACAATAAAATTCACATTAAAATTAAACCTAATTCAACAATAACAATTCAAGAATGAACAATATTCAACAATTTCTAACCAATATATCAAATATCAACAATTCAACAATATTCAAGAATTAACAATATTCACCCAAAATCAAAATGTCTCCACAAACTCTAGATTTTTCACATATGAAATTTAAACCCCAAATCATATACATACTAAACTTATGAATCAAAATAAAAGTATGCATATAAAAAATTAAATTAATTATCCAAAGGTGTAAGAGTTAATCACTCCACCTTAATAAAAATACAACAAATTCAAACCTAAAATATTTCCAAATTGTTCTTCTTTCTTCTCTCAGTGCCACACCCAGCCACTACCATCCTTCCCCTTGCCATCGCTCCTTACTTCCACACTGATGAAACTCCTTAAGAAATAACTGAAAAAGAATAGTAAATTAACTCTTCTCCACTTGGGGCTGGAGAAATACCACAATACAATAATCTTTCAAAAAATATATCAGACCTACTGTCCTAAGTTCTATATATAATAGACTTACTCCACTACTAGACTCTTTATTGGACTCCACTATGCCACTTTTTTTTTTTTTTTTTTTTTTTCGAGGGGGTTAATTACTCTACTATGCCACTTCCTAGAATAAAGCAACGTTCCACCTAAATACTAGCAACAACGTGGAGACTAACGACGATTAACTTTTATACCCATTTCCCAATTCTTATGCCTAAGGACTTGCATATCAATTAACCACTTTTGCTGAAAGTGCTTCCACATATCTCGGGTTCCTCTTTCTTACTCTCCTTGATCCATCACACACGTACCGCTGACATCCCTTCCTACTGCCATCCTCCCTACCCATTTCCCCCACCCAACCCACAACAACAATAATGGCATTATCAATAAAAAAAATCAAAATTAATAGCCAAATATAGCCATGCAATTTAAAAAATAAAATAAAAAATATTGTGGCCAAGAGATTGATATATGATACACACATACACACACACATAAAAAGAGAGAAACACACATGGAGAACTACACAAGTAGTGATGCTCTAGCTGGCAGGGTGAGGAGTCATTTTTGGGTTGAGGAATCTCGGCAGCAATTCTAGGTTGATGAACATTGCGGGCGGCACTGCTGGCTTCTAGTTTTGACTAAGAGACAGAGAGTTTGAAGGAGGAAGGAAAATGTAAGTAGGAGGGTAAGAGACGGAGTGAGAATAATAGAGAGAGGGAGGAGATCAAGTTAGGGCTATAGTGATGAGTACTGAAATTGAAGAAGACGGAAAGAAGAGAGAGAGAAGAGAGAAATGGGTTTTGAGAAAAAATTAAGCTATTGTCGATTGCCTAGAATGGTTGGGCATTCTTTTTCTTCATGATTGCCTGAAGCGGTCATCTTTACCATTTTAGCAGTCATTTATTCTATCTTTTCCCAACTGCCTCATAGCGGTCGTCCATTTACTAGATCCCCTATATCCACCATTTCCAAAAGTGCAAGAAAGTTTGTAACATGTCTTTTTAAAATCAGGCTAATACTATCAAAAATTTCTCAAGAGTTGTTCAGTGATCTTACAAATGTGTTAAGCGAGAATAAAGTGTGGACTCCAATATATTTGGATTTTAAAAATGATAAATTTGATGATAACAATGAGACCTGTTAGTCTAAATTTCTATTCATTTTCAAAATTTTATCAATTAGTTAGGTTTATTTTTGTAATTAGCAAATTAGTAAACAAAACAATGATTTTAAACTTATATAGCTATTTGGCTAAAATGTCAAAGGAATAGGTTTGAAAGATTTTTTGAAAGTTTCCTAATTCTTAGATTGATAATATTATAAGTAAGTTTCTTAATGCCTAAGGAGGTTGAAAATATTTTAAGGAAGGTTTCCTAATGTTCAAAGAGGTTGAAAATTTTCCTAAAAGATTTTGGAAATAGGAAACTATATAATCCTATGTAGGATTAAATTGCTTAAGTATTCTATAAATAGAGACATTCTCTTAAGATTTCTACACAAAAAGGACGTGAGAAAAAAAGTACCTACATTAATTCAAAAGTTCTCTTTTTTCTTTTAACCAAGTAGCTTCACAGATTGGTGCTTCCACTACAAGAAAATGGTGTATAAGTGAGGAATTTTTTTTGCAAGGAACCTTATTTCCTCACTAATAATAGGTTTTTGGCAAGGAAACAAATAGCTAGAATAGTTTTTACATGGAAAACTTTCCTCGCTCATAGTTGTATTTTGCAAGGATTTTGGGATTTCCTCGCTATAGGGTTGAAAGTATGGTGCCAAACAAAAAAGGGTTCACGGGGGGAGATTTAGGAGTACTACTCGCTAATAGTGGGGTATAGGTAAGGAAATATGGGTTTCCTCACTACTAGTCTATGAACTTTTTTCACTGCAGGCGAGGAAATATATTGTCCTCGCTTATAGTAGTATATAGGTAAGGAAATATTGGTTTCCTCGCTAATAGCCAAACTTTTTACTATAGGCGAGCAAATTGAATTTCCTCGCTAAAAGTGAGGTATAGGCAAGGAAATATGAGTTTTCTCACTAATAGTTATGTGATTTTCTTTGACTATATGCGAGGAAATTAAGTTTCCTCACTAATAGTTGGGTATAGGCATGGAAATATAGGTTTTCTTACTACTAGTTAAGCAATTTTCTTTGACTATCGGCGAGGAAAGTTAGTTTCTCGCTAATAGTAAGGTATAGGCAATGAAATATAGGTTTCCTCACTAATAATACCCCACAAATAGCCCACTTTACTTTTTCTTTTAATTCCAAGGAATAGATTGGACAGAAAGAGGAAGTGACAAAGAAAAAGGAAACAAAAATGGAAATGATTGAGGAGATCTTGTAGTAAAGGCTAGGATCCATGCTAGAAGAATTTGAGTGTCTTGTTTCTTTTACCATAACTATTTGTGTTGTTGTACATTGGTGCCCTGTCTTCTTCTGTGATCAAAATTGCACCAAATTATTCTTGAGTTTTTGTCCATTCAAGAACATCTCCTGCCAAATCCATCCAAACACATCACAACCAGTGGAAGAAACCCAATTCACCCTCTCACTATTTCCAAAGCTTCAAAACCCCAGAATATCAAATCTTCTCTCTCTCGGCAAAGCATATAGCAAAAGCTGGATAAGATTTAGCTAATATGGGCATACGTCGTGAATTACATTTGGTCTCAGATGGTTCAAGTCTTGTGATGTTCTCGGTAATATTCACTTTGTCACCGTAGGAAAAGCATGGCTTCTATGAATTTTTTGAGATCAATGAAATTCCTCAATGGGTTTGCTTCAAACATTTCTCATTGTGTTAATGAGAGGGAAATGAAGTTGTCTAGTTTAAAGAGTCATGATTGTCACGTGCTATTGCAACAAGTTTTACCGTTTATAATGCATGAATATTTGCATAATGAGATGTATAAAGCATTTGTGAAATTATGTTTCTTCTTTAAAGAGTTATATTGCAGGACGTTGAAAGTGAATATTCTTAAGCAACTCTCTCTGGACATTGTCATCATACTTTGTAAGTTAAAACGTATCTTCCCACCCGCATTCTTTGATGTTATGGTTCATTTGGCAGTACACTTATCAAAAGAAGTGATGAATGGTGGCCCAATGCAATATAGATAGATGTATCCAATTGAGAAGTACTTAGGTACCCTAAAGGGTTATGTGACGAATAGAGCTCACCCTAAAGGTTCGATCACTGAAGCATGTATTGTGAATGAATCTCTAACATTCCTCTTTAAGTATCTTCATAGAATTGAGACCATATTCAATCGAGGGGAGCGCAATTATGATAGGGTAGCACAAGGTAAAGAAGAACCTAATTTAACAGTTTTTCATGCAAAGTTCATTCTTTTAGTGATGAAAAATATGTTATCTTGTCAACACAAGACCTTCAGACTATACATCAGTACGTGCTTAATAACTGCGATGGGTTGGACAAATATCATAGGTGTGTGTTATTCTAAATTTTCTTATTACATTATTTTTCTAATAATGTTATGATATTTTTTAATATGTGTAATAAAATCCAGCGACATATTAGAGAATTGTACACAATCAGTGCATCAAACATTGACACAAGACACGAAAAAGAGTTTTCGACATGGTTTAAGGAACGAGTAAGTATAACTTTAATTAAAGAGCTATTAAATGTTAGTAGACTTTAACTGTGACATGGGCATATATATATTGTATATACAGGTTAAAAACTTAAATCATTGTGGAAACCTTAACGTCACATATGAAATTTATGCTTTAGCTATTGTCCGAGACTTTAGGGCACGAAGTTATGGTGGTTGCATTGTCAATGGAGTAAGATTTCATACAAATGAACGTGATAAGAGATGTAAAAGTAAAAATTTTGGTATCATCATTGAAGAGAAGCATGATAATGATGGCATTGATTTTTACGGTGTGTTAACTGTTGTGATTGAGTTACAATATGTAAAAGGTTTCTGAGTTGTCATGTTTCGCTGTGATTGGTTTGACATAGACAAAAGAAGAAAAGGAATACAAACTAACAAATAATTTACAAGTGTTAATGTGACAAAGAAGTGGCATGCAAATGATTCATTTATATTAGCATTTCAAGCTAAACAAGTCTTCTACATGGCTAAAATGAAACTGGGGAACCAATGGTGAGTTATGGAGAAGTTCGCTCACAGACACTTGTATGATGTTCTAGAAGTAGAGTCTACTGATCTAGAAGTTGAAGATGCATACCAAGAGCTCAAGTCGGTCGACGTGATCTAAGTGGATGCACAAGAGATTAATACTTTGTGTAGAAATGAACTTAATCCACAAAGAATAATAAACAATGGAATCGCGTTAGAAGATTATGAATCTGATGATACTAAAGATGAAGATGAAAGTCTTATTGAATATACTGATGACACAAATGATGAGGAAGGGGGGCAAGAAAAAGAAGGTTACTCAGATTGATTTGTTTATTCAAAGTAACTCAAATTAGTTAGTTTATTCTAGGTAAAACATTAGTCTATTCGAACACTGTTAATTGAACTTGAACTTAAACTTGTTTTATTATGATATCCTAATTTTAAACTTTTTATAGTGTTACTTGAACTTATTTTTGAAGGTTATATAAGATCTTTTTTTTTTCTTTGCATATTTATATATTTATTTATTATTTATCATCTATTAATAATGTGTTTATAGATGGTACTGGGAAAGAATCCTAGACGAGCACAAAGTGATGGAGCTCAAGGAGATGAGAGGTTAGGCAACCAGCCACCCCGACACCGAGCTGTAGTACTGATACAAATCAAAAATCATATTCATCTTTTTATACTTTATGTATAGATATTTTTAATTGTTTTGGTATTATTTTTGTAGGGTCCACCTTAACAACTAGATTAGTACTTGGACCCACCAAGGGTCTGGGGCTAGATTATTTTATTAAGAAGACAAAATGACCTATAAGCATAACTGTGGACCCTGAGCAAGGACGGCCATTCAACTTTGACGAGTCAGCAAAGTTGCCAAGTGAGTGTGGTATTATTGTCAGACACTCCTGCCACACAATCAACGCTGCAATGCTGACATTAGTGAAAGGGATAAGAATGAGGCATTTGATTGTCTTACGGTACTAAATATCATTATTGGTAACATATTAAATTAAAACTTAACTTCTTATATATCTTATATTTACAATCACGCATTAATATTGATGTGAGTCCTAGAAGTGTGGGACAAAGAAGGGTAGAGGAAACTTTCAAGGCCCGCTTGAGTGACTTACGACACAAGTGGTATAAGTAATTTAAAAAGATGATGGATAAGGGACTTAGTATGGAGGAGGGAAGAGGGCATTGCCTGTCTGGTGTATTACAAGTGGATTGGGAGTGGCACATTAATAACAAATGGATAGACGTTAGTTACTAGGTTAATATATATAATTTACATGAATATGTATTAAACAGCATGTTTTAATTATGTTTCTAATATTGAACACGTGTTTTTTCTTTGTTTTTTTTTTCAGGATAAGTGTCTGAAAAATGCGCAGAATCAATCTCATCAAACCGTTACACATACGATGGGATCACATGCATTTGTGCCTGCTCATGATAGCATTGTAACTACTAGTTTTGTACTTATGTACTATTTTTTATAAGTGGATCCTAAAAGTAATGAGCCGATTAGCTTCATTGGATGCTGGAAGCAAGTGCACACAACAAAAAGTAACCAGTGGTATTGCACAAAGGCGAGAGAGTTACATGTACGTTCTTGTAATTTTTATTTGACAATGTAATTTTTTAATTATGGTTTGATAATATTCTTATATTAGTTATAATAAATGTTAGGATGAGATGGTACGCGTGAGAAGTGAGCCTAGCCCCAGTGGCCATGATGCATTGAGTAAGGATGCTGTAGAGATGCAGGTTTTAGTAAAGAAATCTGGCTATGTATGCGGGATGGGCCATAAGCCAAAGCCCCATTTGGTGTGCAATTCTCATTGCTTAGGTTGTGTTAATTCAAGATCCCAATTTGAAAGTGTTATGCAAAAAATGAAGCAAATGGTAGTTGAGCGAAATTTTCTTTTGCAGTAAGATCATTAATATGCAGACGCAGCAAGCTCAGTTGCTAAAGATGTTTGAGTAGTTTCGCTCTTCTAATACCACTTCTACTCAATGTACCTCCACCTCTCTAGGTTTAGACATTTGACAATTAATAATGAACTTCTTGGATTTTATTTTTATTTTTGAATGTAATCTTAATACTTTTGTTTTATTTCATGGATCTCATTAGTGGTTGTTAGATTTGGATGACTTTAATATGATAATTTTGCATATTTGGTTTTAATATTGCAATATTTTTATTTGTAAGTTTGATTTTTGTTGTAATAGGTTTTTTAGAAAATTAAATATTTAAAAGATTTTATTTTTTTAAGACCTATACTTTTAGTGAGGAAATATGTTCCTTGCTAAATGTATCTTTTTTTTTTCTTTTTCGTCGTCAAAAGTCTATTCATTGGGATTTTACATACTATAAGCAACGAATACATATTTCCTCACCAATAGTACCTATAGGTGAGGGAATTTATTTTCTCACCTAAAGGTCATGATAGGTAAGGAAATTTATTTTCTCGTTAAAAGGTAAGAATAGGCGACGATATTTATTTCCTCGCTACAAGTTCCTCACTACAAGGGAAGAATAGGCAAGGACATTTATTTTCTCGCTAAAAGGAAAGCATAAGCGAGGATATTTATTTCCTCACTAAAAGGTAAGAATAGGCAATGAAAATGAATTCCTTGTTAAAAGTAACTATAGGCAAGGAAAACAAGTATTCCTTGCTAAAAAACTATAGGCAACCGAGGATAGGCGAAGAAATCTACGAGGAATGTTTTTCCTCGCCTATAGTCTTTAGCAAGGAAAATATGAATTTTAGCGAGAAAGTTTTTTTCTCGCCTATACCCAGATTTGTTATAGTGTTCTTGATCTTCAATGATTTGTAGATAGATCTTTCGCCAATGAGGGTGTATCTAGACTCGAGCAAAGCTTCAACTCAAGGAATCATGGATTCGGTTGAAAAATTTGTAGTTGTAATCTTTTTAACTTGACTTATATAGTGAAAGAATATTGTTTGGTCCTTCATTTAGGACTCGTGACTTTTTTCAGCTTGGTTTTCCACATTAAATCCTTTTCACTTTATTTTTCTACAATTGTTTGGCTGATTGTTTGATAATAGTTTTTACAAAATTCCAATCAGCTCTTTGCAATCTTCAGCTTTGAGTTTAGTAGACATGAGAGCGACTCCTAAGTATTTAAAGGAAAGAGTATTGAGTTGAAATTCAAGGATTAAGCATAGATGTTCTTTCTCTGCTCTATCAATACCTGCTATTAGGAGTGGAAATAAATCGAGTTATTCGTGAATTATTCGAGCTCAACTCGAAAAAAGTTTGTTCGAACTTGATTTGTGATTAAAATAATTTTCAATCGAACTTGATTTGTAGCTCGTTTAAAGTTGAGTTTAGAAAAGTTTAGCTTAATAGCTCGTGAGCCAGCTCAACAAAATAATATATATATTTTTAATAATATTTTTGTTATATCTTTATAATATTTTATTTATTATATTTTAAAATAAAACAATGTCATTTTGATTTAATTGAGTTACTTGTAAGCTAAGCTCGAGTTGAAACTTTTTTTTATTGCTGAGCTTGAGCTAATATAAAAGTTCAAATCGAATTCGAGTTCAATATTAAAAAAAACTTGGGCCAAGCTTAAAAAAGTTAAATTTCAACTCGATTCGACTCGTTTTCACCCCTGCTTGTTATGTAAATTTTTCCTTTATTTTTGTTTGGAAGAAAGCTTGAGTATTATGGAAATGGAATATTCTAAGTTTTTTTCCTTTTTGTGGTTCATTGTATATACAGAAGTCTGCATCTAAAATTTTGTATTTTTTTTTTCCTTCTCTACTATATATTCCTTTCTATCATTCAAAATAAAAAGAGTTAATTTTCTTCAATTATGTAATTAAAGTTAGGATTACTTAACACAATTTTATGATGCAAAAAATAAAAATAAAAATAAAAGTTTAATCTTATTGATCAAAAAGAATCATCAAGAATACTAAGAATATCTGAGCGTTGTTCATCGCTCAATTCCCTAGGGAAATCAACAAGAAATTTGAGCCGAAGATCACCTCTCCTCCCTCCTCCTCCTCCTCCTCTAGACTTTGGCATTCCTTGGCCCAGGATGATCTTTTCATAGCCCGGATATATGATGTCGTCGAAGAACAAAGTCATCTTTTCACCTCCCAACAGAGGAACAGTAATGGAGCAACCAGTGAGAGCTTGAACGAGTGGGACCTCAACCCCTAGCTCCAAATCATCGCCTTCTCTCTTGAAAATTGGGTGTCTCTTTTCGTCTATCACAAATATGATATCAGCTGGTAGAGTGCCTGGCTTTTGGTCGCCCTTCCCTTCGAATGAAATCTTTGTTCCCTTTTTCCACCCTGGCTTTATTCTTATCTTTAGAATCTCCTCTTCCTGAACAATCATCCTGTTAACCAAATTAAGGGGGGGGGGAAGAAGAAAGTGCATAATTAATTTCACAAATTTAACTATTCACTTGTTATATCTAATTTATTAGAAAAATTGTTAAATTACTAGATTTTTTATATGCAATAATGAATCTGACCAAAATACTGCTCCAATTGATAAAAAAATAAATAAATAAAAATAAAAAAATAAAAAGTAGTTATGAGAAAGACTTATCGAAAGTCTATACTTTTCAAAGGATGCAATTCCAAAGTCCAGCAAGGCAACGAAAAAATAATTTTATCCTATCACTTGGATTGTAAGTGAATGGAGTTTCGTGTTGGTTTTGTTTCAACCTTTTCCAATTTTTGTAAATGTAATTGGTTACATTTAGTGTGCTAGTAACACACTCATAGTATATAATAAATGTGCATATTTATAAATTTTGTTACTTAAGATAATTATCTCACGGCATAATCACATCATTCTTAATGTCAAACAATTATGGCGGCCCCTTCATGCTCTTAAAATTTTTCAGTGATTAAGTTTGGTCGTACCCGGTGTCGGAGATTGCATCTCTTGTAATCTTGATCTTCTTTACGCATCCATTGCACAACTCCTCTAGCGTGCAAGCCAGCTTCTTCTCGACCGGGGGAGGTTTCCTCCTAGATGTCGACTGCGAATAAATTATGGGGGTGGTCCTCCGGCTCATCATCTTCGAAAAAGTGGGTTCTCCACCTCCTCCTCCTCCTCCTGATGTGGCCGCAGCCGCCGCTGGGGTGGTGGGGGTCGCCGGGGTGGTCGGAGTGCTGATAGGTGTAGGGGTGGTTGGCGACAAAGGAGGGGTACTTCTTGGGGTGGAGGCCACACCACCACTATTTGACATTCCGGAGGCGTAGAAATCCGCCGGCGTTGGGGTGGTGCTTCGCTTGCTCTTGTCTCTCGACAAAGACGTCCCCCCGCGCCCCGGTGTTGGGGTCTTGCTCCTCCGGCTAGCACTTCGCGACAGCCTCGAGAAGAAGCTCTCGTCCGCGCTACTATTGCCGCGATGCGACGAGCTCTCGGCCGAACTCTTGCCGTTGAATGAATTTTCCGGGCTCTTACCACGAGATGATGAGCTTTCCGGCGTTATGGGCTTATCGAGAATTTTGAATTCTTCTTCTCTCCTCTTGGTGCTAAGAACCTGATGTATAAATACATTGATTCAGAAATATATGAAGTTTAAGGCATCTCTGGAATTTCATGTATCAAAGCTATGGATGTAAATGAGAAGACGTGATTTGCACTGTGTAATGAACGTTCTTTTGTACAAAAAGGTATCCACCTTAGATATATATATATATATATATTTTCCTTTAATTCAAATTCTCTTACTCATAAAAAGAAGAACAAGAACAAAGAAGAAATATATGGATATAACATGTGCAATTAATTTTCTTTTTCTTTCATGGAAAGGGAAAAATATTATAAGATAAGTTTTTATCAGAAAATGGGACCATACATCTGATGTTACGGTATATTATTGTAGTAAAAATGTATTTCAAAATTATACTCGCACAATCAAGGATATTTATTTTAAAATGATATGTTCCAATTAAGTTGCTACATTTTGGTTTAAAATTCTAATTTTATAACATTACTCATATGAATATATGCGTTCATTTGAAGAAATAAGATCAAAATTATTGTAAGAATTCACCAGGATAATGTGCTTGAATGAAAAATCAATTGAAATATATTTACACAAATATAATTATAACTTCATTCTAGCACAACTTTTTAATAAAAAATTTTAATAAAAATTGTTTTCCATCGACACCAAATTGAATGGAATGGAGATACTCGTGAATGGAGAATATCGAAATCCTAAGTACGTAAGAATAATTTATTAATAAATACAATCACCACATTAGAAAAATAATAATAATAATTGTCTCATTACAAAAGTAACAAATCACGTCATTTTAATCCATTTCAATTTTTATGACGAAATTCTCATGTAATTATAACATTTTCTTATATATATATATAGACACACAAAAATAATTTTGCATGGGGCTTGCATGCCTGGATAGAAATTGATGATGAAATTGATCATGCTATTAGGTACGTACCCTATAGGCTTCATTGATGGCCGTGAACTTGGCTTCTGCTTCTGCTTTATTTGATGAATTATTCTTATCGGGATGCCATTTCATAACGAGAGATTTGTAGGCCTTGCTAATTTCCACAAGGGATGCGCTTTTGGGGATTCCTAGAATGCTGTAAAAATTTGGTGTCCCTGACCTTGAAGGATCTCCCATGAAGACAACGAGATAGATGTGGAAGGAATTAAGAGAATAACCTAGAGAGAGAGATTGGGATTGCAGTACAGAAAGGAGAGAGAGAGAGAGGGGGGGTGTTATGGAAACGGTTAACAAAAGAGAGAGTTGTATATGGCCAGCCGGGCGCGACGAGGCTAACCAAACAATGAAACGTTTTTCGGGGAGCTTTTTTTTTTTGGTAAGAATAATTTTATTACCAAATAAAAATATATGTACAATAAAATCAGGACGTTGATCTGATAAAGCTACACGATCAAATTAAACTTGAATATTTAAGAAATGTATACATCAAACCCTATCTATTAATAAAATAGTCACTTACAACTTTAGAAAATCACACTTGTTCGAAGGTAAGGATGTTAACAGATAGAGACTCGTTTAATTAGTCAATTTCATTATTAAACTTATTTTTTTTAACTTACAATTACCGTTTCAAACCTATTTATTTTTTTAGTTAAAATCTCAAACTCGTCCCAACCTAAACCCACGAAACCTGTCCAAAACCCGTGAAACCTGTTTATATTTAATTGGTCAAATTACCCACTAAGTACTTGTTAAATACCGATTTGAGATAAAAGTTAAAAAAAAAATAGTAAGTTACAAAAATGTTAAAGTTATTAAATTAAACAAATTCATTAGTCAAAGAAATTCTAAGTTTTTTTTTTTTTTTTTTGAAAGGTAAAAGAAATATACTGTAATAGTAGAAATAAATATATAAAATATACAGGTGCATAGTCCTGGAATAGTACAATAAGAATCACAATTGATAAAGAACTTTCAAATCCAAAATGAAAAAATTCATGACATGTGAAAATAACACATAACAAAAATTTTATTTTAGAGATAAAATTATAAATATATAAATATATATTTTATTTTATTTTATTAAACAAGTACTTAACGAGTACCCTATGGGTATCGGGTACTATTTATCCCCATAAACCCTTCTATAATCCAAGAGTGACATGTGGCTTGAAATAAGGATTTGAAAACTATAATCAATGAAGGAATTAAAAATTGGCCTAAAGACTGATCATGGTTGATTGATGGATCTCTCCAAAAGGGTCTTCACCCATCGACCTAGTTATGTATCGATCACAATAGACGGTTAGATAGTTGATATAAAAGTTGCATCACAAAAATGCAACATTGATCACCAGAAGACTAATGACATCGGTCTTTACGACTAATGTGAAAAAGTTAATCAAGATAAAGTTATGATATGAAAATGAATAGAATATATCGGGCATACATAATTAAACCAAAATGGTTAGGATATGTGTTACACCCTAAAAACACGATGGTCACGTAATGAGAAACCTTTTTTTTTTTTTCAAGAATGTGAAAAAATGGGAAACATGCAAGAGCTATTTCACTGGTTTCATCTATATATATCAGAAAGAAAGTAAGAGAGGGGGTTCCTCAACCAACACTCTCTCAGCAGATACTCTTTCATATATCGTCTTTTCCTTTTCTAGCAGTAATAGTAGTTTTAGTTTCAGTTTTAGTTTTTCTTTCTTCAGTTTTTGTAAAGTCATCAAAGTCGTATTCTTATACGGCTTTGATCACCTGTGTCCATTCTCTTTTGGGTTTGAAGGCAGACATCTGCAAGCAGCTAGGATTCAGGTAAAATCTTATAGCTCGCTTTCATTTCTCTAATGAAATTCTGCCTTTTTTCTCTAATGAAATTCTGCCTTTTTTCTCTTGGTTCTCTCTATAAGTGATTACTGTACTTTCTTTACTCGTTAGTTAAGGAAATCCCACATTTTTATCGCCTAAGATTTTCAACTTTAAATTTCCTTATGGATCTGTTAGATTCTGGCACACTTGTTTACACACACGATAGTACCTTTTAAGATTAAGACTGTGAAAGAACATGTGTTTGTTTGACTCAGTGCAAACATATTTTTGGCACGCCCAGTGGGACCTAGGTTTTGATTTATGGTAATCACAAAATGACAAAGTATGGAGTTTAAGCAAAGAGAAGGAAAGGCAGTTGTGGTCGAGGAAGAAATCATAAGAAGTGTGAGTCCGTTGGCCAGTCAGCCTAGTTTGAAAGCTAACAACATGCCGTTATTACAGCAGGCAATAAAAGAAAATAATTCAAAATTAGTAAACATCCTAATGGCTAAGAATTATGAATTGGTAGATAGTGGTCCGCCTAGAGTTCTAAAATGATAAATAAAAATACTGAAATGATGAATTCCCTAATGATGGGACAAGGCAAAATGATTAAAACATTAAAGGACCTTTCAGATTCGTTCAAATTAGTGAATCAAAAGATGGCTGATTCAGCCATCATCCTTCCCAGGACAGAGGATAACACTTTTATGGCTGGGGGGCAAATAGCAAAAACCCAATGTTGGGTGGTCATGAGAGGGCCGATTGTTGGTCAAACCGCGTCAAACCCAATATGTGAGGCTTATTTGAAACCTGTTAGTCAAGCCAGTAGTTATTTTGGTATACTAGTTTCATAAATCCAGTGGTTGATGCGTTGGAAAAATCAAACTGGCCAATGCAAAGTAGCGTCAGCCCAAATTCATTGGCGTATCAAGGTATAAATGATTCAGTACCTGGGGGGACAAATGCAAAGGTCCCATAACTTGCAATCCATGTTAGAAATAGGGTCGAATTACAATAAGACTATGGCAGATTCTACCCTAAGTTTTTCCTAGAATATTAAGACTTCGAATGCTTTTCAAAGCCATACACAAATGTAGGAACCTCATCTTCACCCCAAATAATTAAAAGATTAACCCAAAATGCTACAGGGGATCGTCTGAGTCTTGGGAATAAATCAATACAAAATAATCGATCATAACTGCCGGACTCAGTAAGTACAGGGCCAGAACAAAACCTAGGGAGGAATAGAAAACAATTGGCCGAGCTGATTTAAGAAAACCTAGGCCCACTTAGTAGGGTTTTGATAGACCAACATACCGAAAGCCATACCCTAAGTGGGTAGATTAGGTAGAGTACCCAAGGGTTTTAAAATGCCTAATTTTTCTTTATTTTTCGGTGAGAATAAACAATCAACTGTCGAGTATATAGGCCGATTTTACGATTCAATGTGGGTTGGCAAGAAATTCTGACATGCTTAAGTTGAGGCTATTTGCCAATTCATTAATTGCTACAGCTTTTACTTAGTACACAAATTTAGCTCTTAATTCTGTTCATGTTAAAAGAGATGTTTCACAATCATTTTTACAAGAGTGAGCCAGAAGAAACAATGGTTGATTTGGCTAAAATGTCACAATTAGTGGGAGAATCAGTAGACATGTACATCGCTCGATTCAAAAGAGCTATGTATAAGTAAAAGAGCTATGTATAAGTAAAAGAGCTATGTATAAGTGTAATGTAACATTGCCAGAAATCAAATACATTAAGCTTACTTTAAATGGCCTCAATTTTGAACTTCGAAAAAAATTTGAAAGGATGGAATTTAGAGACTTGTTTGAGTTAGGAGCAAGAGCGACTAGGTATGAAAGGATTTTACAAGAAGAGCAACATAGCAAAAATATATCTAGGGGAACATTTTATAAGGATATGAATTATGACATAACGTTGACCACATTGTATGAAATTCAGGCCAATAGTATTCCTCAAGTCGATATTGACACAGTCGAGATCGTATTAGAAGTACCTTATTTGTGTAGAGCCTTAACAAAGCCTAGGACTAATAAAGAAAATAATATTCTAAAAAATAAGAAAGAAGAACTAAAAACGAAATATTCTTTCGATATGTCGAAGGCCAATCAAATCTTTGATCATTTGTTAGCTGCTCAAATCATTCGTTTGCCAAATGGACATAACATAGTATCAACTGATGAAATTAAAGGCCATAATTACTACAAGTGGCACAATTTCCAAAGCCACTTTACTAATAATTGTGTTCATTTTTGTAATTAGGTCCAGGAACATATCAATAACGGACTCTTCAAAATGGCCGATAAGGAACCCATGGGTTGATAATAAACCATTCCAAGCTTCAGTGGAGATTAATATGGTTGATGTAACAAAAATGCAAACAACTAATGGTAAAGAGAAGGTTATTTGTGATGAAAGTGAAGAAAGAATAAACAACATGTTATGCGATGATAATTCAGAGGATTTGGACGAAATGAAGGAATCATGGACCAAGCTCATGGAAGAAATGGAACGGGGAAAAGTTGGCAAAGCCAGAGTAAAATTTAACCCACTATACCAATTAGGGGGCAAGCATAAACTCATTGACAATCAAAATAGTAGAACTGGAAATTACCTTATATCAGCACGGATAGTAGAAATTAAGCAACAAGAATTCAAATTATGAAAGGAGAGGTAATGGCTCAAGATTTAATGAGAAGCCAAGAAAATACACTCTTCAAGATAGAGTTAACTAAGGAGGCAACCAAGTTTGAAAATTATTGTTAATCAACACAGTGATACACGAATTGTTAGGCTAACTACTTATGTCAGACCAATTAGGGGAAGAGAATTTCAAAGACAGGCAAGAAACTTAGTCAGGCATCTTATCGGAGTCCACAAGAGCCGTATTACTTTTATACATCATATACCAGACTTCCAGTCATGAATCACCCTACTTATAGTTTGCAGCAAGAATACCTGATTATCAGTCGGACTGTTAAGCTAAGGATTTCTCCAAATCCAGAAGTTTGGGAATAAGCCATTCATTCTAAATTCCTATTCAATTAAGATCTCATGATGATGACCAAGACACAAAAAAGGAGGTACCAAAGGCCGAGAAAGTCTTAGAAATGGATAAAGATGGACCAAATTCAGTTAATGGAAAATGAACTTCACGAAGAGAATGATGATAGTCAACCATTACTTGTGGTGATTCTAAAGGCAAAGGTAAGGCATCTAGGTTACCAAAAGTAACCATTATCAATCTTAAGAAGAAATGGGATAAAAAGCGGAAGTCTGCGACACAAGAAGCCGAGGCATCAGAGAATTATCGACATGCTAAATTTCAACGACAAAAATAGAATTATGACGATGATGGTGACGTTCAATCCATGAGCTCCATTCAATTTGGTAGCCTACAACCTATGGAGGTGAATATGGTTGTCACATTACCTGCTATTTTCAAAGCTGAGTAAGCTCAAATATCACTAGAAGGAGATGTTGAGATGCAAGAAGAAAAGACTTTACAAATAAATCTTTTGAATACCAAATTAACTGAGCCTGTGCCCAAAAGAAACTCAGACATAGAAGCAGTTAAAACTGGAGAAAGTGTTAAGGCCGATAACATAAGTACATTGGTCAGGGTGCTTTTTCGTCGCTTTGAGGGCAAGGCTCATGTAAAGCCCTTGTACATGAAGGGATTATTGAATGGTATGCCCATCAATAGGGCATTGGTCGATAATGGGGCCACTGCCAATGTACTTCCCTATAAAATGTTGTTAAGAATTAAGTGGTCTAGGGAAGATCTAATGCCAACCGAAGTAATCGTCAACAATTTCACTGGGGGCCTTGCTAATACAAGAGGAGTTATTCCTTTACAGGTAACAGTAGGAGGTAGAATAGTATGGTCGACATTTTTTGTAGTGGATGCCGAAGCCTCGTACAATGCTTTCCTCGAGCGCGATTAAATTAACATGGCAGGATACATTCCTTCTTTTCTACATCAAGCTTTAGTGATATGGGATGCTGATGAAGTTGAGATAGTAGAAGTCAACACTAAACCATTTATAGCCAAGGTTAATGCAGCATAAGCTATGTACTATGAGGATAATGTTGGCCCAACCAAATTAATGGGTCTTAGTATATCAAGAACTCTGAAAGAAATAACCATGTCAATCACTATGACTGTAGATGATGCTAGATAGCTTTGTAGTCAACTGAGTAGGTTGAGTAACATATCCTTTATGAAAGGGCCACTAAGAATCAAAGAAAGTGAATAATGGATAACGCAACATATGAAGAGACCATTACTAAGGTCCAATTGTATACCCTAGACATTATTACAGAAAAATGTCAACCTGTATGGCCGATATTGTAATTGAAGACCCGAATGATTCTTTGGATGCTATTCAATTGGAAGAGCTAGAAGAAGCCCCGATTAAGCTGGATGATAGCAAAGTGAAAGTAGCTGACCCTTTGTTAGAAGTCAATTTGGGCAATGAAAATGAGATAAGGCTGATTTTCGTAAAGGGATACCTCAACGAAGGATATTAAGCCACATTAATCAATCTCTTAAGGAATTATCAAGATTGCTTCACTTGGAATTACATCAAAATGCCAAGACTTGATTGGTCATCAGTAGAGCATAGAATTCCCATTTTGGAAGGATATCGTCCTTTCAAACAACCACCTAGGAGAATGAATAACAAGGTTATTCTCAAAGTGAAAGAAGAGATAATTCATCTCCTAGAGGCCAGTTTTATACGAGTAGCAAGGTATATTGATTGGCTTGCTAATATTGTCCCTGTAGTAAATACAAACGGCAAAATTAGGGTATGTATTGACTTTAGGGATTTGAATAATGCTTCACCTAAGGATGAATATCCTATAGCTATAGCTGATATGCTTGTAGATGCATCGGCTGGATATGAAATCTTATCCTTCATAGATGGGAATGCTGGCTATAACCAGATTCACATTGACCCAGAAGACATTTCCAAGATGGCATTTAGGTGCCCCAGCACTTTAGGAACATATAAATCGGTCGTTATGCCTTTTGGCTTAAAGAATACAGGGGCTACTTACCAAAGGGCAATGAATGCAATTTTTCAAGACTTTATTGGTCAATTCATAGATGTATACATTGATGACGTTGTGATAATGTCTCGAAGGGTTGATCTACACCTTAGTCACTTGGAACATTCCTTTCAAAGGATAAGAGTTCTAAATTAAAAAAAAATCCTCTTAAGTGTACATTTGGTGTATCAGATGGGAACTTTTTAGGCTTTCTTGTTCACAAAAGAGGCATTAAAGTTGATGAGAATAAGGTAAAAGTCATAATTGAAACTCAGCCACATAGAAATAAAAAGGAATTACAAAGCTTTATTAAGAAAATTAATTTTCTTCGTCATTTTATATCTAACTCTACAGGAAAAATGTAGGCTTTTTCTCTACTTATGAAGATTAAGGCTGATGAAGATTTCAAGTGGGAAGTACGACATCAACTAGCATTTGAATGAATTACAGAATATCAGGCGAAACCTCTAATGTTGGTACCGCAGAGAAAAGGAGAATCGTTGAAGTTCTACATCTCAGCTTCAAAGAACACTATAGTAGTTTTTTTGGCACTAGACGATCAGCATGGAAAGGAAAAAGCAGTTTATTACTTCAGCCGCATTTTGACACCAGTTGAGAGAAGATATCGGTCAATCGAGAAGATGTGTCTGGCATTGTATTTCTCTACTCAAAAGTATAGGCATTACTTATTACCTGTAATTGTGTATTTAATTACCAAAATTGACATTGTTAAACATATGTTAAATCAGCCTATACTCAATGGTAGAATAGGCGGACGGATGTTAGCTCTTATGGAATTCGCTATTTATTACGTTCCTTAAAAATAGATCAAAGGGCAAGCCATAGCAGACTTTATAGCCTAACATCTATGTGTCGATGTAGAGGACAATGGTTTAGATTATGGTCCTTTAAATTTGATATCTCTAAAACCTTGGCTTCTATATTTTGATGGGTTGAGGATTGATAGTTTGTGCAGGGCTGGAATTATAATAATTTCTCCAAGAGGAGAAAAAAGTTAGTTGTCTTTTCAATTTTATTTTTCTTGTACTAACAACCAGGTCGAATATAAAGCCTTAATTATTAGCCTGGAGATTTAAGAGAGCTATGAGCCCCAACCATTAAGGTGTTGGGAGATTCACAGCTGAAAATAAACCAAGTAGCAAAAGTTTGCCACTATAACAATGCCACTTTGCAAGAGTACTGCAATTTGGTGTACCAATTTCTAGATGATTTTATTGATGTATTAGTCGAACATATTTCTAGGAATAAGAATAGTGAAGCTAATGAATTAGCACAATTGGCAACTGGACTTCACGTATCTTGGACCGAAGATATGAAAGTAATGATTATCCAAAGAAGATAACATCCATTGGTCTTGATTCGTACCAACATCCTAAAAACCAATTGTGTCGAATTTAAAAATACAAACAACTAATAACGTCAGATTAGAATGTATTTGGAGACTTAAGATCCCAAAACACCAAGGCAACTCAGAATAAAGACAGCAAGTTTTATCTTATTAGGAACCATCACGTATAAAAAAGAGTAAAAAAGATGACTTATTGCTAAGGTGTTTGGGAAAAGATAAGGCCATGTTGGCAATGGCCAAAGTTCATGAAGGAGTTTGTAGTGCTCATTAGTTAGGTCGAAAGATGGTTTTGCTTTTGCAAGGACATGGCTACTATTGGCCAACAATGATGACTGACTCAATAGCTTTTGCTAAAGGGTGTAAGGCTTGTAAAAAACATGGGCCAATGCCAAATGTGCTAGCATGCGGGCAGTAGTACAACCTTAGACCCTTTAGACCCCTTATTATACCCAAGGAAACAGTCAAGCTGAGCCAACAATTAAGACTATTAAAAATATTTTAGAAAAGATGATAGATGAGAACCTAAGGCAATGGCATAACATTTTGTCAGAAGCATTATGGGCTTATCGAACATCTAAGAAGTTGGCCATTAATGCAATAACATTTAAGTTAGCCTATGATCATGATGCCATCTTACCTGTTGAGATGACTATTACATTAGCTAGAGTCGCTTTACAGAATGGTTTATCCAGGGAGGCTTACCAAGAGGCCATATACATGGAATTAGACAATTTGGATCATTTGCGATTCTCAACTTTGGAGGCCATTAAAGCTCAAAAGTTGAGAGCAGCCAGATCATATGATTGAGAAGTCCATCCGAAATTGTTCAATGTGGGTGATAAAGTATGGAAAACAGTGTTGCCAATAGGGAGTAAGGATCCAAAATATAGGAAATTTAGCCCAAGTTGGCAAGGACTTTTCGAATATTGAAAGTGTTGAGAGGTGGGGCTTATGTACTTCAGTACTCAAATGGAGAAAAGTTTCCCCGGGCAATAAACGGGAAGTATTTGAAACAATATTATCCCATAATGTGGGAATGTATGGATATAAATCTAATAGGACCAAAAGAGATACATTTAAATTCAAACACCTAAGGTAGTTTGCAAACAAACTTGTTGGCAAAATAAAGCAAGTATGAAGATAAAATCGGCCAAATGATTGATAACCTTAATAAATCAATGAAAGAAATAAAGTTAAGTTTCAAATCAGCCAAATGACTAATAAAGTCATAGTTCAAGCCTCAACAAGGCTATTTTATAGACCTAAAATGATAAAAGTTGTAAAAAAATAAAAATAAAAAAAAAAGAGTTTCATGTTAGAGTAACATCTTCAAAAGAATCTTCAACATTCCGATCAGAGTCTATCGATTGTAGATGTGGTCCATAGGGATCGTCCATGGATGGTTCAATGATCACAGGATTAACCAAAGAGACATTCTAAACCGGATAATCAGAAGTGAAAATGGAAAAGTTCTGGAGAAGCTCCTGGTATCCTTGCTCCAACTTGGTAAGGTTAAAATCAACCAAGTGACCTTTGTTTTTTGAACTCTCAAATTTTTCTTCTAAGGCTTCAGTTTCTTGCAAAGTTGCCTCACAAGACTCGACCAGACTCTTATGAGCAAGAGTGGCCGATAAACACACACTCCTTGTGTCCTTAAGATCCGTTTTGAGTTTCTTTATTTGTTCAATGACACTTTGGTCGACTTCTTTGAGCTTCTGAATCTGATAGGTGGTGTTATAGAGCTGCTCTTGGAGGGAAGACAGCTCGCCGGTCTTGGCTTCTTTCTTTTGTTTAAATCTATTAAATTCTTCTTTCACCAAAATAGCTAGATTAAACTCTTTTGTCATAGTTGGGAGTCAATGCAAGAATTGTTTGGCTAAAAGGGTGACAGAAGAGGGAGCTCCTTTGTAATGCTGTATTTTAATTAAGGCCAATGAGAGAGACGTCTTACGATTGTCCTCCATTGCTTCTTCAAAAAGATGGAGAGAAAAATTTGAACTATAGAAATGGCTGAGTTGTATTCTTACTTAGTAGTTGGGAGTGAAGGAGAAATTGTGGCGGGCATGGTAACAGAAGAAACATCAAGCAAACGGGCAGATCGGCTTGTAAGCCTGTCCAGAAGAGCTTGCACCCAAGAGAAAATCTTTTCATTGCTGACAGCTCTGCCAGTTTCATCGACCTGATAATAATTTTTTTTAGTAAATATGCTAACAATTTAAGGAATGTAATTAAAGAGTTAGCACATGTACCTGATCGTTTTCAGAAGACGAACGATTAGAGTCAAGAATGACTTGCTTCTTGAAAGTGTGTGGGTGGTTAGGCTTTTAAAGAATAGAGGGCTATCCTTTGACTGATTTGTTTTTCTTGATCGATCTTATTTCTTCTTCAAGTTCCTCTTCGTCTTCTTCTTCACTCAAGTCTTTGATGTAGCGAAGGATGGGAGTGGCTGAAGAAAAAATAGTAAGAGTCTGACTTAGAGAGAAAATTTACAAAAGTAAAAAGGGAATACCAAAAGAGATTCCTGGGTCTAAGGGCACAATTTCCACGATTCTATAGTGTGTCCTAGGTCATAGATTAATATCCAATGGGAATCACATCTGGGTTCATCTCTTCATAAAGAAAGTCAGAGACAGCAAAATCAGCCGAACGCAATGGAAGAGGCTAACGTTTGGGGAGTTTGATATATTCATCTTGACAGATGAGGAAATCCTAGTTCTCTTGGCCTTGTCTCACTTTTTTTGCCCATTGATTTCTGGCCGATAAAAATCGCTATTTGTAGTCCTCGTAAAAATCTTGAACCCAAACTTCGATATGGGGGATATCAAGCGGGTTCCATTTAAATTTGTAAAACTTTTCAAATATAAGCATGGACTCATATTGTTGACTAACCACGTGTAGATCGTGTGTCTAATTAACCCTCAAGTGCAAGGGTGTGCGGTGTAGTTTTAACTCGGTGAGTCTGAGGTCGAATCCACAGGGAACTATGAGATTGAACACTAGGGTTTTCTAAGTTCTTCTACCTACTGTTTAGTTTTAAGCACAGGAAAAGAAAACAAGTTTTGGGTTTGGATTGATTAGTTTTTAACTAATTAAAAAATAAAATAAAATTACAAATATTCAAAATTAAAAAGACTTGATCTAACCTACAAATCTGGGTGAACACTTTATTCTTATATTAGATGTGACTATTATCTCAGTTTACAGCTCACATTTAAGAAAAATAAACCGGAAAAATTTCATCGTGAAAACATTAATTCCAAAGTACGATTTTAAAATCACGTTTTTTTTAGGATAAATAAAACCGGAAAGATTTCATCTTGAAAACATTCTTTGGTCCAGAATTCTTTTCTTTGATTTCAAAATATGAAGAAAGTTATAATCAAGTAACGTCATCAGGGATTTCAAGGAAATATGATTGAGGTTACAAGCTTTCGAATGTTTTGAAAACCAAAAAAAGGAAAGAAAACCAAAAATTAAATCTAGATTCGTTTTCTATATTTTTAAAGTATTAAGAAAATTCTAATCATTTGTAGTTATTAGTGATTTCAAGGAAATATGATCAACTACATATGTTTTTGAAGATTTTGAAAACATTAGAAAATAGATCTAGACAAACAAGAACCTTAACATACAAGTTTTACATTGTATATGAGGATTCAATCACATCCAATCATCAAATAAGGTTTCACACATCATTGATGGGTTAGATCAAGATTAAAACCTAGCCTAACATAGATAAACTAATAAAGCAGTGAATAAAAAATGAAAGCGAAAAGAAAACGAGATTCATTAAATAAAACTTACGTACCGTACTTTGAAGCAATGTCAAAATGAAATCAACGAACAAAAACTAAAGAAATCAATCATAAAACTACCCTAAACTACATTCTAAAGTTCTGAAGAAATTGGAAAAAAGTATATATAAGACTCTCTAAAACGGTTGTCCAAGATATGTATATATAGCTGAAACATAAAACCCTAAAAATTAACTCTCGCGTGTCCCAGGTGTCCGGACAGCCCGAGGGGGTGTCCTGACAACAGTAGCTTCCATGTGTCCAGGTGTCTAGACAGGCCAAGGACTGTCCGGATAGCAGTGTATAGTTCACTTTTTGTGTTTTTTTCTTCTGACAACTTTCTGTCCTCGACTTCCAATGCGATTTTGACCTCGAAGATGATGGATTCAGGCTTCAGCTAAAACACAAAAGTTGTATCCCTTTGAGTCTTCTTTCCAACCCAAAAAAAATCAGGTCAATCCAAATTGTGAGTGAAAAGATATAGTCAAAATACTGATAGGGTGTTAAGCTGAAACTTCAACTGCACACCACTTCAACTATCTTAAACTTCAGACCATTTTTTTCTCCGCGACAGCCACTTTTATCGCTGCTAATCTCAATTATTTTGCCATTTTCCCTACAATTAAAAAAATAAAAGCTATAAGTAATAAAATAATGATTAAACTTCAAGATTAACTACTTAAATGTATCAATGTGTATCAAAATGTGGAGTTTGTAATTACACTTTTCAAGTGTAATCATTGACTAATAGAAGTCATACCTCTATAATGTTTGGTTAGTTAAGATGTGTCTTGTGAAATAGAGCTCACACTTTCAGATTCTTTGAAAGTAATTTGACTGGATAGTGATCGTTTCAAAACAACTTCAGCAGGATCTGGCCAAGTATCAACCATATAACTTTCCACCAAAGATCAAAAGAAGAAAGAGAAGAAATGTAAGAAGTGAAATCCATGAATTGGAATTGAGATTTGAGAGTATGAAAGTGTTGGTTGAAGGCTAAGACATCGTTTTCAGCACAAAAAATGGTTTTATCTAATGAGCCAAAACCAACGGAATCAACGGTTGAGGTTAGGATGACTTGTACAAGACCAAATTGCCATGCTATAAAACTGGTTGGATAAAATTCAACACCACAACGATAGTTAGTAGTTGAGTCGACCACCAAACTATGAGACAAATCATGAGTGATCAAGTATGAAGCCCAAATATCGGCCAACAGCTTTTGATCAAATTTATCGAGCCCTTCCAAACTTGAAAGCCGAAACCCAAAAGGTCCGAAAGATCGGTTATGAAATGGCGTGAAATTCTCGGCTGAGAAGACTGACAAAGTGTAGAAATATTTGAAATAAGATTCCAAACTGGTTGGTTGGGAGGTGGCTAAAGCCAAAGAAAACCCATAGTTTAAACATTGGTTCTTGGAATGGGTCAATATTTAGAGAAATAAGAGCAGAGCCACATTTATATAATCCAAATCAACCTACCATAGTTGGCAAAAGAATTTCTAATAAGATCCCCTATTCCCCTGTAGAGAGATGATAAGACTAGGGGTACTAAGGCCAATATCTTACCATCGACCAAAGAAAAGGCCAAACCAAAATATTCTTTGGCCATTTTCAAAGAACCGTTACAAAAGATATACTTGCAGAGCCACATGGCAAGAAAATTGATGTGTTCTTGTTTGGTGACCTTCTCTTTGCCTATGCAGGATTCTAGGAATTTGGAATAAGCATTAAGTTCTTTGGAATCTTGTCAGGGAATGCCTTGGCCAAAGTCTCTTTCAGCCTGAGTTAAAGCATCCACCTCAGCGTCGATGGGACTTAGACCAGTAAAGGCCGAAACATGAAATAGTGAGGGTCAACGGCCCAAAATTGAAATGAAAAGTGTTGGTCGACATCAACCAGAAGCATAGAGTTGAGAAGTTAAGGTTCTTTTTAGGAAAATATTCAAGTTTAGAGAGTTGAATGGCATCGAAACTGCCTACATCTCTCCAAATTTCAAACTTAGAGGCCTCCACCCTATTAGCCCATTTTAAACAAGAATGATGAACAGATCGTTTTTTAGACCAAGGTCGGTTCCTTATGGTTCGATCTATGGGACAGGAATAAATGAAGTAGCAAACTCTCACCGGAGAACAGAGGGAGGAAAGAGGAATCTTCATATAGAGAAGCATAAAAAAGTAGGCCTAAGATAATAGAACCTTTAGGAAAGAAAGAAGAAGATACCACTTGAGCAGAAACGAGGAATCTATCCCTGGTAGGAGTACTAGTCATTGGAAAGCAAAGTTCTTTCTTCTTTACCATCTCTTTTCCTGCCTGGACTTTCTTTTGTTGATCTTTCGGCATAGATGACATTCAGAAATGTGAGGAAGCAAGGAGGCAATAAGAAGAGGAAGAGAGCTAAAAACTTTTGAAGAAGAGTGATATGGCTGTTTATATAGACAAGGGAGGTGAAAAGGTGTGATGGTGGAGGCTACATCATGACATCATCAAAGCCGCCTTTCTTGCATAAAATTCGAGAAGGCAATTTGATGGGGGGCATTGTTTATCCCTATAAACCCTCCTATAATCCAAGAGTGACACGTGGCTTAAAATAAGGGTTTGAAAGCTGTAATCAATGAAGGAATTAAAAATCAACCTAAAGATTGATCAAGGCCGATTAATGGATCTCTCTAAAAGGGTCTTCACACATGGCTTAGTTATATATCAGTCACAACAGATTGTCAGATGGCCAATATAAAAGTTGCATCACGGAAATGCAGCATTGATCAACAGAAGATCGATGACATTGGTCTTTATGACCAATATGAACAGGTTAATCAAGATAAAGTTATGATATGAAAATGAATGGAATATATTGGCCACACATAATTAAACCAAAACAGTTAGGATATGCGTTACACCCTAAAAACACGAAGGTCACGTAATGAGAAAACCTTATTTTTTTTTTTAAAGAACGGAAACATACAGGAGCTATTTCACTAGTTTCATCTATATATATATATATATCAGAAAGAAAGTAGGAGAGGGGGTTCCTCAACCAACACTCCCTCAGCGGATACTTTTTCATATATCGTCTTTTCTTTTCTAGCAGTACCAGTAGTTCTAGTTTTAGTTTTAGTATTTCTTTCCTTAGTCTTTTTAAAGTCATCAAAGTCGTATTCTTATACAATTTTAATCACCTGAGTCCCTTCTCTTTTGGGTTTGAAGGCAAACATCCATAAGCCGCTAGGATTCAGGTAAAATCTTGTAGCCTGCATTCAATTCTCTAATGAAATTTTGCCTTTTTTCTCTTGATTCTCTATATAAGTGATTACTATACATTTTCTACTCATCAGTTAAGAAAATCCCACATTTTTATCGCCTAAGATTTTCAACTTCGAATTTCCATGTGGATCTGTTAGATTCTGGCACACCTGTTTACACACACGATAGTACCTTTTAAGATTAAAACTGTGAAAGAAGGTGTGTTTGTTTAACTCAGTCCAAACAGGTACCTTATAAATATAAATAGGTATCGGGTACCTTACAGGCAAATTTCAAACCCGTTGCAAATCCACACGGGTATTAAATTTCAATTCCAAAATTGTCCCAATCCCATTAGGATATTTTCTAATGAGTTTTTATCGGGTTCAGTTAAATCGGGCACGCTCGTATGCCTGTCTCATTGATATCCCTGCTCAAAGGCAAAAACAAAACTCCAAGAGCAACACTCCCCCCCCCCCAAACCCCAAAAAAAATTTTTCGAATGATACACCTGAAGCAGCACATCTTAACCAAAGTTAGGGAATCGACCTAGCCTATCCTTTAAAAATAACCACTTACATTCTTAGTTGATCAGTTAGAAATCAAAATAAAACACCTCAGCCTAATCCAACTAGGCCACGATTACCGTTGATAATAGGCTAGGAATATTAAGCCTTATATTTTGTTTTGTTTTATGCTCCCCCCTTCCCTTTTTTTGTGATGGTGTAAGCCTTCTATTGATCGTAGAGAATTTTGTACTAACCGGAGTATCCCTTTTATCTTGTACGGATACTGTAGTAAATAATACTTTGGGTGTGTTTGGGGTTGTATAAAAGTATATAAAATAAAATAAAATTGTAAAAGTAAATGTCTCGTAATTCGTGCAGTGAGTGAAGAATTTAAATTTTGTTGTCTCGTAATTCTTGTTTGTAGAGTTTTGTAGGATTTTATTTTATTTGGTAGAGCTCCAAACGGAGCCTTTGTACCAAAGAAGGTCTGTTATAATCTTTGGAAATTTTAATTTTTATCAATAAATTTTATTCGATTATTAATAATAAAAAATTTTGTAAATTTAAATTTCTCTATGTAAATATGAAATCCGGTATTAGCAAAATTTTTTCGAATAATTAAATTTTTAATCTTAAATTAAAATTTATTCTCAATTGAATCGAGATGGAATAATGGTGAAATGTTAATTCCTAAAAACCGAATTATCTCAACTCATAACCAATTTGAACAACTCAAACCACTCATATGAATTTAATCGATTACCCAACTACATCATCTTCATCACCCATTGCATACAAAACTTGCGCGAATCAAATTCAACTCAATCATGTGATTTTTTTTTTTCACCAATTTCAACTGAATTTAATTCCTTTCACGCGTTGTTAGGTGAATAATTCACCATCTAGCTTACTAATTTAATGCCTTTCAATGTAAGAAGATGAGTGTTAAATTTTGGTTGAGAATAAGATGAAATCCTCTATATATTGGTAGCTTGTTTGATAATAGACGCAGTGTAGGTTTGAAGAGTGAAGTATGGCGAAGGGAGAATTTAAAAAAATTTAGAAATATAGTTTGAGATTTGTGGTGAATTTGGGAAGAAAGATGGAAGGATAGAAAGTTTATATTTTCCTACTTCCGTCAATTTTCAAAGTCTGATTTCTCTTTATCCTTGAATCTAGCCATCGAAAACTTTGTTGAGGCAAAATGATTACTCCTTAGAATGTGTTACATGTCATTTAATTGTGTTGAATTACCATTTTGATGGTTTAATTTGAATTATAACTTGTTTCGGCCCTGAAATGAAAACTTTGATCAATATTTAGATATTTTGGTTAATTTCTTGCATGTCTATGAAATTTAAATTGCAATTTATCCTTGAATAAATTTGTTATTAATATTCATGTGCTCAAATATATTTGTAATCCTTGTACATGGTCCTAAATGTGCAACATAGTGCTAGAAAATACATAGCAGCTAAAATAAAGCAACAGAAAGAACATTGAAATTCATAATTTGCCCATAGCGTCTAGAAGCCCAAGTGTTGTCTAGATAGCTACCATCTGGACGCCTGTCATTTACCGTCTGGATGGTGTTCTAGTTTGCTGAGTCATTTTTTTTTTTTTTTTTTTTGTTTATTCTGTCAGTCCCCGGTTCCTGGATTAACTTTATTTCTCCTCATTTGTCAACATTAACAATATTAGGTAGATTGATATAAATTGATCTTGGCTTAGATAAAGTTAATTGGGTCACTAGAGTCGATAAAAATGTCTTAATGAACTTTTTGTTCATTTTCTAAAACTTTGCTTCCTAGTTGATAGTGGTTTATCTTTACTAATTATATGGTACACATTGGACTCTAAAAAATTTGTTTAAATCATTACAATAATATTACATTTATATGGAAATTAATTCTTGGAAATAGTTAGGATTTTTTTAAAAAAGTTAACGAATTTATTTTGATCACGGAACTAAACTACAATTGGTGAATTTTCAACTAGAAGTTATTACCACATAGATTTTATTTCAAATCCGTATCATTATAGTTAAACAACCAGGCCATTATTATTAAATATGTATATAAAAGGAGTATACCTTAGGTGACCTTTTTACATGTAAATTCATATTATCAAAAGTTCCGGATAATTTAGTAATACTGAATTTAACACTATTAGAAATATGGATTTTAACGACCACTATTAGAGGTAACGTTTGCCAAAACATATTACCGACCACTTGGCGACAGCTGAATAAGGGTCGCAAATGTGTCGTCGCTAAAAATTATTAGCGACTACTGTAACAGTTGACATAATATTAGCGATAGAAATAGTGACCGTCGTCGTACCAATTGACATAATATTAGCGACCATTGGCGAATTTATTCCAAGAACATTAGTGACCACTTAACTAATACTTTTCCACATAATTGGCACCAACCCCTACCATGTGGCTCGAAAACATTAGCAACTACCTAGTGCCCATTAGCAACAGTCGTTAGCGGCCACAAAAGACAATTAATTTTTTTTATTTTTATTAATTATTATTTTTTATTTTTTATTTTTAATATTATTTTTGTTGGTGACCGCTTACGGCAATCGTAATAAGTGTTTTATATTTTTTAAAACTTATTATTATTTTTTAATTATTTTAATTACTTTTTTATTAATTTTTTAAATTTGTTTATTATTTTATATTATTTATTTTAAATATTTATTTCTAAATTAATTTTTTATTATAATTTAAATTGCACCTGTATTGCATGTAGAAGTAATAGAAATTTTTTAAATAAAAAAATAAAAATGTTCATTTATATATACAAAAATAGTACGAAATTTAATTACAAAGTTTGTTATATATAGGTGTACACAAAAAGAAAAAAACAAATAATTAATTTACAAAAATATGAAACATAAAATACAAAAATAGAAAATACGTCGGTCAGATAAAAATCACCCCAATCCAGTCCAGAAGGGCCAGCCGCCATCGTTCAGGTTCTACAATAAAACAATAAGCAAATGAGAACATGACAATAAAAAATAAATAAATTTATAAAATGTTAATTAGTTAAAAACACGAAAATTAATATTTCTAACTTGAGGAAAGGGAGGATGGCTCTGACTCTGAGAAAAGTGCATCTCCATCTCAGCCATCATCTCGGCCCAAAACGATACCTCTTGTGCGTCCATCTCCACATGGAGGGTATGGAGTAGGTCCACGTCGCAACATCTGGCCTAGGAAGAGCTAGCTGCGGATGCTTCCGCTTGTGGGATGGATTGGCATGGAATGCCCGCGCCCTGCGTGAATGTGTATTCATGGTTATCATATCCGATGATAGAGTGGGATATCTCATCCCTTCTCACTTTGGACTCCCTCCCATCCACTAGTAGCTCAGCCAAACGTGCCTCAAACTGAGCCTAAGGGAAGCAACACAAGATGGATAAAAAAGATAAGGAACTAAGTTATATAAAGAAAATTTTAATATGCTCATTGGCCAAAATAAAGCCTTAATTACCTGTATGAACCTCCTGCGAGCCTGCATTTCCGATCTCTAACCAGACGGCCATCCGATTAACCCTCTGGCCTCGCTTTCTGCAACTGTTGAATGGCAAATTATATGTTAACAGTTTATTATCATAGGAAATGAAAATAAATGAAATTTTTACGTGATAGATTAACGTTTACCTCATGACAGACCTGCGTAAAGTACTAAGTCCCCTCCTTATGGCAGGGACCCTGCATCTCTCAGTTCCAACAGTTCCTCTCGGCCATTTCTTGTTTTTATTTCTTATTAATTAGTTTTTGTAAGTTACGCTTTATAACTTAAAAACTTAAAGAAAAAAATTTCAAACTGTAAGCTACTCACCTGTGCCTCCTTGCTCGGCCAGTAACTAAGGAGCTCGACCCACTGGTGAGGGAGAACACCTAATGGGATCTACTAAAGGATGTTAGGGTCAGTATCATGGCCCTTCCAATTGCCAGACTTGATCTTGTTCTTACGGTCCTTCCATATCTTTCGACACTTGCCATAGCAAACATCCCGGAAGTCTAGAGGAACTTTAATCACCTTAGCTTGAAAAAGGACAAATTACAAATATTGTTTAATACATGTTGCAACATAGACACTACGTACGATATAAAAGCAAATATGATATAGGAAAACATATTCAGGTGCCTGCACCTTGGCCCAGAGGTCTTTGAATATGTCGAGTGGGAAAGCATCCTAATCGAGGGTGGTCAGCAAAAATTTGATCAGATTTTAGATTATGTGTTCGATCTAGGAGATAAAGGATTGTCCAACCTTCTCTATCGGATGGGAGCATGTCATCGAACTACACAGTCATCCATTATGACCTACAATTCTATAATTCCACTGCTACAATGCCTTCAAAGGCCCTCTACTAAACCTGGAAGGCCTACTCATAGTAGGAGAATTTATTGTATACAAAATATTAAGTTTAATAAGTCGAAAGAAAAAATTTTAATGGCTAAAAAATATCTTAAACTAACAATTTATACCTGGCACTATAAGGTCAAACATTGAAGGTGCCTGACTACATGTCGAAGGGTGCACCAGAGCGGATAGTGATGGCAGGATGGTGTTTGTCGAGCTACTGACACACAAGATATGCCAAGACACTCGGCCATCGTCTATGGACCAAATCTCCTCCTAGTGCGTCCAAACATGTCTACATACATGTTCACAATATAGATTTATTATAATTTCAAAAAACTAAATATTTAAAACATTATATTCAATTCTATCTTCTTCTCTTCCATTACGTTCCTAGGTTAAAACCAAGATAGATTTAACCTAGCATATTTAAACTGTAAATGAAATTATGCAAAGAATAATAAACATCCATTCGAACTTTCTAAAATGAAAAGAAATCAAAACCAACTGCCTGTAAGAGTTATGAAACAAATATGAAGTATTAACGAAAGAAAAAAAAACTTGAAACGAAAAACTTTTAATTGAAAATATTGAAGAACAAGTCACTTACATGTAAATGAAAAGCGAAATCTTCTTACAAAACGTCAAACAAATTAATGCGTAAAAGCGTAGTGTAAATCTCTAAAATTTAAAGAAAACTCTCAAGAAAATAACCCTAGAACTCCCCTGAACGGCTGTATAAGTTTCTTATATATAGTGTAGATGAAAAACCCTAAAAATGTAATTTATCCACACAAATCAACCCTCTATGGTCAAATGCGAAAAAGCATAGTGTAAATCTCTAAAACTTAAAGAAAACTCTCAAGAAAATAACTTTAGAATTCCCCTAAGCGGCTATATAAGTTTCCTATATATAGTGGAGATGAAAAATCCTAAAAATTTAATTTATCTATGCAAATCAACCCTCTGTGGTCTAGACTACCCATGGGGGTGTCTGGACCATAGTGTCTTTCATCTTCACTTCGTGTTTTTCTTTTGATAACTTTCTATCCTCAATTTCCAACGTGATTTTGACCTTGAAGAAAATGGATTTAGGCTTTGCTAAAACACAAAATTTGTAGCCTTTGAGTCGTCTTTCCAACCCAAAAAGAATCAGGTCAATCGGAGTTGTGAGTAGAAAGTTATGATTAAAAAACTAACAGGGTGTCAAGCTGGAACTTCAACCGCACACCAGTTCAACCATTTTGAACTTATGACCATTTCCTTCTCCTCGACAGCCATGGTAACTGATCCTATTCCTTGGGATGGCTCTTGGGACATTGAGGAAGTCTTGAAAGTTATTAGACATGTCAGATCTTTTGTCTTCAAACTATTTTCTCCATGCTTGCTAAGTGTTTGGCAAAATGTTCCAAAAGATACCAAAGCCTATTCTTGCACTTCTTTACTCCAACTTACTTTGGCTCCTCCTCATATGCACTCTTGTGTTATTTAGGGCTAAAACACCAAATTATATCACCTGAAACACACAAACAACAAGAATGCATGGAAACGAGATAATTAAGCTAATACCTTGCCATAGCAAGCAAAATTACATAATTAGCATGCTCAATGGATATAGAATTGTACAATAATGCATGCTAATCAATCTATATACTCATCTAGACTCTTACTGTACACTAATATGTCATCAAAGTATACAACTACAAACTAACCTATGAATGCATGCAAAATATGATTCATTAATCTCATGAATGTGCTAGGTGCGTTTATAAGACCAAAAGGCATAACCAACCATTTGTGAGATTAAATGTGTTAGTTTTAAATGCTATTTTTCCACTCATCACCTTCCTTTATCCTAATTTGATAATAACCATTCTTCAAATCTATTCTAGTGAAAATTTAAGACCCATGTAACTCATCAAGCATATCATCATCTAACCTAGGAATAGGATCGCGATATTTTACTATTATGTTGTTGACATCTAACCTAGGAATAGGATCGCGATATTTTACTGTTATGTTGTTGATAGCTCTACAATCTATGCACATCTTCCATAACCATCCTTCTTAGGTACTAGAAGCACAAGTACTGCACATGGGCTTAAGCTTTCCCTTACATACCCCTTTGCTATCAACTCCTCAACTTGCCTCTGAAGTTTATTTGTTTCATTGGAATTACTCCTATAGACTGGACGATTAAGAATCACGGCTCTAAGAACAAAATCAATCTAATACTCAATTCTACTAATGGATGGCAATCTACTAGGAACATCGTCAAGGAAAATATCATCATATTCCTATAACAAAGAACTAACAATACTAGGAAAAAAACTACCAATGTTGTTAATATTAAAGCTAACATCTTTGTACAAGAGTACAAATATAAGCCTGTTAGCCAAAAATGCCTTACTGACATCACATTTTTTTGTATAGAAACTCACTTTTTTCATTGTTTTGCTCTCAATATTCAATTTTTTTCTTTCTCATATTCTCTCATTTTTTCTTCACTCTTGTTCTTACTTTTTTTCTCACTCTCTCTCTCTCTCTCTCTTTCGTTTAGACTCTTAGCCTCCTCTTTTTTTTCTTCCTCTTTTTTTTTCTCTCTCTTTCTTAAATTTTGGCATTTCTTTTTCTTTTTTCATCTTTCGCACTTTTCATTCTCATTTGTTCCTCATAAACTTCATTTGGAGTTAAAGGTACTAGTGTAACTCACTTCCCATCTTTCACAAAGCTATACCTATTTTGGAACCCATTGTATATCATTTTTTAATCATATTTTCATAGTCTCCCCAACAAAAATAGCCAACACGCATGGGAACTACATCACAGAGTGCCTCATCCTTACATGTCCCAATGGTGAAAGACATTAGGACTTATGCATTAACCTTGACCTCCCCACCTTCATTCAATCATTGCAATTTATAATAAGTTCTAGGGTGTTTGAGTGTAAGCAGTCCTAAGGTTTCCACAAGAGTTGTGCTAGCTACATTGGTGCTACACCCCCAATCTATGATCACACTATACACCTTGTTATTAACATAGCACAAAGTATGAACGGTGTTCTCTCTCTACTCCTCTATGCCATCTACTTTAATTTGTGTCTTAAGAGCACGTCTAGTAATAAGAGACTCACCTACCACTGGGAACTCAATCCCCTAATCACTAGCATCTTCAAGTTGTGGCATATCATCTTCCTCACTCTCGGTTTCCACTTCATCATTGTCAAGCAAAATCATAGCTCTCTTATTTGGACATTGCACAGCTATATACCCTGAAAATTTGTAATGTGCTGATGGAGATTCCAAACTAATCAATCATAATCACACACACAAAAAAATGTAGAAGGCGAGATATACAAAACGAGGAAACCCACAAAAGGAAACCTCTAACAACTTTCACTAGAATAAACAAACGTTGGTTACAAACTCAACATCTCTATAGATCGACTCCTCGACTCTATACTCTTGTTGGCGTTTGCTCGACTCCTCGATGCACCAACTCCTCTAGACAAAGCCCTTCGACTCCTCGAATGCTCAACACCAAATCCTTGGTAGCTTTGCTGAATCCACAACGTGCTGAATCCACAGCCTTCACAAATTCAAACCCGAACTCCTTCAGATTAAACACGAACCGTGTTAGCTAAGTAATGGAGAGAATCATCAAACTTTCTGGCTTACAATCTTGTGTAAATTCTCTCTCTCTCTATGTGTGTTTTCTCTTTTTCTTTCTCCGTGTTGTAGACCTTGAAAACACCAAGAGATATATATAGAAAAACCAAGGCGGCTGGGGCTCGAAACAGGCAAAATAAGTCGAAAAAGTCACCTCGAGGGAAAGGCGCTCCCATGGTCTTCCCGTGCCCTTCCCGCGGTCTTCCCGGACGTCCAAACTCTAATTTTTGGCTCTCGGCTTTATCACACGGTCATCCAGCGGCCTTCCCGCGACCTTCTTGTGTTAGTCACTTCCGAGCCTCTTCAAGACTTCCGAATCACTTCAGGACTTCTAGCCATTATAGAACTGTTTCTCTGAGGCCTTTTAGAATTCTACTTGACTTATGACTCTAGTGTTTTAGCCGACACTAAGTCTAAAGTACATACAATTCTATTAGATCATGGATTTGCCAATTTATAATTTTAGCCTTAACAATCTCTCCCTTTGGCAATTCCATTTCAAAACTAAAAATGAAATTACAAATGAAAATCAAACTACACTAAGGCCTCAATAAATTTGTCATCCATACCATCAACACGTTCCAACTGATAACCTGTACGGCTGCACACTTAAACAAAATGATCAAGGCATCATGTGGAATAAATAAAGAATTAAATAAAGAATCAAATAAAACCATAACAACAAAATGACACAAAATAATAACAACAAAATGACACAAAATGTTCTCGCCCTTAATTATCAAAAAAAATAATTGTTCTCCCCCTCAATTAACTAACTCCTTTTCAAACATTCTCCCTACAAAAATATTCTATTCTCCCCCTTAATTATATATATCCCCATTTTTGACATGAATTGACAAAAATTAGGTACAATGTGTAATCTTGATCAAATCATTCCAAGTTCTATTTTCTCAAACACAAAACTAAACACAGTTTCAAAATTTTGACCATACATAAATAATAACAAATAAGAATTCCAAGAATCACCCTACTATTTATGTCATGAGTTGTTCACACATGTCATACCAATGGTCAAATGCCTGTAAAGTGTGTGAAATGAAGTTTAAGTGCAACATAATTAATACTTTTCACATACTCGCATGACTTTCAAAATTCCTCCTTTGGACTCTGAATTGAATTGAGTAAGATATACAGTGTTAGCTCTTCGACTAAATTTTCCTCAATTCATTATTTTCAACTAAACACCAATGTGATACCAATGTAAGATCACCATTTTTTTTTCTTTTTCTTTTCTTTTCCTCCTTTTTCCTTTTATTTGTTCTTGGCGGCTTTCACACACATTATGAGTAGGTAGCCTTCTTCCTGTATCGTCAAACCCAAATGGTGGTTATTTTGATAACCCGCATGTCAACAAGTTAGCTTTCACTCTATCCCATATGGTAGCCCCTTCTAAGTTTTTTTTTTTTTTTTTTTTTAATACTCAAACACAATCAATAGTCCAGAAAGGAGAATTTATAAAAACAATTGAGTAGTGGAAAAAATTTCTCACGATGTACTAAACTTCGTGCAATTACAATTGACACACCACTACCATGACAAAGAACAACAAAACACAGGATTCAAGTTCATCAAGTAATTCAAATTTAAGACCATTATATAGAGCAACAATTTTAATCCTGTGATTTTGAAATGTGTATGAGATAATAGAACATGCAAGAAAATCACAAGGAATAACATTGGACCCAAAAAATTTTACTTATCCAAAAAAAAAAAATCTAATCTACATGATTTCATAGAACTAGGTAAAAATAAACAATGATGCAAAACCTAGTTCATGAAATAGATTTGACTCTACGCATCAAGGCTCACCCCTTCAACACTCTTAGGGGTGTGGGAGACATATAAATCACTCTTCCTAACCCAAACAGTTCTTATTTTTGAAAAAGCTTTTTAAGTCTTAGGAATGTTGGGTTTTGGACCAATGGGTTTTGAAAAATTTTTCTTTACGTTTTTCCTCATTGGCCAAATCATGTAAGGTTTAAAATCAGAACATGACTTTTGAAACCTTAAAGGAGTAAACCTATTTGACACTTGAAAATTAGATCGCAAAGAATTCCCAGTGTCAATATAGGATAGGAGAAGCCCAAATAACTTGTGGCAATGTGGTCTTGTGTGTCTAGGTATATCACAATGAAAGCATATAGGAACAAACTCACACTGCAAGTTAGGGGGCATACCTTTAGACTTCTGAAAGTAAGCTCTAGACTGATTACCTTTCTTCGATGGAGAAACTTTAACTTTCTTTGATGGAGGAGCTTTAACTATACTTGGAGCAGTTGTCTTTGAGGAACTGGGGGTAGCTTTAGCTTCTAGATTGATCGCACGTGTGCCAATGTACCCAAGTCCCCTTTTGTCACGTGTGCTTCTTTGCATCCCAAGTATATCATCAAGTTGTGAAGAAGCAGTATTCATCTTGAGTTGCATGGACTGCAGCTTACCCTGGGCATCTTTCACATCTTTTTCTTTTTGTTCCAACTTGGTCTTAAATGTTGCTATCAACTCCTCTTGAGTTTTCTTGTTTGCTTCAAGATCTTCACATTTGGCTTCCAATTCTTCCAGAGCAATTTTTAGACTGTCTTTTTCTTTCTTTAACATCTTGTTCTTTACCGTCAACTTTTCATTTTGCTTGTGGAGTTTTTGACAGTCTTGATAAAATTGTTCATGAGCCTTTTCAACGTCTACTTCCTCACTTAAATCTTCTTCCACTTCACTCTCGGAGGATTCTTCTTTCTCATGCTTGGAGGAGGATGACTTTGATGCATTGGAGGGGGCACTTGCTTTAACCATAAAAGCCGTGTAATTCTTTGGGAAATCGTCTGAAGAAGAGGAGGTACTCAACTGATCATCTGAATCATCGAGTGTTGCATTGAGAACCTTTTTCTTACCCTTCTTGTTCCCACAGTCTTGGGCTATGTGACCATAACCTTGACACTCGTAGCACTTCACGCCCTTGGACTTATTCTCCTTCTTCTTCTTCTCCGAAGATTTCTCTCCTTTAACTTTCTCATCTTTCTTCATATTTCCTTGCTTACTATCTTTCCTTTTTAAGAATTTTCTAATTTTCTTGGTGTAGCTAGCAATTTCTTCAGGAGAGGAGATTGACTCATCATCACTTGAGGTGGACACATCTTCCTTAACAGTTTTTAGTGCAACTCCTCTTGATTTAGGTTTAATCATGTTGGCTTCATAGGTCTGCAAAGAGCCAACCAAATCTTCCACCCTCATTGTATCAACATCCCTAGCCTCTTCAATGGCTGTAACTTTGGCTTGAAAAGATATAGGTAGGGATCAGAGAATCTTACTAACAATCTTTTTGTTGGGAATCGGTTCTCCAAGATTAAAACTGGTGTTGACGATGTCACAGAGCTTTGCGTAAAAACTATCAAAGAATTCATCTTCAGCCATCTTCAAACTTTCAAACTCCGAGGTTACTTTTTGTAGCTTGGACTTTTTGACAGTTGAATTCCCTTCATGCATCAACTCCAGAATCTTCCAAGCCTCCTTCGCAATCTCACAACTAGAAATTCTTCTAAACTCATCCGCGGAGACTGCACAGAAAATAGAACTTAAGGCTTTGTAATTCCATTCAGCCTTCTCTTGCTCAGCCCTCGTCCACAAATCCATAGGCTTGTCAACTGTCTCAGTATTAACAGAGTGAGTTAGTTTTACCCAACCTTTTTCAATGGCTAGCTTTCAATGACATTCAATGAGATGAAATGGGCTCTCATTCAAACTTTCCAGTATGCATAGTTTGTGCCATCGAACCATGGAGGTCGCGTGCTTGAACCGCCTTCTCTTGGAGGATCCATCAGTAAGGAATAAGATCACGTTTTGTTCACAAAAACGTACTTGCTCTGATACCAATTGAAAATTCGTAATGTGCTGATGGAGATTCCAAACCAATCAATCACAATCACAAACACACACAAAAAAATGTAGAAGGCGAGATATATAAAACGAGAAAACCCACAAAGGGAAACCTCTAATAACTTTCACTAGAATAAACAAACATTGGTTACAAACTCAACCTCTCTATAAATCGACTCCTCGACTTTATACTCTCGGTGACGTTTGCTCGACTCCTCGATGCACTAACTCCTCTAGAGAAAGCCCTTCGACTCCTCTAACGCTCAATACCGAATCCTCGGTAGCTTTGCTGAATCCACAACGTGTTGAATCCACGGCCTTCACAAACTCAAACCTGAACTCCTTTGGATTGAACACGAACCATGTTGGGTAAGTAATGGAGAGAATCATCAAACTTTCTGGCTTACAATCTCATGTAAATTCTCTCTCTCTCTAATTGTGTTTTCTCTCTTTCTTTCTCCGTGTTGTAGACCTTAAAAACACCAAGAGATATATATAGAAAAACCAAGGCGGCTGGGGCTCGAAACAGGCAAAATAAGCCAAAAAAGTCACCTCGCGGGAAGGGCGCTCCAGCGTTCTTCCCGCGGTCTTTCCGCGGTCTTCTCGCACGGCCAAACTCTAATTTTTTGCTCTCAGCTTTATCCCGCGGCTACCCACAGTCATCCTGCGGCCTTCTTACGTTAGTCGCTTCCGAGCCTCTTCAGGACTTCCAGCTATTATGGAAACTATTTCTCTGAGGCCTTTTAGAATTCTACTTGACTTAGCCTACACTAAGTCTAAGGTACATACAATTCTATTTGATCATAGATTTGCCAATTTACAATTTTAGCCTTAACATACCCCTTTCCCAAGAACTTAAAACATTTAATCCATTGCAATTAGGTTGAGAATCTGAATTACCTTTGCCTTTGTTGAACACTTCCTCATCAGCTTTGGGTGGTTTAGGTTTAGCTTTAAAGACACATTTTTCATTCTTTCCTCAATTAAATTTCCAAGGAATGTTTGAATTAGAATTATACCTGGCTACCCCATTTCTTTTCAATTGCCTTTCCACTTTCATTGCCATGTGCACCATGTCCTCCAACTCCACATAGTGTTGCAATCCCACCACATTAGCCATATCCCTATTCAACTCATTCAAAAATTGAGCCATAGTTCCTCCCTATCTTTCTTCATATTGGTCTTAAACAAGGCCACCCCCATCTCCTTATGGTAGTCCTCCACACTCTTAGAACCTTGTGAAAGACTTTACAATTTCTAGTAAAGATCCCTATAGTAGTGGCTTGGCATAAATCTCCTCTTCATAAGAGTTTTCAACTCCCCCTATGTAATTATAGGCCTCTCCCTATTTCTCTTTCTATTAGTCACTAATTGAGTCCACCAAATAATGGCATAATTAGTAAATTGAACCAAAATTTTCTTCATTTTCTTTTCCTCTGAATAATTATGGCAATAAAAGCCCAACTCCATCTTTTTCTCCCACTCTAAGTATCCTTCAGGATTATTCCTACCCTAGAAGGAAGGATTTTCATCTTGATGTTCCCAATATTCCCATCTACTCCATTTCTATTCCTCCTATCCCTTCTAGGACCTGTCATTGTAAACCTCCCCTAGGCCTAAACCCACCCACTTTAATTTCAAAATTTTGATGTCCCTCAAACTCTCACTCGACTTTACTCTCCTCTTCATACTTAAACAAAAAGTTAAGTTCACGCCTACTTTGCCTCCTATCATAAGAAACTTTTTGGGATTATTCCTTCTGTAGGCCTGCAATTAAGAGGTCTTGCCTATCCATTCTATCTCTTATATCTCCAAACACAACATTCATATGCTCAAATTGTTGTTGCATAGCTTGCAACACAAATGAGACATTATCTCCCCCTTCTTTAGATGCTAATTCGCCTTTAGAAGCCATTTCAATCCTGTAAGAAAGATGTTAGTAATAAAAAGATTACCTCACACACTCCCTCACGTGTTTACACTCAAGAATGTCACTTGTGTATCACTCTTGATTAACTTTTTCTATAATAGATATTCACTCTTGCCTTTTTCTACTCTTTGCCTTCTCTCAAGTTCTTTAAACAGCTAGCTAATCAAACCAATTCAAAAATTATGATCCTGTAGGGTTTAAGAATCAAGAACTCAAGTACTCAAGAATTTAAAATTCAAGATTTAAGAATCAAGAATCAAGAAAACAAGAATTCAAGGATTAACATAGCAAAAATTTGAAATTTAGAATGGGAAGTAAGAATCAAAAGTAAAAAGTGAAAGAATCCAAGAATTAAAAAAAACAAAAAAAAAAAACAAAAACAAAACAAAACAAAACAAGAAATAAGAAACAAGAAAAGACTCAACCCAATCCAACTAGGATTAGGAATAGTGTTCTGCTACTAAGGTTTCAGGGAATTTTTTTTTTTTTACACTAAACACGAAATAAAGGGACTAGAACAGACTAAAACTAGAATAAGTTGCAACTTTGTTGATCAAACTTAGATTTGATGCCTAAGAAAGAACTATCTTTTTTTTTTTTTTTTTTTGAATGTATGTAGAAGAATTTTGGAACTTACAAAACTTTGAAGAACAAATCAAATTGTATTTTGAAGTTGTTTTGTTGCACCAATGGAGAGAAGCAATATGGTCTTTCTCTTCTTTTTTTATTTTATTTTTTGGTAATTGAAGTTTTAGTCGCCAATTGGAGAAGGAACAAGAACGTTAAGAACAAAGAACGATCTGATGTTAGAGCAAAGCTTTGATACCAAACTAATGTGAACCCTTGGTCATTCTCTTAGACCCACAATCAATTGACTGAAAACCCAAGAAAACAAATATCAAGATCAAAATATGTAGAATTAAGACCCATTGATTTCTTGAATTAAGAATCTTGGGTTGAAGATAGAAAAATACCACAAGAATGAATTCTTGATAAGTTCAAAAATTCTTTAATGAATAAGAGGAAAACACACCTTACGTTAATGCAAAAATAATACTCTAATTGTTTATTGATGGCTACTGCCTGAATTTATAAGTGTTTACAAAGAAACTAGTGCTAATTAAGCCTTAGGCCCATAATTAGATCCATTAGGCTCTAAACTAACCTAATTAAATAACCCAAATCTACCCTCGTAATAAGTCACAAGTATGGACCATTTTAATTAATAAAGGCTAGCCCAAAAATATTAAAATACTAACATAAGCCCAAATCCTATTTAAAATATAATTTTAAAACCCAAGCTTAAAGCGTAAAGTTTTAAAACCCAATATGTCTTATACATAATATAAGACCCAAAATTTAATTAAAACATTCTTTAAAAGTTCAATTTGCCACTTCAATTCAAATCTACGCCAAACGGTAGTCTTGGCTGAACTTTTTACTGGTCTTAGTGGTCTAGGTCGCCTTCCTTGGATAATATATACAAAACTTAGTTCCTCCTCTTTCAAATCCATCTTGAATATTGTCTTGTCTGTTACATTTAAAACCTTATTCAAAGTAATTTGTAGAAGCCCAGCATTGCTTCATTTATTTATTTACTCTAGCTCTGATTTGGAATATGCAACGAATTTTTAGCACTTGGCCTTCCTTGATACTCATCAATTTATTGATTCAATAGATGTTCAAGAACTTGAATATTGTTTCTTTCGTTTGGTATAGTGCACAAGAATTCAAGCAACAACTTAATAATATAAATTCGTTATTTGAAACTATTGTGAAATTGATTCTTATAATTGAGTTTGTGTTTATTGTAAAAGACTTAAAATTTTGATTCAATTTAGATTTTTGTCGTTAAAATTTTGCCTCTCTTTAATTTTTACTTTATTATTATTTTTTGCGATTGATTACGCAATCAGTTGAAATATCTAGTGCACCATATTTTTTCCTAATGAATTTTTTAATCATGTGAAAATAATTAGCAAAAATCATCATAGAACGACACAAACAAGCGATTAAATAATTCCCCACTGTACGACTTTCATTCTTAGTACAGCCTCTGGATAACAATTTGAAATTTCCATCAAGAAATGGAAATATGTAGAAAATTCTAAGCCATTCTTTTCTTTGGTGGGTGCGCATTTTTGCGTATCCGAACACTGAAATACACAAACTGATCCGGATTTCGTGAATTAAAAAAAAAAAATTAGTGTATCCGAGTACAATGCTTATGCAAAGAAATATAATACATGAATATGTATGTGCACATGTAGAGATATGGACGTAAGATTGAAGGAGCCTTTCATTTCTCCCACATTCCCAGACGGCATTATAGCTCCGTTTGGAGCTCTCCCAAATAAAATAAAATTCTACAAAATTCTACAAACATGAATTATAAGATAACAAAATTTAAATTCTTCACTCATTGTACGAATTACGAAACATTTACTTTTACAATTTTATTTTATTTTATACACTTTTATACAACTCCAAATACACTCATATCACACGGGAATAAAAGAAAAATAAAAATAAATACCACCCCCACCAAAAGTGTATATATGTATATATATCAATCAAATTGGAAGAAAACTGGCAGGGAGGTAGTGTGTGCAATTTTTGTTTATTATTTTTTATTTTTAAAATTTTCTTCTTTTCCTTCTTTTCTTGAGTTTAGGAGAAAAAAGAAAAGAAAATATTAATTAAGAAATAAGAGAAATGATAATATTTTTTTCTATTTATTTGTAAGTTTAGAGAAGAAAGAATAATAATTTTCTTGATTTTTATTTTTGAATTGAGAATAATGGAAGGAAAAGAAAGTATATATTATTTTACCATTAAATCTTTTAAATAGTTAAGAATTGTCAATTTATTTAACACCAAGATACGTTTATAATATTTTTTCTTTCTTATTCTTTATTTTATATGTAAATATGTTATTTTAAAAGTTTCATTAATTCACTTTTCTCTTCTCTCTATTTCTATCTACTTAAGGGATAATAAAATTTTAAAAATTTTAACACTCACTTTTCTTCTTATTTCTTTTATTTTCTTTCCTAAAACAACTTATAAAGAAGTAATAAATTCTAAAATCTTCTCTTTCCTATTATTTTCTTCTCATTTACTCCATCCAAACTAATTGTAACTATTTTTCATGCTTCAAACTTTTAGTTAGAGCAGTAGTTTCTACATTTTAAATTTTAAATTAGAAGAGTTAAGGAGGAGTTAAAATGGTACTTTACAAAGCCAAAATTGTGAATGGACCTCAAATAAAAATAAACATCAAAATTGTGAGTCGTGCTCAAAACAATGACGTATATATAGCATGTGTGTGTGGATATATATGCATCTATCTATAATACTAAATATATTTTCTCTCTCCTTTTTTCTTTTACTCCAATCCTATGTGACATATGTTTGATCTCTATCTCACTTTTTTTTTTTTATAGAATTTTAAATTATTTTTTAATTTTTTTCTTTCCCTCTTTTTCTCTTCTCTTTTTTTATTCACAAAACCTATTTCTTTGTCTAAATTGTCAAAATATTACAACTTTATTTTTTCTTTTGCTTATAAAAGCACTAAAGTGTGCTATGTAATTTTAATAAATGTAAACGAACTCATAGGTTCTAAAAAGAGACCTTGCATTCTTGAGTTCTAAAAAAGGGATCTACTTCTTACAAATTTCATATGTTGAGCTAATACGTTCCAAAAGTTGACCCACTTATTTATAAATTCAATATATTTATAAAATTGATTTATTTCAAGTATATTAATAATTAAATTAAAATACAAATAAAAATTATAATTAAATTAGAAAACACAAATAGAAAAAGTTTAAATAATAATTAAGTTGTTTCTAACACCTCTTAATATTTTTAAAATTTAAAAGTACAAAAAATATTAAATATTAATTAGATTCGGAAGTAAATATTTTTCTAAATTCTAATTTTAAATTTAAATTAGCCACATTGACTATATTTATTTTATTTTATAAAACACGTATGATTAATAATAATATTTTTTATTTGAGTTATTTTTATAAAACCAATTAAAATTTTATTATCAAATCCTATCATTCTACTTTTTTTTTTTATTTTTAGAAATCTTTGAATAAAATTATTCTTCGGAGAGCGATTTTTTTCCTAGATTCTAACTTTAAATTTAAATTAGTAAGATTGACTATATGTTTTCATAAAGTACAACGTATGATTAATAATAATATTTTTAATTTAAGTTATTTTTATAAAATTAATAAAAAATTATTATTGAACCTTGTGCGACACTCTTTATATTCACTATTTTATTTTTCTACTGTTTTAAATATTTGAATCAAATACTATTTTTTTACTTTTTTTATATTATTTGTTCTTTTTCACAAAACTTTTACTTCTTTTTACCTCACATCAGTAGATGACTACAACTATATTTCTTTCTATAAAATCACTATAATTATAACATGTGATTTTCATTAATATAAAGTAAAATCATGAGTTCCTTAAATAAAACTAGCTATTTCGTTCATTATAATTGTAAAATTTATTAAACAATTAATTCAAGTTGGAAAAGTATTTAAAAATAATTAAATATTAGTCAAATTTAAAAAAATATATAACTTATCTTACAATAATGACCTTATTATAACTTAAATTTAAAAATATAAAAAAAATGACAAAATATAATCTAAGCCTGTAAATAATTTTTTTGAAAATTTTCTAATTTTAAATTTAAATTAGTCACGTCGATAATTTTTAATCAATTAATAATACTAAATATTTGAGTTATTTTTATAAATCTATATTATTATCTATCTATTTATCTATAATATTAAAAGTATGTATTTTCTCTCTCCTCTTCTCTTTTACTTTAATCCTATGTGGCATGTCATTTCATTTTTTTCATTTTTTTTATAAATTTTTTAATTATTTTTTAAATTCATTCATTTCCTCTTCTTCTATTCTCTTTTATCATTCACAAAACTTTTATTTATTTGTTTCACATCATTAAAACACTACAACTTGACTTTTTCTTTTACCTATAAAAATACTAGGATTGTGGTATATAATTTTAATAAATGTAAAAGAACTCATGAATTTTTAAAAAGGGATTCACTTCCTTGGATTTCAAAAAAGGACCTACTTGTTTATAAAATTCATATCAATGAATTCATGGATTCTAAACGGGGATCTAATTACCTATGAATTTAATATAGTTGTAAAATTTTTATATTTCGAATACATTTATGATTAAATTAAAAGAACAAACAAAAATGAAAATATTTTGTTTAAAAACACAAAATTTTGTATATCTTATATTTGTTATATTTTAAATTTAGAAACACAAAAAATTCAAAATATTAAGTTTGAGAATAATTTATTTTTAGAAAAAATTCTAACAATAATTTTTAACTGATTAATATAATTAAGTTTAATAGTATTTCTAACTAAACGTAAAATGAGTTTAGAATTAAAAAAAATGTATTTTAAAATTAACAGAGACCTAAAATAAAAAAAAAGATTAAATCGATTAGAAAAGTTTATGATTTATTATATATTTTAAAGCAAATTTTATTTTTTAGGATGGGATGGATAGGATTGAAATATGGGAAAATATAAATTTTTAGTATTTATATATAACTCGACTATAATCAACTCAGTTAACTTACTAACATTGACACAAATAAAATTATAAATATAAAAACATAACTCTAACTATTTTATGAAATTATGTATTTTATTGAAATATTTTGTAATGTATTTAAAATTTATATTTTATTCATAAAAAAATATTATTTAATTCCATATATCACACGAGTTAACACTAACACATGTATATAAAGTTTTTGTGTATGGTTCCTGGAGAAGAGGAAGAATGCGTTGATTGATGCTCGATCTTTTTCTTCGTCTTCAATCTTCACAGAGTTGTTGCAACTAGGCCTCGAACTGGAGTTGGGTCAGACCCAGACTTTATTTCAAAAAGGCCCAGGAATGTGATTGAGCTGCATGGAGCCCATGAATTTTCTCCGTCAGTTTGGTTAAACCCAGAAACATCAAACAAGGCTAATTTGTTGAATTATTTTTATGCTTAAAACTCACTTTCATAAAGCACTGTATATGGTGGAGCATCCAGAAATTTGGATCAGCTTAGGTCAAATCTTAAATAAAATTTTAAATTCTAAGCAAATGCATAAAAAATGATAAAATATAAAATACTATATATTGATATTACATGTTTATTATACAAAATAACTCTCAAATTAACAAAATAATGCACGACAATCCTTTTTATTCTTTTATATTATAAAAATATTGCAATTTTTTTATTAAAATGGAATAATTATTTTTATTCCTTTATTTGATTATCAATTTAAATAATTTTAGAATAAAATAATATTAATTTAAACTTACTTAAAATAAAATCAAATAAAAACATTTTGAAAGTTGAGTGTAATGTAGGTAGAGATGATAATATTTGACACAAATCGAGCTAGATATAACATATATAATAAGTTATTGAAAGAAAATTCAAATATGATATAATATAAATATGTGAACCAAAAATTGATTTGATTTAATACAATTTGACTTGATTATAAAAGAAGTTAATTATTAAATATGCTCTTAAAATAAGTATTTACACACAAACATGAATTACCAACCTTAGACACAGTTACATGTAGAAGTCATGATAGTAATAATATGATGTTTAGAGTTGTAAAAATTTACAAAGATTTGTAAAGTTTTTATCTCGTAATTTGTGAAGTAAGAGAAATAATTTAAATTACATAAAAATTGGTAGAATTTTATTGAGTTTTTTTTTTTATTTTTTTAAGCATCAAATACAATTATAAAAAAAAGGGGGAGGAAGAAGAAGAAGAAGCAGCAGCAGCAGCTAAATTCTCTTATATAAAAAAAGAAATTCTCTTATCAAAAAAAAAAAAAACTAAATGCTACATCACTTTTTTTAAAGCAAAAATCCTATCAAAGTTTGGGGAATCTGAACACTAATTTTTTTTAAAATAAAATTAAAAAAGAAATATCAACAGACAAATATTTAAATTATTAGTTTCAAAAAAATATATATATATTTAAACTATAATGTGAATAATCATAGAATTAATACGACCTGAATTAAAAGGCATAGATTTAACTCAGACATGTTTGTTTCGAGTTGAATTAGATATAGTATTTTATTTTTAACTTTTATTCTGTATTAAATTTTGCATTTTTCTTGAGTAGCATACATGTTAAGATCTTATTTATATTCCATAAAAGATATCATTTTAATAAAAAAAATTATAATTAAACATAAAATAAAAATAAGAAATGAGATATTATCCTTTATCTAATCCTGCATAGGCGAACTCACAAAGGGCCTAGTTGAGATAATTGTCATTATTTTTTTCTTTTTTTTTTTTATAGATTATAATTTTTTTCTCATTATTGTTGAACTTTTGTCTCCACTATGTTTTTAACTTTTGCTTCTATTTAAAAGTATAATCTGACTCCCATTAATTGTAAATTTCAAGTTTGCCCAGTAACACTGTACCTTATAAAACAAACATATGCCCTATCGTGAGAATACCATTTGGAGCTCTAAATTTTATCCAAAAAACAAAAACCCAAAAAGGCACTTTAGGAGACTTTTTTTTGTCTAACTTTGTGTCTAAAAATTAAAAAAAAAAAAAAAAACTCTTAACTGTTTGTCTTATTGTACAAATTATGAGACTATAATTTTTATCAATTTTTATTACTTTTTTGTCACTCCAAATATATCTTATGCTGAATAAGTCTCTTAATTGTTAATTTGTAAGCAAAGCGCACGTTCTAGACTAGGACCCAAATTAAATGAAATGCTCAAGCAAAACTACCTTGTTAAACTTACGATAATTTGAAATTTTTGAGTTAGAGGTCAAACTATAATTGATTTCAAATAATTAATGCCAAATCAACCGGACAGGCATTGAACATTATCCAAAAAATGCTTAATGATCAGCTTGAATCATGTCCAGCTATCTTAGAAATATATATATATATATATATTAAGAAATACTGTTACACATAATCAAAAAATTTTATCAAAAAGTTAAATTAAAAATAATGGGACTCTTTTATAAACTAATACTTTTAAATGAAATATCAAAATATGCTTTTATTACAGAAACAACATTACTATATCATCTTAATTAGTACGTACAACTTAAAAAAAACTAAAAAAAAAAAAGAAAAAGAAAAAAATTCTTTGAAAAAAAAAAGTATTTTCTATATACTTGTTATGTATGTACACTAAGACCACTCAACATACTATCTACAGTACTATCAGTATAATACAATCATTTGTTCATAATTTCATTGAATTCAAGTTCCCTCCAAAATGGCATGGGGACTTGAATTCAAGTATTGAGTGAGACAATCCAAATACGTGTAACCACACTGAATTTTATGATACTTCATTCAAATGTCATTTCCAATGATCTTAATTTTGCTGCAATCCAGAGTCCGTTAACAGTTTGATTGATTAAAATAAGCTTTGGACAAGGAAGTGGTTGGTTGGTCCATGCCACGGTGGGACCAGAGACCCGGTGATAAAGCTTGGGTTCTGGACTCTTGCACAGGTGTTGTCTTGTAGAACACTAGCTATAAATATATATATATATGTAGACGCCCCATTTTTTACGCCATTTGTATAGCACTAGCAGTGGTGTAGCAGTCGCCATTTGTACTGAAAACTCCACACTAGCTTCACTGGCTTTACAAAAATGTTTCCTTCTTTATGGATCTTTCCGTCAATCAATATGGATAGTCCATGGACCAGACATGCAGCTTGGAAAGCCACTATTCATGTTGGCTGTAACTGACCCCATCCACCTTCAAACGTGAAGATGAGTGATACTATAAAATAAGAAAAAGTATATACTCATATATATATATATATATATATGGAGAGTTATAAATTTTTTATTTCTAAAATAAAATTAAAGCTATACAACTTAAAAAAATGTCATCAAAATTTTATGGCCTAGGTAAGGACTTGTTACTTCAAAATAAAAAATTTACAAATATTAAGTTTACTACATTTAGAGTTTCATAAAATTTCATAAATTGTAATATCGAAATCTGTGCAAAATATAGAAAGCTAAAATTTAATGAAATGTTACGAGGATTCAAACATCCTTTAGTTGTCTTATATATTATCTTAATAAATTATTCTTATTCTAATCTTTGGTAGAGTAATATTTTTTAAAGTTATAAATATCTTTTAAAATAAATTCTAATTACAAAATTATTATCATCCCACCATTCTAATTATCATTTCTGTAATTTTTTTTTTTTTCCCTGATAAGGCTTTTCCGGACAAATTTCTGTCTATCATATAACTCCGAAGAAGGCAAATTCCATGTTTCTGGTGTCTACAAGCATCTGGGGACCCCTTTATGGGTTGAAGCTAGAAATGGACACGAAGAAGAAAGTCTAATTCATCAATATCAGTGTCTTGTCTTGAGGGGCTAGCTATATCGATCCAACTCTCTAGGGGCTTGTCACTGTCCACACACCAGAAGAACATTTGTGGCAAACTTGGCAACTCGCATCTTTTTCAAACGGAGGAGTGGGTACTACTGGCTTGCATTTGTGTTTGAGTAATTTGAGCTACTTTTAATTCTCTGTCATTATTTGAATCAATCACATACAATAATTAGGTCTCTTTCTGGTTTGAGTCTATATATCTTCTTGTGTGTACATACACCAGTAACACACCAGCATATATATGTATATGTATGTATATATATGCATGCATGAGCACTCTGATTGATTTTTCTGCTTGGAAAACTTTGGAGTTACCTTGTTGAAGGGTTTTTGTGTTTGATCGGTCCACATTAATTGTCTCCTGTGGAGCCCTAGCTACTTCAATGGTAACTGCGAGACTTATGCGAGTTTCTAATTATATATAATTTTTTTTTTTCTAAAACTTAGGGACAACTGCCCCTAAATTGGTGAATTCCTATTTTAATATTGTGGTAGTTGATATTTACGGTTGCAAAGTAAATTGAAGTTTTCTTTTGTAACTTGCATTTTCCACAGGATTCTCAAGTACTGTGAAATTAATCAGTTTGATAATAAAGTTGTGAGGTTTCATGGATGTTATGTTTAGTGCACATCAATTCAGAGAATTCTATCATTACTGCAAATTTCAATATCATATTTAGGTGCTATTAGTTATTCAGTCAAACACCTGGCCTTAATTACGTTTACTAATTTGGATATCTGATCATTTATCTACCTTTCTTTTTATTAACTATTAGGGGTGGAAACGAATTGAGATATTCATGAGGTATTCGAGCTTAGCTCAAAAAAAATTGGGATCAAATTCGGTTCATTACTAAAACGAACTCGAACCAATATTGATTTATATCTCCTTTAGATTCGAACTCAAACTCGGACTCGCGCGTAGAAAAGTTCAATCCAAAAGTTTACGAGTAAGTTCGTTAAAATAATATATATATATTTTTTTAATATTTTATTTATTATATTTTAAAATAAAACGATGTCGTTTATATTTAATCGAACTATTTGTGAGTTTAGTTCGAATTTAAATTCTTTTTTATCGAGCTGAATTCAAGTCTATATAAAAGTTCGGATCAAATTCGAATTCAGTATAAAAAACTCAAACCAAGTTCGAACAAATTAAATTTCAGTTTGGCTTGGCTCGATGCCACCTCTATTAACTGCTACTAGTATATATATACATATATATGCTTGCTTCTTAGCTAATCTTGTTAGTTCTTCAATCTTGTAAGAGCAAGATTCTATATAGTAATTGGCCATTTCATATTCAAACAAAAATTAAATTCGAACATTTTCTCGAGGATATACATATATGTTTACAAATTAAATACTAGTTATAAGTAATTATATTTGTTTTCATAATGAAGTTAACTTTCCTGTTGAAAAATAAATTAATTAACAAAAAGAGAAGGCCATCGATGGTCTAGTGTACGTTCATTATGATCCATTCCATCCTTTTAATTAATTTGCTGCTCTAATGTCACGTATGAAGTTGGAAAGATACATGATGATGTTAATTATTTTGTGGTGAATTAGACTGGATTGGCCACAAAAATTAAATAAAAGTGAAAAATAGTTTCATATCTATCCTCAAAATTTATTCTAGCTAGTCTTATTAGCCTCTGCACTTAAATAAATATAAAGAAAACCATCATGGGTGGTCTTACATCTTCAATACTGATACTATAATATTCAATCGATATCAATAAAAAATTCTGAGCATGAATAATGTCAAATGTTGAGCAGGCAGGGAACGTGTTTAACATTTAATTGATATGCATGTCCGAGAACAGTCAAGATCGTGGATGTTGTGCAACTCTAAGTTGGACTTATGTATTTCATATTTTTTTTAAGGTTATAAATTAATTAATTAACCTATAAGGTTCTATATTTATATATATTTAATAAGTAATGCTACGCTTACACCCAATACGCTTACAACCATGTTTACACTCTGTCAACTTGAACTGATCACTATCCGTAATGACTAATACAACTGGTTCAAAATCATCACAGTCGCAAAATATTACATTCTACTTTTTTTTTCTTTTTAATAGTCAAAACGACTGTCATTTTTGTGACTATGATGATTTTAAACCAAATGCACTGATCATTACGGGTCGTGATCAGTACAAATTAGACAGGATATAAATATGAATGTAAGAGTTAGGTGCAAACGTAGCATTACTAATATTTAATTCGGGGGTGTACAACTTTGGTAAAAGGTGTCATTAATTATTCTATAATTTGGCATACAAAACTTTATTATCAACACCAGTCCTTCACGCATAAATTAATATATATTTTGCACCAAATTTATCTGCGTGGCTGCAACTATGTGTGCCACATAATCAGTATCTCCTCAATTACGTAAAGAAATTTGGGTGGGATTGCTCTATGGTTGACACGCTTAATCTTCATTTCTTTTCTATGGTAATAAAATTGCACCAGCTGGTGTTGCTTATCCATGCAGGTAAAAGTCATACTTTACTTAAAAGCTGACCATTTACACTTTGGTTAATTTTGACTGTATGTAATTGATTAATTTAGAAAGTAGCTACCAGTCAAGTTTTCATAGATTTCGCGTAATTGTTTGCCGATGATTCACATTGCAAGAGAAAATGTTTTGTTTCCCGCACTGGGTTATATACATTAATTTATATTTATATTTGACAATCCGATCGGAGATTAGAGTGGCCATTAATTTAGTTCTATTGACTGCCAGGCATGAATTAAGAATTGTGTCAAAACAGGTTTAATACCATGTGGTAGATTTCTTAAATTTGTTGGCTTGAGAGAATTCTGAAATACGCTTTACAACCTCTATTTTTTTTTTAATTATTTTCTGCGTGTGGGGTTCTTTTTCAAATTGACAGTTGAGTTGTGTTATGGTTGCATCTTGTATGACTCAGGACTAAACTCATGATTTGCCAATCATACACCCTCATATATTTTAGCTTTATATTTATTATATATATATATTTTTTACCAACGTCAAATATATTTCATTCATATAAATCAACCTGGACGAATTACACATTTAGCTCTGCCTTTTTAACTAAATTCTTAGCGCACAACAAAAACAAAACTCAACCAAGCATTCGTGTAAGTCATAGAATATGTTTTTGACTGTTAATGTATATTAAATAATTAGTAGTAGGATTTAGATAATAGTCAAATAACTGATAGTAGAATTTAGGTTGATAAAAAAAAAGAATGAATAGAAAAGTTCGGAAAATTATATATATTAAATGTGTATTAAAATGTGTATAACATAATAAAGTAGCAACCCTATTTATAGGGTTACAAAGTAGAAATAAAATAAAAGACAAACTGTATTTTTATAAGTTTACCAAACTCTACTACTAGTTATCTGACTATTACTCAAACTCTACTACTAATTATTTGATATACATTAACATCTCCCTTGATACCATGATAAGAGAAAAAATGAATGAAAAGTTAGAAAAATTGTATATATTAAATGTGTATTAAAATATGTATAACACAATAAATTAACAATCCTATTTTATAGGGTTATAAAGTAGAAATAGAATAAAAGACAAACTCTACTTTTATAAGTTTACCAAACTCTACTACTAGTTATCTGATTATTACCCAAACTCTACTACTAATTATTTGATATACATTAACATCTCCCTTGATACCATGATAAGAGAAAAGAATAAATGAAAAAGTTAAAAAATTATATATATTGAGTGTGTATTACAATGTGTATAACACAATAAAGTAGCAGCCCTATTTATAGGGTTACAAATTAGAAATAAAATAAAAGACAAACTCTACTTTTATAAGTTTACCAAACTTTACTACTAGTTATCTGATTATTACCCAAACTCTACTACTAATTATTTGATATACATTAATATCTCCCTTGACACCATGATAAGAGAAAAAATGGATTGAAAAGTTGGAAAAATTATATATATTAAATGTGTATAACACAATAAAGTAATAATCCTATTTATAGTGTTACAAAGTAAAAATAGAATAAAAGACAAACTCTACTTTTATAAGTTTACTTAAATTCTACTACTAGTTATCTGACTATTACCCAAACTCTACTACTAATTATCTTATATACAATAATATTGATATTATAACAACAACACTTAAAGTTCTTTAAATCTTTTATTATCAAATTACAATCTGTTAATACCGTAACGCGAACGCACTTGAACTCATTTATCAAATTTAACGATTTGAGACATTCAAGAGCTTGCTTCTGTCATTAATGTTGAGAACACACTAGCTAGTTGACTCTGTATTAGCTAAAAGACCAATTCCTCTATAATCTTTCCTGACCCATGCTATTGCCGCTTTCTCGTGCTCTCCCTCCAGGCACTATCCAGTGAGATAACAATTTCATAATACGGTTCTAAAATCACAAACAGTACCTCTTCTTCTTGTTGGCAAACCATTCCTTTGTCTATCAGCAACTCCTTGCTCGTTGATTTACCTATATCAAAACTAACTACTAGAGAAATCCAACAAATTAGAATAAACATCCCTAATGAAAATAATTGATGAAGGGTCCCAATGTCCCAAGTTAAATACCTTTGCAATTTCTTGCTATCTATAATGCCCAACAATAAGCTATCATCTTTTTAAATAAATTTTCACTCAAGCCACCATTAACCAATACAAAATTATGTTTTTCAAAATTTCTTTCATTAATTAGGGGGTGTTTGGGGCTTTTCTAAACCTCTACAAAATTCTATCAGTCTTTATAAAATTTAAATTTTCTACTCATAGCACAAATAACGAAATTGTAATTTTTATAAATTTATACTAATTTATACAACTATAAATACACCTTTAATACAAAGACAACATACATTTTTCCTATATAAAGCTTTGTTTTCATGATTAGGTGTTGAAAAAATAATACCTATTTGAAGGAATTTGGATAAAAGATGAAGTTTAAGCCGTGCAGGCACTATCCTTAAGAATTGTTTTACCACAAAAATTTAGATATGTGAAAATCTCCTAAGATTTCTTAGGCCCTTCTAAAAATTCATGGAGTAAAAGAACAGTGAAAGATTTTTGAAAATAACCCAAAATCAAAATCGAATCAATAGGAAAAGCAGGGGAAAAAGAAGATGAAAGCTGTAAATATTCTATCACCTTTAGGACTGATATATATATATATATATAATAATAATAATAATAATAACGTTAGAAAAATAATGTTAAGGTGTAGAAATTTTAGGAGAAATTAAAGTCATATCAATTAGAGGCTATAGAATAGGTGATTCGGTTTTAACAAATATAAACTAAGTCAACATATATCTAGGTAAATCTAATTTTTTTTTATCTTTTTGAAATACTTATCACATATGCAACAACCCCCCACATATTTAAAAAATATTTACGAAATAAAATCAATTTTGTTGGGTTAAAACATAAGTGTAAAAATGCGTCAAATTTGGTGTCTTTTAGACTACGAACCAAACCTAGAATAATAAGATATAACATACAAAGCTATTGATGAAGTGTTTTGCTTCTATGAATCAAAAACTCTTTATTGTAAGTTATCAATCACATTACACTCCCACAATTTTTGCTGTTCAACACAGTTTTGCACTAATAGGCCAAGCGCGTGCCTGGTAATTCATGAATGTTTTAGAAATTATGCCACAATCTTATAGAAATGGCCTCACTCTGCATTCATATAGGTGATTTAATCAAGTGTATACTACATTTAGAGTGTGGCCTGTAACTCAATGGTTAAGAGCCTCTCTTGTCCCCTCATGACTCGAGTTCGAGTCTTCCCTTTCCCCCCTTATAAAAAAAAAAAAAAAAATTACCTTTCAAAAAAAATAAGTGTATACTACATTTAAATACACCACCTATAAGGGATATGAAATTCATTAAGAGCTTTTAACTCATCCTTTCATTTTATGGTACCTCTCAAATATTTCATCAGTCTGACTAATGTATTCCAATGATCACGAGTGGGATTATGCATATACTTACTCAACTATACACAACATAAGCTATGTCAAGTCGAGAAAAGTTCATTAAATGCATCAGACTTCCAATAATCTGTGCATATTCAGTTGAGTAATAGGATCACCTCAATTTTTCTTTAGTTAGGTATTTGCATCATAAGGAGTACAAAATAGTGTGACATAATAATGTCCAAACTTCTTAAGAAGTTTCTCAATATGTTCTTATGATAATGTTATACTATTTTGTTTCTTTATGATTTTAACGCTCAATACCACACTTGCTTAACCCATATCTTTGATATCAAATTTAGAAGTAAGAAAACATTTAGTTTGATGTACTATCTCAATACTAGTACCAAAAATAAGTGTGTCATCCACATATCGATAAATAATCATACATTCATCATCAACATGCTTAGTATAAGCACATTTCTCAACTTTAGCATATGAAAAGCCATCACAATCAAAACATAATCAAAATTTTCACACCACTGTTTAAGTGCTTATTTTAGGTCATACAAAGATTTAAGTAATTTACAAACTTTATTTTCTTACTGTTCAACAATACAACCTTTAGGTTACATCATATAAATCTCTTCTTCTAAATCACTATTTAGAAAAGCTATTTTTACATCCATTTGATGGATAAAAATTTTATGGCTCGAAGCCGAAGCAATCAAAATTCGAATAGAAGAAATTCTAGTCACATGAGCAAATGTATCAAAATAATCAACATTTTGTTTTTGAGTAAAAGCTTTTGCAGCCAATCTAAATTTATATTTGTCAATGGATCCATTAAAATTATATTTCCTTTTAAAAATTCATTTACAACTAATAGGTTTAGCTCCTGGAGGTAAGTTTACTAAAACCCGTGTGTTATTTTTTTTCTAATGGACTCAATCTCAATTTTAATGCTTTTCTTTTCAAAATGGAGCATCCAAAGAAGAAATAGCATCAAAATAGGTGAATGGGTCATTATCAACAAGATAAGTGTAAAAATCATTTCCATTTTTTTTTCTTTGTCTTTTACTTCTTGTCAAATCCTCAAAATATTTTCAAAATCATTTCAAACACTAGGTGCATGAGAAATATTTTCATATTTCAAAGGAAAAAAATGTTCAAAGAATTCAAACTTTTTGTCTCAATTATAGTATTTCAATCAAACACATCAATTTTTAAAACAAGAAATCTATGTGTAGCACTATGATGAGCATACCTAATAAACAAACAATATCAGAGGTTTTTAAACCTATTTTTCTTTTCTTAGGGCCAAGAAGCATAACCTTAGTAAGATGCCCCCACACTTTCAAGTATTTAAGGTTATGCAGATAGCCCTTTTATAAGGTGTCTTACCAATTTTCTTATAGGGAACCCTATTTTGTAAGTGACATGCAGATAAAATAGCCTCACCCTAAATATTATCATGTATAGAAGAACTAACAAGTATAGCATTCATAATTTCTTTCAATGTTTTATTTTTTCTTTTAGCTACTCCATTAAATTCGGGCAAATAATAAGGGGTTATTTCATGAATAATTTCTTCATTTTCACAAAAATCATTAAACAACACATATTCACCATCTCTATCTAATCTAACTCTTTTAATCTTCTTATTTAATTGATTTTCAACTTTAGCTTTATAAGACAAAAATATAGTAAAGGCATAATCTTTATTTTTAATCAAGTATACCTTAGTATATCTAGAATAATCATCTATAAATGTCACATAATATTTTTTACGGCCTCTAGTCATAGCTCATTTTAAATCTCCCAGATCAGAATGAATTAAACTTAGCAATTCAGTTTTTCTACGAACGAAAGTGCAAGATTTCTTTGATAGTTTGGCTTTAGCACATACTTGACATTTATTTATGCATGTATTAGTTATACCAAAAATTAAACTAAAAGATTGCATTGTCTTAATATAAGAAATACTAACATGTCTTTATATAGCATGTCATATATTAATAGAATCAATCAAGTAAGCAGAAGAAGATGCATTTTCATTAATTATTTCAGAAAACATTAAGTACAAAGAGTCCCTGATTACAATAGCCCTTGCCCACAAAAATATTATTCTTGTTCATTACAATCATATCAAATTCAAATGACATTTTAACCCTAACCTTTCTTAATAGAACTACAGAAATTAAATTTGCTCTAATATTAGGTACATCTAGTACGTCATTAACAGCCAAAGTCTTGCCAGTTTTGAGGTTGAGAAGAACTTTTCCTTTACTAAAAACATTTGTAGTTCAAGAATCACCAAGATAAATATGTTCTTCTCTTTCCCCTACTGAAGTGTAGGAGGTAAAAGTATTTTTAATTGCACAAATATTCCTGTTAACACTTGAGTCTACTACCCATTCATTCACATTGGCCACAAGATAAGCTTGATAAATGACCGCAACAATTATGTCATCTCCTTTAACTAAATCTACTTTTAGTTTAGGAGGATTGTCATTTCTCACTCCTTTCTGACATTGAGTTACATGATGACCTGGCTTTCCACAAGCAAAATAGGTACCATTTTTCTTAAAAGTAAGGTTAGTAGCTTTAGGCATGTAATTAGGTTTTCTACCTATTGTTGTGATGTTTGTCTTGCACCAAGTTTTCCTTTATAGCTATTTCCTTTACATTGGTAACTTTGAGTTCCATTCTATTAGTGTTCTCAATTATTATGTGGGTGATAAAATCTCCGAGCAACAATTGTTTGTGCTTGTGTTTCAATTGTTACTTGTAATCTTTCGAAGATTTTGGCAGCTTCTCAATTAAAAATCTTACAACAAATTCTTCCCGTAGATTAATATTTTCATCTTTCAAATCTTATAATAACTTGTGATATTCGCTAATCTGCATCTTGATATCTTTATCTTCTTCCATCTTCCATTTCCCATCTATAGAAAGTTTCAATTATGAATTTTTGTTTGCCAACATCTTTAACAGTATACCTCACATTCATAGATTTCCAAATTGTCTTGTCTTCTTTGTAAGAGCAATAGACATCAAAGAGATCATTAGATAATGTGCTAATGATTGTGTGCCTACATACCTTATTGGCATGTGTCCAAATTTTTAGTTGTTTCGGATTTGCCGTAAGCGCAGGTTTTGAATCAGAAAAAGCAGCAGCCACATCGTGCATATCCAAAATAGAAAAAATTCGTTCTTGCCATCTTTTGTAATTTTGACCACTGAACATCTCAATTTTGGATATATCCGAAAAGGCTTCACAAATGATAAGCTAGGGATAAACAAGTTAGAAGAATTATTATTGACTCCATCAAAAGCAATGCCAGTTACAACAATTTTGTTGGCATTAGAAACCTCCATTACAAAAAAAAAAAAAAAAAAATCCTTAAGATCGTTAAAACAATAATACCTATCTGACAGAATTGGGATAAAAGATGAAGTCTAAGTTGTGTAGTAGAAGTACTGTCCTTAAGAATTATTTTGCTACAAAGATTTCTATATGCGAAAATCCCCAATGATTTCTTAGGCTTTTTTAGAAATTTCAGGAGTAAAGGAATAGTAAAAGATTTTTAAAAATAATCTAGAATGAGGAGTAAAGGAACAACAAAAGATTTTTGAAAATAATCTAGAATCAAAACAGGATGAAAAGGGAAAGCAGAAGAAAAAGAAGAAGAAGAAGATGAAGATGATGATGATGATGAAAGCTATAAACATTCGATCATCTTTAGGACTGATATATATATATATATATAATTATAATATTAAAAAAATAACATTAAACTGTAAAAATTTTAAGAGAAAATAAAATCAATGGCGATAAAATAAGTGATTTAATTTTAACGGATATAAAATAAGTCAACATATATATATTCTAATAAATCTAGATATTTTTTTTCTTTTTGAAATACTTATTACATCTACAACAGTAGGAGAAATATACATATGAACCCTTCGAAAACACAGGATTCTGTTCACGAAAAGTTCTTTTCATGCTTAATTAATTACTTCTATTTCGCACAAGGGCTAGATAAGTAACTAGGTGACAACATATTAGGATTTTGTCGCCCTGCAAGATGACAAGCCCATAGGGACCGGCGAACTATATAATTATATATATGTATATATGGCTGGCAAAAGAAACATTATCATAATTAAGTACTTTTCACAACATTTTCAAACTCCTGATACAGGTACAATTACATATGAACATGGTAATTTGACATTTTGGTACCGTAGATATACATGTATATATTTAATTAAACATATAGTCTGGATATATTTGGTTTGAAGAGTGGTGTTTGGATAGCAAAAAAAAAAATAAAAAATTAAAAAAAAATAATGTAAAATTGACATATAATCAAATTTAATTAGAAAAAATTAAAAAAATTATAACTTATATTGTAACTTTTTAGAATTTTTAATAAATTTTAATGAGTCAAACGGCTGTTAAAGTGAATATGATCACCAACCATACACGTGGTTAGCAGTTACCACAGTGCTCAAAGTCAATAAGTTGTCCAGGACACCATCGACTTAAATATATTCTAGAGAAATCTTATACGCATGAAGAGCTTGATATGGATACTTTCAATAATAATAATAATAATAATAATAATTATTATTATTATTATTATTATTTGTACAAAATACTATTGCATACCAACCGGCAGCAATTAGAAATTGACCAAATGTAGCAACTGATGTGTTGCTTATGTCGTTAAATATCATTCAGGGTATGCCTGGTAAACTGTTAGAACATTTTAATTTTTTCAACTTCTAACTTTTTTCAATCTTCTCTAATTTTATCTATTAAAATTTATCCAAAAAAAGTTACCACAATCACCAATTTTTTGTAATTTTTACTAATTTTTCTAATTTTTTAATTTTTTTCAGTTATCTTCAAAATTTTTTAACTTTTTTCAACTTTCTATAATTTTTTTTAACTTTTATAAATTTTTACTGAACACAAAAATTATCAAAAACTAACATGCGTCAAAAACTAGTGCAAAAGTTATCAGAAATTAGCAAAAATTAGTTTGCCAAACAGACCCTTAATTTCTTATTTAGGAAAGAGATTATGTCTTTAAATAAGATAACATAAACTAATGTAGAAATTGTTTAAGTTGTTCAATTGCCCCAGTAGGGCAGTGTGGAATCACTTGTTTTGCTTACCCTTGAACGGCAAACAATGCCTTTCTATGTTTAGAGAGGATCCGTGACCCATTTGCTTATGGAAAGCATAATATTTTTTTCCCTAAACTAATATGCACCCGTGGAGAATTTGTGTACATGATAATGATGGTCAACAAATTTTGATAACATATTTTATAAGAATTTTGGGGGGGGGGGGGGGTTGAATAAACCAAACTAAGTGTTTGAATTAGGTAAATTAAATTTAATTTACGAGTTTAAAATTTTACTTTAAGTTTAAATTCGTTAACATTTTGATACAAATTCGAGCAAGTATTTAATCAACTTTATCTCAAATCGAATTTAAATATTTTAAACTATATCTATTGAGTATTAATTAATAAATTGAATTTTAATTTAATTCAATAATATAACAAATTTAAAATTATGACTAAATTAAACTTTGATTAAGTACCAAGTAGCTTGCTTTATTTTATATAGCCAGCGACAAATCTAAGAGGGTATATAAAGCCACCCTCTCAAAACTTCAAAAATTTTAAAAAGCATAACTTTTGTAAAGATTTTAAATACCTCTTAGAGCTCTCTTCCTCCTTCCCTTTGCCTTGAAGATGTAAACAGATTGGGTACCTACCTAATTAATTATTACTATTATCAATCCTATTTATTTTTTCCTATCCATTATCATCCCAAATCTTTTTATTTTATTAGTTAAAATCTCAAATTTGTCCCATCCCATAGGTTAAATACCAATTAAAAAAATCTTGCTAAATACTCATTTAAAATTTGAAATTTTCAAAACAATTGACATATTCCCAGTAAATATATTTGTAAATACTTATGTAGATTGACTTCTATTAACATCTTTAATTATTTGTTCTCCATGCCAAGCAAAGATTTAAAAAAAAAAGAAAAAAAAAATCTCATTTAAATAAACTACATAAGTTATGGGTACCCCTCAACCCATGTTAATCTACTTAAGGCTCAGAATTTGAGTTAGGAGAGGCGTACCATGAAAAAAAGGTGACAAATAAATAATATCTTGCATGGATTAGACTAAGATGGTAGGGATAACTATATTCCCCCACATATGTTACTATGTCATTATATTAGGGATGTTGTTTTGGTACTATATTATGGATGTTTGATTTCGTACTATGTAATTTTTTTATTCGTTTTAATGTATTTGAATGTATTTTTATTAATTTATTGTAAATCTTATTGAATTATAAGTACTGCGTAAGAATTAAGATTGCTTGTTGACTATAAATGTAATGTCGATTGTATATGTTAAAAAAAATATTATAATAAATTAAATTAAAATTAAAAATTAATTATTATTTTTTGCTCTGATCATGGACTGTAGGTAATACCATCTACAAAAATGATATAATTTTTTATATTGACCGTTACCTAAAACTATAGCCAAAATTTTGTAAACTAACTTAATATAATTTTATTTGCCAGCACCCATGACTTTAACCAAATGTCATATCTACAATAATTAATAGTTTCAAAACCTATTTATTGACCACTCCATATATGTCATAACTAGTAGCATATTTTTTTATAATCAATATATAACTATAGTATTGAGTTGTAGACAAAGATTCTTTTGACTTGGCAGAAATTACTGCCATTAAGTAGTAGTCAAGCCATAGTCAATACTTTTAGGCCACTGCTCCTTAGTTTTTGACTACCACTTGGGTGGTGGTCGAAAGCCTCTTTTCTAGTAGATTATATTCTCAGACATTATCAATATAATTTTCATAATCTCATAGGCCTTTATGATTTGGGGTAAACCCATATTAATATCATAAGCCACGGGCAAACGCTTCCAAAGAAAAGTGTTATAGTGTTTTAAGAAATTAACATTTTAAACTTGCTCAACACCCTAGCTAGCATCTAAATATTGTTTGAACGAAAATAGATGAGAATTAGATTCTGCGTTCATGTTCTCTCGAACCGAAACCCAAAGCTTCCAAATCACCCATCTCAGGCCACTAAATCAACAATATAACATGTACATAACTAATTATTACTTCGAGAACATACTTAATAACCAAATTTCTTGTAAATTTTGTAATCATTTTAACATATACAAACATATATAATTCATATACACATATGTACACAAACATGTATATAGTTCAAATCTTAACCAAATCAAGTAAATAATATATAAAATCATACTAATAAAAAATATAAGCACATAGATTCGCCACCTACCTCAAAATCACAAAAAATAAAATAAATGAAAAAAAATCTTCAAATGAAAAAAAATCTTCAAAGCCTTCCGAACTTCTTGAAACCCTAATGAAATGGTCACCACGATGATGATCACTGCATTGAATAGTTTTAGATCCACTTGGTCTCAGTATTTGGTCTTTACTTTCTCTCTACTTTTTCTCTCCTCTCTTTCTCTTCTACTAACAACTGGAAAAAGGGAATAGAAGTAAGGAAATAAAAAGAAAGAGAAGAAATGAAGGAAAAGAAAAGATGGTTGAGCCCTTTGGCCAAGTTCTCCGACCTAAAGATAATTCTAAACTAAATTCAACCTAGAAAAATAAAATAAAACTGGCAATTCGGAACAAATTCTCAGTATATGGTAAAAATAAATACCGATTATTACATGCATATTCCTCTTTTGATTGTCTTCATGGGTTTTTCTTCTATTTAAGCTCTGTAAGCTTATATGACTTTTTGGTTAATTTCGATTAATAAACTTATTGTTAGAAAGAATATCTTTAGAAATTTGTGTTACTAATTCCTAATATTCTCAAACTGAACAGAAAATTTGCAGCTTATCTATTCTACCATTTCAATTCATAAATTTCCAATGCATCAGATACACACACTAATTAGAGTACATATATGAATAATCATATTATAGAATTATAATTGTGCAATTATATATAGTACAATTGTACTAACATTTAAAAAAAAAAAAACTTGCACGGTTGCATGAGTAATGCTATTGTATCAAAATTTATGACAAAAATAAGGGGACTGATTATTAATTAACAACTTTCAAAAACTTAGCTCGCTAATAAATAATAATAAAAATTCTAAAACCATTTTATTTTCTTAGATAATAGTCCCTAAAAATGTATATATATTACGTAAGTCATGACTTTTCCGCGGGTGACCGGCAGATGTCTGCATCTTTCAACCAATGTCCTGAAAAAAAGCTTTTGCTTTCATGGTGCATTCATTGTACTTGGTTACGTAATTTGGCTGCATTCACATCAGCATTTCCGGCTCTCTCCCACCACTGCGTTAGGCTGACGCACGGTGACCCACAGCAGCTAATGTGTCACCACGTGATTGGACCAGCAAATTTCTTTAAGTTTTAAGAGGCGAAGAAAACATTTACCTCCCGCTTCGGTTCTTGTTTCTTTGGAGGAGCCCAGTGTGCCAGGAGCAGGTTCCGTGGCGGCTGTTGAAGCGGGGGTCACTGTCGGAGTGTCACCGATCTCTGATTTGTTGGTGGCGGTCCGCTATGAACCGTTGACGTTTTGGCGCGTGGAATGTGAAACCGCATAAGAGTGAGCAAAACCACACAGGCTAAGGTTAACTACCTTTGAAAAGAAACAACCATATTTGGCCGGAAGGATGGGCTATTTTGGTCTCCCTTTGGCCTCTCTGCTCGCACAACACCGTGAAGGTATGTTATTCACTGCCAAGTCTTGGTTTATATACTGTAAACTCATTTTTTTATCTTTTTTTTTTTTAATTTATTTTCATCTTGGATGCATTTAGTGTTGACACCCTATTTTTGCCTGCTATTTTATACATTTTTTAAATTCATTTTGATAGGCATATATGTTTGTCAATATTCAATTCTACTTCTAGAATATTTTGCATTTCTTTTTTTGAGGGAGAGTTTAGATAGTTCAAATTCAATGCCAAGAATTGTTAAGTTAAAAATGACCGTTGTCTCCCAGATTCGGAGCAAAGTCAAATTGAGAGCTTGGATGAAATCGAAACCTTGTCAGAATTCGTAGAGATATTCAAGGAGGGGAATTCAACATTCTTACATTAAAAAATTGGTCAAATTCAAGTTTTAAAGGTTAATATGTTCTAAAAGTTAGTTTTTAAGATTGCCTGTAGGTCTGTAAATCAATATTGATTAGAGCAATCAAATCAAGTTCGAAAAATTTAAAAAGCTCCAAAATATTCAAGAATATGGGAAGGGATTCAAATTTAGGCTTGGAGCGTTCAAAAGGTGCCTTTAGAGGTGGTTTTAGTATTAGAATGTCTAAAATTACACTTGCTAGCAAAATTGCAATAATCAAGTCACAGACACCATTGGGACCCTCAAATCAAGTTAGAAGACTTTGAAAATGCACAAAAATGATGAAGACATATTCCTTGAGGTAAAGGTATAGTTAAGTTAGGTTAGTTTGAATTTTTGGGACTCCCTCTGAAGTCCTGACTCAAAATTTCGTTAATTATTTGTAAAATTATAGAAAGGCCTGAGAGTCATTCCGAGGGCATTTTTGGAATCATTATACTTATTTTAGAAGGTAGAATTCTCCTATATATACCTGTAAAGGTTACGGAGAAGTTTTGATGCCCCCTCTTTATTTCAATCTATTTTAGCACAACATTTTTCAAATGAATATAACTTGACTTCAGAAAGCCCAAATTGAGTCTGATTTTAACTTAATTGGTCTAAATCGCTTCAAAAAGTGTTAGGGAGGTTTCAGAATCTTGCAAAGACTGCGCCAAAGGTCTTAAAATTACCCGAACCTTTAGAGGTGAAACTTGGTTTTGGCAAAACACGGCTTAAGCTAGGGGCTCAGGCCAAATGGCCCTACTTTTTTACCCTTGCGACCAAAAGCTTTGCAAAAATGTGTTTGGCAAACATTTTTGCTTATTTTGAATCGCAAAAGATTCCACCCTTTATGTTTTTGCAAACTTTTTTACTTGTAGTGTTGTGCAAATATTTTTGCATATCTTGTTTCGTAAAGAAGGTTGCAAAATAGGTTTTGCAAAGTTTTTTACATCCTTTAGCATGCAAACTTGTTTGCTTATTAGGTTATGCAATGTTTTTTGCATATTCGAGTATGCAAACTTTTTGTTTTTCCAAAATGCCAATATAAGGAAGCCTTCCCCTCCTCCCATTTCCATCCCCACCCACCACTCTCACTTCTTCTTTTGTAAACCTGGCCATTAAGTGGTTCTCTTAAAGGTTTTGGAGGAGTTCTAGTCTCCTTTTGTCTAGTCTTTCAAGTTCGGTATTGTTTTCTCTCTTTAAAATTTTCTATATTCTATTTTTGATTGTTTAAGTGTTACAATTAGTATGTCAATGTTTTTAAGATGAAAAATATATATTTTAATATTTATTTTGTCAAGGAAAGGTATGTAGTTCATAATTCAAGTTTGAGTCTTGCCCGAATATGATATTGGCTAGATAAACCCGAGACAACCTTAGAAATTTCTTCACCGCATAATACCATGTCATGATGCCTACTCACATGTGATATTCTACTTAATCTTTGATATTTGCCATGTTAAAATGATGCTTAAAATGATAGATCACCAGAAGGCATATAAACACACACTTATGAGGGTGGGAATAGGCCTAAACATTAATTGCTTATCAATCTAGAGTATTTACTTGAGTAAGTAATACTCAAGAGAATGGAAATAGCTTAGGATTGGTTAAAGCTATTAATCTCAAAATTTATTTCTCCCATAGAAATATTTGTGAAGTATACTCTAAGAATGTGTTAATATTGTGATAGAGTTGTCATTATACTCAAGCATTTGCATAGCATCAAACCTTTGATCAATATTGCATAGACTTGACTAAACCTAAAGTTACACTCGGGAGCAAAACTCCTTACCAGACCAAACCAGATAGAGTTAGGCTCGAGAGCGAAGCTCTTTACTAGACCAGATAGATCGAAGCTCGGGAGCGAGGTCCTTACCAGATTAATATGGCGAGGCCTATCTAAGGACTAAGTGTGAAGCACTGAGTCCTTTTTTACATGAGAATGCATCGCAAGAGTGAAGCCTTTTTAATTGGAGCGGGACTCTTTTCCCTATAGTCATGTGCTAAGCACTGACTAGACCCTAAGAGCAAAGCTTCTAATCAAAACTAGATAGAGCAAGGCTCATTTCTAGACAAGATAGAGCAAAGCTCGAGAGCAAAGCTCCTCTATCAAAACCACACCTGATTAAAGCTTAGCTTGGGAGCAAAGCTCCTTATCAGGACAAACCAGAGTGAGCGAGGCTTACTTACAGATTAAGTGCTAAGCACTATGTCCTCCCAACACCAAAACACATTCTAAGAGTGAAACTATATACCAAAGCTAAGCTCTTTTTAAAATCATGTACGAAGCACTGATTCATCATCTGACTAGACTCCCTTGAAGTTATGCACTAAGCACTAATTTCCAAATTGATATTTTGACTTGAACTGTCCCCTTAACTTTCAATCATGCATGTAGTTTGGACCACTTTAGGTTTGAACTATGACGACCTAGGTTCGGTCATCACTATTATCATTATTATCATCACTACCATCATTGACTTGATCATTTATACCTCCAAAGCATTGCATCAAATATATCATATCAACTAACCTCTATAAATCCAGTTTTCAATAGAAGCCAGATCATACAAGAAATTTTAACAAAAGATTAATTTTTAAAATTGCATCTAGAGTCTACCTTGCATATAGAACCCCCTAGGAAACATTATTGTCAAATAAGCAAAATATATCACTATATTCACACACAAACTATGATTAGCTTGATTCTTGTTCGAGGTATGTATGCAACCTGAACAGGCACAACCATCTCACATACCATGCATAATATATATTTAGAATTTGTTTTGTTATCAATAAATCAGATATCATTTGGTGAGATTATAATCATAAGATTGGAAAGGAATTCTGGATATCCTCAAGTAATCCAGGCACATCAGTTTTGAGCGTAATTGAACCCCCGAATCTAGTATCTCTGATTACACAAATAAAATTGGAGTCACTAAAAAGGGCCTTTTTAAATCATATCTTTAAAAATAAAAAATAATAATTTTTTTGGGTTTCTTGATACCCCCATTTAAGTAAATATCAAGTGGCTACTCCTCGATTTATAACCCTTACCCTTATTTTAAAACATAAAATCATTTTAAAACATTTTGTGCGATCTCGGACGCACCAGTTGCAATAAAGACAAAAGACTCGAGCCCCGCTCAACTTGGTGTGCGAACCTGCTCGTGAAATTTGGCACATTGAAAAACACTGAAAAAATCTAAAAATCTCTGAAAAGTTTTAAAAGTTATTCATTTTTTATCTCACTGCACGAATTACGAACCTATAAATTATCTCAAATTAACTCATCTTATCTCATTTTTTGTCACTCCAAACGCCTTTTTATATAATTTTTTTTATCAAAATTTAATTTTCTTTTCTTCAAGCTGTAGTTTTTAAACATATTAATCACATCCATAAAAAAATTAAAAAAATAAAAAAATTTCATGTCATATTTAAAATAAACTAAAAAACTTAATCTTTTTAGTTTATTTTAGACAAAATATGAACTTTTTTCATTTTTTTGTAATTTTTTTGCAAATATGATCAACACACGCATCTAAAATTACGATTTATAAAAAGGTAAATTTCAATATAAAAGAGTCATATAAGACTAAAATAAGTTAAAAAAATAGTCAATAACGAGTCTATGGTACCCAATCCAAACGTCTTACCAAATGTATTATATTTTTGTAACTTTGCATTAGGTGTGTCTTTTTAATTTTTAGTTTATTCTATTTTATGAAAAAAAGAAAATAAAAAGAAAACAGTACAAGTGGGGGTTTTTGACGCCCTCAAAATCCTGATGTTTCGAAGGGTGAGTTTAGAATGTAGCAGACTCATTATAGTCTTGCCATTTATCTTGTCAGAGTTCCTAACCATTCCATTCATTAATATAGACAATATAATTGATTACTTTTATAATAAAATACACACCTAGTCTTAAATCAAAACTGGACAACATAAAAAGTACTTATTTATAACACGGTATTTCTATATACATCAAACTTTTGAAATCACTACATATAGAAACTATTCAATACGATTGTGAGATTTAACGGCTATACCGGCCCTTCTAGGTCTCCGGCTCCGCACCTACAATACAATCTGTAGGGACGTGAGCACCAAGCTACATGCACGATGTATAGAAATATACTTTTTATAATGCTTTTTAGGAATCACAACAAAGCAATAAATATATTAGGAAATCACCAAACATGTCAACACATAGCAAAATAGGACAACATTAATTCCTAACTTTTATTTCTCTTATCAACCTTTCTTTATATTATTATTTTCTTTCCCTAAGGTCGGGAAGGATACTCTGTAAGACTGTCCCATAATCAAAGTGGTAGTCCAAAACATCACTAGTTCGTATAAATATATGGGTCACGAAGCACCCTTCCATCGTCGTTTATAGATCCGAATCCAAAGGCCACGATGAGCCTTGCCATTTTCGTTGTCGTTGTGGATTACTAGTCCACAGGCACGATTACCCGATCCCACACAGGTTTAGGGTCTTTCAAACCCAAGGGTATCTCTTGACCCTCCTTATTTTATATAGTATCCTCACTTTCCCCAAAATCAACATTTTCTTAGATTTTTCCTTTACATTGTTAGGGTTTAGAAATGATATCTATGAGTGTACATCAACTCTCACAATTTCATGTCTCCATTTTATCATCTGTTTCACAATGAACACATATTCACCTTATTTCAACATATCATAGCATGTCTCAGCATTGAATAAAAAATTTTGTAGATCTAATCACAATTCCAGTGTCACTGAAAATCCAGCTATCAAATTTAATATTAATTTAATAATAATATAAACCTAAAACTAACAATCATATCCGTATCAAAATAAACATTACAAAAAGTATAAATAATACATTAATTTCCCTACCTCAGATCTGAGAAAAGGTGAAAAAACCCTAAAGTTTAGAGCTTCGCTCTTTCGTATCTCCAAGCTCGAGCCGAATTACCACGATCCGACACTACCACGACAATCACAATGTCAAAAATACCAAAGCCCCGCTATTCTTGAACTTAAATTCTCACTTTCTCCTTCTTCTTTCTCTCTCTTCTTTCTTTTCTCTCTCTTCCTTTTCTCTTCTTTCTTCTTTCTCTCTTTTTTTTTTCTCTCATTCTCTCTTTTCTCTCCCCTGTCACGCCCTCAAAATCCTGAGATCTCGAGAGTGAGTTTAGAATGTAAAATTTAACACACCCAGCTCATTAAAACATAATACATAAACTTTAATACACCCGACTGATATCTCCATATATATAAACTTTTGAGATTACCACATTTAAAACATAATATAAAATTACTCAATGGAACTATGAGGTTTTCAACCGAACATGTCGACCCTTCTAGGTATTAGGCTTTATACTTGCAACATAGTCTGTTGGGATGTGAGCACCAAACCACTTGTGCTCATGATGTATAGTAATATACTTTTTGTAATGCATTTTATAAATCACATGAAACAATGAGTATAGTGAAGAATCATCCAATACATCAACACATAATAGGATAGGACAACATTAATTTGAAACTTTTATTTTCTTGTTAACCTCTCTTCATTTATTATTTTCTTTTCCCAAGGTAGGGAGGGATACTCTACAAGATTGTCTCACAATCAAAATGGTAGTCCAAATATTGCCAGTTCGTATAAATATACGAGTCGCGAAACACCCCTACGTCATCGTTTATAGATCTGAGCCTAAAGGCCATGATGAGCCTTACCATTTTCATCATTGTTGTGGATTACTAGTCCACGAGCATGATTAATCGACCTTGTGCAAGTTTAGGATCTTTCAACCTAAGGGTATCTCTTGACCCTCCCTATTTTATATAGTATCCTCACTTTCCCCAAAATCAACATTTTCTTAGATTTCCCCTTTACGTTGCTAAAGTTTAGAAATGATGTCTATGAGTGTATATCAACTCTCACAATTTCATGTCTCCATTTTATCAATCTGTTTCACAATGAACACATATCACCTTATTTCAACATATCATAGCATGTCTCAATATTGAATAGAAAATTTTGTAAATCTAATCACAATTTCAATGTCACTGAAAATCTAGCTATCAAACTTAATATTAATTTAACAATAATATAAATTTAAACTCACAATTATATCCTATTAAAATAAACATTACAAAAAGTAAAAATAATACATTAATTTCCCTACATTGTTCTTTGTTCGAAACTAAAAATTTGCCATACGTGTAAACCAAATCTCCTTTTCGCAATCAGACTGCGTAGGCGCGTGAGAAACGAGTTTGATTAAAAAACTTGAACATTAATTTGGGTTTGGGTACTAATGTTTTTCTCTCTTCTTTTTGTTTTTTCCTTTCTCTTTTCTTTTTTTCTTTTTTTTTCCCGATTCTCTAGCTTGCCCCACCGCACTGTGCCCTCCCATATACATATAATGGGAAGGCATGCTCCCCTTGCCGCATGTCTTTTATATATAAGCATGTGTGTATATTACATGTTTTTAAATTAAAGGTTAGGAATTTGGGGACAAAAAATCAAAGTTTAAAAGTTTGGGCCATTACATTCTCCCCTTCTTATAGAAGTTTCGTCTCGAAACTTGAGGCAACTTGTACAAACATAATTCTAGGAAAACAATTGTGGATATTTCCCTTGCATATGAAACTCACACTCCCAAGTAGACTCTTCAACATCATGATGCTTCTAACGTGAACAGAATTATTAAAAACTTAATTAAATATTACTCACATCGTCATAGTAAATCGAAAACATAAATATCCACGCTTCCGCTACGCTACTCTGAATTTGACAACTAAATAAGTGGCTCCTCAACTAATTTATAATAACCTACTATCAAATCCTTATCTTAATACATCGAGCTTTAGCCTTTATTTGAATTTCCATAGTATTACACTTGATCATTTCCTAAGTCAAAGTCACTCCCTTAACAAATTGAAATTTAACATTTCCTCCACATCATAATATCATTATTTCCTCTAACTGAAACCCTGAGTCTATCCCATCAAAGCTATATAGTAAACCAAATAGGCTCCATTAAAATATAATATACCAAACTTGTAGTTGACACTAAACATCACAGTTCATAACAAAATCATATTAATTGCATAAAGATGCAACCCCAAGTGTATCATATCTAAGTGTAATAGAAATTCGCTAAGCATAGTTACTAAACAAATTAAATCAAAAATCTTTTATCGATTCTAACTTTGTAACTTCTCTTTTTTATTCCTAAACCTCAGCTTCTTAAGTACTGCTTCACCCTCATTTTTTTTTCCATCTCAGAGTTGCATACTCACATTAAACCTAAAGATGTTATCAACCTTCCAATCCACCCAACTCATTAGATACTAATTAAAATTCAGAAATTCTAACCCCCAATTTACCATGTTATCCATAGCATAATTAATAACCTGAAAATAGAGATACTAACAAATAAACATAGCAGGCTGTTTATTCCATTTCAAAACCCTTCTCCTTTTACATATTCATTCTATTTCCTACTCCCAACTGTAACTGGACTCTCCTATTAGCTTCTAACTTCCACTAGAATAAACCCAAATAATTCTTTTCACCAGAAGTCATCTTCTTCACCTAACTTGAGATTCCTGTATATCCACTTGTACACCATAAATTAGTTGGCAACCGAATGTTTCAACTTACTAAAGCATACATTTTTACCATTATAAGTTCTAGCATAGTCTATAAACAATCGAGCATATAAAATTCCATGTCCCATTATTTAATACCACCAACTATGCATTTTAATTATACGCACATATATCTACATATCATATCAATTTCATCCCAAACTTCAGCAAACAATCATTCATTAATCAAGAATTCAGCAAATACATAACATGCAAGTAACATTAAGAACATATACACTTCTATAATTTGTCTAGATAATCATTAAACACCATGCTCATCTTATCAATGAATACTGCTAGGGCATGAGTCAACCCAAATAGTACTACCAGGAATTTGTAGAGTCACTACCAAGTCCTGAACGTCATCTTGTAAATAGTCTTATATCCTACCCTCAATTTGGTGGTGCCCAGACTTTAAATTAGTCTTTGAAAATATCAATGATCCTTTCAATTGGTTAAATAATTTATCAATTCTTGGTAAAGGATATCTAATACACCTTCTCAACGTCTCGTAATTGGAATCTCATAACACCCTATCCATATTATCAATATCATTCCTAGATAACTGCATTTCTAGAAATTTATTTCTCATAATTCTCGTTCCAAGAATCTCAAAATCCCCCAAGTATTTCTTTAAAGACCATACTGAAAGCAACCCTAGTAACAAAACTCCTTGACCTCCTCCCTTCAACTATATTGTCTCACAATCAAATCACATTGCATAAATAACCTTGGAATTCATGTATTTTAAATACATTCTAAACTCTTTTACCATTTCACTAACCCCATCAAAGATTTAGTGCAAAACCATTGCAGTAAATACTAAGTCAAGCACTGGTAAATCCTTCTTATGTGATTTCAATTATCTCGACTTATGCTGTCTTCTGTTCATTAATTAGGCATTAGCATATAACCTAAAGCCTCTTGTGATCCATCACGGTATCCAGATTAACCTCTTCCATGGGTAAAAATGACCAACATAGAGCTTCGATTAACCTACGCCTCGACCCATAAAATGTTCTTATTAACTTAACCCCGCCAAATTTCTAACTCTTTCCTAGATCAGTCAAATCAATAAGTTCGTCAGCTGAGAGGCATCTTAAATAGGGTAACGGTAATAACCTACCAAACTCAAAAAGCTTGGATGTTAACCACAACTTTAGCAATGTTCAGCTAATGCAATTGAAACCTTTGGAGAATCTATTGTAATTACTTGACCAAATATCACCTAACCCTAAATGTTATCTCAAACAAACCGAACCCATACTTACTATTCTTAATATATATTCATTCATTCAAATTACTAAAACTTGGTAGCAATATGCTTTCTCAATTACTTTTCAGTTTAACAATCTCTAATTTAGTCAAAATGACCATCCCTCTTAGTAAGAATTTCTAAGGCCCCCTTAGCAAAATACTACATTAGTTAAAACTATAGGCGTACAAGCCACTTAATAAAATTCTGAACTTCCAGAACTTAACTAGTACCATAGAATCTGGTGCAATTGAAACTTGAGTGACATTGATATAGAATCTAAGAAAAGCTAATCTACCTTTAAGGAATTTAACCCCATTCTTTCTCAAGAAATACCTCCGCAATCTACACATTACTCACGAAAACAAAACTGAGACTCATTCTCATTCACCCTCAAATTAGCTATCTGAACACAAAGTTTTCCAACACACTTAATATCATTAATGGAGAAAGTATTATTACTCTTGCTTCATCCCAAATCTAAACTACGGTGTCATTAGTCAAGATAGTCGTCACTACTCCATAATAATGGTCAATGACCACTTATGAAGTTGCTAATTCGTCCATTTTAAAATTTAAATTTATACTATAGCCATTACTATTACAAAATCACCTCACAATTACACATCACTCGACAATAAAATGCAATTCCAATAAATCCCTGAGTCACTAAGTTAAACTTCTTAAGTCTCTTGGACTTCAAATTTAAAATCTTTTTATTATATTCACATCTATATCCAACCATCATTCTCGATGTCAGAGCTACCATCAAAACATCTTTCACACCTTATGCTTAAGCCCCAACAAACCATTGCCGGTTACACCACTGGCTCGCATACCAGCTTTATTTACCGTCAGCTAAAGATATTTTAGAAGTTTTCATGTCTCTTACCAATAGGGTCACTATTCTGGCAACATTCCCAATTACATATGCTTACACCACCAACTATACCATAAAATACCAATGAGTCCATTTTCAGAAATAACTAAATGTCAGTTATAATACACAAGCATACAACATATAATGCTAGACTTCCCCTTTCCTTTAGATATTCTAACCTTGGCTCTAATACCACCCTATCATACCCTGAAATCTCGAGATCTCGAGGAGTGAGTTTAAATTCAAAAATTTAATACACCCTATCCATTACAGTTGACCGCTCGTAAATAGTGCAGTGCTAATTAACCCCCAAGTGCAAGGGTGTGCGGTGTAGTTTTAAAACTCAGTAAGTCCGAGGTCGAATCCACAGGGAAGCCTATGTGTTTCAGTTTCTAAGTTCAAATATGAATTGTAGGATTGAATTAGAATTAAAGTTGTAATTAACTTAAAATTGGATTTGATAGAGTTGAAATTTGAGAAATTAAACTAAAAACAAAGTAATTACTAATTAAAGGAATGTTTCAACTTAAATAAAATTCAAACTAATTTAAATAACTCAGCAAATTAAAATTACTAAACTTGAATTTAAAGAATAACCTAATCTAATTGCAAACAAGATTTATAAGAAATTTAAAACAGTGATTTTATCAAATTGAAATTCTAATAGAAAAGGGTTCTTGATTCAACCTTCACAATTCCAAGTAATCTGTTATTTCACCAAGGGATGATTTTAAATACAATCCATAGTTCACGTCAAAGGATCTATGGATTGGGAAAGATTTTCAATACATTCCAAAATTCCTCGATACACAGTTTTAAATTCACGTTTCATTATGGAAAATAAAACTGGAAATATTTTATGATAAAAATACTCGAGTTTAAATCTAGATTAAAATTGTTTAAAAATTATCAAGAAAATTATAATCAAGAGTGTTTATCAGTGATTACAGAGAATATGAACAAACACTCTCGTTTTCAAAGGTTTTCCAAACAACAAATCAAGTTTGAAAATAGTAGATCACTTCACATAGGCTTTTGAAACCCATGTGAAGGATCTACGTACATCCCTCAGTTCATAACAAATTACCCTTCATTGATTCAGTGAATCAAGAACACAGGTTTTTACCCTAGCATGCTTTGAAACAACTTAACAAGCTTAGATGAAGACATAACTGTTAAAGCTTCGAAAACGTAATTAAAACAGTCCTAATGAATGTAAAACTTACCTACGAACATTCAATTAATAATAATGAACCAAAACGAAATACTAGATTAATTAAAGTTAAACCTTAAGATCAAAACGTACAGCATTCGTATCAAACTCTAACGAAACCCTAATATTTTAAAGCATCCAAAGATTAAACAAACTAATGGCATTAATTATAAAAACCACCCACGAACATTCAAAAACTAATAAAGAGCAAGAATGAAATATTAACTTACTTGAAAACGAACTTTGAAATAAGAACTTGAATAGCAATCGCAATGACAATCGTCTTAAAAACTTGGAGTACGTAGAGAAACATTCACGAATAATTAAAAATCTTCAAACTCTTCAAATAAATAAATAACTAAAACTAAACTTAAACCTAAGAGAAGTAGGAGAAGAGGAAGAAAAACAAGAATGCCACCGCCCCCTTCATTCGGCTACACAATGTCATATATATAAGCAAACACAAAACCCTAATCATTCAAAACGCGGAGCAACAATTCCGTATAAGGGGGTCCGGACCGTCCCTCAGGGGGTCTGGACCACAGTGTATGTTTTATTCAATCGGCTGGAAGGCAAGGTTCTGTGGTCGGGACCATCAAGGAGGGGGTCCGGACCACAGTGTAGAGCTCCAGCTTTCTGTGGTCGGGACCATCAAGGAGGGGGTCCAGACCACAGTGTATAGGTTTCTTCAATGTTTGTTCTTCCATCTAAGCCAACTCTTGGGGAAGCTTGAACCATTGTTGACACGCTTTGTTCTCCTTTGTTCCCTTCCTCCTTGGAGTTGTCAAAATCACTGTCTTCTTCGTTGAATTCACCATTTTCCCTGCGATTGACAAAATGGTTTACGTAAGTGATAAAATAGTGATAAATCATGAGGAAAACGTAGTAAGACATGTAAATGAGTGTGCAAAAGTGTCGTTTGTAATTACACTTTTCGAGTGTAATCACACCCCCCAACTTGAGTCTTGCTAGTCCCTAGCAGTGTAGTTTGTTGGAATGTGAAGCAAATATTCTCTTTTCGTTGGAAACACGGCTACACTTAGCTACGTGTAGCAAGCCCTTTAAACCCCTAGGTTCCCCCTAGTGGACGAGTAAGGTCTCGTGAAGGTTTGCAGTGAATCTACCCACAAAATTCAATAAACTAGTTCAATGTATAGTAAAAGTCTTTCAAACAATTTCTGGTTCAATCTCAATAAAGAATTAGTCACTACACCCAAAAATTGCATAAAACCTCCCAATGCATGTTAAACTTACCTAATTCTCCACCCATTAATTCAAATGTATCAATTCATATCATTCATTCAAAATAGTCATCAAATATACTCTAAGATTGTGGCCTTGACTTCAATTCTCACCAAGATGCCCACTCACAAATAAAATCACTCGAACAAGGTTACTCTCATGGTTCATGCAAGAATGCAATGTCAAATAAGTGCAATGAACCCAATTCACGAAGTGACTGAAAGAATTAAGATATGGAGTGTTGCATAGCTTCATGAATGGAATGTATTACTGCATTACAAGAGAACTATTATCAACCACATGAAATAGATCAATGCTCTTATAAGTGTTATTCACCTAAAGTCCATTAGGTCTTTACTAGGTTGTAGCTTGGCCATGGGGTATTGGTTAGACAAACAAAGGATAGGAAAATCAAAGTGCATGTCTAAGGATTACAATGCTAGTGTAATGACAAACCCCCCCAACTTCTCTCTTTTCAACTCCTTGAATACTAAACATTGAAGCTTTCTTATTATTATTATTATTATTATTATTATTATTATTTTCTTTTTTTCTCTTTTTTTTTTTTCTCTTGGGACTAATAATAATGAACTTATGAATTGCTATGTCCCTATTTTTTTTTCTCTTTTTTTTTTTTCACACATTTTCTAATATAAGCTCCTCCCTTATACACCTTGTTTCAATTCTTGCACAAACATCCCAAGACAAGCAAGGGTTGGCCCACCTATATCTAAGGCTAAAAGGTCATCAATGTGGCTAAAACAAGAAATTTCATATATATATATATATATATATTTTCAAAGGCTTCAAAGTGGCTCCAAGGGTAATGTAATAAAAGAAAAGTCATAGGCTTTCAGATGTAAGAAAGATGGCCTAACATCATTCTCTAGGTAAATAACACTTTTTAGAGGCATTGACCCATACATATAAATCAAAATAGCATCTTGTGCATTAATACCAAAACAAAGTAATGTAATGAAGCTATTCAAGAACAGTGAGATGAAAGAAATCATATAGAAGTTAAGTATAAACCCTCAAGAATAAAAGATTAGGCTCTAAAGCTCACAAAATATGGGGTTTTAAGTCTCCACCTTTATCTTGGCATACTTGAATGACTAATTCTCATGAATTCAAATCCTTAATACATTTTCATATAATGGTTTCAAAATGACAAGTTATCAATGCAATAGGCAATTTTATACTCAATTTGAATTAAAGTGCCTTCTTCAAGATTGAAACCAAACCATTCATTATTTTCATGACTGATACTAACATTAAACTAGTTAAGAGAACACATATACAGTCTAGTCATGCAAATTCAAGAAAGTCATAATCAATGATTTTCAAAATTTCAAAAAAATTTCTCATTTCATGTAAAATCTTTTCATCATGCGACCCTACCCCCCAACTTAATTGTCACATTGTCCTCAATGTGAAAACTATGAAGTATATGTGAGGATGTAGTGTGCAAAGTGAGCATGATGAGGTACAATAACAGTAAAGCATAACTAAGACTGAACATGCATTTATCAGATTAACCACTAAGAATAGAAATATTCATGGCAATGCAATTGGTTAATAATAGTAACAGAAGAATAAAAAAAAAAAAAAAAACGAGACAAAAAGAAAAGAAAAGCAATAAAATAAAAATGGAAAGGAACATACCTTCTGATAGCATCCTTCAGGTCTAAATGTTGACGAAGTTCAAATAAAAACTGTAAAGGAATTCCATAATCATCCACATTCGATTCATTTAAATTATTGTCAATTCCATTTTCAACCTCACTGTTAGCACTCCCCTTCTCAGAAAAAAACCAATGGTGATAGTTCATCCAAGCACAAGGAAATTAACATAAAGCAAATAAGGCATAATACATCACCATAGAATCAAAAGTAGCATAAGTATCCAATAATTATATCCCCGAAAATAAATGCACCCTAAAAGAGTTTTAGGAGTAACAAATTACACAATGAGTGATCAAAATCCTAAACTCTCAGAACCCAAAGATAACAAGGTCCTCTCACTGTGGAGGTGGAAAAGAGTCACGAAGGTGATCCAGGACACTTTTCAGCAAATGTTCCTGGGTCTGCTGAGATTGCTGGATGCGTAGGAGCAACTGATGATCTTCTTCTTGATTCTTCTCTATGTGATCCATGCGCCCTTCTAAAACATCAAGCCGATCAGCCAACTCAGTATTGGTGACTTCCTGGCCCTCCTCGGTTTCCTCCAATATAGGTGCTGACGTGTGTTCATGAACCGTTGTGGCTTTCCTCTTTTTAGTAGCCATGTTGCCACGGGATTTGGAATAAGAAGTTATGGTAAATGGTTGCAATCCCAAGGCTATAGGCATATCATCCGTAACCTGGGCCCCCTTCCTCCTAAAGACCTCTGTGAGGGCACCTCCAAAGAGCAAAGCTGTCAACGAGTTAGGTTGCTCGCAAACATAAGCAATATGGTTCCATAGGTAGGAAGGTAAATCAATAGTCATTCTGGTACCAATTGCATAGATCAATCTGGCCCTAAGAGGTGTGCAGTCTGAATTTCGATTTTGAGGAAGTAAATTGGTGCAAGAAAACATGTGCAGAGCCCAGTATTTATCAGTAAGTATTGAGGCTGGCTTTCTATATTCTGCCTCCCATTCTTGTCCTTCTGAGACGATTTCTGACACTAAATTCAGGAAAGGTGGTGTCCCTTCATCTGGATAAGAAAATTCGGGCCTTTGAACTCGGGGTAATTGAAAAACTTGGGCTAAATCATCTGGTGTAAGAATGATTTCAACTCCCCTAACCCAACTGACCAGACGTTCTCTTCCTCGTCTCTTACTAATTGATCCTTCTTTGAAATTAGCAAAGAATTCTCGAACCAAGTCAACCACACAGTAGGCATTGAACTTAGCTATACCGAGCCATTGTCGCCCCTCAAAGTTTTGTTCTAATAGAAAGTCTTCACTTCTAAAATGTTCAATACTCCAATACCGTTCAACCACTACTGGTTTGTTTACCCAATTGTCATCGTAACTAAGTTCAGCTTCTGCCCTCCAAAATCGATTTCTATCAAAGACAGGCTCAAGTCGTCGATTGGCAGCATGCTTAGTCCGTGGGGGCATGGGAACTACAACCCAACAAGGAGAAATAATGAATCATTTTAATCAATCCTATGTCCACCCAAATGTGGTGGCCCCAATCTAATGACAATTCAATAGAGTAAACTCAATATACAGAGCTAATTCACCAAAAATTTCTTCTATAAATTCAAGGTATACCCACGGTAAAGAAAGTTTGTAAGAGATGCAAACTTGTAAATTCAATCAAATTAACACTACCCTTGAAGATTAATGTCTAAAGTGAGTGTTTTGGTGATAGAGAACATAACCCATGAAGCTTTGAAGCTTGAGGTGAACAAATAAGGGAAAATCGAACTAGGGCTTGAAGCAAAGAGAAGAACATACCTTCTAGAAGAGTGGAAAATGTAGGAACTTGTTGATTTCGGCTGAAATAGGAGTTGAATCAACTTCTTTTTTGAAGAATCTTGCACGGTTAGAAGATTTCTAGGTTGTATTTTGCTAGAGAGAGGGAATATTGAAAAGGGGAATCGGTTTAGGGGCTGCCGAATTGAAGTTAACAGCTGCAGAAACCATTTTATACCAGCCCGCAGGGTCCGGACCGTCCCTCAGGGGGTCCGGACCACAGTATACTCGGCCTACATCCCTCCTTGCAGGGTCCGGACCATTCCCTAGGGGGTCCGGACCACAGAAACGGCTCTAATACTTGCTTGTTGCTCTAATTCTCACAATTTTCCTAATAATACTAACTAAAAAGAAAAAAAAAACTAAAATAAATAAACGGCAAGCTAACCTAGATCTACTAATATACACTACAAATACATAAATGCGGACTATTCATAAGGAGGGGGATCTAAAAGATCCCATGTTTCAATGCAAGCCGCAAAATTTTGTAAGTATGGTTTCAACCTATGCCCATTCACCTTAAATCGATGTTTATTCTTTGGATTTTCAATCTCAATGGCTCCATGATCTGACACATGCGTTACTATGAAAGGTCCCGACCACCTAGATTGTAGTTTCCCTGGGAATAGATGAAGTCGTGAGCGATAAAGTAATACTTTTTGGCCTTCATGAAATGATCGTCGAGCAATATGCCGATCATGTATTTTCTTTATCCTCTATTTAGATAGTAAGGCATTCTCATAAGCGTCATTCCGTAATTCTTCCATTTCTGCAATTTGTAGTTTACGGTGTAACCCCGCCTCATCAAGATTAAAGTTGAAGTTCTTAATTGCCCAATAAGCTTTATGTTCTAATTCAACGGGCAAATGGCATGGTTTACCGTAAACTAACCTGTAGGGAGACATTCCTAGGGTAGTTTTATATGCAGTGCGATATGCCCATAGGGAATCTGTCAATCGTAGTGACCAATCCTTGCGGTTAGGATTAACCGTCTTTTCTAGCATTGTCTTAATTTCCCTGTTTGCAAGCTCTACCTGGCCACTTGTCTGGGGGTGATATGGAGTTCCTACTTTATGTGCCACCCCATATTTAAGAATAGAGTGCCTACAGGTCGGTTACAAAAATGTTTCCCCCCATCACTAATTATCGCTCGAGATACCCCGAAGCGTGAAAATATGTTTTCATGGAGGAATTTAAGAACTACTTTATGGTCGTTTGTCTTAGCAGCTACCGCTTCTACCCATTTAGAAACGTAATCAACTCCTACTAATATGAATTCATACCCAAAGGAGCTTGGAAAAGGACCCATGAAGTCTATTCCCCAACAATCAATATTTCCAAAACAATAATAGAAGATAGAGGCATCATGTTCCTACGAGTCAAGCTACCTAACCGTTGACATCTATCACAGGTAGTACAGAATTGATGAACATCCTTAAATAACGTAGGCCAATAGAATCCACATTGTAAATCTTTGCAGCTGTTTTGTTCGTGGGAAAAATGGCCACCACACGCTTGAGAATGGCAGAACTCGATTATTCCTTGGACTTCCCAGTCAGGAATACACCTACGGATAACTTGGTCGGGGCAAGTATTTAAATAAATACGGATCATCCCAAAAGAAAACTCTCACATTCTTAAGGAATTTCTTCCTATCTTTAGAAGTCCATTCATCCGGGATTGTCTTGTCACTAAGTAGTTAGCAATATCAGCATACCAAGGAGGGGTAGAGGCTGTTATTGCTTGCACATGAAATAGTTGTTCATCAGGGAAGCTATCATTGATTTGAGTATCATCTTTAGGATAGACTTCAACCGGTAAACGTGACAAATGATCCGCCACCACGTTCTCTACACCCTTCTTATCTCTTATTTCGAGGTCAAACTCTTGCAGTAGCAATATCCATCGGAGTAATCGTGGTTTGGCCTCTTTCTTGGTCAACAGGTACTTAAGTGCAGAATGGTCAGTGAAGATGATGACTGTTGAACCAATGAGATAAGATCGGAATTTCTCAAGGGCAAAGACAACTGCTAGTAATTCTTTTTCAGTTGTTGTGTAGTTCTTTTGAGTGTCATTAAGGGTCTTACTAGCATAATAAATAACATGTGCTTTTTTATCTCTTCTCTGTCCTAGTACAGCTCCAATAGCATGGTCACTAGCATCGCACATCAATTCGAATGGCAGTGACCAATCAGGAGTTTGTAAAATAGGAGCTGTAGTTAGACATCCCTTGAGTTTTTCAAAAGCTTGCTGGCATTGATCAGTCCATTCAAAGGGTGTATCTTGTGTTAGTAATTTACACAAAGGCCTGGAAACTTCACTAAATGATTGAATGAACCTTCGATAGAATCCAGCATGTCCCAAGAAAGATCTAATATCCTTTACTGATTGGGGTTTGGGAAGCTTTTGAATCAGCTCTACTTTCGCCTGATCTACCTGAATACCTTCTTTTGAAACTATGTGCCCCAGAACGATGCCTTGTGTCACCATAAAATGACACTTTTCCCAGTTAAGGACAAGGTTCTTTTCCTCACATCGAGTTAATACTAGATCAAGGTGTTGCAAGCATTGCTCGAATGAGTCACCATAGATAGAGAAATCGTCCATAAATACTTCGACGATCTCTTCTACCATCTCACTAAATATGCTAATCATGTAACGCTGAAAAGTGGCAGGGGCGTTACATAGGCCAAACGGCATTTGTTTGTATGCAAAGGTGCCAAAGGGACAGGTGAATGTAGTTTTGGATTGATCCTCTAAAGCCACCTCTATTTGGTTATAGCCCGAATAGCCATCTAAAAAGCAGTAATAAGCACGCCCAGCCACTCTTTCTAAAACTTGATCTAAGAATGGAAGAGGAAAGTGGTCTTTTCTAGTACTTGCATTGAGTTTCCTATAATCAATGCATACTCGCCAGCCAGTTTGCACTCTCGTTGGGACTAGCTCATTATTTTCATTCCGAACTACGGTAATACCTGACTTCTTAGGTACCACTTATGTAGGACTTACCCATTGGGAATCAGAAATTGGGTAAATTATCCCTACATCAAGCAACTTTAGTACCTCAGCCCGTACTACCTCTTTCATATTTGGATTGAGCCTTCTTTGCATTTGTCGTACCGGCTTGGCACCCTCTTCTAAATAAATGTAATGTGTGCAAAGGAGTGGACTTATACCTGTTAAATCTGCCACTGACCACCCTAATGCTTTCTTATGGGTCTTTAACAGCTCTATCAAGGTATGTTCTTGGTCAGTAGTCAATTCAGAAGATATTACTACAGGGTATGTTTCTCTTTCACCTAGAAAAGTATACTTCAAATTAGAAGGTAATGGTTTCCTATCGGGACTTGGGGCTTTCACATTCGAAGATTGAGCTTTGTTCAATAGTGGCCCTAGATTTTCAAACATCAGTTTCCAATTACCTATTGACATTAATGGGCAAACGTCTAACCATTCATATAGCATGTTGCTGAGTTCACTAGGTATCATAAAATCCCCTTTTTCTATATCACTGCTTAGTATTCTTTCTAAAGGGTCTTCTATGAATTCCCTATCAACGTAATTCTGAACGATGGTTTCGACTACGTCTACCTCTTGTATTTCAGCCACTTCTTTTGGTTGTTTGGTAACATGAAAGATATTTGTTTCAAACTCTATGTTACCAAAGGACATCTCCATGGATCCATTCCTACAATTAATCAAAGCATTTGACGTTGCTAAAAATGGACGTCCAAGAATCACAGGTGTCTGATCAGGTGCTGACAAACTGGTTAGTGGTTGTGTATCAAGGATTATAAAATCCACCGGAAAATAAAAATTTTCCACTTGCACCAGTACATCTTCAACTATACCTCGTGGGACTTTTATAGATCTATCTGCAAGTTGCAGAGTCACACGGGTAGGTTTAATCTCTCCTAATCCTAGTTACTCGTACACTGAATAGGGAAGTAAGTTCACACTAGCTCCTAAATCAAGAAGTGCTCGACTAACAAAGAATTCCCCTATATAACAAGAGATAGTAGGACACCCAGGGTCCTTATATTTCGGGGGTGTGCGACATTGAAGAATAGCACTTGCTTGTTCTGTTAGGAAAGCTTTTTCCTTAACATTCAGTCCCCTCTTCACAGTGCATAGCTCTTTCAAGAATTTTGCATACACTGGGATTTGTTTAATTGCATCTAAAAGAGGTATATTGATTTTTACTTGTTTAAAAACCTCTAGCAATTCAGCTGCTTGAGCTTCTCTCTTAGCTTTCAAGAACCTTTGGGGAAATGGTGCTTTAGGGATATACTCCCTAGGCACTAAGATAGATTCTTTTTCCTTTTGATTCTCTCCTTTTTCTTCCTCACTCTTCTCTTTCTTAGATTCCTCTTCCCTCTTAGATTTTTCTTCTTCCATGCCTATGGGTTGTTTTCCTTCCCTCCTATTATCTTCCAACATCCGCTTAGGTTCTAACTCTTCCCTAACCTCAACCATCTTAGGGTGAATGGTTTTATCTATAATTTTACCACTCCTAAGCGTCGTGATGTTTTGTACCTGCTCAATATTGCCAGGCATATTGGAAGACCCTTCAACATTTTTCACTTGGGCAATTGGATTTGGACGTGGTTGAGCAGGGAATTGACCTTTAGGTTGTGTAGTCAACGTTTGAGTTAAAAGAGTTAACTGCCCCCTAATGTCGTCCAAAGTTCTATTATTTTGAGCCCAAAGTGTGGATTGTGTGTTCATGAATTGTTGAAGTGTTTCTTCTGTGGACCTCTAATTTGGGGGAATATATGGAGTATGAGAAGGTCCCACATTCTGAGGCAATCCTGGATTAGTGACTGAAACCTGAGGATTTGGAGGAGGTGGAGGATGATAAGATTGTGGCATTTGAGCTGCTCCATCATTTCTCCAACTAAAATTTGGATGATTCCTCACACCTGGATTATATGTTTCAGAATAGGGATTTCCTCCCAAATTCTGTCCACGATATGGAGGTCGGTATTGGTTTATTGCATGGATAGGAAGTTCACTAGATAGCTGATTTTGCACGACTTCTCTACACATGGGCATACTAGGACAATCATCCGTTCTATGAGATTGGCTATCACAAGCTACGCAATAGACATTTGCTACGGATTCTTTAACTATAGGTGTGTCCTTTTTAATCTTAAGGGTCTCTATTTCTCGGGTCAGAGTTGCTAGTTTTGCCTTAAGATCATCGGTTTCACTTAAGTGATGCAAACCTCGAATAGGAGTACCATTAATATTCTGAGTATTCTGAGGTCCCGTGGTATCCCAAGTTTGTGCATTTTCAGCTAAGAATTCAAAATATTCATAAGCTTCTTCAGGGGTTTTATCGTAAAACTTCCCATTGCACATTGTTTCCACAAATTGTTTCAATTGTGGTGTCAGGGCTCCGTAAAAGATGCTAGCAAGACGCCAGACTTCAAATCCATGGTGAGGACAGGAATGTAAGAGAGTTTTAAACCTCTCCCAACTTTGGTAGAATGTCTCACCATGTTGTGAAGCGAAGTTCAGAATCTGATGCTGAATTGCATCAGTTCTATTAGGTGGGAAAAATTTCTTTAAGAATTTGGCTTGCATTTCATCCCAGGTGCGAATGGAATTAGATGGCAGGAATTCAAACCATCTAGCAGCCTTATCTTGCAATGAAAATGGGAATAGCTTAAGAAATACAAGCTCTATTTGGCATCCTTGATCCTTTATAGTGACACAAATGTTCCTAAAGCGAGTTAAGTGGTCATATGGATTCTCAGAATCCATCCCATGGAAAGTAGGTAACAATTGGATCATCCCTGGTTTAAAGTGAAAAGTTTGGTTTACAGGCCAAACTATGCAGGATTCAGGAGTATGCCTATTCTGCTGCAAGATATCTCTCAAGGATTGTCTTGCTGCAACAGCTTGATCTTCAGCAGCCATTTCTAATGGTGGAGTAGGAATTCTAGGAGTTTGAGTTTCTCCTAAAGAGGACTCTAATTCTAAAGGAACAGCTAATGATTCAGGGCGTAACAATCTACCGTTTTCCCCTCTAATCCAACTGTGCATAAGCCAAGCGAATCTTTCTAAGGAAAATTTAACTAAGAGAGATTAACTTTCAAATTTTTAAGTTTTAAATTTTTTTTTTTTAAAGAAGAAGAAAGAAAAAAAAAAGAATTCAAATTCTATCCTAAAGATTCTAAGAACCTAAAAACTAAAATTGGCGTTCCCCGGCAACGGCGCCAAAAACTTGACCGCTCGTAAATAGTGCAGTGCTAATTAACCCCCAAGTGCAAGGGTGTACGGTGTAGTTTTAAAACTCAGTAAGTCGAGGTCGAATCCACAGGGAAGCCTATGTGTTTCAGTTTCTAAGTTCAAATATGAATTGTAGGATTGAATTAGAATTAAAGTTGTAATTAAATTAAAATTGGATTTGATAGAGTTGAAATTTGAGAAATTAAACTAAAAACAAAGTAATTACTAATTAAAGGAATGTTTCAACTTAAATAAAATTCGAACTAATTTAAATAACTCAGCAAATTAAAATTACTAAACTTGAATTTAAAGAATAACCTAATCTAATTGCAAACAAGATTTATAAGAAATTTAAAACAGTGATTTTATCAAATTGAAATTCTAATAGAAAAGGGTTCTTGATTCAACCTTCACAATTCCAAGTAATCTGTTATTTCACCAAGGGATGATTTTAAATACAATCCATAGTTCACGTCAAAGGATCTATGGATTGGGAAAGATTTTCAATACATTCCAAAATTCCTCGATACACAGTTTTAAATTCACGTTTCATTATGGAAAATAAAACTGGAAAGATTTTATGATAAAAATACTCGAGTTCAAATCTATGAGTGTATATACCAACTCTCACAATCATATTAGTGTCAAAATAAACATTACAAAAAGTATAAATCCACGGGCACGATTACTTGACCCTGCACAGGCTTAGGGTCTTTCAACCCAAGGGTATCTCTTGACTCTCCCTATTTTATATAGTATCCTCACTTTTATTAAAATCAACGTTTTCTTAGATTTCTCCTTTATGTTGTTAGGGTTTAGAATGATATCTATGAGTGTATATACCAACTCTCACAATTTCATGTCTTCATTTTATCATCTGTTTCACAGTGAACACATATTCACCTTATTTCAACATATCATATCATGTTTCAGCATTGAATATATAAAATTTTGTAAATCTAATCACAATTTCAGTTTCATTGAAACTCTAGCTATCAAATTTAATATTAATTTAATAATAATATAAACTTAAAACTCACAATCATATTAGTGTCAAAATAAACATTACAAAAAGTATAAATAATACATTAATTTCCCTACCTCAGATCTGAGAAAAGGTGAAGAAACCCCAAATTTTAGAGCTTTGATCTTTCGTATCTCCAACCTCAAGTTGAATTACCACGATCCAACACTGCCACGACGATCACAATGTCGAAAATACCAAAGCCCCGCTATTCTTGAACTTAAATTCTCACTTTCTTTCTCATCTTTCTTTTCACTCTTTTCCTTTTCTCTTCTTTCTTCTCTCTTCTTTCTTTTTCTCTCTCTTTTTTTCTCTCATTCTCTCTTTTCTCTTTCTCGGTTTACTTCTCCCATCCCACCATAATATATCATGGATATATATATATTATGCTAGCTTAGTGGCCAAGGCAAAAGCCATTATGTGGCATAATTAGATTATTTTTTTCTCAAGCTTTCAAGTGGCCTTACAAATATACCCCCACCATCATTACACCATTCCAAGTGGCCTTACACATACACCCACCATCATTCCACCCTTCCAAGTGGCCTCACACATACCTTACACATACACCCACCATCATTACGCCCTTCTAAGTGGCCTCACACATACCTTACACATACACCCCACTATCATTACACCCTTCCAAGTGGCCTTACATCTGTACCCCACCAGCATTACACATTTCCAAGTGGCCTTACAGATACACCCCACTATCATTACAACTTTCCAAGTGGCCTCACACATACACCCCACCATCATTACACACTTCTAAGTGGTCTCTCACACACACCCCCACTATCATTACACCCTCCACTTATGCACACGCATGCCACAATTTACCCCACACATATATGCACTTGTGTCGCCTTTATAATTTATATACTATTTTATTTAAATTAACAATTAAACTAATCATAAAAGTATTATATTATTTCAATTAAAGTTAATAAAAATTTAAAATGATACCAAATTAATGCAATTAAAATCTTTACATATAAAATAAAAAAAATTAATAATATAAAAAAATTCAAGGTGTCACACTCTCCTCCCCTTAAAGAATTTCGTTCTCGAAATTCTTACTTGGAGGAACTAGATATGAATACTACTTTTATACTTCCTCTTCACTCTCTCAAAACAAACCCCCATTTTTTTATAATATAAATTAAAATAATATGCATATTAAAGTTTGGGGGTTATTACTTCTTTCCCTCCTTATAAAAGTTTCGTCCTCAAAATTTGAGGCAATTAACACAAACATAACTCTAGGAGAACAATTACGGATATTTTCCCAGCATCTAAAAATCACACTCCCAAGTAAACTTTTTAGTATCATGATATTTCTAACATGAACAGGATTATTAAAAACTTAATTAAATATTACTTAAATCATTCCACAAACTAGCAAATAATAGCAAATCGAAAACATAAATATCCACGCTTCTGTTGCGCTACTTTGAGTCTGATAACTAATTAATGCTCCTTAAATAATTTATAACAACCCACTATCAAATTCCTATCTTAACACATCGAACTTTAACCTCTATCTCGTATTACATTATATACTATTTGAATTTCCACAGTATTACACTTGATCATTACCTCATTCAAAGTCTTTTGCTTGGTAAATTGAACCTCAACATTTCCCCCACATCACAATATTGATATTTCCATATTTGAATTTCCATAAAATTTCTCACTTAAATATTTTAGGATTCTTTTCCTATCAATTTTGTCATTCAATTTATATTCATACTCCTTCTTTGGAAACCACTTGTCCCAAAACTTCACTTTCCTTAACCAAAATTCACACTTGCTTAACTTAGCATACAGCTGGGGATCTCTTGGGGTTTACAATACCATTCTTAAATGTCCCTTACGTTCTTCCTCTGACTTCAAATAAACTAATACATCATCAACAAATACCACCACAAACTTGTTTAAGTAATCTCCGATCACCTATTTGTAAGTCCATTAATACTATAGAGCACGAGTTAACATAAATGGTGTAACTAAGAACTTGTAGTGACCATACTGAGTGTAACACCCCGAATTAAAAAAAAAAATAGAGTGTGATAACTTATTATACAAATTTATTACATAAGTTTCTTCCTGCCTTAGCTATCAAAAAAAAATATATTACATATGTACAAAACTTTGGACTAGCATTTAATCATCATTCCTAGTCGGCCACTAACAACTATCAGTCTCAGTCATTACTACCAATTGGTTCATCTATATAAAAAAAAACCATGAAAGGGGGTGAGCTGCCAAGCCCAGTAGGAAAAATATTTAGATAATATCAACAAGTATTTTCATATAAAGACAGAAATTAAGTGCTTAAGTAATTGTCATTATCATGCAAAAATGGACGATGGCAGCATAATCAAATAAATAAGAAATGAAATGCCCACGTAAGGTTATTTCATTACCACCCTTATAACACCTTGCCACCCTTGTAACACCTTAACATCCTACGCAGGTTCTTCCCTTTGCCACCCTTATATCCCTTTGCCACCCTTATAACGCCTCAATAAGCCACGCAAGCTATTCCCTTTACCACCCTTATATTTCCTTGCCACCCTAATAATGCCTCATCAAGTCACGCAGGCTATTTTATTTGCCACCCTTATAACCCCTTGCTACCCTTATAACGCCTCATCAAGCCACGCAAGTTATTCTCTTTGCCACCCTTATAACCCTTTACCACCCTTATAACACCTCAACATATTTTTATGAACGTGCACAAAATTATAATATTAACCATTATTCCATCATTTCACATTCTCTTGCATTGCCAAATAATCAAGCAGTGAAATTATATATTATTATCATGCCTTTATACAAAATATTAAATTTCAATTATAAGAATAAATCTCCTACCTGAAAGGTCCAGTAGTCCCTTTCTGCTGATTTTTCCCTTGGTCTAGTTTAAATTCTGTATAAAAATTTATTGGTAATCAACATATATTCGCATCTCATTATCCAGTTACTTTAATTATTGCATTTAGTCCAGGAGGTTTTAATTAATGATTTTTCTGTTACCAACAATTTTGTCTAATCTCAATAGATATTTATTTCCTTAGCTAATTAATTGCTAACAATTTTTTATTATTATTATTATTATTATTATTATTATCATCATTATTATTATTTAATAAAAGAGGCACATACCAACTTGGATTTCTATCAAATATCCTTTATTCCGTGGCTAAGTATTTATAGGTGTAAAATAAATATTCAAGTTGAGGGGTGTAAAAATTAAATTAAATTTTTTCTCAAAAGAAAAAAAAAATTATAGAGGCGGTTGTTGCTAATTGTCTCCAAATCTAAATTTTTAACCCAAACAAATTATACACATTAAACATTACACCATTAAAATTTGATCCAAGTTAGTTTGATAATATAAATCTGGTAAATAAAACATCACTATTACATTGCACTTAATTTATCCTAAACTTTCATAAAAATTATCTCTTACGAACCAGCAAAATAAAATGACATACCTTAAAAGTTTGGCCCAAAATTTCAAGCTGTCTTCTTTTTCCTTCACTGCCTCATTTACTATTTTTCTTCCTTTTTTTTTTTTTGGCTCCCAAGTGTGCTGGGTACACATACATACATGGGCATTCATATGTATATAGGCAAATGGGAGGCCAAGCCTCCCACTGCCAAGTCGGTTATCTTTTTTTTTTTCCTAGGATTTCAAGCGTCCCTCCACATCTACCCCCACCATCATTACTTTTCCACCTATGCACCATGTGCTAAAATTCCTCCTTACATGTGTTACTTTTTGTAATTTTTTTCTTTTATTTTATTTAGATTAAAATTAAACTAATTATAGAAGTATTATTTCAAGAAAAAGAATTGAAACAATGCTATAAATTTTTTTTTACCTTTTGGTAAGAAATAAAATCAATAATATAATAAAAATCGACATGTCACAATCTTCTCACCTTAAAGAATTTCGTCATCGAAATCCTTAGCCAGTAGAATTAAGCATGAACACTAGTTTTTTACTTTTTTTTAATAGCATTAACGTGAGTAAAAAGAAATATTCAATCAGAGTATACCAACTAACGTACTAGGAAAAGAAGTAATTTATTGTCATATGAATAATCCCGGGTATTTCATTCGCATTTCTGCCTCCGTTTCCTATGTTGATTCTTCAATTCCATGATATTGCCATAAAATTTTTACCAACAGTATTGTTTTATTTCTCAAGATTTTTTCTTTAGTATCCAATACTCGTATTGGTTTCTCTTCATATGTCATATCTAGCTATACTTTCACATCGTTCCAATCTATGACGTAGTTCGGATCTGGTATATATTTGTATAACATAGACACATGAAAGAGTACAAATTTGAGCCAATTTATCGGGTAACTCCAGTTGGTACACTACCTCCCCAACTCTTTGTATGATCAGAAATGGTCTAATATACCTAGGTGATAATTTGCCCTTCTTTCCAAATCGAACGATTCCTTTCTGAGGTATCATCTTCATTAATACCCAATCTCCTTCTGAGAATTCTAATGGCATTCTTCATTGATCGGCATAACTCTTTTGCCAGCTTTGGCTGGTTTTAAGCCTTTATCTGATCAATTTAATTTTCTCTGTCATTTCTTGGATTATCAGGCCCATATAAATTTGATTCTCCTATTTCCAACTGACAATTTGGTGATCAACAAGGCCGGCCATATAATGCTTCATATGGTGCCATGCCTATGCTTGCTTGGTAGTTATTATTATAGACGAATTTTGCAAGTGGCAGATGTTCATTCGAACTACCTTGAAAATCAAACACACAAGCTCGCAACATATCTTCCAAAATCTGTATCATTTGTTCTGATTTTCCATCTGTCTAGAAATGATAGGCAGTGCTAATATTTAGTGCAGCACCTAAAGCTCGTTGTAGACTCTACCAAAACTGTGAAACAAACCATGTGTCTCGATCTGACATTATTGCCCTAGCAACCCCATGCAACCTGACTACCTCTAGAGTACTAAGAGAGTCAATTGTCCTCATAAGTATGAAATGAGTTGACGTTATGTGCCTATCTACAATTACCCATATAACATCATATCCTTGTTGTGTTCGGGGTAACCCTACAACAAAATCTAGGGTTATAAGTTCCCACTTCCATTCAGCTATGGGTAATGGCTGTAGCAACCCTCTTGGTTTTTGATGTTCTGTTTTCACTTGTTGACATGTTGAAAATTTAGCCACATAACACGCAACATCCTTTTTCATGCCTTTCCAATAGTACTACCACTTTAGATCATGATACATCGTAGTATTACCTGGATGTATAGCATATTTAGACTTATGCGCATCTTCTAAAATTTCTTCCTTCAAAGTGGAATCTTGGGTTACATACAGTCAAGCTTATATCTCAAGCTTCTATTAGGGAATATTTTCCATCCTAACTCTTCACTTTGCTGCTCAACTTTGGTCTTCAAACCTTTAATCTCTTCACTATCCCTTTGAGCCTTTATCATTTTTTCTACCAAAGTAGGTTGAACTACCAAGTTATACAAGAACTCTCGGGGTACTTGAGATTCAACATATAACTCATATGTTCTTAGGGTCTCCCATATATCATGTTTGTCAATGATTAGGCAGTGTAGAGCTTTTTGATTCTTTCTACTTAATGCATCTACCACCACATTAGCCTTGCCTGCATGATACTGCAATACAAAATTATAATCTTCTAAATATTCCACCCATCTTATTTGCTTTAGATTCAAGTCTTTTTAGGTTATGACATATTTTAAACTTTTATAATCTGTAAAGATTTCAAAATTTTCCCCATAAAGATAGAATCTCCAAATTTTTAGGGCAAAGATCACTACCGCTAATTCCAAGTTATGGGTGGGGTGGTTTTCTTCATGCTTCTTTAATTGTCTAGATCCATGAGCCATAACCCTTCCTTTTTGCATCAACACACACCTAATCCCTTGCGGGATGTGTCTATATACACTACATATGACTTCCTAAGGGTGGGTAGTGTTAGGACTGGTGCAGTTGTCAATATCTTTTTCAATTCTTGGAAGACTTGCTCATATTTGTCCCCCTGTTCAAACTTAACACCCTTTCTAGTTAACTGAGTTAGTGGAATAGCTATTTTTGAAAATCCTTCTACAAATTGTTTATAATACCTTGCTAACCCTAAGAAGCTGCGGATTTTAGTTACAGATTTTGGTTGATCCCAGTTTGCTATGGCCTTAACTTTACTAGGATCCATAGATATTTTGGCTTCAGACACCACGTGACCCAAAAATTTAACCTCTTTCATCCAAAAATCACACTTACTACGTTTGGCATATAATTGGTGGTCTTTCAACAATTGCAACACTATTCGCAGATGATCTCTATGCCCTTTTTCTGTTCGCGAATATATCAAGATATCATCTATGAATATTATCACAAATTTGTCCAAATATTTTCTGAATATTCAATTCGTTATATCTATAAATGTAATGGGTGCGTTTGTCAATCCAAATGACATGACCAAAAATTCACAGTGCCCATATCGAGTTCAAAAAGCTATCTTTGGGACATCTGTTTCCCTCACCTTTAACTGATGGTATCCCAATCTAAGATCAATTTTGGAAAAATACGCAGCACATCGTAGTTGATCAAAGGGATCGTCTATCCTAGGCAGTGGGTATTTGTTCTTAATGGTCACTTTATTTAACTGTCTGTATTCAATACTTGATCTTAACGACCCATCTTTCTTCTTTACAAATAACACTAGTTCTCCTCATGGTGACGTACTAGAGCGAATAAATTTTTTCCCTAATAACTTGTCCAATTGGATCTTCAATTCCTTGAGTTCAGTAGGTGCAAAACGGTATAGAGCTATTGAGATTGGTGCTGTGCTTAGATACAAATCTATAACAAATTCTATTTTTCTATCAGGTGGTAATCCAGGTAGTTCTTCAAGAAATACCTCTGAAAATTCATCAACTATAGGTGTGGGCTTTTTGATTTTCTTCTGTTCATTTTCTACCAATATCTGTCCTAAGAAACTCAAATGACTATTAACCGCAATTGTCATTTATTAAGACTCATAAGTGGAAATGGTAGCGAGATACCCCTATCTTTAACAAACTTTACTCTATCCCCGTCATCTGTCCACAACATCACTGTCTTATAAAAGCAGTCCATCACCACATGGTATCTTGTTAACCAATCCATTTCCAGGATAATATCAAATCCTTGCATGTCTGACCATATCAATTTGGTATCAAACTCATGAACCCCAATTTTGATTACATTATCTTGGCAAGTTTTTTGGAGCTCTACGCTTCCACTAACTGAGGTGTTAACATATATTCTTGAGTCTAAGAATTCCACAGCTAATTGTAAACTATCTACACAATTTTGTGCTATAAAAGAGTGGGTAGCCCCAGAATCAAATAAGGTTCTAACCAACGAGTTAAATAGAAGTATAGTACCTTCGATCATAGCATTTGACGCTTTCCCTTTCATCTCCAAAGTAGGTAGCGCATACATTTGATTTGGTGCTTTTGCTCCCTTTGCTAGACCTTTTCCACGTTCAACAAAAGGAGTTTGTGCCTACTTCGGTGGGATAGAGAGATTGCTTGATCTTGTCTGATATGGCTGCACTTGAGATGGTAGTTGATTCTGGTATCTTGGCCTTGGAGTCACATTGGTATAACTCTACGGAGGTGATGATTGAGGAGATCATGGAGTATCTATAGGGCCTACACTCTGAGTGTTGCCCAGCTAGCGACACTATAGCTGCAAATGTCCAAAACGACCGCAGTTACAATATTTCTTTATCTCGGTTCCCCTCCTTGTTGTTACTTGATTTCCCTACGGTGTAAGGTTTATAGGGTAAGGCTGGTAACTGTTAGGTGTTCGACTTTGATTAATACTTCTCTTTCTATCATTCCTCTAGGGCCCTTCTCCACTTTGTTCTTTCCTTACATTTCTCTGTATCTCATCCTGTTCTATTAATATTGCATGATCAATCAATTGTTAAAAACTTTGCCCTATGAATGCTACCACCTTAAAGCGAATTGCAGGTTTCAACCCATTTTGAAATCTCCGAGTCTTCTTTTCCTCTATGTTTACAAAGTCAAAAGGACAGTTTTAAGAATTTGGCTGCATATTGGGCCACTGTCACATTCCCTTGTTCTAACTATATAAATTCTTTGATTTTTATTTCTCGGGTAATTTCTCGAAAGTGGTGTTGATAAAAAATATCTGTAAACTCAGTCTATCTCATCCCAGTCACTTCCCTTCTTACTTTAATAGAATCCCACCAAAAATCTACCTCTCTTTGTAACTAGTATACGGCAAACTCCACCTGGTACTTAGCTGGGGTCCCCACAATATCCAATACCTTACGAATTTGTTTTAACCATTTTTCTGCTATGGTAGGGTTAGCCTCTCCCAAAAATCTCGGAGGTTTTTGCTTTTGGAATTCTTAGAAACATCTAGCTTTTCGATCCTCTATATTATTTGTTGGGGGTAGGTTTACCCCTGGTGGCGGCTCATGCACTTGGAGAGGAGGTGGTATCACTTCTGGCGTGGGAGTAAGAGATGGTCTTACTTGTGCTTGCATTTGTTCAGCTAAATTTTGTATGAACTGCCATATTTGTTCCATAGTAGGAACACACCCGACATTTGGCGGTATTATATTATTCATTCTTACACTTATATTTACTTAATTTTGTTGATCTAACATTTTGTTATCTCTTTCTTCTCTTTACTATGACATTTTGAAAATAGAGTAGTTTAATTATATGTACATACATATACATATTAATTTTGAAAGCAAGCTATGCTTTTGATAATATTATGAATTTCATTTATGTCGTCCAAAAATATTCTTACATACTTATATCGTTCTGACTATTACGCAAAATGTCAATCCGTCCCTATAATCGTGTTACATATTTATCATCGGGTTAATGGCTTCCAAAAACTACACACCGGCTGATGTCATAGGACACACAACTATGTACAACTACTACATATCTCCTATACAATAATAGAGTCCTCATCACTATCGTTATCAGACTCGTCAGTCAAGTAAATAAAAATGGGTTCTTTTGGATCTGCTTCTTCTGTATTATCGTTACTTCCCATGGCGGCTTCTTCCTAAGGAACATGTTCTGGTACCGGATTAGGTCCTGGCACCACATTTGGTACTGGACCACCGGCTGGCATAGGGGCAGGTGGGGGAGCTATAACAAAATGGTAACTGACACAGGTCAGGATGCACCGGTCACTCAGCCAATGCCTAGTTAGTCAAAGTGCCCTCTTGTACCATAGCATGAACTAAGCCCGAGAAAGCCTGCGGAGCATCTATCAACTGGAATTGTTGCGGAGCTGCCAACAACTCGAATATAGCTTTCCACCGGGTGACCTCATTCTAGTAGTGTCTCGACTCAGGCACCCAAAATGTGGCAATATCCCAAATGTTTTGCCGAGCTAAATCTTGTGCTCTTACTCGAATACAGTGCTACTCATGTGCATCAAGATCAACCATGATCTCCTGACACGTAAGTATCCATTAAGACCACATTACCCATGGATTCGCCATACATCCACTCTATGCTATGGACATCCACAAGAAGTCTAATTAGTACTAATGTTAATTTGTAATCTCAAGAAATATAAGACTAAAACAAACAACTTATTTCCTATACAAACTTTTTGAGCATACACTATCTAAACTTTAGTCTTCTAAAGCCCATTACCATCTTTTATTACTTATTTATCTTCCTCTTAACCAAGGCCCTAAGTTTGATCTACAAACCTGGCTCCGATACCATTCTGTAACACCCCGAATTTAAAAAAAAATAGAGTGTGATAACTTATTATACAAATTTATCACATAAGTTTCTTCCTACCTTAGCTATCAAAAAAATATATATATATTACATATGTGCCAAACTTTGGACTAGCATTTAATCATCGTTCCTAATCAGCCACTAGCAGCTGTCAGTCTCAGTCTTTACTACTAGATGGTTCATCTGTATAAAAAAAACCATAAAAAGGGGGTGAGCTGCCAAGCCCAGTAGGAAAAATATTTAGATAATATCGACAAGTATTTTCATATAAAGACAGAAATTAAGTGCTTAAGTAATTGTCATTATCGTGCAAAATGGACAATAGCAGCATAATCAAATAAATAAGTAGTGAAATGCCCACGTAAGGTTATTTCCTTACCACCCTTCTAATACCTTGCCACCCTTGTAACACCTCAACATGCCACGCAGGATATTCCTTTTGCCACCCTTGTAACCCTTTGCAACCCTTATAACGCCTCAATAAGCCATGCAGGCTATTCCCTTTGCCACCCTTATAATGCCTCATGAAGCCGCACAGGCTATGCCCTTTGCCAACGTTATAGCCCTTTGCCACCCTTATAATGCCTCATCAAGCCACACAGGTTATTCACTTTGCCACCCTTATAATCCCTTTGCCATCCTTATAACGCCTCAACATATTTTTATGAATGTGCACAAAATTATAAGATTAACCATAATTGCATCATTTCACATTCTCTCGCATTGCCAAATAATCAAGCAGTGAAATAATATATTATCATGCCTTTATACAAAATACTAAATTTCAATTATAAGAATAAATCTCCTACCTGAATGGTCTAGTAGTCCCTTTTTGCTGATTTTTCCCTTGGTCTGGTTTAAATTCTGTATAAAAATTTATAGGTAATCAACATATATTCGCATCTCATTATCGAGTTACTTTAATTATTACATTTAGTCCAGGAGGTTTTAATTAACGATTTTTCTATTACCAACAATTTTGTCTAATCTCAATAGATATTTATTTCCTTAGCTAAGTAATTGCTAACAACTTATTATTATTATTATTATTATTATAAAAGAGGCTCATACCAACTTGGATTTCTATCAAATATCCTTTATTCTGTGGCTAAGTATTTATAGGTGTAAAATAAATATTCAAGTTGAGGGGTGTAAAAATTAAATTAAAAATTTTCTCCAAAAAAAAAAATTATGGAGGCAATTGTTGCTGATTGTCTCCAAATCTAAATTTTTAACCCAAACAAATTATACACATTAAACATTACACCATTAAAATTTGATCCAAGTTAGTTTGATAATATAAATCTGGTAAGTAAAACATCACTATTACATCGCACTTAATTTACCCTAAGTTTTCATAAAAATTATCTTTTACGAACCAGCAAAATAAAATAATATACCTTAAAAGTTTGGTCCAAAATTTCAAGTTGTCTTCTTTTTCCTTCACTGCCTCCTTTACTATTTTTCTTCATTTTTTTTTTTTTTTGGCTCCTAAGTGTGCTATGTACACACACATACATGGGTATTCATATATATATAGGCAAATGGAAGGCCAAGCCTCCCACTGCCAATTCAGTTATCTTTTCTTTTTTTTTTCTAGGCTTCCAAGTGTCCCTCCATATCTAGCCCCACCATCATTATTTTTTCACGTATGCACCATGTGCTAAAATTCCTCCTTACATGTGTCACTTTTTGTAATTTTTTTCTATTATTTTATTTAGATTAAAATTAACCTAATTATAGAAGTATTATTTCAAGGAAAAAAAATTGAAACAATGTTATAATTTTTTTTTTTTTTTGCCTTTTGGCATGAAATAAAATCAATAATATAATAAAAATCGAGATGTCACACCGAGTCATGAACGTCGTTTTAGAAATACTCTCATATCCTACCCTTAATTTGGTGGTATCCAGACCTTAAATCAAATTTTTGGAAATATCAGTGATCCTTTCAACTAATCAAAAAATTTGCCAATTCTTGGTAGAGGATAGCTAATACACATCCTTAATGTCCTGTGGCTAGAATCCCATAGCGCCTTATCCATATTATCAGTATCATTCCTAGATATTTACATTTCTAGAAATTTATTTCTTTATTACTATAATTCTCGCTCCAAGAATCTCAAAATCCTAAACATTTTCTCAAAAACTTTAATGAAGCAACCCTTGCAACAATCAAACTCCTCGTTTTCTTACTTAAAGTATTATCCATTACATTGGCCTCACTTGAATAAGATTAGAGATTTTAAACCAAAGTCTTTCTTGTATTTCATTCAACTACGTTGCCTCACAATCAAATCACATGGCATAAATAACTTTGGAATTCTAGTGTTCTGAGTACATTCTAAACTCTTTTATCATTCCATTAACCCCATCAAGGCTTTAATGCAAATCCATTGCAGTTAATACTAAATCAAGCATAGGCCATTAATACTAAGTCAAGCATAGGTAAATCCTTCTTATGTGATTTCAACTACCTCAACTTGCTCTATCTTCTAATCATTATGCATTAGCACACGACCTAAATTTTCTTGTACTCCTTCATGATATCCAAGTTAACCTCTTTTATGGGTAAAAATAACCAATATAAAGTTTCCCATAAAATGTTCTTATTAACTTTACCTATCAATTTCTAACTCTTTCCCAAATTAGTCAAATCAATAAGTCTATCAGCTAAAAGGTATCCTAATTAGGGCATGACAGTGAAGTTTAGAATGTAAAATTTAATGAAATAAATTTCTAGAAATGTAAATATCCAGAAATGATACTGATAATATGGATAGGGCGTTATGGGATTCCAGCCATGGGATGTTGAGGATGTGTATTAGCTATCTTTTTCCAAGAATTGGCAAATTGTTTGATTAATTGAAAGGATCATTGATATTTTCAAAAACTAATTTAAGGTTTGGGTACTGCCAAATTAAGGGAAAGATATGAGAGTATTTCTAAAGCGACGTTCATGACTCACTATGAGTTCTTAGTTACATAAATTTGGGTTAACTTGTGCTCTGTAGTATTCATGGACTTATGAATAGGGTGTTTGGAGATTACTTAAACAAGTTTGTGGTGGTATTTGTTGATGATGTATTAGTTTATTTGAAGTCATAGGAAGAACATAAAGGATATTTAAGAATGGTATTGCAAACCTGAAGGGATCCCCAACTGTATGCTAAGTTAAGCAAGTGTGAATTTTGGTTAAGGAAAGTGAAGTTTTGGGATAAGTGGTTTCCAAAGAAGAAGTATGAATATAAATTGAATGACGAAATTGATAGGAAAAGAATCCTAAAATATTTAAGTGAAAAATGTTATGGAAATTCAAATATGGAAATATCAATATTGTGATGTGGAGGAAATGTTGAGGTTCAATTTGGCATGCAAATGACTTTAACTTAGGTAATGATCAAGTGTAACACTGTGGAAATTCGAATAGTATATAATGTATATAATGTAATATGGGATAGAGGTTAAAGTTTAATGTATTAAGATAGAGATTTGATAGTGGATTGTTATAAATTATTTAAGGAGCATTAATTAGTTATCAGATTCAAAGTAGCGCAATGGAATCGTGGATATTTATGTTTTCGATTTGCTATTATTTGCTAATTTGTGGAATGATTTAAGTAATATTTAATTAAGTGTTTAATAATCTTATTCACGTTAGAAATATCATGATAGTGAAAAGTCTAGCTGGGAGTGTGATTTTCAAATGCAGGGAAAATATCCATAATTGTTTTCCTAGAGTTATGTTTGTGCTGATTACCTCAAATTTCGAGGACGAAACTTTTATAAGGAGGGAATGATGTAATAGCCCCCACACTTTAATATTCATATTATTATAAAAAAAATGGAGGTTTGTTTTGAGAGAGTGAAGAGGAAATACAGAAGTAGTATCCATATTTAGTTCTGCCAGGTAAGAATTTCGAGGATGAAATTCTTTAAGGGGAAGATAGTGTGACACCCTAAATTTTATTATATTATTAATTTTATTTTATTTTATGCCTAAATATTTTAATTGCACTAATTTGGCATCATTTTAAATTTTTATTAACTTTAATTGAAATAATAAAATACTTTTATGATTAGTTTAATTTTTAATTTAAATAAAATAGTAGATAAGTTATAAAGGCGACACGTGCATATATATGTGGGGTAAATTGTGGCACGTGTGTGCATAAGTGGAGGGTGTTATGATTGTGGGGGTGTGTGTGTGAGGCCACTTGGAAAGGTGTAATGATGGTGGGGTGTTAAGTGTAAGGCATATGTAAGGCCACTTGGAAGGGTGTAATGATGGTGGGGTACATGTGTAAGGCTGATTGCACTTGAAAAGTGCTATTACAAACTCCACTTTTGTATAACTTTTGATGCATTTAAGTAGTTTATTTTGAAGTTTTATAATTATTTTCTTAATTGCAGGGAAAAGGGCAAAATAAGTGGGATTAGCAACGATGAAAGTGGCTGCCGAGGAGAAAAAGATGGTCTAAAGTTCAAGATGGTTGAAGTGGTGTGCAGCTAAAGTTCCCGATTGACACCCTGTCAGTGTTTTGACCATATCTTTTCACGCACAACTCCGATTGACTTGATTCTTTTTGGGTTGGAAAGAAGACTTAAAGGGCTACAACTTATTCTTTATTTTAATAATCTTGTTTCTTCATCTTATTCTTTGGATCCGTTGAATATGTGTTCGATGATTGATTTTATTTCGTTTAAAGTAATGTTAGCGTAGAAACCCTAGTTTTTGATTCATCGAATCAAGGAAGGGTAGTTTACTCTGATCTATGGGATGTATGTAGACCCTTTGCAGAGTTTGCGAAAACTCATGCGTAGAGGTCTACAACTTTTAGACGTTTGCGAAGACCCTTCGCATGGTTTGCGAAAACACATGCGTAGGGGTCTATGATGTTTAAACCTAGTTCAGTATCTTTCAAAAACTTTCAAAAATGAAATTCTTTGATTATATTCTCTGTAATCACTAGTAAAGGTTTTCGATTAAAATTTTCTTAATAATTTTGAAGAATTGAAAATTCAGATTTTGAATCCTAATTTGAATTGGTTTATTTCAGAAACATTCAAAAATGAAAACCTTTGACTATATTTTCTGTAATCACTGGTAAAGGTTTTTGATTAAAACTTTCTTAATAATTTTGGATAAACTAGAAAAATTGGATTTGAATCCGAATTTGAATAGGATTGTTTGAGAACCCTTCGAAAATAGAAGTTTTTGACTATATTCTCTGTAATCACTAGTAAAAACTTTTGATTAAAACTTTCTCAATAATTTTCAAACAAATCCTAACTTAGGTTTTAACGTAAGTATTACAACACATCCCATAGTGAAGACGTAAGCTACCCATAATTGAAAAGTTGGATCAAGAACTTCTTAGATCTATTTCTTGTTAATTGAATTGTTTTCGTTTGAATTAATTGAAGTGTTTACATTGCAATTTATTAGATTAGATTATTTTTACGCACAGTTAAATTAGGAAAAATTCCTTTAGTTAATATTTAATTTTCTTGAAATTCGAAACCTCAATTGCTGAAATTCTTTTAAATAGTTTGCATATTGTTTTTAGTCTAAGTTCTAAATTTACAAAAAAAAAACTTTCAAATTTAGTTTAGCTGATTTTCAAATTTAGAAATTGAATTATAGCCTAGGAACTAAATAACATAGGCTCCCTGTGAATTCGACCTTGGACTCACCGAGTTAAAATTACACCGCACACCCTTGCACTTGGGGGTTAGTTTAGATGCACTTTCTAATAGCGGTCAAGTTTTTGGCGCCGTTGCCGGGGAGCCAAAATTTAGTTTTTAGGATATTTCTAAGTTTTCTTTTTTTTTATAGTTTTCTTTACTGAAATTAAAAAAAAATTAAAATTTAAAATTTGGACGTAAATTTTTTTAGAGACTTGTTATTTGCAAGCTATTAAGATCGGGTAGAATAGTCATAACTGAATCTGAATTAGGAGATCCTTCATACTTTCCTGAATCTTTTACACCAACATCACATTCCACTGTTTCACTCAATGGCTGAGTTAAGAGGTAATGGGGAAGGTAGTGAGCATGGGGATAACGATCCACGTGAAATTCCAGGTTTTGTTCCCATGAAAGATCATCTTAATCCTGTTAGACAAACCACCCCATCATGCATAGTCTTGCCCTTAAATAAGGGGAACTTCAACCTTAGGCCAGGAATCATCCAACTTCTTCCTACTTTCCATGGTTTAGATTCTGAAAATCCCTACAACCATCTTAGGGAGTTTGAGAAAGTAAGCAACACATATAGATCATAATATCAATGAGGACGTAGTGCGTCTTCAACTCTTCCCATTTTCCTTAAAAGACAAGGCCAAGTTTTGGCTTAATTCCCTTCTTCCATGTTCTATTGGAATGTGGCGTGAAATGCAGACTGAGTTTCTGAAGAAATATTTCCCAACTCAGAAAACTCAGTATTATAGGCGACAGATTGCCACTTTCTCTTGCAAACCTAACGAGAATTTATGTCGAGCCTGGGAAAGGTTTAAGGACCTCTTGATGGCTTGTCCTCACCATAGTTATGAATCATGGAGATTAGTGAGCATCTTCCATGAATCCCTAACTCCCAGTCTTAAGCAATTAGTTTCTACCATGTGCAATGGTACTCTGTTTGATAAGACTGCGGAAGATGCCATGGAATTCTTTGATATGGTGGCCGAGGACTCTAATGATTGGGAAATAAGACCACCTTCGTCTTTAGAGCATAGGAATCCCGTATCTAGTGGTCAGTTGATGTTAAGTGAGAGGGATGACGTAAGTGCTAGGATATCTGCATTACAACATAAGTTAGATTCCCTTGAACTTAAGAACAAAGAGAAGTTGGTGGAAGCACAAGTGGTGTGTTGGGCATGCGACCAAGTAGGACATGATCCTAATTCATGTATATAGCTTCCTTTACTTAAGGAAGTAGCTTATGGTAATGTGTATGTTAATAACACACAGAACCGACCATTCCAAAACAGAGGGCAGGGTAACACTTCCTATCCACAAGGTGGGTATGTTAAGTATCAAGGGGGAAATCAACATCTCGATGCTTACCCTCAAGGATGGAAAAGCCCTCCTGGTTTTGGGTGGAAAAATGATAACCAAAGCCAATCATTCCAACCTTCTTTTGTGCCACCATCCCATGCTCCCTATATTCCTCCAAACAAAAGATCCACAAAAGAGACACTTCAACAATTCATGAATATTCAAAATACACGTTGGATTCAAAATGATAGAAATATGGATGAAATCAAGAGCCAATTGACTCTTTTGACGCAAACACTAGTCACACAACCAAAGGGTCAATTTCTGGCTCAACCTCGTCCAAATCCAGTAGTCCAAGTTAAACAGGTTGAAGGATCTTCTAGTACTCAAGGGAATGTAGAACAAATCCAAAACATCACCACACTTAGGAGCGGGAAAATTGTAGATAAAACTATTCCTCCTAGGAAGGATGAAATGAGTGAAGAGTTGAAACCTAAATGTGTGGTGGATGATAGTGAGAAGGCGGGGAAAGAACGAATCATAGTTGAGGAGCCCACAATTGAAAGGCAAGAGAAAACGGAAAAGGAAGAGGAAAAGGAAGAGGAAAAGGGAAAGGGAGAAGAACCCATGATAATACCTAGGGAATATGTTCCCAAAGCACCCTTCCCTCAGAGATTTTTGAAATCTAGGAAAGAAGCCCAAGCAACTGAATTGCTAGAGGTGTTCAAACAAGTGAAAATTAATATACCTCTCCTTGATGCAATTAAGCAATTCCCTTCTTATGCCAAATTCCTCAAGGAATTATGCACTATAAAAAGGGGCTTAAATGTCAAAGAAAAAGCATTTCTCACTGAGCAACAAGTGCTATAGTACAATGTCGTACTCCCCCTAAATATAAAGACCCAGGATGTCCTACGATATCTTGTTATATAGGGAAGTATTATATTAGTAGAGCATTGCTTGACTTAAGAGCGAGTGTGAATTTGCTCCCTTACTCAGTGTATGAGCAATTGAGCTTAGGTGAGTTAAAGCCTACCCGTGTGACTTTGCAACTTGCAGATAGATCAATTAAAGTCCCATAAGGTATAATTGAAGATGTACTGGTACAAGTGGAAAATTTTTATTTTCCAGTGGATTTCATAATCCTAGATACTCAACCACTTACTAGTTTATCTGCACCTAATCAGACACCAGTGATTCTAGGACGACCATTCTTAGTAACATCGAGTGCTTTAATTAACTGCAGGAATGGATCCATGAAAATGACTTTTGGTAACATTGAGTTTGACATGAATATCTTTCATGTTACCAAACAACCAAAAGAGGTGCCTGATATACAAGTAGATTTAGTAGAATTTATAGTCCAGGATTACGTGGATCGTGAATTTGTCAAGGATCCTTTAGAGAAAGCTATTCACTTTAGTGAGGAGATTTTGAATTCCACGATATCAAACCAAGAGGTAGTTTGCATTGATTTTTTAGGTGTCGAGGGGATACTAGAAAACACTCAACCACATTCCATGTTCACATATGCAAATAATCTTGGGCCATATTTGTGGTTCAAAGATCACTACAAGGTCATACATTCTCCAGCATTATCCACACTAGGAGCACACTCATTCATGGCACCTCCTAGACTCGAAGAGAATATTTTATTCCTAAAGCTATTTGGTAAGGCTTAGGCAAGATTAAGAGTTGGATAGTATATTTTTTGCATTAACCATTGTATAATAGTAGATTAGATTTTATTTATTTATTTATTTTTATTTTCTTTCTGCCTAGATTAAATTTTAATTTTCTTTTAGTTTACTTTTATTTGTTTATTCTAACATTTTATCTCGTAGAAGTTTTATTTTTCTTTTAGTACAGTTTGATTCAAAGGGATAAATTGCTTGAGTTCTTTTATTTTCTTCAAATAAGGAAGCTCTTGAGGTAATATCCTTCATCTCTCCTTTATTTAGTTTTGTACTTCAAATTGGTACTTCATATTTATAATTGTTGTTGTTGGGAGTGCTATAGAATCTAAGTTGGTGGGATGTATTGGGTGATGCCTTAAGTGGCTTGAATAATGGGTGCATGATTGGTTTAATTTGTACTTTATTCTTATTTGTGCCTTTTATGGTTATTGTTTGATGCTTATCATCATGCTCACTATTGCACACTACAGACCCACATATGCATCATGGTTCTCACATTGAGGACAATGTGAATTTTAAGTTGGGGGATAGGGTTCGCACGATGACCTTTATGCCAAAATTGAAAATTTTAAAATTTTTGAGCATCCTTAATCTTGAATATATGAATTGAGCACATTTGTACTTACATATCAGCCCTTTTTGGTTTGGTTGATTGTGGAATTGAGTGAGAGAGTGATGAATGAGTTTTATTCAAGCTTTAATAGGAAACTTAGCTCAATTTGATTGTATAATGACCTTGTGTATTTTTGACTATCATAGAAAAGAGTTTATGTGCTTAGGAGTTGATTTTCTTTAACATTGGTTAATTGAGCATTCTTGGACTAGGTGGAGACTTATACCCCTTAATGGCGAGCTTTTGAGCCTATTATTCTTTTCTTGAGGGGTTGCACATAATCACAGCTCTTTTATTCTTCACTTTGGTTTCTAATGCACCAATTGCATCACACACACTTGCATTTGTTTCACTTGGCATATTATAAGTTGTTGCAAGGTTTGAACATGATGCTAGGCCATCTTTGCTATTGTTGGCCTCTTTATCCTTTCTTTGTTATGAATTATCCTAGGAACCAACTTGAAGCCTCTTAAATAAAGTGTGTGATATATTTATATATATATATTTTTTCTTGGTTCTCACCTTATATATTATCCCTTAGCCTTATTCACACGCTTTTAGCCTTACTCTCACATGTCTTGGGTTATGAAAGTGCCTTAATGTCAATGATGTGAATGGGGGTTGGGAATGGAAATTTTTAAGAGCATATTGAGAGGAAATATTAGGTGAAGAATCTAGCTGATGTATTTTCATTATTTAAAAAAAAAAAGAAAAAAAAAAGAAAAAAAGAAAAGAAAAGAAGAAGAAAAGAAAAAAAAAAGAGAAAAAAAGGATTTTCATTTCTTTTTGCTTGGGTAGTTCGGGACTTGTGCATTATATTATAATTATTGAGAATGTCCCATGAGTAGTTCGTAAGTTTGTGAATAAACTTCTTGTTGGGATCCCTGTTAGGGTTTGGAAAGGAAATGGGTAGTTGGGGACTTGTGCGAACTCGAGCATCTTTATCCCAAGACATGTGCTTTGATTTCCATATCTTCCATTGTTAACCATTACCCTTGGCCAAGTTACAACCAAACCAAAGACCTAGTGGATTCTAAGCAAGCAATTCTTGTATTGTGCATGTAGTGCATTGGAACATGGTTATGAGCTATCCACTTTGAATTTCATTTCAGTTCACTCACTTATTTGTGGGGTTATGTGCAACTAGGATAGCATTATATGCTAATAGGTATGTGTGAACCCTTGATGAGTGAATTCCTTTTTTATGAGTAGTACCTTGTGAGCATTTGAAGTCAAAACCTAGTTCCATTTATGCTCTTGTAACTTTGTTGAAAGAATGAAACAATTTTGCACACATGCTCTTTCTACTTTGATAGTCCATGCATTAATGCTTAGCACCTGGGAATTACAGATGATATTTGGGTTTTGAGACTTGTTGGGCTTAAGCTTGATTCATTTTTTATATTAATCACTTTTTAACACTTTGAGACCATACCATAGAATTTTGTGGGTAGATTCACTGCAAACCCTCATGAGACCTTACTCGTCCACTAAGGGGACCCTAAGGGTTTAAAGGGCTTGCTACACGTAGCTAAGTGTAGCCGTGTTTCCAACAAAAAGAGAAATAGGATCGTAGTTGCATTTCATTTTAATAAAGGGCATTGCCAGGGACTAGCAACACTCAAGTTGGGGGGTCTGATTGCATTTGAAAAGTGCTATTACAAGCTCCACTTTTGTATAACTTTTGATGCATTTAAGTAGTTTATTTTGAAGTTTTATAATTATTTTCTTAATTGCAGGGAAAAGGGCAAAATAAGTGGGATTAGCAGCGATGAAAGCAGCTGCCGAGGAGAAAAAGATGGTCTAAAGTTCAAGATGGTTGAAGTGGTGTGCAGCTAAAGTTTCAGCTTGACACCCTATCAGTTTTTTGACCATATCTTTTCACTCACAACTCTGATTGATCTGATTCTTTTTGGGTTGGAAAGAAGACTCGAAGGGCTACAACTTTTATGTTTTAGCAGAAGCCTGAATCCATCATCTTCAAGGTCAAAATCGCGTTGGAAGTTGAAGACAGCAAGCTATCAAAAGCAAGACACAAATTGACGAGGGAGTACACTGTGGTCCGGACCCCCCCACGGATGGTCTGGACCACAGAAGGTTTATTTGTGTAGATAAACTTTATTTTTAGGGTTTCTGAACCCCATTATAAATATGTAGCTTTGACGACCGAAAAAAGGACTTTTCACCTACGCTTTTCTCTATAGTTTTAGGTTAGTTTTTCATTAAATTAGAGTAGCTTTAAGAGATTTTTATTGTTCGTGTAATGCTTTTACGGATTTACGAAGCCTTCGTAGTTTTCATTACAACCGTAGTCGTTCAATACTACATTTCAGAGTTGATTTCAGAGTACGTTTACTTTCATTCTTTATTTTAATAATCTTGTTTCTTCATCTTATTCTTTGGATCCGTTGAATATGTGTTCGATGATTGATTTTGTTTCGTTTAAAGTAACGTTAGCGTAGAAACCCTAGTTTTTGATTCAATGAATAAGGAAGGGTAGTTTACTTTGATCTATGGGATGTACGTAGACCCTTCGCAGAGTTTGCGAAAACTCATGCGTAGAGGTCTACAACTTTTAGACGTTTGTGAAGACCCTTCGCATGGTTTGCGAAAACACATGCGTGGGGGTCTATGATGTTTAAACCTAGTTCAGTATCTTTCAAAAACTTTCGAAAATAAAATTTTTTGACTATATTCTCTGTAATCACTGGTAAAGGTTTCGATTAAAATTTTCTTAATAATTTTGAAGAACTAAAAATTCAGATTTTGAATCCTAATTTGAATTGGTTTATTTCAGAAACATTCGAAAACGAAAATCTTTGACTATATTCTCTGTAATCACTGGTAAAGGTTTTCGATTAAAACTTTCTTAATAATTTTGGATAAACTAGAAAATTTTGATTTGAATCCGAATTCGAATAGGATTGTTTGAGAACCCTTCAAAAACAGAAGTTTTTGACTATATTCTCTTTAATCACTGGTAAAAACTTTTGATTAAAACTTTCTCAATAATTTGCAAACAAATTCTAACTTAGGTTTTAACATAAGTATTACAACACATCCCATAGTGAAGACGTAAGCTACCCAGAATTGAAAAGTTGGATCAAGAACTTCTTAAATCTATTTCTTGTTAATTGAATTGTTTTCGTTTGAATTAATTGAAGTGTTTACATTGCAATTTATTAGTTTAGATTATTTTTACGCACAGTTAAATTAGGAAAAATTCCTTTAGTTAATATTTAATTTTCTTGAAATTTGAAACCTCAATTGCTGAAATTCTTTTAAATAGCTTGCATATTGTTTTTAGTGTAAGTTCTAAATTTACTAAAAAAAAACTTTCAAATTTAGTTTAGCTGATTTTCAAATTTAGAAATTGAATTATAACCTAGAAACTAAATAACATAGGCTCCCTGTGAATTTAACCTCGGACTCACTGAGTTAAAACTACACCGCACACCCTTACACTTTGGGGTTAGTTTAGACACACTTTCTAATAGTGGTCAAAGGCCACTTGGAAGGGTGTAATAATGATGGGGTGTATGTGTAAGGTATGTGTGAGGCCACTTGGAAGGTTGTAATGATGATGGGTGTATATGTAAGGCCACTTGGAAGGATGTAATGATGGTGGGGGTATATGTAAGGCCACTTGAAAGCTTTAAAAAAAATAATCTGGTTATGCCACGTAATGGCTTTTGCCTTAACCGCTAAGCTAGCATAATATATATATATATATTTATATCTATAATATATTATGGTGGGATGGGAGAAGTAAACCGTGAAAGAGAAAAGAGAGAATGAGAGAAAAAAAAAAAAAAGAAAGAGAGAAAGAAGAGAAAAGGAAGAGAGGGAAAAGAAAGAGAAGAGAGAAAAAGAAAGGAGAAAGTGAGAATTTAAGTTCAGAAATAGCGGGGCTTTGGTATTTTCGACGTTGTGATTGTCGTGGCAGTGTCGGATTGTGGTAATTCGGCTCGAGGTCAGAGATACGAAAGAGCGAAGCTCTAAACTTTGGGGTTTCTTCACATTTTCTCAGATCTGAGGTAGGGAAATTAATGTATTATTTATACTTTTTGTAATGTTTATTTTGACACTAATATGATTATGAGTTTTAAGTTTATAATATTATTAAATTAATATTAAGTTTGATAGCTGTATTTTTAGTGACACATAAATTGTGATTAGATTTACAAAATTTTCTATTCAATGCTGAGACATGCTATGATATGTTGAAATAAGGTGAATATATGTTCATTGTGAAATAGATGATAAAATGGAGACATGAAATTGTGAGAGTTGATATACACTCATAGATATCATTTCTAAACCCTAACAGCGTAAAGGAGAAATCTAAGAAAATGTTGATTTTGGGGAAAGTGAGGATACTATATAAAACAGGGAGGGTCAAGAGATATCCTTGGGTTGAGATACCCTAAACCCGTGCAGGGTCACGTAATTGTGCCCATGGACTAGTAATCCACAACGACGACAAAAATGGTAAGGCTCATCGTGGCCTTTAGACTCGGAGCTATAAACGACGGTGCAGGGGTGCTTCACGACCTATATATTTATAGGAACTGATGATGTTTTGGACAACCGCTTTGATTGTGGGATAGTCTTATAGATTATCCTTCCCCACTTTGGGAAAAGAAAATAATAATATAAAGAAAGGTTGATAAGAGAAATAAAAGTTAGGAATTAATGTTGTCCTATTCTGCTATGTGTTGATGTATGTGGTGATTTCCTACTATATTCATTATTTTTATGTGATTCCTAAAAAGCATTATGAAAAATATATTTTTATACATCATGAGCACATGTGGCTTAGTACTCATGTCCCTACAGATTGTATTGCGGGTGCAAAGCCCAAGACCTAGAAAGGCCGGTATAGTCGCTAAACCTCACAGTCATATTGAATAGTTTCTATATGTAATGATTTAAAAATTTTGATGTATATAGAAATACCGTATTATAAATAAGTACTTTTTATGTTATCAAGTTTTGATTAAGACTAGGTGTGTGTTTTATTATGAAAATAATCAATTCTATTGTCTATATTAATGAATGGAATGGCCAAGAACTCTGCAAAGATAAATGGCAAGACTATAATGAGTCAAGTGTGTTAAATTTTACATTCTAAACTAACCTTTCGAGGCCTCAGGATTTCGAGGGCGTGACAAGGTTACAAGACACTGAGAACTATTAATTCAAGTTTGATTATAGGAAAGTTTAGGCTACCTGTTTAATAAATATATTGATTGATCTCTATTCTGCAGATTCACCACACATATATATAAGTATGTGTAATGCAGTATGTATTTTTTTCTTTTTAAATGCTTAGAGTATTCAGATTAATTTGTGTGTACCTTAATTAATTTTTAAAAATTAAAATTAACAATTTAATAAACCCTTTAGTGACCCTCAGAAATAATATATTAACTAGTAATTAAACTCGTGCGATATATGGATTTGTCATATCATATATTTATTTTAATTTTTAATTAAATTTTATGCTACTAATCACTTAAGAAAAATAATTTTTTGTTAAATTATCTGTAAAAATAATTAAGTTGCTAAATAATGATTTAATTTATTAATAAATCACATGTCCCCTTACTTATTTTCATAATTAAAATATCACATGATAAATAAATTATTATTATCAGTTAATCATATTCATCGAGAGTATGAATGGCTCAAAATGTTATATTAAATTAGATATGTAAAATAATAAAAATTTAAAAATTAATTTTTTACATTATGTTTATTTTCTTTGTTACTAATAAAATTTTTTATCTTAGATCAAAATAGAATGAGATAAGATGATAATAATATTTGTATTGAACTATAATTTTAAATTCACATAATAAAATAATTTAATTATTATTAAAATAAAAAATATGTCATAAAATTATTTATAACTCTTAAAGTGTATGCTATCAAATAATAATTTATCCTTTATTTTATTAGATAAAATTATGTTTATATTACGATAAACATTATGCTAAATTATGATTAGAATAAATGATAAATTAGATAGATATTTATGATAGATTTGGATTAAATATATATATATATATATTTAATGTTATAAAATTATGAATATAAATTTATATATTTAAATTTATACAATAATATTTGAAAATATATATATTTTAAAATAATACATTCTAGCTATCTAAAATACATAACTAAAATTTAAAATAAATTCATAAATTATATTTAGTGAAACTATATTTTTAATAAGATCATAAAATTATCACTTAGTATTTAATTTTTATCTAAATTAAATTCTAACATTTAATGTTGAGACAATAATTTAAAAATTAACATAATAATTAACATAGATAATGAAAGGTGTAAGGATAAAAATTTCAACTTTTATAAAATACACAATACTTTTAAAAATTCCAGAATAAGGAAACAGAAAATGTGTTGTCCTTATTTTGGACTGAAAACGTTCAAAACAACTTTTTGTCATTTTTCATTTTATGTATAAACCTATTTTCTTTTTTCTAAAATAAATTTTGATAACACAAGTGATTAAATGTGTTTTGAATTGTTTCTCTTATTCTCAAAAGTGTAAAATGGTAAATGATTTCAAAATAAAAAATGAAAAATAAAAAATAGAAAAATAAACCAAATAACACTTTAATTTTTTGACAATAAAAGTTTTAGTTTAGAAATTATTTTTTCTCTTTAATTTTCCCCTTTGCATATACATTTACTATAATGTTTATATAGTTTACCTAAATCTAGTTTGGTTTTGCGAGCGCGCTAGCCTGTCCTTTTATTAAATTTCTCGCCAAGAAGTATAATGGAGACTAAAAATTATTATATTTAACATATTATATGATACATTAATTATACTAATAGTATTAATTTAGTTCAATTAATTGATGTTTTAAGTTGCGAGTCAAGCTAAGGGTGTATTAGATGTGAAATAAAACGTAAAAAATTTTTAAAAATTATTCACTTTTTCTTTTACTGCATGATTTATGAACTCACAATTTATCTTATCTTGTTTTACTTTTTATCACTCCAAACACACTCTAAATCAATCGAATTTTTAATTTTTTAAATCATAATTGAACCATTAATTTAAAAAATTAAATTAAATTGAATTAAAATGACTAATTTGACTCAATTTGACAATTTAATCAGTTCATTTATGCATCGAAATGGAAATTAAGAATAACAGTCTAGAGAAAAGTTCATGGAAATGCAATTAGAAACATGTAAAATATAAAAAGAGCAATGCTATTACTACAAATATATACATATATATATATATTTGGCGATCACTTTTTTGTGATATACGACTCAAATCAATTTGTCATCTAATTGTGACAAACCACAGCATTTCTAACGATAAAGATTAAAATATATATGTTTGTATATATTAAATAAACTACACAAATTACTCTTGCTAATTATCAAATTATTTTTACTCGAAACTTCTTTTTCGAGAGAAATTTGAATAAACATTCCAAGTTTCTAATTATGTCAGAAAGCATCAACCTAATTATTTTAAAAATATTCCTCAAGTAATTAATATAAGTTTTGGATGCCTACAAAATCACAACGTATCCATCTTATATGATTGGAGATGTACGTAAATGCATAAGTTATCCGTTTAATTGTTTATAACCATTAATTATTAAACCTACCTATTTTTCTTGTCCGTTGCCATCTTGAACTCTTTTATTTTCTTAGTTAATTAGAATCACAAATTGACCCCCATTCTAAACGCACCCCACCCGACCCGTGTCTACTATTAATTTAGAAATTAAAAATTTTGTAAACAATAGATATGTTCTCTGACATGCATAACAAATTTATTTGTGAATATAGATATATGTACACTTTCTTCACTCAAGATCTCTATTAAGTGTTCTTGTAAAAAAAAAAAAAGAAACTCATTTAAATAACTACAAATAGTAAAATAATATAAGTTCAATCTATATTTTTGTACATTCAAATAATTTCATAAAACTAGTCATTTAACTATCATTTTAAAATGTGAATCACTTGACAACAATTCATAATCAACAGCAATCAATAACAATTCACAATTAATTTATAACTAATGCAAGATCTAAAAAATTTTAGCTAGGGTTAATTCTTGCCTTGCACCCAAGACTTTAAATACTTTTATTTTAAACACATAATTATAATTGTATAAATATATATATATATTATATTAAATAAGTATTTAACGGATATCTTATAGGTACTAGATATTGATTATCCAAAAAAAAATTTTAAACCTGCATATACGAGTATTAAATTTTAATTCTAAACTCGTTTTAATTTTATTAGAATTTTTTTTAATAAATTTTAAGGCACTCATATAATATTATCATTGACATCCCAACATATGATGAAAAATATATTTTCACATTCAACCGCAAACTTCAAACATTAGAAGTCAGGGCATTAATTAATGCTAATACACAAGCAACAAGCGAAATCAGTTGCACTAACTTTGCATGGGAGCTAAATTAATTAAGTTGAGTAAATGGTATTCCTATCTATCTATCCATCCATCATGTATCCGAAATTTTCAAAATGAATTGCTGCCTAAATATGGAAATGAACGTGAATTTCTAAGTCAATGTTGATCCAACCAAACGCGGCCATGTCAACAAGTTGCATTCAAATAATGGAGAGTTTCAAAATCAAAAAGTCCAAATAAGTACGAACGGATAACAATACAAATTTTGAGCTCGTGGCTAAAAGTCCAAGGTCAAAACACCCTTATCCCTAACGCTAAAATTATGTCAACAAAAGCAACTCATCTTAAATTGTGAAAAACTACTTCCACGTAATTTTCTAGAATGCAACATCGTGTGAAGTTTACATACATATGCTAAACATGTCACAAAATTTATACAGTAATAATACAATGATAAATTTTAATTAAAATGCATTTTATTGATAAGGCCCAATTTAATTGACTAACAATATATATTGAATATATACCATTATTCATAGCTTTTCTATTTTAAAAACAAAAGTACTATTTTTTATGTCTCATTGAAAATTTTGATGGTATTTTTTTATTTTTATTCATATTAAATACACATACATATAAATAGAGATATATATATATATACACTCTTGGAAGCCCAACAATCAAAACCTAAAACCACAACTAAAAGCCAACTTATTACCGGCACACCCGGTTTCCCGGAGCAGTCGATTTTTATCTTCGTAACGCTTACGTATTTAGTGATCTCAACACGTGTCGCAATTTCGCCCGCTCCATGTAACAACTGACCCACCGCTGCTCCAACCTCTCGCATTCTCCTCATATATATATATACATATAGGTCTCATCCCCCACACAATTCTTTTCAAATTTCTGTAACGCAGCGTTGGTCTCATTCTCTTCCAACAATCATTCAATCAAAGCTTTTCATATTCTTATTCGTTCTTTTCTTTTTATTTTTTTTTCCCCTTTCTTGTTATTGCTATTCAAATCTCTTGCCAAATGGCAAAAGACGGAGGAGCCGCTGCCGGCGGCAGCGGATCTGTGATGGCGGAAACGAATAGTCTCCGGCGGGCAAAGTTTGGAACGCTGTTGGATTCCGACCCTACCGTTCCGACCGATGAGGACGAGACCAATTACCAATCTCTAAGGAAAAGCAACCCTTCAGCCAGAAGTTCAGGAATCCCCGATTGGTCTCCTACGAATGGCGATGGCTCTCCCTCTCCTTACACGTCGCCGTGGAACCAGGCCTCGCCGTACAGCAAGTCACCGTGGACACAGGAGTCGCCTCTGATGTCATTTGAAGACAACAAGAATTTGCCTCAACACGGTTTAATCGGTTCGCTTGTTCGAGAAGAAGGACACATATATTCTTTGGCTGCGTCCGGTAACTTGCTGTACACGGGATCGGACAGCAAGAACATTCGTGTTTGGAAGAACTTGAATGAGTTTTCTGGTTTCAAATCGAACAGCGGATTAGTCAAAGCCATTGTCGTCTCCGGCGAGAAGATATTCACCGGCCACCAAGACGGGAAAATCCGCGTCTGGAAGTTCTCCCCCAAGACCCAGCGAAAGCCCTACAAGCGCGCCGGTAGTTTACCCACAACCAAAGACTTCTTCAAAAGCTCGTTGAATCCGAAGAATTACGTCGAAGTACGCCGACGACGGAACGTACCTTGGATCAAACATTACGACACTGTTTCCTGCTTGAGCTTGGACGAGAACCAAGGTCTTCTTTACTCGGGTTCTTGGGACAAAACCCTGAAAGTTTGGAGAATCTCCGATTCAAAATGCTTGGAGTCCATTAATGCCCACAACGACGCCGTTAACTCCGTCGTCGCCGGCTTCGAAGGGTTGGTGTTCACCGGCTCAGCTGATGGAACAGTGAAGGTTTGGCGGAGGGAGCTAATGGGCAGAACCTCGAAGCACGCGCTGGTGCAGACATTGTTGAAGCACGAGAGCGCCGTGACGTCTCTGGCGGTGAACTTTTCCACGGCGACGATTTACTGCGGGTCGTCGGACGGGCTGGTGAACTTTTGGGAACGCGATACGCATTTGTCCCACGGGGGAGTGCTCCGCGGCCACAAGCTGGCGGTTCTGTGCCTCGCCGCCGCCGGGAATATGGTGTTCAGTGGCTCCGCCGACAAGAGCATTTGTGTGTGGAGGAGGGACAAGGGCGGCGACCACACCTGCCTCTCCGTCCTCACCGGTCATCGCGGACCCGTGAAGTGCTTAGCCGTCGAGCGAGATCAGGGCACATCGGAAGATGACCAACGGTGGATAGTTTACAGTGGGAGCTTGGACAAGTCGGTCAAAGTCTGGAGGATATCTGATCAGGTGCCCGATCTGAAGCAGCTACAGATTGTGTGATTTTACGCGCCTCCGTGTGCCTGCGCATGGTTGTGGTGGTGGTGCTTGGGTTTTCCTTAAGAGGGTGGCAACTTTAAGGTCGTTTAAAAGTTGAAAGGACCACGCGGGACTTAGAAACACGACAGCCGCCCATGTGGGGAGCGGACCGCAGCTGGGATTGGATTCTGAACGTGCAGAAAACTTATAAAAGCAAGCAAATAGGAGCACCCCACGTCGGCAAGTATTGGGTGGGATAGTTTAAGATACGGTCGCGTACATTTCAGCAAGTCTTATGAGTCGTGTGATTGACTAGTTGTGTGATCCTGAGGTGCATGTAATTGTAAGACATAACTAGTTGTTCGGTTTTTACAGATTAAGCTGTAAATAGAATGGCCAGGCTGCGTCTTCTTTGCTCTTTTTTAATTTGTTATTCACTCATGAAATATGCAAATTTGTGAGGAAGCTGTTGTATTTGTTTTAGTCCATGCCTGGAAGAAGAGTTTCACGTGTGATCAATTTTTACTTGACTATTTTTTTTTCTTTTTTTAATTTATTTTCTTTCCTTTGATTAGACATCTTATATATACTATTTAGGCTATGTTTGCTTTACTGATTTTTTCTAAAAATTTTTAAAAATTTCTAAAAATTTCTAAAAGTTATTTATTTTTTTATTTCACTACATGAATTACCAACTCACAACTTATCTCACTTCATTTCAATTTTTATCACTTTAAATATGCCCTTAGTTCCTTAACTTTTTATCATTTCAAATACATCCTTAGTTCCGTAATATAATTTGGAAGTACAACGTTAAATGCATTTCATATTTAAAGTTATTTTAATAAGGAATAGAATGGAATGCCTATTCCTATATTTTCATTTTATTACCTTTTTTTGTACTTTTATTTTTAAAATTATTTTATCTTTATTTAAAAGGATGAATTTATTTACACTCTATAAATAACTCGTTGCACTCCGTTTTGTTTTTTTATTAATTGATATTACATAATTGCTTATCTTTTTTTCTTTTTCTTCATCATGTGTTTTGCATATTTAAAATGTCATAAATACTTTTATACAAAAGCTCAATCTAAAATACAATTATAATATATAAATATGCTTATATTATAATGAAAATTATTTTTTTAAAAAATACATAGAGAAGGTAAATTATTAATTTTTCTAAATTTTTTAATTAATGGACAAGTAATTATCATCTAATTTTTTTAAAAAAATTCACTTGCCGATCATTTGAACTAAAGAGCAATTGAGGCAAGTCTAACTCTATTTTTGCTAAGGACTTGAATAAGCAACTAGAAGAGAAAAGGTAGGTCCCTTGCAAGGACCACTTAACCCTCTAGATAAATGTGACTTCCCTTTTAGGAGCATTTATCAATCCCTCGGTGAACCACGCGAGCTGGTTGGATGCGTGGGGTAGGGGCTCGTAGTACGTCTTTTCTTGATCTAGCCTTCTCTTCGCTTCCATAATTAATCACCCACTAATTTTAGATTTTTTTTAAAACATACTTTTATTGCAAAAAATTTGAAATTAGGTTTTCAAAAAAATGAAACCTATAGTTTGTTCGTCTGACTGCGTACTTAATTTTTTGTTACATTAATTTTCCTATTTTGATTTTTTTGATAATTTTATTTTTATTTTTTGTACGTGAATGGCAAGGAAAAGAATTTAGTGGTTCTATTTTGAATTTAAGATTTGTAAAAAAATTAAGTAGGGGCAAAGACCAATTAAAAATTTATAAATGGTCCTATTTTCATGCATGCATGTTTTATGTAAAAAAAATATTATTTTAAAGAATAAAATAAATTTTATTTATATTTATATTTTTAGCAATCATAGAAAAACAAATTTAAATTTATTTTATAACTTAATCAAATTAAAAAATAACTTATTTTATTTCAATTTCTTTACAAATTTTTTTCATTTTCCTTATCATTTCACAATTTATGTTTTTTTTAACAAAAGTTTTATAATTTATTTATTTTACCATTTACCACATTTATATTTTTTAATTTTATTTTATTACATTGTATTTAAAATACATTACTAGATTATGAAAATTAGAAAAATCATATAGAACTCTACTAAATAACTTGATGGTGATGAAAAGAGTTAAAATGATAGTAGTTTTAAAGCAAATGAAATGAAAAGAATTATTTTTTACTTGATTAAATTATGAAATAAAATAAAATAAAATTTAATTTTATGTGCAAGGTTTTATGTTGTCAAATCCAAACAAATCTTGAATTAAATAATGTAAATATATTGTTTCCTAATTTGAAAATGAAAAAAGATAATTCAAAATTCAGAGAATCTGCATATTACCAAAAGGACAATCTGCAATCCAAGTCAAAGTTGGAAACAAAACAAATTCTACATAGACTATGATAAGTCCAAGCAAAATGTAGACCCCATAGGCTGGGCAAAGTCAATAAGAGAGGTTGAGGTATTTTCATAGGCAAGGTGCTTGGAGCTCGAGAGATCGCCCAGACAAAGATTTCGAATATTATAGAGATTTTATTTTTGTTTTGGGAAATCCGTTTATGTATTTAAATCATAGTTGGAATAAAATTTTGTAAATCTATATATATACATCCAAGCTTAATGTACAAAAACAACTAAGAGGTATATTATAGAGCCTTTTGGGAGAGATTTTTTCTTTGGTGAGTTTAACGATTTTTCTCTTATTTTCTTTTACTTTTTGTCTGTTTACTTTCTAACAGAATCAAAAAGTCCATTTAATTAGAGTTCATCGTGTAATTGAGCAAGAGTGACAAAAGAATTCATGCGTGTGATTCATAGTGAGTTCGAGTAGAGTATTGTAACCTAGTTATATAGTGGAATTATTTTTTGAGGTTTTCCTTGATATAAGGTTTTCTTGTTAATTTTCTGACGTTACTTTTTCTACTGTGTATGTGATTGCTCATTTGGTTTGATTCAAAAATTTCAATATGATCATTAAATATATAGATTTGAACAAAATTTATTTTATCTTTAAAAATATATTTTTTTATTCTCTTATAAGTTTAAGGGTGTTTGTAAAAGTTTTTAGAGCAGTTGTGTCATTTCAAATTATACATAAGAATAGTTAGCTAAAAAGGGATAATTTTGTAATTTCATTTAATTAAAGAAAAAGTTGAGCGCAAAAGACTATATATGGAGTGCAAATTGGCTAACCTTATTTGAAATACAAAAAGCCCTTAAACCCTATTGTAGTGAGTACTTATAGTACAAAAAAGAAAAAAAATCTACAATGATCTATTTATTTGCGCTGAAATTTTACCTCGACACAAACAACACACATTCTTTCATAGTTTTTTCAAAAAGTAATTGTGGCAGTGTGCCAAAGTCACATGTAGTCAAAAGGTATGGATATAGATAAACATGAGGATCAGGTGGTATGGGTTACTATTTCCTTGTAGACGTAAAGACTTCACATTTGTCGATCTCTAAAGGCTGATCATATTGCGAGGATAAGGATATGAACAAAACATTGGCCGAAATTGTGGATAGAGTTGTGAGTGAGATTCTGATTGATATGGATATAATTGTGATTGCTAGGATTGTGATCCATTGAAATATTGCGTATCAGGAGAATAATAAGGAGTCTTATAACACTTATACGCAGAATAACATGGATTATAGTAGGATTGATTTAAATAATTAGATGCACATGGATCATCACAATTAGAATCTAAGTTTGAACAGTATACAGTGTAGATGGGCATTATGAGGATATAGAGGGGAAATCAATTACAAACAAGAGACTAGAAATACTTGTATCTAAGCCTCCAATAATTAAAAAAAATTGAACTTTAATTTCAAAGAAACATATATAGGTGATCAAAGCTGTATCTGCATACAATTTTGAAAAGTAACCTACTTCTCCTGGAAAATCTAACTTAACCTACTCCTTCTGAAACAAATAAGATAAAAGTAAAAAAAAAAAAAAAAAAATCACTGGGTATGTGAGGTCCAGGGACCCTTTATTTGGCTATCTCAATTTATATTTATCTCTGATGAAAAGTAACCACCATCTTTAAAAATAACCACATGTCTTGTGTAACTTTTAGTAACCTCCCTCTTTTACCCATAACTTAGGTGGATGGTTGGAACTTCTTCAGGTGGTTGTAACTTCTTTAATGATAACCTCTCATCAATTCTTTCATGCCAAAGTTATTCATAAAATAAATCGGCCACTTGACGAATATATTTACAAAAGCAACGAATATTTTCTGTAGAAGACTATCGGCCGATTAAGACAACTTTTGGCCAATCAAAATTTGAAAGCAAATCTCACAACCATGCAAAATCTTATCTTATTAGCAAATTGTGGGAAAGCCCAACAAATCTTTTAGGCTGATATTTTGGGAAAAACAATGTCCCCTAAACTCTTCGAGAATGAAATATCTTGAATTTTCGAAGAGTTGATAAAATAGCAGATGTTTTTGTTAAGTGCAAATCCAAATTTATCAGCTTAAAAATTAAATTTGTTAAAAAAATTAGATTTTTTATTGATATAAAAATCTTGAAGTTACATTTAAATAAAACTAACATTTGGTGATTGTCACAAATCTGTAGATTATTTTTTGGCTTTTTGTTAAAAAATATTTTGGTAAATTTTATTTTGCCAAAAATATTAAAATATTCAGACAATGTGGAATTTAAAAATGGGACCAACCACTTGCCTCCTGAGCATGTTAGCTTTGCTATCACCAAATTGATCAGCCGAATCATGCCCCCTGAGTGATGTGGTTTCGTCGATTAGATTTAATCTGTATTGTCCAACCAAATCATGTTTCCCAAATAAAATAATATCTCTGGCCAAATCATCTTTGGATTGATCGGGCAAACCTTGTTCTCTGGGTGAGATAATATCATCAGCTAAATCTTCTTTGGATTGGCCATAATCTCCAACAACTTCACTAGATATATACTGATTAACAGTCGTCCTTCTACTTTTAGTAAGTTGGTTCACCTGGCCATTACTTCTGGTCTAGGTTGGTTGGTGGCCTGATGGGCCAATTGTCTGTCAATTGACTCTAAATCCTCTTTAATCGACCGATAAAATATTGTAAGATCACTCACCCCATCAACTCTATCCGCTCATTTGAATTTTGCAAACAAATTGGCGTCCCACAGGGCATGACAAAATTGATTGCACCATAATTTTGTTTCGGCGTAAAAACACACATTCTTGCACAACTTTTCAAAAAATGATTGTAAGTATGTGCCAGAATCTACCCACAAAATTCCTAGACTAATCCATTGGAAGGTAATAATCATTTCAATAACTCCTGATTTAAGTTCAATATGAAATAAGTAACAAAATTTCAAAATTTTGCATAAATCCTCCTAATGTGTATTAAACTCACCTAACTTTTCAACCACCTTATTTTGAGTGTGCCAAATCATATCATTCATTTCAAAAAAGCCATCAAACATACTCAAAAAACTGCGGCTTTAACTTCAAATCTCACCCAGTTGGTCACTCAAAAATGAAATCACTCAAGAAGGGACACTCTCATGGTTCATGTAGGATTACAATATCAAATGAATGTAATAAACCCAATCAATAGGCGACTGAAAGAATTAAAATGTGGAGTCTTTCATAGCTTCATGAATGGAATGTATTATTGCATAAACAAAACAACTGCCATCAACTACATGAAATAAATCAATGCTCTTCTAAGTGTCTTTCAACTAAAGTCCATTAGGTCTTTATTAGGTTGTAACTTGGCCATGGGGCATTGGTTAGACAAACAAGGGGTAGGGAAAATCGAAATGCATCTCTAAGGATGGTGGTAGTGGTGCAATGCAATGCCCCCTAAACTTCTCTTTTTAGCTTCTTGAAAGCCTAACATTGAAACTGAATTTATTCATTACTTTTTTTTTTTTTTGGATGTATATGGGACCAATAGTAATGAACTTCTGAAGTGTTATGTGCCTTTATTTATTTATTTATTTATTTTTGAGTAGACTACCACATTTTCCAATCATAAAACTCCCTTCTCATTAACCTTGTTACAAAATTGCACCAATATCCCAAGACATGCTAGGGTTAGTTTACCTATACATCTAAGGTTAAAGAGGTCATAAATGTGGCTAAACAAGAAAAACTTCATTTTTTATTTTTATTTCTTTAAAGGCTTCAAAGTAGCTCCAAAGGCTATGTAATCAAAGAAAAGTTTCAGGCTTTCAAATACAAGAAAAAGGGCCTAATATCACTCTCTAGGTTACTAACACTTTGCAAGAGGCATTGATCTATACATGTAAATCAAAAATAGTGTCTTGTGCATTTAATACCAAAGAAAATTAATCTAATGAAGCTATCCAAGAAAAGTGAGACGAAAGAAATTATAAAGAACACTATAAAATCCTCAAGAACAAATTGTTAGGCTCAAAAGCTCACACAATGTAGGGTTTCAAGTCTCCACCTATGTCTTAGCATAGTTGAATAACTAAATCTCATGAACTTTAATCCTTGACACACTTTCAATTCAATGGTTTCAATGACAAGTTTGCAACACATTAGAAAATTTCATACTCAATTTTAAATTAAGTTCCCCATTCAAAATTGAAACCAAATCATTTGGTATTTACATGAATAATACCGTCATTGGATCAGATGCTAAAACATTCACTAGCCACTAGTATATCAAAGGATATATTATCATGTGACCACCCTCTAACTAAAGAGACACATTTGTCCTCAATGTATGTAATGCACGAACAAGGGTGAGGAATAAAAGTAAGCATGTGGTGTGCATATGACATGTTCCCCCCAACTAAATGCTCAAGTGACTAATGATGCCAATAAAATAACAGAAATAAAATAATAAAATAAATAGAAAAGAAATAAACAAAAAGGATAAAGTGTTACCTCGTGCAGGCTTCATACTTAGTTAGTGCACTATTAATACCACGAATAATTTCATCTGGAAGCTCAAGGTCATAATGCTAGTCACAATAATCTGACTCGCTAAAAGTCTCATCGCTCTCAGTAGACTTACTATTAGTGTCAGCACTATCGGTGTCAGGCACATCCTGTAGTAGTGGCATATCATCATAGTCAAAAGGTGAACTCTCCTCAAATCCTACTTTGGTCTCAGTGTCAATGTCATAAGTGGATGCATCAGAGCACTCAATAGATATGTCTATCTCAACCCACTCCATGTGTAATAGAAGTTCTTTGTCAACATCATCCCACCTTTACCCCTCAAAGAATTGGTAAGGCATGACATAGACTAGGGGAGGAAAAATAAGTGGGAGAGGTAGGGAATTACTCTCTTCGAAACACTCATCAAGCCACGTATCTAAGTCAACCTCTGAGCTTTCTGAATCACTCTCATCACTGGACATATCAATTTTAGGCTTCCACTTACGTTTACGACCAATTAAAGTATTAAATTTTTCCTTCTGATTAGATTTATCCTTATTAAAACCAGACATAAGGTACATGTTCTTGACACAAAATATATAAAGAGCTTAATAACATAAACAAGCAAGCGTTGCCAACCATGAAGCAATATTAATAGTAAAAATGGATAGATAAAGAGAAAATAATTGAATAAAGAAAATAAGAAGAAATAAAGACCAAAATAAATTTATCAAATAATAAGTTACCAATGTCAAAATAATCATGCACCATTACATCAGTATAAACTAGTAATGAAATTAACTATAGAGTTTTAGGATTACCAAATGGAGCACTGAGTTTAAATCCTAAACTTTCAAGAAAACATCAACTATCAAAAGTAAAAGAGAATAAAAGAAAGTAAAAGGGCCAATCACTGTGGTGGTAGAGGCAGATGTGACTCCCGAAGGTAGTCCAACATGCTCTGAGAAAGGTGACCCTTTATCTGCTACCTCAGATGAATTCGTAATAAGAGCTGATGGTCATCCTTTTGATTTTGTTCCAAATGACTTACCCTTTCAGCCAATGCACCAATTTGGGAGGCCAACTCAACATTGGTCACGTTCTGCTCCTCTTCTTCCTCTGCCTCTACTTAAACACGTGATGCACTGCCTTCCTCTATAGCATCTCCTTCGGCCTTTCTGTTTTTCTTTTTCACTAAATGACCTCTGGACTTTGAATAGGAAGTAATATTGAACAGCTGTAATCCTGAGGTCAAAGGCATGTCATCAGTAATCTGTGCCCCCTTCTTCCTAAAGATTTCTGTGAGTGCTCCTCCAAATGGTAAAGCTGCCAAGGCCCCTGGTTGCTCATATGTGTATACTACTTGATGCCAAATATATGAAGGCAAATTAATCGTCATTCCAATCCCAATGGCATATATCAACTAAGCTCAAAGTGGGCCACAATCAAAATTTCTGTTTTAGGGCAATAGATTGGTGCATGAAAACATATGTAATGCCCAGTACTTGTCCTTAAGAGCAGAAACTGGCTTCCTATATTCCTTCATCCAAGCCTGACCCTCTAATAGAATCTCAGAAGCTATGACAAGTAATGGTGGGGTGCCATCAAAAGGGTAAATAAATTCAGGATTTGAGACATGAGGTAGCTGAAAAACTTGTGCGAAGTCATTTGGTGTAAGTACTATCTCAACCTCTTTGACCCAACTAATGATTCTGTCCCTACCATTCCTCTTAATTATAGATCCGTCTTTGACATTTGCAAAGAATTTGTACACCACATCAATAACACAGTATGCATGGAACTTGGCAATATGAAGCCATTGACGCCTTTCAAAATTTTGTTATAGCATAAATTCTTCACTCTTAAAATGATTATTTTGCCAGAAACGCTCAAGGACTATCGGTTTATTTACCCAAATATTTCATATTAAGTCTCGGCTTGTTCACGCCAGAACCTATTTCTGTCAAAAGAAGTGGATCCTATCTGCCTATTAGCTACATGCTTGACCCTTGGTGCCATGACACACTAAATTCAAGAAAAAAGAAATATTGGTCCGAATTCAAGCTAACAGCCCTTATGTCCACACAAGTTCAGTGGCCCAGTTCTACTAATAGAAAATTAAAACATTAAGTTGTCAAAAATGGGTCATTGAGTGCCCAGGTGGCAACATGGTAGCCACCTAGAAGTGGTCCATTGAAAACATTTGGAGAGTAGAGTTATAAAGAAAAGTAAGTGTCAGACAATTGAGAAACTGACAAAAGGGAATAGGACCAAATGCACCCACAAACCAAATTTGTCAAAGAAGCATAATAAAATTGACTTTAAGAGGGTAATCTCCACCAAAACAATGTTTGAAACCCATAATAAGCTCTAAAACTGGTAGAAATCAGAACTCTCATGGAGCATAAGCTCGGGTTCAAAGAAAAATTTAACTTTTGCAACCTAGGGCTTACAAGAAGATATTAACATACCTAAGAGCAAAAATAGGAGAAGAATGGAGTCAAAATCCCAGAAAGAACTCGCAGAGCTGCCTGGGTATGAAAAGATTCTCGAGGAATTGGAGTGTATGTGGTGGAAAAAATCGGATGGGTGTTAAGGATTTTGGGTTAAAAGCTGTGATGGGAGGCTTTAAAAAGACGCAAGGTCCGAACCACCTATGAGGGGTCCGGACCATAGTAAGCCCAAGTGATAAATTTTTAGAAGTCTACACATTTTGTTTTGGACCAATGGATGAAAATTCAAAATTTTTTTTCTGAACCAAAAAGAATTAAATCTAAGTTTTACGACTCAATTTAATGTAAAAATTAAAGAACTACTCTAAACCTAATTAATATACAACTAATACAACATTCTAACCATGAGTTATTCATAACGTGGAGGATCAAAAAGATCCCACGATTCGACCAAACGATGAAATTCTCTAAATAAGGCTTGAGTTTATGCCCGTTTACTTTAAGCTGATTTCTATTCTTTGGATTTTCTATTTCAATGGCCCCACGTTCAGAAACATGTTTCACGATAAATAGGCCAGACCATTTAGATTGTAATCTGCCTGGAAAAAAGTGAAGTCGTGATCGATAAAAAATTACTTTCTGACATTCGTGAAATGAACGTCGCGCAATATGTTGGCTTTGTACTTTCTTCATATTTTCTTTAGAAATTTAAGCATTCTCATAAGCATCATTTCTTAACTTCTCCATTTCTGCAATCTGGAATTTATGGTGAAGTCCGACCTTATCGATATTAGCATTGAATTGTTTAGTGGCCCAGTATGCCTTATACTCTAATTTAACAGGTAGATGGCATGGCTTCCCATAAACCAATCTATATGGTGACATCCCTAGGGTTGTTCTATAAGCTGTACGATAAGTGCATAGAGAGTCAATCAGTCATAGTGACCAATCTTTGCGATTTAGGTTAATTGTTTTCTCAAGATTTGCTTTATCTCCCTATTAGCAAGTTCTACCTGGCCACTTGTCTGTGGATGATATGATGTGCCAACTTTATGGACCACACCATATTTGAGCAACAGAGTTCCCACAGGACGATTGAAGAAGTGTTTACCTCCATCATTAATAATTGCCTGGGGTACTCTAAAATGCAAGAAAATATTCTCATGGAGGAATTTAAGCACGACTTTGTGATCATTAGTTCTAGTGGCAACTGCTTAAACCCATTTAGAAACATAGTCAACCCCTACTAAAATGTATTCATATCCACATAAAATTGGGAAATGACCCATAAAATCTATTTCCTAACAATCAAACACCTCTAAAACAAGAATAGGGGATAAAGGCATTATGTTTCTATGTGTTAAACTCCCTAGGCATTGGCATCTATCACGAGTGGTGCAAAAGTGATGAACATCTTTGAATAATGAGGGCTAATAAAATCCACATTGGAGGATTTTCGCTGCTATTTTGTTCGTGGAAAAATGGCCACTAAATGCTTGGAAATGGCAGAATTCAAGTATACCTAGCATTTCCCACTCGGGAATATAACATCGATTCACATGATTGGGGCAATATTTGAACAAGTAGGGATCATCCAAGAAGAAAACTCTAATGCTTCGTAAGAATTTCTTTTTATCTTTGGAACTCCATTCGTTTAGGATTTTTCCTGTCACTAAGTAATTAGCAATACCAGCATACCACGGAGGAGTGGAGGCTGTTATTGCTTCTACATTAAATAATTGGTCATCTAGGAAGTTATCATTTATTTAAGTTTCATCATCTGGGTAAGCCTCTATCGGTAAATGTGAGAAGTGATCCACTACCACATTTTCAACACCTTTCTTGTCTTTTATTTCAAGATCAAACTCTTGCAAAAGTAAAATCCAACGAATTAACCATGGTTTGGCCTCTTGTTTGGTCAACAGGTATTTAAAAGCTGAATGGTCAGTGAATACTATAACTGTTGAACCAATGAGATAAGAACAAAATTTCTTAAGGGCAAAGACAACTGCTAACAATTCTTTTTCAGTTGTCGTGTAATTTTTCTATGCATCATTCTGAGTTTTACTTGTGTAATAAATAACATGCACTTTTTTGTCTTTCCTTTGTCCTAATATAGCTCCAATGGCATGGTCACTCACATCACACATAAGTTCAAAGGGTAATGACCAATCAAGAGATTGAAGTGACCAAATTGTTTTTGACATTGGGGAGTCCATTCAAATGGTGTGTCTTTCATCAACAATTGACATAAGGGCTTTGAAATCTCACTAAATGATTGAATGAATTGTCGATAAAACCCAGCGTGCCCCAGAAATGATCGAATGTCCTTCACAGACTGAGGAGTGGGAAGTTTTGGATCAATTCTACCTTTGCTTGATCCACTTGGATGCATTCTTTGGAAACTACATGTCCTAACACAATGCCTTGAGTTACCATAAAGTGGCACTTTTCCCAATTTAGCATTAAATTCTTTTCCTCACATTGTGTCAAAACTAGATCAAGGTTCTTTAAGCATTGCTTGAATGAATCACCATAAACTGAGAAATCATCCATGAATAACTCGACAATTTCTTCTACCATTTCACTGAAAATACTAATCATGCAGCGTTGAAAGGTAACAGGAGCATTGCAAAGGCCAAAGGGCATCATTTTATATGCAAGGGTGCTGAAAGGACAAATAAAAGTAGTTTTAGCTTGATCCTTTAAAGCAACCTCTATTTGGTTATAGCCCGAATAGCTATCTAAAAACCAATAATATGTGTGTCCAGCTACTCTTTCTAGAACTTGATTTAAGAATGGAAGAGGAAAGTGATCTTCTTTCGTAACTGCATTGAGTTTTCTGTAGTCAATGCACACCCGCCAACTAGTTTGGATTCGAGTTAGAACCAACTCATTATTCTCATTCCGAACCACTGTAACTCCTGATTTCTTAAGAACTACTTGTGTAGAACACACCCATTTAGAATCAGACATCGGATAAATTATTTCTACATCTAGTAGTTTCAAAACCTCAGCTCTCACTACTTCTTTTCATGTTAGGATTGAGTCATCTTTGCTTTTGACGAACTGGTTTGGTATCCTCTTCTAAGTATATACGATGTGTGCAAATGAGGGGATTTATACCCATTAAGTCTGCCACTGACCAACCCAAAGCTTTCTTGTGACTTTTTAGAAGATCAACTAACATATGCTCTTGATGGGTGGTCAATTCTGAAGAAATAACTACGAGGTATGTTTCTCCCTCACCTAGAAAAGCGTATTTCAAATTAGGAGGTAGGAGTTTTCCATCAGGACTTGGAGCTTTTACTTCTGAGGATTCTGCTTTATTCAAAAGTGATCCCAGGTTTTCAAAGGCTAGGACTCATTTTCCTATAGATATGATTAGGCAAATCTCCAACCAATCAACAATTGCTCCTAATTCTTGGTTCAATATCGTGGAATTCAATTTTTTCTCACTAAAACAAATTGCTTTTCTAAAGGATCCTTAATGAATTGACGATTAAAATAATCCTGGACTATAGTTTCAACTAAGTCCACTTCTTGTACATCAAGCACCTCTTTTGGTTGTTTGGTGACATGAAAGATATCCGTTTCAAATTCAATATTACCAAAAGACATTTTCATGGACCCATTCCTACAATTGATTAGAGCATTCGATGTTGCTAAGAGTGGTCGTCCAAGAATTACTAGTGTCTGATTTGGTGTAGATAAACTGGTAAGTGGTTAAATATCTAGAATTATAAAATCAACTGGAAAATAAAAGTTTTCCACTTATGCTAGTACATTTTCAACTATACCACGTAGGACTTTAGTTGATCAATTTGCAAGTTGCAAAGTCACATGGGTAGGTTTTATTTCTCCTAAGCCTAATTGTTCATACACTAAATAGGGGAGTAAATTTACACTTGCTCCTAAATCAAGCAGTGCTTGACTAATATAGTACTTTTCTATGCAGCAAGATATAGTAGGATAACCAAGGTCCTTATATTTTGGGGGTGTACGACATTGTACTATAGCATTTGCTTACTCCATGAGAAATGCTTTTTCTTTTGCAATCAATCCCCTTTTTACAGTACATAACTTTTTTAAGAACTTAGCATATGAAGGGATTTGCTTAATTGCATCAAGGAGAGGTATATTGATTTTTACTTGTTTGAATACCTCTAGCAATTCAGCGGCTTGGGCTTCTTTCCTAGCTCTTAAAAATCTTTGGGGAAATGGTGCTTTGTTAACATATTCCCTAGGCACTAGCATTGGTTCTTCTCTCTTTTCTTCTTCATTCATTTCTTTCCATTCCTTTTGATTTTCTTTTTTAGACTTCCCATCATTGATTACAATTGGCTGTTTTCCCATCTTCTTATTATCTCCTAACATTCGCTTAGGTTCCAACTCTTCCCTAGTCTCTACCTCCTTAAGGTGAATGGTTTTGTCTATAATTTTACCGCTCCTAAGCGTCGTGATGTTTTGTACCTGTTCAACATTCCCTAGCACATTAGAAGACCCTTCAACTTGTTTAGCTTAAGCCATTGGATTTGGACGAGATTGAGAAGGAAATTACCTTTGGTTGTGCAATCAATGTTTGAGTTAGCAGGGCCAGTTGACTCCTGATGTCATCCAAAGTTATATTATTTTAGGCCCAAAGTGAAGATTTTGTATTCACAATCTATTGAAGTGTCTCTTCTGTGGATCTTTTGTTTGGGGGAATATATGAAGTATGTGATGATCCCACATTCTAAGACAATCCTGAACTAGTGATTGGAACTTGATGAACTAGATGAGGAGGACCATGATAAGATTGTGGTATTTGGGCTCCCTCATTTCTCCAACTAAAATTGGGATGGTTCCTCACAGTCGGATTATATGTCTCAGAATAAGGATTTTCCCTTAAATGTTGTCCACGATATGGTGGGCGGTATTGATTTACAGCATGGATTGAGAGTTCACTATATGGCTAACCTTGCACAACCTCTTTACAAATTGGGATACTAGGACAATCATCTGTCCTATGAGTTTGGCTATTACACAATATGCAACAGATATTTGCAATAGGTTCCTTTATGGCCTGTGTGTTCTTTTTAATTTTTAGGGTCTCAATTTCTCTTGTGAGTGTTGCTAGTTTTGCCTTGAGGTCATTAGTTTCACTCAATTGGTGCATACCTCTGGTTAGGGTGACACTAGCAGCTTGGGTGTTTTGAGATCCTGTGATATCCCAGGTTTGTACATTCTAGCTAAAAATTTGAAGTATTCATAGGCTTCCTTACGTGTTTTATCATAAAACTGCCCATTGCACATAGTTTCCACAAACTGTTTTAATGGTGACGTCAGTGATCCATAAAAGATACTAGCAAGATGCCAAATTTCAAATCCATGTTGTGGATAGGATTGCAAGAGAGTTTTAAATCTCTCCTAGCTATGGTCAAAGGTTTCACCATGTTGCGGGGCAAAATTCAAAATTTGATGCTGTACAGCATTAGTTTTATTGGGAGGGAAAATTTTCTTTAAGAATTTGGCTTGCATTTCATCTTATGTACGAATGGAATTAGAAGGTAAAAATTCAAACCATCTGGTAGCCTTATCTTTCAAAGAAAACGGGAAGAGCTTAAGGAATACTAAATCTATCAGGCATCCCTGATCCTTAATTGTGACACAAATGTTCCTAAATCTAGTTAGGTGATCGTATGGATTTTCAAAGTTGATACCATGAAAAGTAGGTAACAATTGTGTCATGCTAGGTTTGAAATTGATGGCTCTCTGATTTTCTGGCCAAATTATACAAGACTCAAGAGTATACCTATCTTGCTGCAAGATATCACTCATGGAATGTCTAGCAGCAACGGCTTGATTTTCAACCATTCCTAAAGTTGGAGTAGGAGGTCCAAGAATTTGAACTTCTACCAAAAGATTCTCAAGTTCAAAGGGAGGATCTAAGGGTCCAAGAGGCCTTAATCTACCGTCTTCCCCATGAGTCCAAACACCCATAAGCTAAGAGAAATAAGCTCTGTAGAAATACTGTGGTTTGAACCAGTAGAGTGGGTGTTCGGACCACAGAGAGTTACTCTGTGAACTTAGAGAGAAATTTTGGTAATTTTTTTTAAGGGCGACAAACTAACTTAAAAACAAAAGTAACCCAAAAACTATAATTCGGTTCCTCGACAACAGTGCCAAAAACTTGACCGCGTCTAAATAGTGCATCTAAACTAACCCCCAAGCGCAAGGATGTGCGATGTAGTTTTAACTCAGTGAGACCGAGGTTGAATCCATAAGGAACCTATGTGTTAGTTTTTAAGTTTTATAAATTTATTAATCCTAAATTCAGTAAGGTTCAGAAAATTGGGACATACTAAAATTCTACATTTAGGAAGATGAAATAGATCACTACCAATTATTCAATTGAAAAGTTTTAGCAAGAAAAGTTTGGGTCGAACTCTTCTTTGGTGTCAAGGTAATAGTTATGAATAGTCATCGACTTCTAGGAAAGGGTAGAAGAATAGGACCTATTATGGGGCATACAATGTATTACAGACGTATGATCATTACGCTTTAACCGGGTTATTCTATTCCAAAATAAAGTCACTAATAAAAGTAGATTACTCAAGTAAAAATAGAATAAATAAAAAATAAATTCAGAAGTTTAAAATAACGATTAATTAGCTATGAAATGATTCAAATGACAATCAAACAATTAAATAATACTCTTGATTCAACTTTCAATTCTGGGGGGTTTATTATTTCACAATGTGATGTGCTTTTTACTACAATCTAATACGTCTTGGGTTCAAATCTAATTCTTTTACTACAATCTAATACTACAAATAGATTGGAAAGATATTTTCATTAAAAACTGATTATTTTCCTAATATCAGTTTTATACTCTCGTTTAGGATTATAAAACTAGAAGATTTCTCTTTAATAATTCTTGGGTTCAAATCTAATTCTTTTACTCCAAAAATATCAATGCAAAGTTTTAATCGAAAACCCTTACCAGTGATTACAGGGCATATAGTTAAGAATTTCCGTTTTTGAATGTTTTTGAAATAAATAAAAATCAGATCTGAATATCATAGATCCCTACATGTGTGTTTTCACACAACATGCACAGATCTATGCACATCACAATGTTTATAATAACCCACCCTTCCTTGATTTGTTGAATCAAGAGGAAATAAAGTTACGCCAACATTATTTCAATATCCATGACAAACATAAAGACAATCAGATTAATAAATATAAAAGAAGAGTATGTTATTAAATCAATGAATGAATATACTGTACTTTGAAACTAAATCAGATGCAAAACGATGAACAAAGAAAATTGATAATGCTCCTACAAACAATCCATAGAACTTTGCTAACATACTCCAAACAAAAACAAGAAGAAAAACTCTCAAAAAACTCTATAGAAAATCTAAAAATAATGTAATATAGAAGTACCAATATGGCTGTACAAAGTCCATATATATAGCGATACGTAAAAACCCTAAAAACTGAGCAGAACCATGCAAATCAACCCGCTGTGGTCTAGACCGTTCATCGGGGTGTCTGGACTATAGTGTCCTTCCTCCCCAGTTTTTTCTTTGTTTCTCCAACTTAGTCCTTGAGTTGGTCCGGATCACTCATGCAGTTGTCCAGACCACAGTGTCTTTTTCATTGTCTAAGTCACTTTTGTCATTGCTAATTTCGATTATTTCATCATTTTTCCTGCAATTTAGAAAATAAACTCAATAAGTGATAAACAGTAACAAAACTCTTAAATTTATTTACTTAATGCATGAATTAAGGTCAAATTACAAAGTTTGTAATTACACTTTTCAAGTATAATTAGCTGATATTTTAGGACAAACAACATGATAGAGATCATACTTACGAGGTTGCTAGTCTAATCTCAAAAACAATAACCGTGTATCTTGATCAGTTGAACAAAACCATCAATCTTTTACTATAATCATCATATATGCCTTCCTCTATAGAGGGTGGGCTTTTAACTACTATGACTATGAGAATTTCTCAATTTGAACTCTTATTTGAAAACTCACACAGGAATTATGCCCTAACTGCCTATAAGAGTATGTATTTATAGAAACTTCAGTCAAGATCATATGATAAATATAAGCTTGGCTTCCTATGCAAATAAGGACTTTTAATCCAAATCAGACTAATTCTTATTTACATAAATTACAATTCATACCATTAAGGAATTGTTTGTCCCAAAATATCGGCTAAAAAACATTTGATTGGGATTTCCAATCGGCCAATAAGGTTTACTTTTGATCAGCTAGAAGAAATTTGGCTACTTTAGCTGATATTGTCTTAGACAAAAAAATATATATATGCGGCTAAATCTATATAATCAATCGAGGCCGATTTTTATTTTACGAAGGTAATCACCAGTTACAACTACCTAAAGAAGTTACAACCACTCAGGTAAGTGGGAAGTTACTAAGGCAGTTACAACTATTCAAATAAGTGGGAGTTGCTAAGACAGTTACAACCACATAGATAACTATCCATTTAAGTCATGGATAAGTGGACAATTGAGTGGAAGTTGTAAATAGTGGTTATAGACAGCGGTGACAGTTGCTTTGATACTCTAATTATAAATCCCGAAGAAGGAAGCCAAAAACTGTGTCCCTCGACCTCACATCCCTTGCAGATTTTCTTTCATCTTATATCGTATCTGTTTTAGTAGGAGCAGGTTAAATTAGATTTTTCAAATTCCCTCTGATTTCATCAAAGCTGTATTTACATACATTTTTTATTCCTTGTATTTTTTTTTTTTTTTGGAATTGAAGTTCAAAATTTTTTATTATTAGAGGCCTGCATACAGGTATTTTTGGCCTCCTATTTGTAACTGATTTCCTCTCTGCATGCAATGCTTCCCCGAATTGGATATAGCACACACTCAAATTTTGATTGTGATGATCGATGTACATCCAATTATTTATATCAATCATATTATAATCCATGTTATTCAGCATATCAATGTTATAATAATCTTTATTCTTCTTCCGTTACGTAGTATTTAAATGGCTCACAATCCCAGCAACCACAAGTACATCCATATCAATCAGAATCTCAATCACATCCTTATCTGTAATCTCGACCGATGTTATATTCGTATCCTTATCTGCATTATGATCGGCCCATGGAGATCATCGAATATAAAGTCCTTACGTCTACAAGGCAGTGGCAACCCACACCACTTGATTCTCATGCTTATCCATATACATATCCTTTAAGTCCTTCTGACTCTGGCATACCCGCATAATCATTTTTTAGAAAAATCGTGAAAGAATTTGTTGCGTCATGACAAAATTCTGGCACAAGCAATTTTGGCATACCGAGGAGGATGCCAATTCTACGAGATGTGAATGAGTTGCAAATAGGGCTCAATAAAGCCTAAGATTTATTTAAATTATTTGGTGATCTTAAAAGATTCATAGGCAAGTGGATCAGCTTATTAGATGCAATAGGGTCGACTAACAGCTAGCGTATATTTAGTGAAGTTAAAGAATGTGGCCAATCCAAAGAAGATTTGGTTAAAAATGGAAATTTATCTGGAGAACAAGGTTTGACCGATCAATTCGAAAAAGATTTCGCTAAAGATCTCATCTCATCCAAAGAACAAGATTTGATCGAACAATCTAGAGTAAATCTAGCCAATGAATATGATTCAGCCAATCAATCCAATGACAACAAGCCAACATGCTTGGGGGGTAAGAAATTGTTGAAAAATCCTCTTTTTTACATACAGCTTTACCAAGATATTTTAAAATCGGGGGGGCAAATCCACTTTTCACATTAGGCTTTGCCTAAGTATTTTCAAATTTTTGGCAATATAAAAGTTGCCAAAATATTTTTGATAGAAATATAAAAATAATTTGGATTTTGAAATTATCGATCCTCACTGGATTTGTGGCAATTATCAAAATTAGTTTTGTTTGAATGCCACTTTAAAATTTTCATATCAATAGAAAATTTTAATTTTTAACAATAATTTATTTTTTCCTGATACATATGAACTTGTACTTAATAAAAACATCGATCATTTTATCTCTTTGAAATTTTAAGATATTTCATTTTCAAAGAGTTCGGGGTCATTATTTGTCCCAAAATATCGGCCTAAAATGATTTAATTAGGATTCGCAATTAGTCGATAAGATTTGCTTTTGATCAGCTAGAAAAAATTTGGTCAATTTAGCCGATATTATCTTGGACGAAAAAAAGAAAAAAACAAATATGCGATTGAATTTACATAATCAGTCTAGGCCAATTCTGATTTATGAAGATTTTGGCTCTTAAATTCAAGTCAATAATTGCTAGTTAGAACCACCCAAAGTAGTTATGACCACTCAGATAAGTGGGAAGTTGCTAAGGTAGTTACAACTATCCACATAAGTTATGGATAAGTGGACAGTTGAGTGGAAGTTGTAGACAGTGATAGCAGTTACTTTGATATTCTAAGTATAAATCCCGAAGAAAGAAGCCAAAAAACGAGTCCCTCGACCTCACATCCCAACAAATTTTCTTTCATCTTTTCTCGCTTATCTAAGTGGTTGTAACTGCTTTGGGTGGTTGTAACTGGTGATTATCTACTTGAATTTAGGAGCCAAAATCTTCACAAAATTAAAATCAGTCTAGGCTGATTATATAGATTCATTTGTATATATATATATATATATTTGTCTAAGATAATATCAACTAAATTGACCAAATTTCTTCTAGACGATCAAAAGCAAATCTTATCAGCTGATTGGGAATCCCAACCAAATCTTTTTAGGCCGATATTTTAGAACAAACGATGCCCCTTGAACTCTTCAAAAATGAAATATCTTAAAATTTCGAGGAGTTGATAAAATGACCAATGTTTTTGTTAAGTACAAATCCATAGGTATCGACCTAAAATTATAATTAAATTTTTGTTAGAAAATAAAATTTTTTATTGATATGAAAACTTTGAAGTGGCATTCGAACAAGACTAATTTTTTATGACTGTCACAGATCCACTGATCAATACTTTTAAAAGCCAAACTATTTTTAGGTTTCTATCAATACCATCCATTCAAATCTAACTCCCTTTTAAGTCAACTGACTTAATGGACCCACTAACTGAGAGAAATCTTAGATGAAACGGTGGTAATAACCAGCCAAACCGAAGAAACTATGAACCTCAAAAATAGACCTTGGTCACAACCAATCCAACACAGTTGAAACCTTAGAAGGATCCACTGCAATTCCTTAACTAGAAACTACATAACCAAAAAACTTCATCTCGGATAACCAAAACTCACATTTACTAGCCTTAGGGTCCTGAAGTATTTGCAAAACTATCCTCAAATGTTGCTCATGCTCATACTCATCACGAGAATAAATCAAAATATCATCAGTGAACATCACCACAAACCAATTTAGGTAGGGTTGGAAAATCCTATTCATTAAATCTATGAACACTGCCGGAGCATTGTTTAACCCGAATGATATAACCATGAACTCAATATGACCATATCGAGTATAAAATGCTATCTTAGGAATATCTTCTTCTTGAATCCTTAACTGGTGATAACTTGAACGAAGATCAATCTTAGACGCAATTGGTTAAACAAATCATCTATCCGTGGTAATGGATACTTGTTCTTAATAGTCATTGAATTCAATAATTAGTAATCAACGCAAAGTCTCAAGATCTTATCTTTCTTCTTCGCAAAAACTGTTGATCCTCCCCATGGCGATGTGCTAGGTTGAATAAAATCTCGAGCATACAAATCATTTAACTGATTCTTCAATTCTTTTAACTCTGCCAATGCCATATGATATGGAGCCATAAAAATAGAAGAAACCTCTGGCACAAGATCTAAACAAAAATTAATTTCCCTCCAAGGGGGTAACTCCCACAATTCTTCAGGAAATACATCTTCATACTAACAATCAACTCTAGGAAGAAATACTTACCAAAAAAAAAAAATACTATAGGAAGAAAGTATTTGGAGTTTTTCCCATCTCAAACTGACCAACAAACCAAAAAACTTCCCAATGCACCTAGTGTCAAGTAATGGAAAAGGCAAAACAGCCCTCATCTCACTCGAATTCTAATGACAGTGCCATAAAGTAGAATAGCTGTCACTAACTTACAGTAATAATTTATTGTCACCTGATAAGTAGACAGCCAATCCATTCCCAAAATTATATCAAACTCTTTCATCTTCAAAACCCTTAAGTCAATCCATAGCTGAACATCATTCAATTGTAAAACACAATTCTTATAGATCCAATTCACTGAAGAACTACTATCCATAAGAGAATCTATAAACATAGGTTCTTCTAGCGTCTCGAGTGTCAAACCCAAAGTCTTCACATGATGCGCTATATCAAACAAAATATGTACCCAAGTGCTAAATAAAAGAAATATACTACGTATCGCAGAAGCTTTCGGAGTGTCTTCCCACTGTACAAGTATATAGGTACGCCCTTGAATCCTCTGACTTCCTGAGCTACTATCACATCTACTTTTTTGCTGTTGGCCACCGCCACCACCACACGGCTGCTAGAATTGTATAATCTATTGTATGGGTTATTATTGCATAAGTGGTGCAGGCCTCACTGGGTACTGTTGAGTCTGATAAGAACCACCTGGCTCAACATTTCCTTGTAACATCTCCCCAAATAGATAATTAGCTACCACGTGTCTAGGTTGATTACATCTAAAACATAGTCTCTGCCTAAACTGATTCTGAAATCCTCCCTTCTGCAGGGACTGAAATTGCTATCGTCGCTGACTACTTGACAAACCTAAACTTGAACCTGAACCAGAACTATTCCTCTTCTGATAGGGAAATTACTGCTGTCGTTGGCCACTGCCACCACCACACAGCTGCTGGAATTGTATAATCTGTTGTATGTGTTATTATTGTATAAGTGGTGCAGGCCTCACTGGGTACTGTTGAGTTTGATAAGAACCAATTTGTTGAGCACTTGGCTCAACATTTCCTCATAACATCTCCCCAAATGGATAATTAGCTGCCACGTGTCTAGGTTGATTACATCTAAAACATAGTCTCTGCCCAAACTGATTCTAAAATCCTCCCCTCTGCAGGGACTAAAATTGCTATCGTCATTGACTACCTGACAAACCTAAACCAGAACTATTCCTCTTCTGATAGGGAAATTACTGCTGTCGTTGGTATCTCCTCCTAGAACTACTAGCTTTTTCTTTACCTTTCCTTTGTTTAGAACTAGAACCATACTCCTGCATTACATTCTATCCCTGAATTTGTCCTTGGCCTCCACGAGCCCTGGACCTTAAGTAAATAGCATCTCTTTCCACGGTGAGAGCTGCTGCCACCATACTAAAATAAGTCTGATGCCTCAAACTAATAATCTATCTTTTGATATTGGGACTCAATCTCCATTAAAATTTCTTTGCAATAGCTACTTCATCTAGCACAATCTGTGGAGCAAATCTAGCTAATTCCGTAAACTTCCTCTCATAATCTGCACTAATAAGTTCCCCTACCCTAATGCAAGAAATTCCTAAACTTTTATCTTCCTCATCACTGTAAGGAAAAACCTTTCAAGAAATGCCTCCTTAAATGCCTCCTAAGTTAATGTGTGAATATTAATAATGTCCCTACAGGACCTCCACCAATGAACGGTACCTTCTTGAAACTAATGTGCTGTTACCCTGATCTTAACCTCGTTACCTTCCACACCCAAAGTTTCCATCATCTTAGAGATTTCTTTCACCCATCTTTCTACCTCAACTGGATCTTCTTCCCCATTAAACATAGGGGGGTCATGCATCTTAAACTAACTGATAATTCTCATAATTGGTGTGTCCCCCAATACAGGTGCTGCCACTGCTACTGGGGTAAGAGCTACTACCACTCACCAAGTCCTTGTATCTGGGCCCACTGGGCTGCCATAAACTATATCATCTGCTCATAAGTCAGTTGTGGAAAGCCACCATCAGCCAACGATACCTCATAAAAGTCCTCTTGCCCTTCACCTGGAGCATTGGGATTCTGACCACTAGTTTGACCTGTTTAATCTCCACCTCTTCCGCATCCAGCAATTCTACCACAAAAAAAAAAAAACGTCATCAATTCCAAAACCAACAATATATTATAATAAATGATTAATTTTCAACAGAAATGAATAGGCCTTACTACCCAAGACCTATAAGTAAACGCAATATAGAGCTATGATACCATTTTGTCATGTCCCTAACTTAATTATCTAGAATGGTCGCTATGAGAATATGAGAACTAATTAAATGAAATAAATACCTATTTCAAGGTCAAGTCATAACACAATAATAATCATCAGAGTAATTAAATATGTCCCTCATTCCCATATTAAATAAATAAAAATATAACATCAACCACAATAGATCCACTGTCACACCTCGGTGACACAATTCAAGGCTTATATAGCCAAACAAACATCATCAATAAACAAGCTTATGATGGGAATAATTTTAGGACTCATATCATGGGTCGCGCAAATAAAAATATAATAATCTAAATATAAATAAAATAATATAATAGGTCGATTCATCAGTCTCAACTTAACTTCGAGTGGCTACTCCCTAGCCTCGCCTGATCACAAAAAAATATAGATGGATGACCAAACTTACCCAATAAATAGGACCGTGTAAGTGTACATGAGTGAACACTAAGTAAGCATATAACATAACTCACAGTAATATCCACTAAAACATAATATAATAACACATATGTGATGTAATGCAATGATCAATGCATTCTCTAATCTCTATCTACCTCCAACCTTATCTTAGGATGGGTAACACTTAGTAAAACACGCGGAGTCACCAACCGTACCGTTTTCACTCACAGCGAATGTATATCTCAATATATATATAAACTGAGTGGGGAACTGTGTTACACCCCCACCGGTTTAGGACTCAGGAGAATTGTGTTACACCTCCTGGCTTTTCTATTAGGAATCATGTTACACCCCTAATCAGACATGTACTTATCTCAAACAAGGTTTGGCAATCTCATAATTATATCTCATAATTAGCATCTCAACTCCAAATGACTAAGCTCTAGTCATATATATTGATTAGGGATCATCTGGTATTTTCAAAATTTATTTTATCATTTTTCTCAAATCATGGATTCCATCCATATATATAACTCATGCCTTGGCACGTCATAATATTAATATGGCACTCTAGGCCAATCAATACTGGTGTCCAGACGCTATATCTGCTGTTCGGACACCTTCTCGGTCTGGACACCCTAGACAGTTGGTTCAGACACCCCCAATTCAGATACCCTAGTCAGTTAGTTCGGATACCAGAGTCCAGTGTTTAGCTCTTAGGTTTGTTTTTTATAAAACCCAATTCCAAATCATCCCCCGAATTGCCCATTTAAGCCTCAATCTCAACAGTAACTCAAGTATAAATACTTAAACACTTAAATCACATGTTTCTTCAACACTTAATCAAAAAATAACTCAAATATATGCAAGATCTTCACATTCATATGCATATATATACCCACATTCATATATACATATATATATGTGATTACACTTGAAAAGTGTAATTACAAACTCCACATTTTGACATTTATTAATGCATTTAAGTAATTGATTTTAGCGTTTTGTTATTATTTTATCACTTATGGTATTTATTTTCTTAATTGCAGGAAAAAAAGGGCAAAATAATCAAAATTAGTAGCGACGAAAGTAGCCTAGAAGATGAAGAGGACACTGTGGTCCGGACACCCCCTTGGGTGGTCCAGACCAAGTCAAAGGCTAAGCTGGAAGGAGGAATCAAAATTTAGAAGAAGAGGTTCTATGGTCTAGACACCCCATCATGTGGTTCGGATCACAGTGTGCTACCGCGTGAAGTTTCGTTAGCTCTTTTTAGGGTTTGGAGTTAGCATATATATATCATCTTATGTATGGCCGAAAGATACTTCTACCTTACTTTAGTTTTCAAACTTTTTGAGAGTTTTAGAGAGTTTTTCAATGGTTAAAGAATGCTTTTGAAGTTTAAGGGAGCTTTCGTAGGATTCATTACAGCTTTTGTCATTCATCATTACGTATCAGATTCAATTTTAGAGTACGTTGTATTTTGCTTTTCAATTTAATAATATTATCTTTTCATTTCATCCTTTAGTTTAGTGATTTATGTGTAATTTGTTTGTTTTTGTTTATTTCAAAAGCATGCTAGTGTAAACTTTAGTTTCTTGATTCAACGAATCAAGGAAGGGTGGGTTATTACGAACAATGGGATGTGCGTAGATCCTTCGCATGGTTTGCGAAAACTCATGCGTAGGGATCTATAACTCTCAAATCTGATTTCATTTCTTTCAAAAGCTTTTGAAATCGAAAATCTTTGACTATATTCTCTGTAATCACTGGTAAAGGTTTTCAATTCAAATGTGTTTAATATTTTTGAACAAACTAAAAATCGGATTTGAACCCAAATGTTATCATAGAATATTTTTCCAGTCTTATAATCCTAAATGAGAATATAAAACTGAGTTTTGGGAATTAAAGAACTTTAAACGAAGAGATCTTTCCAATCTATTTGTTCCTTTTACGTGAACTTTAGATTGTAGTGTTGAACACATCCCTTTGTGAAGTGATTAACCCACCCAGAATTGAAAGTTGAATCAAGAATTATTCTTGATATTGTTATCGTTGGTTGAATTAATTCTTTAGTTAGTAAATTGATTGCTTTGAAATTTTAAATTTGTTTATCTTGAGTAATTTATACTTTAGTTCAATCCTCTTAGTAATAGTTGTTAATCTTGCGAAAAACGAAAAAATTTCATTCTTTGAATTTCATTAAGTAGTTGTTAGTGTGTTACTTAATTTTATTTTGATTTTTTGAAAACCCTAGAAATCTAGCATTTATAAAACCCTAAAATTTCTTTGAATTCAAATTTAACATTTCTATTGCAACCTAGAAACTAAAAACTTAGGTTTCTTATGGATTCGACCTCGAACTCACGAGTTAAAACTACACTGCACACCCTTACATTTGGGGGTTAGTTTAGATGTTATATTTAGACGCGGTCAATATCCACAAATCTCAGGATATCCAACCAAATCAAGTATATATATACACATCAAAATTATCCTAATAACGTCTAGAATATGAATATAAGTCCCACTTACCTTGAATCCGAAGAGAAAAAAAGAACAGTGAAGAAAGCCAATTGAGCTCCCAACTTTTAAAAGCCAATTTCTCCCACCTCAAGCCAAATCACCCAAAATGGTCATTGCCATGACAATCACGACATCAACCTAATCCACCAATTTTCTTCCCTAAACTCAACTTTCTCTCTTTTCTCTCTCTCTCCTTTCTCTTCTCTCTTCTCTCTCTCCTCCCTATTCTCTTTGGTAGCCGAGCAAAAGAAAGAAAATGAATAGAAAAAGAAAGAAAAATGAAGGAAAGGAAAGATAAAAAAAAGAAAAAGGCTGGGCCCTTGGCCTAGTTATCCAACCAAACATCAATTCAGACTACACCCGACTCAGGAAAAATAAAATAAATCAACTCAATCTCATAATAATTATTTTATTAGCCCAAAATGACACGTAAATAGTCAAAAATAAATACCAGGTATTACGCGCTCGCACAATCACCTTATGGAAAATGTTGTTTGTGCCGGGACAAAATTCCAGTGCAAACAAGAGCTGCAATTGCACTTTCTACTGTTAATAAAATTAATTTCAAGTTCCATTTCATTAATACTTATTTATGTTTCCATGTTAGGATTACAAATTCCCACTAATTCCATTAAATTAGTAAAAATTTTAATTTAATTAACATATTGAATTCTTTGAGATGTCCACTTGACTTATTTGAGAGCATAAACATTCACGATAACCACAAGGTCTTAATTATTTTACATAGCCAGTACGAAATAATTACCTGGAGATGATCTACTTCAATACACACAAAGTGTAAAACAAAGAATCGAAACTATACTATTTCCAATAGTCAAGAACAAGATTATTAAAATCATGTGTTGCAATTCCATTGATAATGTGTCCACTTTCACCTAAAATTGTGAACTGCAAACTTAGGAACCTTTTGGTAACATTGTCATTTTTTTGCTTATGTTATCTATTTAGGTTTTCTGTTTTTTATTTTTTGTTGTTGTTTTTTTTTTTAAATGAAAAGTGAACTTGTGTTTGGAAATCTAATTTTGTTTACAATTATTAATTTTTTTATTTTTATAAATATTTAATTTTATTGATTTTTAAAAAACTAATTGAATTTAATAAAATATATTTCATATTAATTTAATTCAATTAATTGAATTAAATTAATCAATTAAATTATTTATTGAAAACATTAAATAAAAAATATATTAAATTATAATTTAATTATGTTATTTATTAAAAATTAAATAAAATACTATTATAATATCATTTAATTCAATAAATATAAAATATATAAATTATATTATTTATTAAAAATAATTGAAAAAATATATTTCATAATAATTTAAATAATTTAATTAAGATTTTTATTAAAAATAATTTAATTAAATATATTTCATATTATAAATAAATTAAATTAAATTAATTATTATATTAATTAATTAATTTTGTTATTTAAAAACATAATTTATTAAAATATATTTCATATTAAATAAATCAATTAAATTGAATTAATTATTAAATTGACTTAAATCAATTAATTTAATTATGAATAATTTAATGTTGTTACTTAGTAAAAATAATTTAATAAAATATATTTATAATATTTAAATTAATTAAATTATATTATATTAATTAATTGAATTTTATTATTTCTTCAAAATAATTTAATAAAATATATTTTATATTGATTAATTAAATTAATTATTTATTAGGAATAAATTAATAAAATATGTTACCTATTAGTTTGGAAAATCTATTGAAATAATTAATTAAATATATTATTTATTAATAATAATTTTAGTTTAACAAAATGTTTGAATAAAATAATTCATTTTTGATATGATGCAACAAAAATAGACGAAGTGTTAAAATTGATAACATCATTTGTAAAACAAATAAAAAAAAGTGAAAATAATTTTTTTTTTTACATTTTTTTGTTTAAGTTTTCATTTTTTAAAACAAATAAAAAAATAAATTTAATCCCCGATTGGTAAAATTGTCAGTTTTCAATTTTTTGTGTTCAGTTTCTATATTTAGTTTTCAGTTTTTGTATTTAGTTGTTTATTCTTAGTTTTCATTTTTATAGTAGAAAAAGATAAAAACTTATTTTATGGTTGTTAGTTATTAAATTTAATTATTTTAATTATATTATTTGTTAAAAAAATTCAATTCAATAAAAATAAAATATATTAAGCATAATTTATTATATTTTTTGAAAACAATTTAATAAAAATATATTTGATGTTAATTAAATTAATTATATTTAACTATTTAATTAAATTTAATTTTTTAATTATATTTTTATTAAAATTTGTTAATTAATTTTAATTATTTTCAATATATTTTTACTAAAAATAATTTAATTCATTAAATTAAGTAATTTTAAGTAACTTAACTTAATTTTATATAATAGACACATGTACCATCATCAAGTAATTTAATTTAATAAATTAAATAATAGACAAAAGTACCGTCATCATGTAATTTAATTCAATAAATTAAATAGTTTTAAGTAAATAATTTTGATTATATTTTTTATTAAAAACAATTTTATAAAAAATTATAATTATATTTAATATATAATTTAATTAATAATTAATAATTAACTAAATGAAATTAATTATAATTAAGCTTGGGTAATTAAAGTAATATCAAAACTATTTTATTAAATTATTTTTAATAAATATTATAATTTACAATTAAATTATTTTAATTATTTTTTATTAAAAATAAGTTTATCAAAAATGTAATTATATTAATATATAATTTAATTATTAATTCATAATTAAACAAATTAAATTAATTATAATTAAATTTTGGTAATTAAATTAATATAAAAATATTTTATTAAATTATTTTTAATAAATAATATAATTAAATTGTATTTAATATATTTTAATTTTTGAATTAAATTATTTTTAATATAAATATAATTAAAATAATTAAATCTGATTAGTTAAATTAAATTAATAATTTAATTTAATTTAATTAACATAAAATATATTTTATTAATTTTTTAAAAAAATAATATTGTAAATTATGTTTAATATACCTTATTTTTATTGGATTCAATTATTTGTAACTTATAATATAATTAAAATAATTAAATTATATTTAATTTTATATATATCATCATCAAACACAATTTCATTCTCAAACTGGAGATGGGTAGGGGTGGTAATGACAGTTGGCAGTAGTCGAACGTGGGTGAGAGGTAGTGATAGTTGGCGATAACTAAAGATGGGTAGTTGGCAACTAGTGAACGGTGATAGTTGATGATAGGTGATAGTTGTGACTAGTAGTGGTTGTAAAAGAAAATGAAAACTAAAAATGGATATTTGATAAAACACTTTTTTATGTTTTCATAATTTTTAAACAGCAAAATCGTTATTTCTTAAGATGGTCCACGTGGCACCATCAGATGACGTGGAGACTGTCCGTCATGTGTCAGATGCAGTAAAATCGTCATTTTGCAATATGGTCCACGTGGTAGAGTGATAATGTGGCACTGTTAAATGATGTGGAGACTGTCTGCTATGTGTTAGATGCTTGCTCGTCCATGTGTGCTATTGTTGGCTGATGTGGGTTTCTACTATGGAATAGCTTCAATTTAAAAAAGAAAATAAAGCATTACAAATTATGCTACCTCTTGTAATCGAACCAAAAACCTTAAGGATAGATAGCTAGTAACGAAACTAACTCACCATTGGCTTGGTTTATGTAAAGTTCCTAAATGAAATTTATATATATTAAAAAATTAAAGTAGATTTTCCCTCATTATATATATATTTATATATATTAAAAATGAGGAAGAATATATAATATTTATATAATATTTATTTATATATTTATATAATATAGATTAAAATATATAATATTTATATAATAGATAAGGGAGAATCTACTTCAACTTTTGAATATATATAAATATTATCTAGGAGCTTTACACAAACCAAGCCCTTGTGGAGTTGGTTTCATTACTAGTTCCCTATGCTTAAGGTTCTTGATTCGATTCTTGAGGGTAGCGTAATTTGTAATACTTTATTTTCTTTTTTAAAGTGAAATTACTCCATGGTAAAAACCAATACCAGCACATGTGGATGAGATAAACGGAGGGACCTGATTGTTGCTTGACCTAAAGCGTAGATGGAAGGACCTGATCGTTGCTTGATCGAAAGTATAGGGATTTGGCTTTCATAATTAAAACCAATAGGACTAAAGTGAGACTAAGGGTAAAGTGTGGGGGTGGTTTTTGTACTTTACCCTTTCTTTTATATATTTATTAACTTTTCAAAACAAAAAAATAAAAAAATAAAATGATAAATGAAATTGTACAGGATAAAATTCTAGTATGGTTATTACATGACCTAACCTCCTCCATCAAACAGAGTACCTGAGAGCAAAGAAAACGTCAAATAAAGAGGTCGAGAGGAGGTTCTTGACCAAAAGCTCTTCGACAATCTAGTTAGATGAAAACTTGAGATAGATTGTAGAGATAGAGTCTAGATGGTCAACATAGAGCATGCATTTCTTGTTGATATCTTATGAATATATATACACAAAAAAAGTTAAAATTAGTGGGATACTGATTTAACTGTAATTCATTGTTAATCTCACTGACCTCTCATTTTCCCAATAAATTCAGTTATGGTTCATAGTGCATTTAATGCGTGTGGGATACCTTTGCAGAGTGATAGGTATGATGTTACAGATTTGATAAGAATAACTATCACATCATGCTCCTTATAGTTATGATAAGAACTAGCTTGGTTGAACTATTATCTTATAATTGGAATTGAACTAAACCCATGCTTCTTTGATCTGGATGCAAGTTTGTGAGGTCGAGAAAGTGTTGATTAGGTTAGGAACAGAATTGATGAGGTCAGGAAGATTACTAGTGAATTTTATGGTTAGGATTGTGTCATGTGTAAAATCTATCTTCAGCACTAATAGTTATACCTCCACTTTAGTCAAGGAAACATGCTACCAGAATAGATTAGGGTTTAAAATTCAAATCCTTTCTTTGATAGGTATATTTTTTTGCTTTCCAACTTTATGTCTACTTAGATGACATGTCTTATTTTTGTTGGTCCATGTATTGACACATCCATTACGCATGTGTGGCCTTTGCAGTCACGCATGTGCCTTTATTTAAGGGCCGTTCGGATGGCCAAAAGTGGGAAAAAGTGGAGAATGTCAGTCAATTTTTGGTATTTGGAAGACCAACTAAAAGTGACTAAAATAATCCATTGGAATGGTGCAAAGCAAACTGTTCCAATGATTTTGATCAAAAAGTAGTATGAAAAAATGACAAATGTTAAAAAAAAGTGAAAAAAGTAGATAACTTTTTGTAACTTTTTGTAAAAGTTTGTAAAATTTAAATTTTGAAAATAAATGCACAAAAAACAAAAATAACAAAAGTTGGTAAAAGTGGGTAAAGATTTATAACTTTTTGTAATTTTTGGTAGATTTTGACTCAATCAAACAGGGCCTTATTGTTGTAGAAAAAAACCCTAGGTGCCTCTTGACCTTTCACACAATTATCCTTTCATCTTTAACAACCGTCACTTTAGTCCTTGGTTTTTTCTGTGAGCTTGTGAACTTTTATATATATATGTCCCCTCTGAGTTAAACGTTCATTCTTTTCCAAACCTTGAAGTCTTTAAGCCCTCTTTGAGCATTAAGCAATTTCTTTCCAGCAACCATTGTTACTTCTTCCTGCTGGAAGCAAAACTTCGTCAGTGAGTCAATATTTATTTGTCATTCTTTTTACCCTTTTGATTTCTTTTTCTTTACCATGGGTAGATTAGTAAATGAAAACCTAGTACCACTAAGGGTCTTATTGTACATAAGCATAGATATCATATCCCAGAAGATATAGAAATAAAACTCCCCAGGAATGAAATGAACCTAGGTTAGGTAGAATTTCCTATAGTTGCCATCACCAAAGGTGGCTTAAGATTTCCTCTAAATCCTTTCCTTTGACAAGTAATGTATATATTGAGCCTTGGCCTAGAACAAGTCACCTATAATTTTTATAAAGTAGTCAATGGTGTATATACCATTTGAAAACTGTACCATGTAAACGTTAGAGCCTAGGTGTTGGTTTTCATAGCATAAGGTTAAGAAAAATACCTCAATGTGAAGTTTGAAAGCTTCAAAAATTTTCAGATACGTAGTGGAAAGACTTCTGCTCAGCGATTCAACCTTCCAAAACTATTCTCAACTCTCTCTCTAAATGGTATGTGTGTGGTCACATATCAAGTCTAATGGCTTATCTTAGCATATATAAAAGGGATATAGAGATAGAGATACAGTATCTGTATCAGAGAAAATCTCTCAAATATAGAGATAATCTCACATCCACTCTCACATATATCACATGTATATATCTTATCATACACTTTAGCATATAATAAATCTAGAAGATATGGTATTCGAGAAAATCTCTCAATCTGAGAGAATATTTCTCAACCATATCATCCTATCTCAATATATGTTACTTGTGTATAATATTTATAATTTATTTTTAAATAAAATAAATAATAAATAATGAGACAACTGGACCTGCCCCATCAAGATTAAATTGAGCTAGCTTGAGGACTAAAGGCTCATAGATTCCTACCTTCAACTTAAAAGATTTGGACCCTATCATCTCATGACATCCCATTAACCTTTAAACTAACCCCGGGCTATTCCACTAAAAGCTCTGGTCAACACTCAAGTTGTCCATGTTAAAATTCATTTAATTAAAACAGCTTTTAGTAAAATGAATTTTGGTCTTAGACCAATAATATCCACTTAATTAACCTTCCATTACAAGCTTGTAATTAAGTTAGGCCAATATTAAATGTCAAGCCTCTTAAATTTCATATTTAACCCTAAGTCATTATTTATCCAAAATTTTGATCATTGTCAATATTTCTATATTTGTAAATAATTTACAAATTAATATTGTTATTCGATAAACAGTTTATTGAATAAACTATAGGCACAAATTTAATGATCAAAATGATAAATAGCTTAGGTGAGCATATAAAATGGATTCCATCTTGTAAGTATATGTTCTCATGATTTATAAAATTAAATCTCCAAGTCATTGAGGTTTTAACCGTTTATAAGCTCTCACTCTATGATAACTCAAATAGATTTAATTCATGAATGTAAGTCCATTACAAACTCAGGATTAAGGTTTATTAAGTTTATTAAAGTTTTAATAAATTATGATCAATGACATTTATTAAACTAGATTATGATTTACAACAGTTATTCAATATGTATATCACATATACACATTAACTTTCTACTCAAAGTCGCTACTTTAGTGATTAAGATAAATCATCCAATTAATAAGTAAAGTTACAGCTTTAATATAATGAAATATCCGTTTCATTAATAGCTGTACTGTGAATTTACTTTTATTTATAAAACTTGTGATTTAAATCTTTCTGTGTTGACATCTTATACCCAATACTTAAATCACATACTTTATAAATAAAGGACAATAATGTATGCTTAAATAAATAAATATTTTATTATAATTAGAAAAATAAAATTAAATAAAATGTTATTACAAAACATGCTTTTAAGGGCACAAATATAATATAAGTCTAACACTAGGAGCTTTTCTATTGTTATACCTATGTCAAGGTTAGAGCCAATGTAAATAGGTTTTACCTGAAGTCCCGACTAAAATAGGTCCCTATCCATATGCTTCCTAATAACAGTAGGGGTATGGAATATGACAGTTTGTGTAGTCCGAGGAAACTGGGAATTGGGCCTAGGAGATGATCTCGTCTTTCGAGTCCCTGTTGGGCGTGGTTTAGGTCCAGGTCGATTAACTTGTTTATTCTTCTGTGATTTGAATTATTCTTTTATCTGTTCGGACTTTTATGGGCCGTTTGGTAACGCTATCGTTTTTCTGTTTACGTTTATATGTTTATGTTTTTTATTTTTTATTTTTTCTTATCGTTTTTTTCTCAAATGAAAACTAAAACTGCATTTGGAAATACAATTTTGTTTATAATTATTAATTTTTATTTTCATAAAATATTTAATTTTATTATTTTTTAAAAGTTAATTGAATTTAATAAATATATTTTATATTAATTTAATTTAATTATATTATTTATCAAAAACAATTGAATAAAATAAATAAATATTATATCATTTAATCCAGTAAATATAAAATATATTAATTATAATTTAATTATGCTATTTACTAAAAAATTGAATAAAATATAATTCATAATGATTTAAATAATTTAATTACAATATTTATTAACAATAATTTAATAAAATATAATTCAAATTAAGTAAAATATTTATTAAAAATAATTTAATAAAATATAATTCTTATTAATTAAATTAACTAATTTAATTAATTTATTTATTAGAAATAAATTAACAATAGATATAACATATTAATTTAACTAATTTAATTTAATTATATTATTTATTAAAAATAATTTTATATTAATAAAATATTTGAATAAAATAATTTATTTTAATATGATGTAACAAAAATGGATAGCGTATTAGAATTGATAAAATGTTTGCATTAGAAAAAAATAGAGTGAAGACACTTTTTTTTTTCTTTATGTTTTTTCTGTTTAAGTTTTCAGCATTTTGGAAACAAAAAAACATAAGCAGATTTAACAAATATGTTTCTGTTAGCAGATTTAACAAATATGTTTCTGTTACCAGTTTACAAAATCTTAAAAATATAAACAGAGAAAACAGAAAATAAAAACGCTATCAAACTGGCCTTAGTGTATCAATTTGTTTTTGTAGATAAAAACTTCAATTCATACAACAGCAATGCTAATGGTGTTGACGTTCAACTGATGAATCGAGTTAGATGATTCCGAGATTCACCCCTTTGGTAGATTAGCCCCATACTTGCTGGGATACATCCCTGCCTACCGGTTACTCTACTACTCATGTCGCCGACCTCTTTCAGAAAAAAAACTTGCTAACCCTACCATCGACGAGTGGACTGAAGAATCTTCCTCTAGAAGTGAGCAATCAACCACCAACTCGAGGAAGACTCTGTTGGGAATTAGTCCTTCCTAACCAAGATAAGTGAGAAACGAAAATAACAAAACGAAGAATATTGAATCAAAATAACAATCACATAGAAAAACACAAGGATTTACGTGGTTCACCTCAGAATAAGGCTACGTCCACGGCTACTACAGTCTTTCACTATGATCTGAAAATTACAACTCTCTTTCTCTCTGTTGTACCATGGGATAGGCGCCCCCCTCGTGTATTTATAAGTATAGAATTAGGGTTACACGGAAACACAAGAAAATTACGAAAGTACCCCCCACACTTGGGGGAGGACCCCCCCAAACCCCCCGTTGGACCCAGGGTTTAAGTGAACAGTACTTATCAGGGTCCACCGACCCAACAATCTCCCACTTGGAACCTGATAACACAAGCTCTCCATCATCTTCATTACATAGAGAAAACACCGCAACAGCTTGATCTTCCTTCATCACTCTTGAAGTCCAACTGAAGTTGCACACAACTTCAGTTTGTCAATGGTGACTGTTTTGGTTAACATATCTGCTGGATTCTTACTGCCATGAATCTTCTCAAGAGACAAGACTCCATCATCTACAAGTGAACGAATGAAATGGTATCTCAGCTGAATGTGTTTTGTCCTAGAATGAAAAGCTGGATTCTTTGCAAGATGAATAGCACTCTGACCGTCACTATGCAAAATATTCCTTTCTTGCGTCTTACCCAACTCTACTTGAAAGTTCTGTAACCAAATCATCTTCTTTCTAGCTTCAGTAATAGCAACATACTCAGCCTCTGTTGTAGAAAGGGCCACAATCTTTTGTAATTGTGAAATCCAACTCACTGCTGTACCACCTAATGTGTAAATATAGCCAGTAGTACTCTTTCTGTTATCCAAATCACCAGCCAAGTCTGCATCAACGTAACCATATAACCCGATGCCAGTTCATCTAAAGCAAAGTGCCATGTCTGTAGTACCACTCAAGTATCTAAGTATCCACTTTACTGCCTCCCAATGCTGCTTGCCTGGATTACTCATGTATCTGCTAACCACTCCCACTGCATGTGCAATGTCTGGTCTGGTACAAACCATAGCATACATTATGCTACCGATAGCTGAAGCATATGGAACACGTTCCATGTAAGCCTGCTCTTCTTCGGTATTTGGAGACTGCTCTTTAGTAAGTCTGAAGTGGCTAGCCAATAGGGTGCTCACTGGTTTTGCACCATCCATGCTAAACCTCTTAATAACTTTCTTGACATACTAAGCCTGTGACAACTTCAAAATACCATTTGCCTTGTCCCTGTAAATTCTCATACCAAGGATTTTGTTTGCAACTCCAAGGTCCTTCATCTCAAATTGGTTGGACAAAAGTTTATTCAATCTTTTTATCTCTTCAATGCTAGATCCTGCGATAAGCATATCATCAACATATAAAAGTAAAATAATATAACTTTGTCAAACTTCTTGAAAAAATAACAATGATCTGCTTGGCATCTTATAAAACCATTGCTACACATAAACCCATCAAATTTCTTGTACCACTGTCTAGGGGCCTGTTTCAAACCATACAAACTTTTTCGAAATTTGTATACAAGCTCCTCTTTCCCTCGTGTCAAGAAACCTTGTGGTTGCTTCATGTAAATTTCCTCCTCTAAATCACCATGGAGAAAAGCCGTCTTCACATCCATTTGCTCAAGGTGCAAGTCTTCAGCAGCGACAATTCCCAACACCAATCTGATAGTGGTCAACTTTACAACTAGAGAGAAAATTTCAATGTAGTCAACTCTTTCCTTTTGTTGAAATCCCTTTGCAACCAATCTGGCCTTGTAGCGTTTACTCCCATCATGTTCTTGTTTAAGCCTGTAAACCCACTTGTTGTGCAAAGCTTTCTTACCTGCTGGTAGTTCAGTCAACTCCCATGTCTGATTTGCTTTGAGTGAATTCATTTCATCCTGCATCGTTGACTCCCACTTAATTGAATCATCAACCTGCAAAGCCTCATCATAATTTTCGGGTTCACCCCCATCAGACAGCAACAAATAATGTAAAGATGGAGACCAGTGCTGTGTAGGTTTTGACAGTATTTCTGATTATCTCAAAATAGGAGTAGGAGTATGTTGCTCAGTTTGTGGAATAATATTTTCAGGATTATTCTGAATCCTACTATTCAAAACATCCTCACTAATCCTCTCTAACTCAACATGCTCATCACAAGTAACAGATTCAGATTTAGATGTCGACTTTTCCCTATCTTTATACATTACTTTTTCATTAAATATGACATCTCTACTTCTGATTATTTTTCGATTTTTATCATCCCAAAGCCAATAACCAAATTGATCAATACCATATCCAATAAAAGTACATTTAACAGATTTCGGATCAAGTTTACTTCTATCAGCAGAGTCAATATGCACATATGAGACACACCCAAAAACTTTCAAAAAAGAAAGATTTACCTATTTACCACTCCAAACCTCTTCTGGTAATTCTCCATCCAATGGAACAGATGGACCACGGTTGATCAGATATGCTGCAGTGTTAACTGCATCTGCCCAAAATTGCTTTGGTAATTCGGCATGTATTCTCATACTTCTAGCACGTTCATTCAGAGTTCTATTCATGCGTTCAGCAATGCCATTCTGTTGAGGTGTCTTTTTAACAGTCTTCTCCATTCTAATTCCACTTTTCGCACAATATTTCTTGAACTCATTTTCTTCATATTCCCCTCCATTGTCTGATCTCAAACACTTAATTTTCAGACCTATTTTAGTCTCCACCAAGGCTTTCCACCTTTTAAAGATAGTAAAAGTTTCATACTTATGTTTTAGAAAATAAACCCATACCTTTCTCGTTGAGTCATCAATAAAGGTAACATAGTATGATGATCCTCCAAGAGATGAAACTGGTATAGGTCCCCACACATCTGTATGAACCAACTCCAACTTTTCTGACTTCGGTTTTCTGCCATCCTTTGAAAAACTGACCCTCTTTTGTTTGCCGAAAATGCAATCTTCACAAAAGTTAATATCCGCTGATTTCAAATCTGACAGTTTCTTCTTGTCTGCAAGTATCTTCATCCCTTTTTGACTCATATGCTTCGGTGCCATAGATTGGAGTCTTCCTTCTCACCAGTAGCTGCTACTACATTCCTATTGTTCGTAGTCATGTAAAGAGTGCCTTCTTTTTGACCACGAGCAACAACCATAGCTCCTTTGGTAATTTTCCACAAACCACCCATGAAGGTTATAACATAACCTTCATCAAGTTGTCCAACAGAGATTAAATTTCGTTTCAAACCAGGCACATGTCTGACATTCTGTATTTTCCAAACTGATCCATTTGGCAACCTGATTGTTACATCCCATTTACCCACAATCTTCAAAGGTTCATCATCAGCTAGATAAACTTTTCCGAAATCACCACCAATATAATTGTCCATGATTTCCCTCTGTGAAGTAGAATGGAATGATGCCACAGAATCTAAAATCCAAGATTCAAGCGGACTGTCAATGCTTAAGATCAAAGCATTAAGAATTTCTCCTGTTGCAGCATTAGCAGACTTCTGATTTTGATCACTTTTGTTCTTATTCACTGTCGGGCAATCTGCTTTTAGATGTCCCTTCTTTCCACAGTTCCAACAGCTTCGTCCCTCTCTAGTTCTTGACTTGCTTCTGTGTTTAGATTTTGATCTGTTGCGATTAGGATTTCTTCCTGCTGATCTTCCTCTGAATTTTGTATTCAAGGCAGAACCTGATGTTTTCCCTAATTCTCTCTTGCAAATTTCTTCACTCAGAATTAAATCTCGAACATCATTGTAATTCAACTTTACTTTTCTTGAAGAATTGCTCACTGCCGTTACAGTACCATTCCAACTTTCTGGTAAACTGGATAGAAGAATCAAAGCCCTAACCTCATCATCAAATTCAATAGATACAAAACTCAATTGTGTTACCACGATATTGAATTCGTTCAGATGCTCAGCCACCGAAGCGCCTTCTGTCATCCTCAGATTAAACAGTCTGCGCATCAAATAAACTTTATTTGAGGCAGAGGGTTTTTCGTACATGTTTGAGAGTGCCGCCATCAGACCTGCTGTAGTTTTCTCCTTCGCTATGTTAAACGCAACGTTATGAGACAACGTTAGCCGAATAACCCCTAACACTTGACGATCAAGAAGAGTCCAATCTTCATCCTTCATGTTTGCTGGCTTCTTCGCTGAAAGAGGTTCATACAGATACAGATAATCTTCAATCTGCATCTTCCAAAATTCGAAATCTATGCCATTGAATTTATCGATTCTAACCTTTTCGTCTGTAGTCATCGTTCCCACTCGAACCAATGCTCTGATACCAGTTGTTGGGAATTAGTCCTTCCTAACCAGGATCGATGAGAAACGAAAATAACAAAATGAAGAATATTGAATAAAAATAACAATCACACAGAGAAACACAAGGATTTACGTGGTTCACCCCAGAATAGGGCTACGTCCACGGCTGCTGCAGTCTTTCACTATGATATGAAAATTACAACTCTCTTTCTCTCTGTTGTACCATGGGATAGGCGCCCCCTTATCTATTTATAAGTATAGAATTAGGGTTACACAGAAACACAAGAAAATTACGAAAGTACCCCCACACTTGGGGGAGGACCCCCCAAACCCCCCCCGGTTGGACCCAGAGTTTAAGTGAACAGTACTTATCAGGGTCCACTGACCCAACAGACTCCCCTAGATTATCCATTCTTTGGAAGACAGCGAGATCTCGCTTGCACATTCAAGCTCACCTGGAGAACTCATCCCTCGGCTTGAAGCACCTTTTGCTCCAGAAGAAGATGTAAAGCTAAACATGACCTAGCATGTTCAGTAGAGAGAAGCCGAAGAAAAAAGAAGACTTAAAAGGGAAAAATAAAGAGTCTCCAACTTCTTCTCGTTTGCAACGTCAATTTCCTTCAACTAGAGGAGTTGTAATTCAGGACAAACCGACTGCTGACCGCTAGCTAGGTGTCAGGAGGATGATAGATACCGGAAGAAGAAATGAAGAACTTCAAATGATCCCCCATATATTGTTATTGCCACTACTCTTTCTATTTCTATTCATCCACATCCAGCCCTGCCAATTCTAAAGCTCTTTTTGCCATTTCAACCAGTAATCAGGGTTAATGGGGCCCCATTGGCAATTGAAGAGTCTATCTTCAAGCCATTTGAGCACATTATTGCTGCGGTTGGGGGCATTATTCTTCGACATGATCGAGATAGACTTAATAAAGCTTCCACAAACATAGCAGAAAGCAGAATATGGAGGCATACTCTTTATGTATGTTTTCACACTTCTCTTTATTATTATTATTATTATTATTATTATTATTATTATTTCACTTTTTGCACTTCTCTGATCCATCTTTTCCTTTGCACGTGTTCAGACCACTCGCTAGGCCTATGAAACTGTTTTGAGGACCTCGGAGAACTTGAGGAGAATAGCAACAATGGAGGCTGAGCTGACCCAGGCCAAATCCAAAGTTGAAACTTTGGCCCAAGTCCAAGGAGGACTTGAAAAAAGAGGCAGAAGATGCCAAGACGATGCTATCAGAAGTTGAGCCTAATCTACAATCCTTTTTGAAGAGGATCACTGCTTTAGAGGATGTAATTGCTACATACAAAGGACAAAGAACTCGTTGCCAAGGAAAATGAAATGGAGTCCAGCGTCTACGACCTGATTGCAACAAAGAATAAGAGCTAGCTGCCAAAGATGAGGAGATGAAGACCAATTTGTATGAACTGAATTAGGATTATATCAATTAGATCATGGAGATGCATAATGTTTATTATCTGGAGGGATGGGAAGGAGCTATGAACGGATTTAAATTCTATCACTTCAGATATCTACAAAAATGTTGACTGGCAACTATCAAAAAAAAAAAAAAAGTTGACTGGCCAAATCCCAGTCAACCAATCCCCGCATTCAGCTTTGAGCAGCCACTGTCGCCAACTCCAATAGCTAATGCCGACCAAGAGATTCCTCCTAGTCCTCCTGATACTAAGTAAAAAGCTCCTCTACCTGAACCCAGAGATGGCGACCAAATTCGTCCGCCTACTTCCATCAACGTAGTTGGAGAAACTTTAAATACTAGAGCAAAGAGGAATAATGTTCCCGAGGATGCTACTTGAATAATTTTGTTGTATTTGCTTTGTTTTTTTACTTTTCTTTTTTTTTTTTACTTTTCTTTTATGAAGATAATCACTTTTTGAGACAACGATCAATCAATGAAATGAGACTTATCTTTAATTGCTTCTCTTACACTGTTAAGTTCTTATTGTTGCTTGAATGTTTGAATGCTTCCAATTGATGACCAAGTAAAATAGTCCAACCATATAAAAATTAGTTTTTGAAGTTCACTTTTGTGCACTTTATGACTTGAATTGGACCCTAACATCCATAAATGACATTTGGGACTTTAACACTTCTGAACTTTAATAATTTGAATTGAATCAGACCATCCAGAGATGAGAGTGCACTCGACCGTCCAGAGATAAAGAAATAACCGTAAAGTTTTAGTGTAGCGAATCCATTCAAAATCTTAAGTTAAATATGGAGAGTTGGAATGTTTCCAAAATTGACATGGAATGAAAATATGAATAATTCTAAATTAAAGATGAAGACAAATCACATCAAGTTTAAGTTTTCAAAAGATTGTACAATTCTAATTCAAGTCAAGAACTGAGCAATTGCAATTATACATGAACTAGGGGTCAGCTAACCAAAGTCAAGGAAATACCAATGGACATCACAAGTAGGGCGTGGAGAGTTCGTAGCTACACCAATTTGGTGCTGGGAGCCCGCTAGGAACTCACGGGTGTGCGCCCTTTATTACCTAACCCAGACTAGATTCAAGTATGGTCTGGAGGCTGGTGGATGGATGCACAAGGGTTTGACTATTTGACGCAGGCATGGCTCGAGGGTTCAAGCTATGTAATCTGTAAATGTATTTGTTTCCTATTCTGCCAGATAAGAGCAACCTGTTGTAACTGTATATATATAGACCTGACCTTAATGTACATATACACGGAACATATTGTAGAGATCTAGAGAGAGTTTATTCTTAGAGTTTAAGTATTCTTTCTTTAGCCTTTCATTGTTCTTTTTTTACATTCTGTGTGAAGCAGAAAGCCCACTTGTAGGGTTAGTCAAGCGATTCGAGCAAGAGTGACGAAAGAATTTGTGCGAGTGAATTGTTGAGAATTCAAGTAGTGCCTTGCAACCTATTGATAGTGGGATTTGTAATAGAGGTTTTTCTCTCTGTGAAAGGGTTTCCTTGTTATTTTTGGTGTTATTCTCTTTATATTTTGTGTGATTGTTTGCTTCGAAAATTTTCAATTAGTATCAGAGTAGGTCACTCTAAGTCATTGAGTGAAGATTTTAATTTGAATCAATGGATCCACCGTGCGAAGGAGGTTCAAGTTCCAGACTGCTAAGGTTCGACGACACAAATTATTTTTACTGGAAGGTACAAATCCAAGCTTTTCTCTTGGGAATCAACTCTAAAGTCTGGACTGTCGTGGTTCAAGGATGGGAAGAGCCAACTCACAAAGTCAACGGTGGACAAAAGCAAAACAAGAAAGTGGTGAATTGAATTTCAAAGCTCTAAATTTCATCTTTGGAGCTGTAAGTCCAAATGAATATTTTTGAATTTCGAGTTGTATAAGTGCAAGAAAAGCTTGGTTAATTCTATAGAATATACATGAAGGGAACCCGAAAGTTAAAACTTTCAAGCTTCAAAATCTCACTTCTAAATTTGAAAGCTTAAGGATGAACAAAGATGAGAAATTTGATGATTTTTATGTTCAACTGAGCCATATCTTCAATTCCTATCACAATCTTGGAGAGCCCAAACCTAAATACAAAGTGGTACGTAAAATTTTACGTTCTCTTCCCCACACTTTTGATAATGAGAGATAAATATTCTTTTGGAATTTGTATCATAACACTAATAAGTACTTTGTGTGGAGGAATAGCCAAGGAAGACACATGATTAGGATCAAGAAGTAAGTTTGTGAGACCTATATGGTTGGAGCCACAGATAGCATAGATAACCAAACACCTTTGATTTGGAGTAATTTAGGGCAGTTTTAAATAATTTCTTAAAAGAAGACACCATGGAGAGTCCAACTTTTAGCATATGATTAATGAGGTAGACTGCTGTGGAAAAGGCATGGGGCCAAAAGTTTAAAGGCATGTGCCTATGAGGGAGTAAGGTGAGCCCAGTCTCCATAATACGATGATGACAACATTTGGAAAGGCCATTGTGCTCGGGCATGTAAGGTGGAGTTGTAAGATGAGAAATATTACTAGTGGCAAGAAATGATACTAATGAAATTTATTCACCACCATTATCTGTGTAAAGGGTAATAATAGGACGGTTAAAGTATTTTTCCACCAAAGACTTAAGTCGGATAAATATATCATGGACATTAGATTTTTCTTAAGATGATAAAGCCACATGTAGCGCGTGAAATGATCCACAAAGATAACATAATATTTATAGCTGTCATATGAATCAACAGCTGAACTCCACTCATCAGAGTATATTAAGTGAAGGGGATCAGAACTTAAAAGAAATGAGACAAAAAAAAGGTAATTTGTGAGTTTTATTGCAATGACAAGAGTTGCAAATAGAATTAGACACCCCCGAAGATGTCATCAACAGATTTTTATTGAAAATTAAATGCCGTAAAATATTAGAAGATGGATGACCAAAGCGATGATGCCATTGAGAGACTTTTATTGAAGAAAAGGCAATAAAAGGCTTTGTGGTTGGTGATTGATGTAGCCACTTATAAACACCATCTTAGTCGTGCCTTGCACTAGTGCTGCCCTTGTGTGAAGATCCTTCACAAAAAAAGACAGGGAAAAAATTCAATGGACACATTATTATTAAAACAAAATTGAGAAATAGAAATCAATTTTTTTTTTATAGAAGAGACACACAAAACATCATTTAAAATAAAAACAGAAGAAGGAGATGGTAGTGTGGTGGAATTGGTGTGAGTGATAGGTAAGCCAGTACCATCAGTAATATGAATTTTCTAAGTGATAGGATCCTCAGAGCGAAATGACAGGTTATGAAAATCAAGGGTAACATGATGGGATACATCGAACTCTAGAAGCCATTTAGTTTCAAAAGGTGTAGGAGGGCTAGTTTGGTAGGCTTATGGAGTGGTGAAATGGGCTTGAGGTGAATGATAGGGATTGGTAAGAATATTGGTCCATGGTAAGTATCTAAAGGTGGGACAACGCTTGGTAGAGTATCCTTGTTGAGAAAACAATTGGCACTTATCAAGGTAAGGGCGAGGGGATGAGTTGGATGGGTTGGATTGAAGGGAAGACAAGTTGATGGAAAAGGGAGGTTGGTTTTTGTTATATGATGATTGATGGAATGAGCGATTTGATGGTTGTTTTTGGTGGGAATTCTGGGAAGATTTTTGGGCGAGGTTGGTAGAAGCGAGCATATTCGGAATGTTGGATTTCTTTTTGGCTTCATATTTGAGATAAGCCTTAAAGTTTATGAGTTTCTCATACAATTCTTCAAACGTAATAGGATTCTCATGAACATGTATGGCTAAGCAAATATCTTTGTAGTCTTTATCAAGACCACTTAAGATTTTTAAAGTGAGATCATCATTGTCAATTGGGTGGTTGAGCATGGCAAGCTCATTGGTGATAATTTTGACTTGTTGCAAGTAGTCCGCAATAAACTGTGTGCCTTTTGTGAGAAGACGGAAATTCTCTTTCAATTGAGTGAGTTGGCCTCAAGATGGCTTTACATAGGTTTTAGCTAGCATATCCCATGCTTCACATCATGTTCAAGTAGAAGCAACAAGAGGAATAAGATTTGGTGAAATCGAACCAACAATGGCACTAAGAATTAATATGTCTTGACAATCCCATAAAGAGTAATCCGGATTTGGATTTTCGCCATTATCAGTTGCAACTGTAGGTAAGGGGCCTGATTTAGATCCATCTATAAATCCCATGAGATGATATCCTACAAGAATTGCATGGAATTAGAATCTCCGTGAAGTGTGATTTGAACAGGTAAGTTTGATAGGAGATTTGAGAGATAGTATTGACAGAGATAACGGAGGAAGTATCATCAACGGGGTTGACGACGGTAGGACGGTTTTGATTAGTGGTAAAGGTTTGGGAGTTGGCCTTTTTTTATTAAACTCATGGGAGCTTTTGGTAGACTCTGATACCATAAAGATTTTAAGAGGAATAAGGCTTAAGGAAATAGCTTAGCTTTTCTATTGAGATTGAATGGTATATATGCACAATATAAATAATTAAGTAATAAAGAAAGGGAGAAAATTTCAACAGCTAATTGCTTAAGTACCTAAATTGGAAGAGCTAATGATGGACATAATATGTACAACCAAACTTAAATTATAAAAGCTATGTATAAACATAATATATACAACCAAAAATAATTCAACAATTGTTGACTAATGAACTTTCCTTAATATGAAAAATAAAAGTGAGTAATATAATATAAGAAATTAGATATAATATAAAATTAAATTTTATACGAAGATTATTATTTTTATACTTGATTAGAGATATATAAAATAAATAATATATATGCGATTTGAAAAAAATAATTTAAAATTTTTAAATTTTGATAAAAAATTAATTAAAAAACAAAGATATACAATATTATATAAGAGTAGTATGTATCAACTATTTTAAAAAATATGTTATTTCTAAAGACTTTATATCTTGTAAATAGACGCACTCACATGGAATGTAAAGGTTAATAATCCAATGCTCCACCTATCTCTGATCACACTATCGTCATTAACCACCCTCTTAACATTATAACTATTAATCAGTAACTATTTTTACTAAACGTATTTTCAAATTTTTATTTTTTAATATGAAAATGAAAACTAAAAATAAAAAATTAAATGCAAAAACTGAAAGTTGAATACAAAAAATAAAAATTGATAATTTTGTCAAGAAATAACTGAAATGAATGAATTTTTTACCATAAAAATAAAAGATTATTTTCTCCCTTTTTATAATATGAATTTTGCCAATTAGTAATAATAATGTTAGTTATTTTAATCTGGTATACACAATAATGTGAATTTTTTTATGGGATTCTAATTTTATCATATAAAAGTAATCAATCCAACAGGTGACGAGGAAGGTTGTTAGCGACAATAATGTGGTTAAAGATAGGTGGCGGTTGGCGAGTGGCAAGTGCCAACGTGGATAGTAGTAGCTGGATGTGGGTTGTGGGTGGCGATGGTGTCCAAAGGTGGTGGTAGCCAGTGACACTGCTGACACTATGTGGCAAATGGTGGTGAATAATGGTTGTGACTGTTGGTGGTGGTAGAAAAAATAAAAATTTGATAAAACACATTTTTTATACTTCCATAATTTTTAAAAACTCAAGAAACAATTTTTATTTTTTTAGAAATTGAAACTAAAAACAAATTTACTAAATGAGTTTTTATGTTTAATTTAAAAAAAATAAAAATTAAAAATTAAAAACGAAAAATTAAAAACAGAAAATTAAAATTTTTGTCAAAACGGAATCTTAACGTAACCAACAAGGGAGAGAAAGTTTCCACTACTATGCTCTTCCCATAATTTAATTTTTTCTCATACTCTTCCTTTATTCCAACGATTTGATGATTTCTTTGAAATGCATATTTTTTGGTCAAAAAATTTATGCTGTTCCCTCAATTGCAGATGCAAGATGGTCGAAGTATTCAGAAAATTCCCACGATTACCGCTCGCGTGTCAATGACGTGACCTCTTCCATAGTTATTAGAGTTAATTGCAAAGTTTTTCCCCAAAATTATGGTCCAATATCACTTTATTCCCTTCAATTAAAAAGAATTACACATTATCTCCTAAATTATGATTTAGAACAATGTTCTCCTTCACACTCATAATTATAATTTAAGCAAATTTTATTCAAATAAATGTGCACGTGAAATAAAATAATATATATTAAACTAAAATATTCATACATAAATTTTTGTAAGCAAGAAATCATAGTATAAAATTTAATCGACAAAAACATCCTAAGAAATTCACTAAAATTTTATAAAATTCCCTTAGATTTTTATACGATAACTATTTTATCTTAATTAAATTATGGTATATCTATTTTAGTATCAAATTTTTTTTTTTTTTTACCTTATATTGTTGACTAAATTTTATATTGTTGACTAAATTTTATTAAAGTTAAAAACATTAGTGTAAGGGGACATATTGTTACAAATTAGTTATTTAAGGTTGTGGTTGGATAAAAAATTTGTCAAAAAAAAAAAAAAATAGAGATTCAAAATTAAAAAGGGAGAGGCTAACATAATAATGTTATGTTAACTTCATGAAATCGATGTAAGAACCGTTGAATTAAAATTTAATGGTTTAAATATATTCATACTATTTTAATTAAAAAATATGAATGCATATAAATCGTTGAATTTTAATATAAGAGTCTTAATCACAAGTCATTGATTACTATGTTAGTCCCGAATCTTTTAAAATTTTTTCTCTCATTTAAGTTGTAATGAAAAATCTAAGAAAAATGATTAGAATTTTAGAAATTAAAATTAATTAAATTAAAAAATTAATTAATACCTTTTATTAATTAGATTTTTAAATCTATTTAAATGAAGATATGTATTTTAAATTTTATATTTCCTTTATTTCTTTTTAACTTGTTTTTATATTAAGGTTGAGTTTGACGTGAGGATAAAGGTGATGAAAAGAAAGGTAACTATCAACACTTTTTTATACTAGGAGTGCGTATGAGATGAAAAAAAAGTAATAAGTTTTAATAAAAATTGTGGGTTCGTAATTTATATAGTAAAAAAATAAATAATTTTTAAAAATTTTTAGTATTTTTGAGTGAATAGCATAGCTCCAAATAGAATCTAAATTAAAATGAGGTAAGTGTTAATGGCTGCCCTCAAAATGAGCCAAGTGTTACCATGTTGCCTAGGGCAAAGAGGTACAATGATGAAAATTTGCTCTTCTCTTACCTTTTTTTTTACACTCTCTTTACTCATTTAAAAAATTAATTTTTAATAATTATTATAAAATAATAATTTATTTTATTAAATCAAAATAATTAAATTAATTATTTTAATAAAATAATAATTAAACTCTATTAAAATTATAATTTATTATAAAAATGATTTATTTTTTTCACTTTAATAATTTATTATACTAATTTATTACTAAAAAATTAGTCAAAGATAAATTAATTACTTTTAAATTATTAATATGTTATTAAAATAAATAATAATTTAAACGAGTGAGCATTTTATACAAATCAATTGTTATTCTCAAACAAGATAAAGTTCAATATACGAAAGAATTGTTACGTTCATTCCAGATTTTATCATTACAAATTAAATGTTAATTACGCAATTTATCTAAATATAGTTAAAAATAATGAATTATTTTCGTAAATGTTGCTAGCGTAAGATTTATATTTCTTTACATTCTTTTCTTTCTCCCCCCCCCCCCCCAATCCAAACTCAAGATAACAATATATAACATGTTTTTAAATAACACAATTCACAAGTAATCATGTGATTGATCCTAATATTTAGCACAAATATTTATATATATGTTACGTTTAGGGGCAGAATGATTAAAGGCGAGTTGAGTATTAACTTATTTAAACTCGACTTGAATTATTTATACTAAACTTAACTTCGATTCGAATTTATATATAAGTTTGAGATCGACTTTATACAAAAAAAATTTAAACTCGAAATTGATTCGCGAATAATTTGATTAAAACAAAATGACGTCGTATTAATCTAAAATATAATCAACAAAATATTACAAAATATAATATAAATATTATAACAGATATATATATATTATTTTATCGAATTAATTCGCGAGTTCTAAAACTAATTTTTTTCTAAACTCAAATTCGTGCTCGATTTTAAACGAGTCACAAATTAAACTTAATTTAAACTTATTTTAGTCATGAGTTCAAATAGCATGCTAATAACTTAGGATGTGTTTGGATTAAAAAAAATAAGATAAAATGAGATAAAGTGAGATAAGTTGTGAGTTCGTAATTTGTACAGTGAGATAAAAAGTGAATAACTTTTAGAGTTTTTTAGTATTTTTCATCATTTTTTAGAATTTTTTGTCACTTCAAATGGAGCCTTAATTTGTTTTCACTCTTATTTTTCCTATTTAAAAAAAAAAAATTATTTTCACAACCCTGCGGTGTAGCCCAATGGTCAAGAAGTGCCTCGCCAAAAACGTAAACTCGAAATGGCACAGATTCAAATCGTGCTGGGAGCACCGTGACTAACCTGGGAATGCCTTGAGTCATAACCTTTTTCCCCTGATTTATCGATCGGTTACGCGAACCGTTGAGATCTGCAATAAACCAGTGCAGGTTCTGGGTTACTTAAAAAAAAATTATTTTTACTCTTGATTACAAATGTGCTTGGCACATTAAAAAAACATTGAAAAGGTTTAAAATTTTTTAAAAATTTTAAAAATTGTTCACTATTTCACTATATAAATTACGAATTCACAAATTATTTTAAATTATCTCACTTTAAATTATCCCAACTTTTGCTACTGTATCATCTGAAATGAGCCAAAAGTCCCAAACAGAGTCCACATGTCAAAAAGTTAAAAGGAGTATTGCAGCCCTTACAGTGTTCGCGTATACAGGGAGTAATTAGACTACCTACTCCACTCCAGGATTTGAATTTTCTATATATTTTTCTCACCGGAATGTCCACCAAAAACCGCGTTGATCTGCAGAAATTTTGAACTTTGAATTCTGGGCTTGTCTACCCAGTCTTCACTCAAGTCAAGTCTCGGTCTTTGCTTGTAGGTCAACAAGACCTAAGATCATTCTTATTAAAACTAACAATTTTCATATGGAATTTCTCATTCACCAAACACATTTCCAGTTCAGTAACAATTTCTGTTGGTTTTGCTTAATGGGTTTGTGAGAATTGGATTTCAATTGGGTGGTTTTTGAATCGAAAACCAGCGAGATGGCTAACATTCTGAGAAAAATTTTACCTGTCGCAGCCCCTTCGAAGAATCCCGACGATGGCGATGGCCATAGCGTCGAATACTCTTTCGCCTCAGAGTACAGCGGTCCTCCACTGAGTTACACTATTCCCCGGGCAGTTCCCATCGATGAAATCCCGACCGCATCTGTGGTTTTCGCCTCCGATGTTTTGAGTAATTTGTCACTTCCGGTCATTCAACCAGTTGTGAAGAGTAATCCTCTGAGCAAGAAATTGTCGAAGTTCAAATCGGGCTCTGAACCGTCTCCATCCCCGAATTCAGGAACAATTGGGTTCTTGAAGGGTCGTGAAATTTCATGCCAGTCAACGAATTTGGTAGATTGCTCGGGGGATGTTGATGAACCAACTCCCAAGATCTCAGATGGTGTTGGGAGTTCTGGGTCGTTGGGATTTTCTGATAGTCGGGATGAATCGCAAGTTTTATCAGAAAGTACAGAAGCGGAGGATTCGAACGACGATGGAAATGAGATTTTGGAATTGGATGATGGGGGTTTAAGGCCACCGGCTCTGTCCTCTGAGATTTCATCTTCCTGCCAACATGCCAATGGGATATCAATCGTGACTTCCCATGATCCTGAATCGAATGTTACGTTTCAAGAGGTGACTGATTACGATGACCCAGAAATTATTCAACGAAGGTTAGAGGCGAAAATCAATGCAAAGAAAGGCTTGTGCCATCGATGCCTGAAGAGGAATCGGTTTGGTGAGAAGGAAGTTTGTGTAGTTTGTGGTGCCAAGTATTGTGGTAATTGCGTCCTCAGAGCAATGGGGTCGATGCCAGAAGGAAGAAAATGTGTTGTTTGTATTGGTTACGCCATTGATGAATCGAAGAGGAGTGCACTGGGAAAATGTTCTCGGGTGCTCAAGCAATTGCTTTCTGATTCAGAAGTTAAGCTCATTATGCATTCTGAGATTTCATGTGAAGCAAATCAGCTACCCTCTAGGCTTGTATTCGTGAACGGAAAGCGCCTCTCTCACGCGGAGCTCGTGCAGTTGAGAACCTGTCAGCACCCACCAAAGAAGCTAAAACCAGGAAGGTATTGGTACGACAAGGTATCTGGATTTTGGGGAAAGGTGAGCATTGAATTCTATTGATCTTTATTTTATTTTATTTATTTATTCATTTATTTTTTGAGAAATGTCCTTTTATATTTAGTTTTGTTGTGCCATGATGAACTCAATGTTGTTTTTGGATAAATTAAACAGGAGGGCCAGAAGCCCTGCCAGATTATTACTGCCCAACTGGCTGTTGGTGATACCATTAAGCGAGACTGTAGCAACGGAAACACAAAGATATTGCTAAATAATCGGGAGATTACAAAATCAGAGCACTTGATGCTAAAGGTTTTGAGTGTTTCCCTGATTTACTTCTGTTTGAATTGCAGGTTTTTTCTTTTTATAATTACAAAATTGAAACCCCATTTTCCCTGAATCTTGCAGTTGGCAGGAATCCAGTGTGATGGAAACCCTCACCTCTGGGTGTGCGCTGATGGGGCATGCCAGGAAGAGGGACAGAAGCAGGTGATGGGGAAAATATGGGATAAGGTGCATATGAGTGTAGCTGTCTATTGCTTGCTTTTGTTGGTTTAACTTAATTGTTGTCGCACATTCAATTATCTTGGGCAAACTTTCTTTCCAGGCTGGAACCAGGCTAGCTTGTACCCTCCTTTCATTGCCAATTCCTCCCAAGAATCAAAAATGTCCCGGGGAAGAGGTTGACAATGTCGGCGATGGAGTTGTACCAAACTACCATGAGCAGAAAAAACTAAATAAACTTCTACTGGTTGGTGTTGATAAATCTGGGACAAGTACCATATTTAAACAGGTGTTTAATCGGAAGAATTTAGCTTTCTTCTTTTACTTCATTTTCATTCTTTTACTTCATATCCAACAGCATAAAGATCAAATGCTTTGTTTGCACAATGTTATAGTTATTTTCAATGCTTCTTTTGTTCTTTGCGTTTTCGGGGACATCAGATCCTGCATCAAACTTTAACTTTAAAAACAGAATGTGAACATAATTTATAGGATGGGACTAACCGAGTAACAAGGCAGTCCCCACAGTCGTGTTCAATTCACACGTCCTCTCCCTTTACCTGATGTACTTAGCTGATCAAAGAAGAAAATAAATAATATACACATGAACAATAATTTAGTACCTGTAAAACCACATAAATGAGTATGCCATTTAGTTATTTTCATTTTCTGCAGAGAGTAAGGGAAATGAAAAAAATATAATGACTATTGTCTTATAATGTTCAGAACTTTAAATCATTTTATCTGTGATATTCATTCATAGATTTCCATGTACCATCACTTTGAACGGCACCTTTGTCTTGTGTAACTGAGAGGAGATCATGAACTGGAGCAACAATTACAGATAATCCTTATGATTTTAGTCATGGGAAATCTACCATAAAGCTAATTTTCTACTTGGTCAATTTATAGAATAATAGGTTTACTGCAAGGAAAGGATTAATTCCTTAATTTATTGCATTACTTGTAGTTTATCTTGTATGCGGTCGAGACAATTTAGTTTACAAAACAAGCAAAATGCTTTATAAGTCTCGATGGTATTCAAATGTACTTGAAATTGCTGCTTATGACCAACCTTTGTACATATAGAAAGATTGGTACTGATTATTTTCTCATTTTATTACTCAAAGGTATTCTTTATTAACCACACTAAATGATGTGTTATATATTGTTTTGGTTTGACTGAATAAAATTGGTGACTGACTGATTTGTGTGTGTAATTCAGGCCAGGATGCTGTATAATGTCCATTTCTCGGAAGATGAGTGTCAAAATATTAAACTCATGATCCAGGGTAGTTTGTATGGTTATCTTGGAATACTTCTTGAAGGACGTGAACGATTTGAGGAAGAATTTTTGATTGAATTGAGGAAAAGCCGAAGTGATCCTGGTCCTTCAGGTATGAGGAGAGTTTATTAATTTGCCTTTCTATTCATCTTTAGTACAATGCATTATGCATCTAGCAATCATAAAGGTTGTTAACTTTTAAATGATTATCTCTCCTTCCTTTCCCTTTTCTTTTGAAAGGGTAATCCAGACCTTATATGGGTCATTTGTTGCATGAATCCTTTCAATTTTGATTCCACCCAAAGGGTGTAAAGCAGTTCATTCACTTGCAGGGTAGAATTTTGGTATCTTTGCACTTAAAGCTCATTCACGTGGATGTATTAAGATTTTTAGTATCGATGCTGTTTGTCCATCAGCAACATGTATGGTGATCCTATGACTTTGCATCCAACTATGCATCCAACAAAAGGTTGGGCAGCATAATGTCCATGATGAAAATGAGTTAAAATTTTTTGGGAATAAGAAAAGATTTAACTCAATATTCTTTTTACTGCTAAACTAAACTATCATAAGGTCTAACAGGACTGTTTGGCCAAAGATTGCTCCTATGTCTGTTCTTTCTGATAAATAAAGAATTTACAGAGTCAATCAGTTTCCCGTCGCTGAAGATTGTTTTTCCTTTTATTCTTTCTCAGCTGTGGTTAGTGGTCAGACTGATTTTGGTGAATAGATTTTTGAAGGATTATAACATATGTATAGTTACACAAACAGCATTGTGCCTCCTCTATTATAGTTACATGTCATAAAACCTTCTGATTTTTGGTTTCCTCAAATTCCTTTTGTTTGTTTCTCAAACTTTTTTTTTTTTGGTAAGTGTTTGTTTCTCAAACTTTCTTCACCAATCTCTCAAAATCTTGCATCTTGCACATATATTTTTCCATTAGTAAATTTTTAATGGTTGAGTAGACCCTGAAAGTTTAGTTCACAACAGGGAGCCATGGTCAGACTGATGAAAGAAATATCTATTCTATCAGCCAAAGACTGAAAGCATTCTCTGACTGGCTTCTACAAGTGATGATATCAGGCAATTTGGAAGTTATTTTTCCAGCTGCTTCTCGTGAATATGCACCACTTGTTGAGGAGTTGTGGAACGATAAATCTTTCCAAGCTACATACAATCGGAGGAATGAACTACCTCTGCTGCCTAGAGCTGCTAATTATTTCTTAGATCGGGTGAGATCACGCTCCGTAATACTCCTTATGTGGTTTTAGTTACTTAAGTGTCATTTGGTATATCCGTTTTGAACCAATTTTTCATTTTGCGTTTTTGAAAATAAGAAAAACAGCTCAAAATGCATTTAGTCACTTGTGTTTTCAAAATCTATTTTAGAAAATAGAAAATGAGTTTACATATGAAATATAAAATGGTAAAAAGTTATTTTGAGCGTTTTTAACCCAAAATAAGGAAAATCTCAGAATACAAAAAAGAGAAAATGTCAAACCAAATGCTTTTTTCTGTTTTCCTTATTTTGAAATTTCAAAACATAAACAAATAAAACAGAAAATAGAAATCAAAAACATAAAACAGAAAATAAAAATGCGTACCAATGCCACTTTTTTTTTTTTGATAATTACCAAATGCCACCTTAGTTTCTTGGATAGGCTTTTGTTTCTTTTTCCTCCTTTTTTAATTTGAAGTTTGTCTATTAAAGGAAGTAATTTGGCTTCCCTGAGAGCAGCCTCCTTGTGTGAGTGTAGCGCCTAGATAAGGCTGTGCTTGGTTCACCCCCTTGCTTTCTAGCACGATAGCATGCTAATTAATGAAATTAACCCTAAATAATGGCTTTATTAAATTTAACGGTTTCAACTTCCAAAAAAAGTCTAGGAAAAAAAGAAAAAAGAGAGAAAAAGTTGCATGGCATCTTTTTGTGTTGAAGGTAGCTGGGGATATAAAAGTTTTTGATCTGTGGGCTGGGTTACCAACCTGCAGACCAGGACTTCAATAGTTGATTCCATAGTGTCTCCTTCAATGGGGAGGCAATGATACCAACGAGAGCTATAGAATTAGCATTCTCTCTTTTCTTTTGGAGTTTAAGTTGTAAAAAAAAAAATGGTTAACCTTGAGTGTACATACATATTTATTGGTCTGATCATAGATAAGATTTAAATTTGAAAGATTTGACTAAGGTTATCCAGATCCAGTAAACGAAATTTACCACTTATTTCTGTATTGATAGTGTCCTATGGTACTTGTGTATTGGACTTGGAAAGGGAAAGGTATGAATGTTTTTGGCTGTGAAGTTCTAAGTACATATGGAATGAAATGTGATTTGAAGCTTGATACATTTCTTTCTTTGGTTTATCATCTAATAATGAGTTAATTGTCCCATGAAGGCTGTTGAGATTTCAAGGACAGACTATGAGCCCTCTGATATGGATATACTGTATGCTGAGGGTATCCCCTCATCCAACGGTGTGGCTTCCATGGAGTTTTCATTCCCCAGTAAAAAACAAAATAGCTTCATGGACCCTCCCGAGCAAAATGATCTCTTGGAGAGGTTTGTGTCCTATTTTTAAATGCGTATTGACTCCCTTGTATGCTAACTTTCGTATTTAAAATATCAGTTATCAAAAAAGAAGAAGAAAATGTAAACAGCAGATTCTGAAGCTTCAGGATTGGATGCTGTTTGGTTTGACCGTTTTCCATTTGTATTTCAATTCCCCCCCCCCCTTTTTTTCTAATAACATGACATGCGGGAAAACATGTTTGGCTTAGAGAGTATTTTTTGGAAAACACGCTTGCATTTTTTAGAAAACAGAAAGCAATAAAATGTGGTTTTTCGTAAAAAATGTTTTCTGAACCAAAGAGCACCTAGGGCTTCTTCTGGTAGTCATGGAAAATAGATGGGAAGTACTGCACAATTCAAGTTAGTTTTAACCGAACTTGTGACAGAAACCCTGTGTACTGCCTGCAGTGTTTGACAGAATTTAGAATGCAATAGATGCCTTCATGTCTTTGGATCTTGGTGGTTGATAATGTATCGTCATTCCTCACTGTTTCTGTCTTCCTAATGCAGGTACCAACTCATTAGGGTACATGAAGGCAGTCTTGGAGAGAACTGTAAGTGGCTGGAGATGTTTGAAGAAATTGACCTTGTCATGTACTGTGTTGACCTGACCGGCTATGATGAGTTCTGGGAAGATGATAATGGAGTTCTAAGAAACAAAATGTTAGAGAGCAAGAAGCTGTTTGAAACCATAATCACTCATCCAACCTTCCGTGAGAAGAATTTCCTTCTGGTGCTCAACAAGTTCGACCTGCTCGAGGAGAAGATTAAAGAGTTCCCTATCACCCAATGTGACTGGTTCCATGATTTCAACGCAGTGATCAGCCTCAATCACAGCAGCTCCAGCAGTAACACTAACCCTTCAATGGCTCAACGCGCTTTCCACTATGTTGCGGTGAAATTTAAAGAGCTCTTCCGTTCCCTCACTGCAGGGCGGAAGTTGTATGTTTCACAGGTTACTGGGTTGGAGTCAGATAGTGTCGAAGAAGCTCTCAAATATGCCAGGGAGATACTGAAGTGGGATGTGGAAAGACACAGCATTTCTTTACAAGGTGGACCGGATTGGTCCTCTGGTAGCATCGAGGCGAGTTCCTCATAAAATTTCCAATAGCAAAACGGCAATTGTATTACGCTAAAGCCTCCCTTCTCCGCTTGGCTTTGCAAGATTTTAGTGTACAAATACATATACACGGGGAGATGGAATAAGAAACTGTGTTGACATTTTTTTGTAAGACGATTGAAATGTTGATTTTTTCGAGAGAAATAAGAATGGTTCATCTGCAAATGCAGATTTGTATAAGAGCTACTTATATATATGTGTGTGTGTATATGTATATCCACAACATTCAAGATTGTAATTTTTATTGCTACCGGCATAGAGAATTTCTGTTTGCAACCCATAATTTATGGTGTCTGTGACTGTTATGAGTGATTTTGGAACTATATTATAGCGTTAAATATGCAGGAAGAGTAATACATGTTGGACTTTGGCTGAACATGAGATGTGAGAAGATCCCCTCACATTTGGTCTAACATATACCAAAATTATATACTGGCAATCTATTGGAAGAATTCTTACAAACATTCAGACAATTGAAGGCAAATATATATATATATATATATGTATATGATTACATGTTAATATATATAACATATGCCGGCATTCGAATGTCTCACTTCTGGGATTGTCACAATGGCGCGAAACGGTCCATGAGAAGACAAATTGTGGCTTCTGACATGGTATCGTCTTTCGTTGCATCTGCAGATGACTTTAGGAAGACCAAGGAAGAAGAAGGGTCTTGATTCTTGGTTGTTGATGATGCTTCATTTTCTTCTTCCTCTTGATGAATACTTGCTCTTCTTTTGAGTTTGAACAAGAATGGCTTCTGAGCTTGAACCTTAACTCTTAGCTTTGTCAGCTCACTCATACATACATCAACCATAGCAGCCATCCTCACAAATTTACGACCTCTCTCTTTTCTTTTCTTGAAATGGTGGAGATATATGTGTGTTCGTTCATATATATATATATAGAGAGAGAGAGAGAGACGTGGGGATTAGAAGAAGAAAAATCAGCGGGTACATGCCCAAGGTAATTACACGGATCTGTTGAAGGATATTCTTCTAGAGGAATGGCTGAGATTATCTTGCTGGCACGTATGAGAAGAGTTTGTACACACGACTACTATTTTGTTTTGTGTGTCAACTTGGGACACAACAGGGAAACTTCATCTTTTGTATCTTTGTTCCAAGGGGTCTGTGTATGGCTCTTCCTTAGTCTTGTTGCCATAGGGGAGGACCCGGGCACGAATCCAAGAATTTCTACTGAGGGACCGGACTAGGAGCTGATATTTTAGGGAGAGGTAGGCAACCTCTTATGTATAATTTTTTTTTTTTTTTTGAAAATATAAGGCATTAAAGAAAGTTTTTAAGATTGGGAGAGAGTTCAGCCCTCCATATATAATTCTTACATAGCTCTTTTCTTGAGCTGATTACAATTTTTGTGCTGAATATTCAATAGTTTCGTGTACAAATATTCACTTCACATGGATTTTTGTGGAGAGGAGAAAAAGTAAAAAATAAAAGTCAATTATATATTTTGGAGAAATCACTACTTTGCCAAATATTTACAAAAAAAAAAAAAATTAATTTACAATAATACGACAATAATAGGATATAACTAAAATTGACTTATTTTTTGTAACCTATTAACTCGTAACATTAGGGGTGTTTGGAGTTATATAAATTTGTATAAATTTATAAAAATTAGTCTCGTACTTTGTGCAGCGAGTAAAAAATTTAAATTTTATAATCTCGTAATTCGTGTTTGTTAAGATTTACAGAGTTTTTATTTTTTTTAACTCCAAAAAGTGTCATTATCAATTTCTTTTCATTAAACTTTTGTTTGTAGGATTTGTTAAGAGTAAGTTCGTGAATCCGCAATGAAATATTATAATTAGAAAAAATATATATATATATATATTTTGGCTAATTCTGACCATTCAATGAACTCACTTGTCAAACACATCCTAATATTATTTATTTACTTTTATTACTTTCTTTTTTTTTTTTTTTAGTACATATATAATGAACCATCCGTTTGGCATATGGCATTGGATGGCTCATGGCTGCCCAAAGGAATATTCATTTCTACAGGCATTGGCTCTGGCTGGCATGTGTTGACAATGAACCCACAGTTTGGCTCGTTGTGGCTCACCCACGAGGAGTGTCGAAAAGGAATGGTCGACTTATCTCCTCAAATTGGTGGAAGAGATGGCAAAAACGAAGTGCTGGAACCCAATCTTTGTTGTCTTTATTGTTTTCTTCAATTATTGAAGAATATTATATAGGATGCTTTTCTTTGCACCCCCTTTTTTTTTATTTCTTTTACAAATGCTTTTCTTTTCTTCTCTTTTTTCTTTTTTCATTTTTTGTTCTCTTGGCCAATAATAGAAGTAATGACATAGCGTGAGAGACTTATTAATTAAGGTCATCAATCCGAACGTTAGACAAATGCAATATATATATATATATAACTGACTGTTATGAATATAAAATTTTATTGATAAATATAAATGTTGTAAAAGTAATTACGATAAAAAAAAATGAAGCGCATGAGCATTCATACTAAAAAAAAAAAAAAAAGTGTTATAAACACCCTATAGCAAATTATCAAAATTTAACTATATTTTGAAAAAATTAATAAGATAAAATTGATAAGATGTGTTAATTGGGTGCAAATACTCATCAACATCGTATAAGAATTGCCTTTCAAAAAAAAACATCATATAAGAATAGTTACAAATTGTAACGACTCGCATCCATCATATAAGAATAGTTACAAATTATTACGACCCACATCTATATAGTACAATATTATCTGTTTTAGGCTTGGTAAGCCATTTCCCAGGAGGTCACCCATCTTAGTACTGCTCCTACTGAAGCACGCTTAACCTTGGAGTTCTCACTGAACCCAGTACCCTTACGATTTTAAAACGCGTTATACTCTATTGATATCGAATATTACATATATGTCACTTCCTTTCACGACCCAGGCGATGTGGGATGTGAGGCATTACTTTTCTGCTTCACCTCTCGCTTCGCTTTCTCGCAGGTAGAGTCCCTCATGGGCAGGTCTCTCACAATCCCTGACAATTCTCCCCTCTTACAGGGCACGCATCCCCGCTTGGCCTCCTGTTTCACTCTCCCATAGGCAGAGTCCCTCACAGGCAAGTCCCCTACACGTGAGGCCCACGCGTGATCCCATAATTTCAGCTGAGTATTGGCTTTGATACCATTTGTAACGACCTGCATTCATATAGTACAATATTATCCGTTTTGGCCTTAGTAAGCTACTTCCCAGGAGGTCACCCATCCTAATACTGCTCCTACTGAAGCACGCTTAACCCTGGAGTTCCCACTGAACCCAGTGCCCTCACGGCTTTAAAACGCGTTGTACTATATTGATATCAAATATTACATATATGCCACTTCCTTCCACGACCCAGGCGATGGGGGATGTGAGGCATTACTTCTCTGCTTCACCTCTCGCTTCACTCTCTCGCAGGCAGAGTCCCTTACAGGCAGGTCCCTCACGGGCAGGTCCCTCACACAAATAGCAATATAAAATTAAAAAATTTAAGACATGTATCAATTAGAAAAAAAAAAGATTTAGTACAAAAATAATAATAATTAAACAAAAATATGTATGAATAATAAAAATTTACAAATCTTCGAGTAGTTAAAAAAAAAAAAAACTAAACGTGAAAATTATATTCAAGGTTCAAATAATTATAAGAAAAAACATACACTAAATACATGGCTCTAGTGTCCTCAATAATAATAAAATGATCAAATATAAATTTATCAAATAAAAAATAAAACACATACAAAATATATATATATATATATATAAATACATACAGAGATCTTTCACCAATCTGCGACAATAACAAAATAATTTATCATCGACACAAAAGAACATAAAAATAAAATAAAACATAAAATAAAATAAAATAAGCACGTCTAACCCTATAGTACTTTAATATTGAAGTATAGATTATAGATGGATTCAAGGCACAATCCTAACACTATTGTGTGGCTTTAAATCCCAGGAAATCATTTTGTTTCAAAAAAAAAAAAATACAAAAGACATCGGTTTCCAAAACATATTTTTAAGAAGTGTTATCACTATTAGTTTGTAATTCAACATGCTTGGTAATTATAATTAAAAATTAATTTTAAAAAATAAAACAATAAAAAGAAAATGAAAAATACAAGTAGACTATAGATATATAATTTAATTGCACATTCAAATGCAAAAGAAAGTAAAAAAAATAAATAAAAATTTAAATTTAGTCTCAAAATCATAAAAAATATATGTTTATTTTAAAATCGAATGGGAAGACAACAAGAGCATGAATAGTGAAGGATGTGAAAGATAATATTTTGACAGTAAAAGTAATGGATCTAAAAGTTTCTTCAGCTTTAATGACAGAAATAATGACATGTCTCAAAACTTTATAATAGATTAAGCCGTTAAAATGTGTAAGAGTTATTATGTTAATATATTATATGCCATTAGTTAAATATCTGAGGCAATATGAGTTATGTGATTAGAAGATTAAGAATATATTTTTTAACTTGTATAAAATAATAGCAGAATTTACATACTATTGTAACAAAAAGGTATCTAAGAAAATTGTGAAGGAAGCTCATAAAAGAGCAAAGTTTGTAATAGATACTGGATTAATTTTTTAGTTAATATATGTCTATGTTTTCTCAAAAAAAAAAAAAAAATGGTCTCAAATTTTTTACCTTTTAGTTTTAACTTTTTAAAATAAAATTACCAAATACAATTTCAAAAAATAAAACAAGAAAATGAAAAATAAAAAATAAATAAGAAATAAACAGAAATGTCTAGAAATTAACAGTTATCTCGGCTAAACTATTCGGTCAACACTTTTAGAAGGATAGTTGCTTACTTGTAAGAGGTTAATTAAAATTACATTATATTCTCTATCTCCTTACTAGAACACTTGAAAAATAGAAGGAGGAGAAATTAAAGTTAAAATTAGTGATGGATAATGAGAGGCTTGCATGGTGCTTGGATAGATTTTTTACTCATCGGATTAGGTGTAAAAATAGTCTAGATTAACTTTCCAAGCTCCATGTAAATATATATATATATATATATATATTTAAAAATTATAGACTATATTTTTTCAAATAAGTAGCTTAATACGAAAATAAATAATTTTTTTTTATAAATTATGATATAAAAATTAAATTTTTGTAGGAAAATATATAAAAAATATATAGTACATACAAATATATATATTTTTAAACGTTCGCCTACTCAATCCAAACCTTTGGGTTTGAACAATTTCTCAAACATGAAACAATTAGAACGGAGTTAAATTTTTATCCTAATTAAAACAAATCTAATTTGTGAGTATTTTACTGGATATAAGAAGTAAGTATTAGTGTTCAATTGTACGTTTATATTTTTTTCGATAATATGATCAATTAAATTTTCATTATGTAAATAGGAATGCGGAGGATACTGTTACCACATTAAAGATTAATTTGAATAACTAGAAATTAATATAATTTGTTAATTTTCATTTTGTAAAAATAGTGTGTGTATATATATGTGTATAGAATAGAAGCTTAGAAGATATTAGACTTCAACAACCCTATATTAAAAATATTAATTTGAATAAAAAAGTATGATTCATCAGATATTTACATAGAAATTTGATCCGTTAGGCATGAGTAGAGAGGATATTAAAAATTATACAAAAATGCTTTCAATAAAAAAGCGTTTGTACTATAAACCTTTTAAACTTTCGGGGCTAAACATTGGTACAATAAATACCTTTTTAGTGTTTACGATATAGGGACAGTTTGGTAATTTAAAAATTAGTAAAAAAAGTATTAAAAGTTATATTTTGTAATTTTTGTTGTGTTTGGTAAAATTACGATTTTTTTCATTTTTTTGATTTGTTATAGTAAAAAATAAAATAAAAAATTATTACTTTTTTGATTTGTTACAGTAAAAAACATACCAAATACACAAAAAGTTATCATTTTTTTGGTTTGCTACAATAAAAAGTTACCAAACACCTAAAAGTTGTAAAAAATGTTAAAAAATATACCTTGTTCCACCAAACACACAAAAAATGTAACTAAAAACACATAAAAATTTACCAAAAGTATCACTTTTTTATCTTGTTTTTAAACCTCCAAACGACCTCATAAATGACTGCTTCTTTTATAACAAACAATAAAGATCATAAACCTTTTATTTGTATTCGGAATAATAAAAAATGAGATAAAATAAGATAAGTTATGGGTTCGTATATTAAAATAAAAAGTGAATAAATTTTAGATATTTGTAAAAATTTTTAATGTTTTATCTCATGCCAAACGCACCCTTCAGTAAGAATACTAAGTAAATTATTAAAAAAAAAATGATATAAGTCTTTGAATACTAATATCATTTTCCTAAAAAACAAAATATCTAGCTTCCTTAAACAAAATAAAATAAAAGGAAAAAAGAAAAAAGAATTCAATATGATGAGATGACATAACTTGTGATTCATTGTCCCGCCACCATAAGAAGTTTGTCATACTAGTCATATTCATCTTATATATATATATATATGTATATAATTAAAGCGAAAGAGTCATTTCTTACATTTCCTAACTTCATAAAAAATACTAATTATACTTTTTTTTTATTTCACTTCCTTGATTACTAGTTAAAGATTGGTTATTTATTCCACTAATTGTAAATTATGAACCTATTATATAAAAGACTTATTAACCATTGACAATAGATATATATATATATATATTCTTTTACTTTATTTTTGATAAACGATGTGATCAAAAATTTTGTTATGTTTATTAATTGGTACTTTTTATTTTAATTAATATAATACAATTTATAACTTTTTCTCCAAAAAAAAAAAAAAAAAGGAACTGTAGTCATATTAACTGCACCGGTCAATTTCTTGTTCTTATAATATCCGAAAATATCTTGATATTTTTATCAAACAATCACATGCCAAACATTGCTTTTTATGTCAATACCAGGTGGATGATATAAATATCCTAAATCTTTTAAAAAGAAAGAATTTATAGACTTTTTTTTTAAATCAAATTTTAAATTTAGAATTCATTTTTTATAAAAAAAAAATTTGAATGCATAAAAAAATTAATTTTCATCCAATAACACAAATATTTGCATTAGGAATAAAATTTTATGCACTGAAATGATATATTTAATAAAATTTAATTTCTTTTAGTAAGAATTTTTATATTTAAAATTAAAATAAAATTTTATGAATTGAATTTAATTTAAATTTAAATCCAATCTGAAACAATTAAATTCATTTATTATTTTCTTAAATTATATAAATAAATAGATAAATTTATTTTTATATATCATATTTATTATATTTTTTTTATTTCTTATTAAGATGGTCAAATTTAATATTTTGATTAAATCAATTCAATGTTCAAACATATGTTTCAAATACAAAATTTTATTTACTAAATTAAATTAAATTAATTTTTTTTATTTCAAGATCAAATCAATTCTCACAAAATAAATGTTTTCAAACGGAATTAAAGATTTCAGTGCCGAAAATCCACATTTTTCAATCAATTAATTTTTGTAAAGAGATGCAGCAAAATGGCTTCAAATTAGACAGAACTCAAACGGTAAAAATCGTGAGACTCCATTGCACCCCAATTATGTAGCACTTGCAGATGCAACAGCCAGGGGGTGTTAAGATTTTGTTATTCTTAATTATGTACTATTTATTATTTATTTAATGCTATCAAAATTCAAATCTTTTCGGCCAAATAATAATAAAAAAACAATTTAATTGAACTATAACATTTTTTCTAGTTAAATAAAATTAACTCAGGCATTCTTCGTAACTAATTAATAAAATCAACATTTTTTTATTAATGTTCTTAAGAGTCCTAAGCACAGGCGACTAGAGTTAAAACTATAGAATTAATATATATATATATATGTATATGTACACAATATTATTTGAACGAAATCAAACAATACAACAAAATTCAAAGGAAAAGATTCAACGAACACATGACAAGTTATGAACTTTGGGTTTCTTCTTCAAGCGCTAAAGCAGTCAACAAGCATCAAAACCGTAGCCTCGGAGTATGTACTCAACAGCTGAGCCCGAGATTTGAGCTTAGTAAAGTTCAAGTAGTTGTTGGGTAAGCCCCAAAGGGACCTAACTTCCTCCGGTTGAACCGCCTGGCTCGACTTGGGGGCAGTCGGACTCGACCCACTTGACAAAATGGTTCCACCCTTGTTGTTGCGCAGCTTGGCTAGCTCACTTGACCAGATATCCACCAGTGCAGACATTGTATGCCGGTCAACTTCAATATTAAAGAACAGAGACAAGCCCAGAAAGAGATAGGAGAGAAAGAAAGAGAATATCTTTTATAGTTCTTTTCAAACTTTCCGAGTGTTTGATATTTTGTTCGAGATATGAATGGTCATAGCAGTCCCTATATATATATATATATATGTATGTTCATTGTATGAGAAGATTGAACCCATGTGCTATGCATCTCATTGATAGATATTATTGTTATAAGAGACAAAATGAGTCGGTAGCATCTGTTGCCTTTTATCGCCCACAAAAAGGTTATAAAACCGCTGCTAGTTTCAGCGGTTTACTGCGTCTGCAGGAGAAAAAAACCATGTTCTGTCTTCGGTGTGAGATTTTGAAATATGAGATTTTGGGTGTGTTTAGAGTGACCAAAAAAAAAAGGTAAGATAAGGTAAGATAAATTGTGAATTTGTAATTTATACAGTGAAATAAAAAGTAAATAGTTTTTAAAGATTTTTAAAATTTTTCCAAGGATTTTAGAGTTTTACAAAGCCTTTATAATCCTACTCAAACGGTTTTTTAAAACCTAAATTTCTCGGCTGCCTAAAGCAGTCGAGAAAAACCCAAAAAGCAGCTGAGAATAACTTCATCAACCACCTAGCAACCGCTTACAAGCAGTCAAAAATGCTAGGGTCGAGAAAAGGAATATTCGACGGCCTTGAGGTAGTCGAGAAAGGTTTCGTCTGAACAAAAGCTGGCGTTAGCATCTTTCTTGTCTGCCTCATGGCGGTCGACTAAGGGCTTTTTCGACCGCTATTAAGCGGTTGACTAAAGTATCCTTATGTGTAAAAAAAAAAAGGCAATTTTATTTTAAACTAAAAGAATAAGCTGTACATTTATATAGGAAAACCTATATATTGATTACACCTGTATATATACTAAAATGAAATAAAAATTAACTAACAAAAATTTTAAATTTTCATAAAATATGTAGAAAAATACACATAACATTGAAGAGTTTAACTAAGAACACTTTGATACAAAACAACGTCCCCTTGCATCCTTTTTAGTCGACCTCAAAACAATATGAGAACCCATCAAACCTAAAATACACAAAACAATTATATTAAAAATGTCATATGTTTTATGAATTTAAAATCAATTTCTAAAGTAATTTGAAGTGTGAATGTTTAGATGTAATCAAACTTAAGTGTCAACTCAATCCTACCCGGGGCCTTCCTGGGCCCGCTGTGACTTGGATTCAAGCCTTGTTTATTCCAGCAGTTTCTAAATGACCTAGACTCACTACATGTGAAATTTGGTTTGCAACGGACCCTGTTTACTCGATTTGAGGAGTCAAAATCTAAGTAGTTGACACTTAAGCCTCGTGTGCTGACTCGATCCTACCCGAGGCTATTCTAGGCCCGCTGTGACTCAAATTCAAGCCCTGTCTATTCCTGTAGTTTCTAAACAACCTAGACTCACTACACATGAAGTTTGATTTACAACGGATCCCGTTTGCTCAGTTTGAGGAGTCGAAACCTAAGTAATCGACATTTAAGTGTTAAGTAGTCGACACCTAAGTAGTCGAAACTAAAGTTCAATGTTGTTTTAATTTTATTATATAATTAAATTTATAAAATTTTTAATCGAACATATTAGCGTTATATGTCATATACGTAGAACACCTATCTTTTCACCTTAACTAACCCGAACATGATTAGGTTCGTTCGGTTTAACTTTATTCTATAATATTATTGGTTCAATTTTGAATACAAAAAGTGGCACTAGTAAAGATCAGGTCAGCATTTGGGTCTCATATGGATCCAACCCATGCATAACCTAGTGGACAACAAGGCACCAGATAGACTGCACCACAGTATGAAGAAAAGCATAAGAATACATAGCACAAAAGTTTGAACGGTGATAAGTGCACCTAAAGCAACCATGACTCTTTCGGAATTGCGATAAGTACACCAAAGGCAACCATCACTGATTTGATAGAAATATAGAATAAGCTGTATCTTAAGTACATATCATAAGCATTGGAACATTCTGAAAAACAATTACACTTACTAGAAGAAGCTTCATGGAAGAATCCACTAGATCATTATTTCCAAATTTCTCACTCAAAAAGATAATCCAGAATACAATGAACATGCTCGGAACTAAATTTATTAAACAAGCACTTCGTTGAGAGTAAATGTAAAAATCCAAAATGTGGATGCCTATCCTCTATCTTCCTTAGAAAATTGTCCTGAAAGAAAAGATGAAAAGCAATTATGACCTAAATCATCCAACAAGGGGAAAAAAGAAAGATAATATAAATAAAACAAAAGGTAAATAAAATAGCCCAAAAAAAAAAAAAAAAACACATCAACATAACACAAAATGAATGAATAACCATACAAAAAAATCTATTCAAAAACCCTCCAAATAGCAACAAAGATAAGAAGGACCAAATACTTCTTCATGTCTCATCGACGGAGTAATAACAATAAGGGAGCAAAGATACTTCAAAGTTGAAAATGTTCAAATCACCCAAATTAATCAACCAATCAAAAATAACGAACACAAGATTAGTAACGAAGAAACCCTTTACTAACTAGTAAAGGTAAAACTCCAGGTCCGATTTCGGAGACCACCCAAACTTCCACTATATAATTAGGTTACAAGCACCCACTCGAAATATCTACGACTCATCGCACGACTTCTTTCAAATAGTTGCTCGAATCCTAGACACACCTAGACCAAGTGGAAACAAACTTTCTAACTCCTTAGAAAGTGAACAGACTCAACCAAGATTTAAAAAAAAAAAAAAGAGAGAGAGAGAGAAAGACCTATAAGCTCACAAGAAAAAAATTCTCTCTCTCACAAGACTTTATAATATGTCCCTTCCAATTTTCGTATTGTACATTAAGCTTGGGTGCATATATATAGACTTACAAAATTCTATTCCAATAAAGACGCAAATATATAAGTAAATTTCATAAAGGGAAACAAAATCTTCTATAACTTGAACCATCAATTTCCCAGCGCGATCCCTGTGGGGTCTACTGCCAAAAGATCGAACCCGTGCTCTTCTTGCGAGCTCCCAATGCCCATGTGGTGTAGCCGCACACTCTCTGCGTGCTACCTGCAAGGTACATTGGATTTTTGCGTGTGTGTTTCCTAATCTGTGCAATCTTCTTCTTCACTCCTAATTAGACTTGATTGCAATATTGTAATTGTGACTTTTTGAAAATTTGCCAATTTGAAAAATCTTAAATTTAGGAAACATGCAAATCTTCTTCTCTCTTCAATTTAAGAAATATTCAAATCTGCCATATTTAATTTAAGATTTTGTATGAATTTGCCACAAAAAAACCTTACAATCCCTCCCTTGGCAATTCCATATTAAAATTTAAATTAAATTTCAAAATAAAATCTGCGATACTTGAACAAACACATCAAGGCATCATATGGCAAAAATTAAATTTTAAAACAACATTCAAGTTTAATTTCCAAATTCAAGTTCCAAGATCACAAGACCACAAGATAATGAAATCACAAAATTTGAAATTTTCTACTTCTCTTTTTTGATATGAAATGACAAGCTCTCAAAATAATAAAGGAACAACAAAATGTATCAAAAAATAACCAACACCTTCCATGTGAATCTCTCTTGGAAATTCTTGTAAGGCAGATTTTGTGCATAAAAGAAAATTTGAATATATTTATAAAAAAAATACTAAAAATTGATAGAAAAAGTTTACAAAATAGATTAAAGAAATTGTAATTCACCTATATCCAAATACATAAACCTATCACCCAATTCTTATAAATTTAAATGAACTAAAATTCATCTTTCCAAATAAATCTCCAAGTTTGCATCGTGAGATGAATTAAGCCATAAAATCGAAAGAAAATGCTTGTGCACGTGTGAAATTATGACTAATCAAACATATATGCTCCCCCTCAATAAATCACTAGATCAAGATATTACATTTGATGCACCAAATGAATTCAGAGCAAATTATTCAACATTTTTTTATCTAGCCATAATTCTCATTTTCTTTCATGTTTTTAGCTGCAATTCTCTCTCTTTTTTTTTTTTAAATCCAGCTGCAATTTTTTTTTTGACCGCAATATTTCATGTATATCCCTTTCAAGGTCCTGACAGCTTTCACACATTTATGGGCAGGTAGCTTTTCCCTTAACAAACAACAAGTTTTTAAGGGGCTTCTCACTGGTCCCACGGTAGCCCTTTTAAGACAATATATATATATATTTGCTCTTCAACATTTTTTAAACGCATCAAACAATAATTCAAGATGTAGGAGGAAAAAATATATACAAAATTAGTCAAGTGTTTAAAAAAGCATATCAAAATTACGGCAAAGTTAACCAAAACACTTTTTTCAATTTAAATGGAAATACAAATTTTTAATCCATGGCAAATTTATTTGACTGAATGATTGATGCACATATAAGGAAATAGAAGTCATAAAATATCTTCAAAACAAATAATGAACTCTTATTCTTCTTTTATTTTTGAAAATTAGGGATGTGGACAAATACTTAAAGACTTCTTAAGAGATTCAAAGTAGAAGTCGTCCAAGGGTTTGTTAAAAAGATTAGATTTTCGAACCCAAATTGCCCTAGTTTTTGGAAAAGTGAACTTGTCAATATTTTTCTCACGTCTTTGCTTTCTATTAAAATTTGAACTCTTTTTCTTTAAAATTTTTTTATATTTTGGTTTTGAAAAATTCAAGTTCTTTGAATTTTGAAATAGACGTGGATTTTAAAAATTATTTTCAGAAAAATTAGAAAGAGTTTGAAACCTATTTTTCATAGAAACTCTAGGATTTTGACTTTTGGAAAAAAATTTCACATAATTCAAGGGAAGATCATAGAGTTTATGGCAATTAGGGCGAATATGTCCTTTAATGCCGCAATGGTGACACACAGGTACAAAAGATTTGGGTTTAGAAAATTATGTACCTTTCACCTTTAGAGGAGGAAACTGTCGACATGTAAACTTTGGAGGACTTTTCTTTGGTGGTAATGCATATTTTGGGGCAATCTTTGGAACTTTCAGAGATGATGAAGATGCTGTTGATGTGGTCTTCTCGCCAATGTAATGCATATTTTGGTTTGCATTTGTGAGTGAAAAGAGAAGAATGTCGCTAATTGCAGCTTTATTTTTTCCCCCACAGCCCAGTTAAATTTTTCCTATCTTAAATTTGTAACACTATCTAATGCAAAACAATGAAACATGCTATATTTCATGATGAAGCAAGACTAATGCATCTTCTAATTATCTTACTCTTGTCGTCTGGGCTCTTTCTATGGTCACTTCGTCCAACAATTGCTCTAATGTGGTAAAAATGCTACTATCTTTCAATAAATTCAATTTATGAAAACAGTTTTCTGCTTTGGAGGAATCTGGAAACGAAGCTGACATTTTTGTAATAAATGCTTGAATTCTCTTTTGCATTTCTTCAGAGCTAATATCCTACAATAAATATAAGAGATTGCTATTTAAAAAAGAAAAACTTCATGCAGCAGATAGTCCATGCAACAATCCTCTCCATTATACAAGAGAGCTCACTATTTTCAAAAATACTAGTAAAATGAATGTAGCTAGGATAATAATGCTAAAGTGAAAGTGTGGTAAAATAAGAAAAAAAAAATTATGATTAGGAATAATTGTATTAGTGAGATGGTAAAAGTAGAACCAATAGAAGAAAAGTTGACTACAAATAAGTTAAAGTAGTTTGGTCATATACAAGGGAAAGTAGTAAATGTGCGAATTAGGAGTGATAGCATCGAAATCGTCGGCAATACAAAGAGGCAGGGCAGTAAACTTAACATGGGTAGAAATAATAAAAAAATACATAAGTCAATGTGGTTTAACAAAAGAAATGTCCCTTAATAGAGTTAATTGTTTTTAATCTTATTTGCCTATTGCGATTCTCAATTGTACAGATATATTGCTACTTGCTTGTGCTGTTACTCAAAGCTAACTTGTGCAACTCAGGTACGTGCAGTGTGACCTTTGTGAGGTGTCCTTGGTTGATGTCCTTGAAAGCATCTAAGACAAATGCCACATGGTCCCCACTTATGCCAAAGTTGTCAGCTCGTGATACCTTGGACCCTTTTTATGTTTTTTTTTTTTTTTTTTTTTTTTTTGTGGTGTAAGATTTTCAAATGCCCATCTCTAAAAGGTTTTAGCTATGCAGAATTTGAAATTTCACCTTGCATTGCATATAGATAATAAGTAAATAAAGGAAGCTTCAGAGTGTTTCAAACATGTCCTGACTCCTAAAGTTTGACAATTTCATAAACATAAACACACATTTATACCCTGCACATAAACCCATGTTCTAATAACATGAAATTCTCCTTCAAACATAGAACAATAGGAGGGGATGCATTTGAAATGCCCATCATCAAGACTGCATGAATCTTTTAATTTACGAATATCTTTTTCACACAAATAAACAACAATTTTAAGAAGTTGAATACAGAACAAAAAATTCAGTTACTACACCTCTTTATTTTTTTTGAAGATCTAGGTAAATTTGCATCTCAGCTTGCAACCTGAAATGTACAAAATATGTAAAGAAATACTTCTCCAATCTAAGGATACTAACATTTGACCAGCACTACCTTCATTTTTGATATACAATAGCATCCAAAACTTTCAAATGAGTAGGACTAAATAGCGAGAACAACAAGACCCAATGCCTCGCCCTATTCTCGATTGAAATGGAAGCTGGAAACAATTTCTATGAGCACAAGTTCCATATTCTAAGGCCTGAAGAATAGCACAGAGAAAAAAACTTATGCCAAATTTTACACAACATTTTCATCACTTAAACCAGCAAAAAAGTTTGAATGAGAAAACTCCTCACAATCTTATCATAACAAAACATCAATACTCGATACGGAATCTGCTCAAAGACATTGCTTTGTGCTATGCTACACAAAATAAATAACATTACAAAATATATTCCATGGATCGGTAATTATATATTAAATTAAACATTGAATTAAAAATGAAGATTAACAAATTTAATCAACTTCCCAAATTGACTAAATTTTCACAAAATTTTCAAAATACCCATATAGTGCTAGCACGTTCAAACTTCCAAACACCTTTACAAATAACCAATTAAATTCACAAAATTTAATTTCAAACAATAGTAAAGAGAGGACTGAAATGGCAATCCATTTTGAAAGTTGTTTGGCAACACATTTTGAATGTGCCAACACATTTAGGTTTCCTAACAACTTTACAAATCCACAATCAAATCTACAAATTCAAAAAAATTAAAAAAATCAAATACACACACACTATAATGGAAAAAAAAAATTTAGTTAAAAAAAAGACCCTATGGCCTTGCAATGTAGAGGAGTAAAGTGTGAATCCAACCTATGAGAAGAAGAAATTAGGGTGAGAAAAGCAGGGGAGAGGGATAAAGAGAGAGAGACATCACTCGGATAGCCAACGTGCACAAAAAGAGAGAGAGAGAAACGTTTTATTAGAAAATAAAATTTTAAATTAAAATTTTAATTTTAATGTGCTTAAGCCTTAAATTTTAAATACATACACTATTACATTATGTGTCATTTACATAATAAGAAAGTTTAAAATTTTAAAGTTGAGATATTTTTAACTGTTGAATTTATTAAATGGCCAGGATTATTTTTCTTTTCCTCTCTTTTTTCTTATATTTTTTAATACTTTTTATATAAAATATTTTAAATTAATATTTTAAAAATGTAATATACACTTTTATACTCTTTGTCATTTATATAATAAGAAAGTTTAAAATTTTGAATTTAAAATATCTTCAACTATTAAATTTGCTAAATGGCAAGGATAATTTTTATTTTTCTCTACTCTTCCCATATTTTTTGAATACTTTTTATATAAAAGATTTTAAATTAATATTTTAAAAAATGTAACATTATTTTTGTAATAAATAATAAAATGTTATACCTTAATCTCTTTTAATTAATGATCTTTATTTTTATAGGTTATTTTTACATTTTTTTTTTGTCTAAGCTTGCTTTATAAATTTAAATTTAAGTTATTTACATGCTTTAATTATATTTTTTGTGCCTTCAGGTATAGGCAATTGCTAGTGAATATATATTTCAACAAAATTAACTAATCAACAACATTTATGTAAAATTAACAAATTAACAAATTTAACAATAAATTAAAAATATTTCAACCAAATTAACAATTTAAAATATACATCAACCAAACAAACAAATTGTACTCAATTAACAATTTAATAACACAATTTAACAAAAAGTTAAACATTCTAAATTTGACAGCCCTCCTGACAAACAAATATACTCTGTTCTAGTAAAGGTAAAAAAATTAAATATGCCTATTCCAGCAGGCAAGCCTCGTGATGAACAAATTCCAAATAAATTCATTCTCTCTCAATCGGCCAAACAATTTGTTCAACAAATTCCAAACAACATTAACTCAGATAAGGGTCATCCCACAAACAATGTCAACAGAAAACAACAATCTAAACAAGTAAGAATACAATATCAAATGACAAATTTAATGAAAACCTGCATACACAGAGGAAGAGAGAGACCGAGCACTGTTAGAGATAGGAAGAGAGAGAGGGAAATAGAGAGGTACTTGGAATCTCCAGAAACGAAATTAAAATAAGTAAAATGGAGATGCTACCAATGCTCTCTGCGTATCAAGTAAAAGTTGAGATTAGATTAAAAAATCATCATTATTGGCTTTAAAAAACAAAAAATTAAAATTTAGGGAAGAGATGGAAACACAACATACTTGGAGCCTACTTTTTCTCAGAGAACAGAACCATCTTCTTCCCTATTTATCTCTTGAAAATTCATTTTTTTCTTTTATTATTATTATTATTTTAAATTTGGGAGATTTTTATTAAGTTTATTTATATATCATCTGAAAATTTTTTTATTTTTTTATTGAAAGGCAGAGAGAGACGGAAAGAGAGAGAGAGCGGAAGCTTACCTCGCAGGGATAAAATCATGGCCAGAGAATAGCCGACGGCGCGATAGGCAAAGGCCTTGGACGAGCGCAATGTACCGATGGATTCCACACCAGAGCGAGAGAGAGAGTGTGTGGAAATGTGCAAAAGAATCGAAATTGGTTCGGTTCGCAGGGAAGGGGTAACCGAAAAACAGTCGGCGTCACGGCAGACTTGCTTGTTGAATGGGGGCAGCGCACTGACGATTCCATACCATAGTGAGAGAAAGAGAGAGTGTGTGTGTGTGTGTTGAAAAGAACTAGCCAATTCAGTTCACAGGGGAAATAGGGTTTTTTAGGGCAGGGAAATGGGGTTTTTGGGGGTGGAAAAAATTGACAATTCTTGGCCGCTTTGAAGCGGTCAAAATTCTCTTTTAAGCAATCGAGGTTCCTCACATTCTTGACCGTTTATAAACGATCAGGCGTTTTTTCAGGCGTAAATGTTGGAATAAATTTTCTACAATTGTATGCAAAGATTGGAATATTGATTACATAAAAATAAAATATGCGGAAGTGTACCGGATTATGATTGCTCTATCTTCAACTCTGAAAGGTAAAAAATAATAGGCTTGGTCTTCCTCTCTATCACAATCAATATATGACGGCTATCAATGGGAATAACTGTTTGCATATTGTGAAAAGAGGGGACCTAGCCATTATATAGAGGGTGAACCCTAGCCTTACTGGGCCTTCCCATAAAAGGCCTGCAGTGGGCTTAACAATTGGCCCACACTAACCATCTATCCTCATTATCCCTATTAGGTGCACATAAGCCCAACAAAATAGATCATAACAATATAGGCCTTATCATGCACATTCTCATCTTTAACTTGGTTCTAACCAATTTTTGACAAAATAAAAATTAATTAATGTATGCTCAACATATGGAAATTTCCAACATTCTCCCACTTGAGCAAACATTAATTATTTCTTTTTAATTAAAAAAAATTTAAAAATGACTCTCGGGTTAGAGACTATATGTGGCCACATTCCAAATCCAAGTAAAGATGAGAAACAACACCTAAAACAATCCCATCCAATAAAATAATTGATATCGAACCAAGGCTGATATTACACTTATAACACATGTAATACTACTCATGATTACAAATATCAACGATCTTATCGAGATAGATTAAATGAGGTAGTGTGGTGGAAATTAGCACTCAATAGGTGATCTCATAAATCTGCTAATCCCTTATTAGTCCAATTCTCTTTAGATATGCTCATCAAACAAGCAAGAGAATTCAAAGATTTCAAATGAAAACCAATATGCCTTACACAAAATATCTCAAAAGTAAGGTAAGGCATATTCCAAAATGCTTAAGTAACAAGAACTTAAGACTTCAAATATAACATATATATAAAAGCATGAATATATTCATGTATCAATGTTATCAAAAGAACATAAATGATAACTTTTATTCAATATCAATAAGAATGAGAAATTATAAGTCTCAACAATAAAAAAAAAAAAAAAAAACTATTACATAATGTAAAGAAATAACTCCCACTAACCAAGTACATCAAAGGACTATATAACACCCATGTTAGAAACATGTCTATTAAAAACAATAGGTCTAAGTCCCTTGGTCAAGGGGTCTGCCATCATCCGATCGGTATCAATATGCTCAATGATAATGTCTCTGTTCTTTACCAAATCTCTAATAGATAAATATTTGATCTCTATATGTTTAGACCCACTTGAAGATTTGTTGTTTTTAGAAAAGAAAACAGTTGCACTATTATCACAAAAAATCTTGAGTGGTCTAGCTATAGAATCAATCACCTTAAGTTTTGAAATAAAATTTCGCAACCAAATAGCATGAGTTGCAGCCCCAAAATAGGCTACAAACTCAGCATGCATAGTAGAAGACGCTATAAGAGTTTGCTTGACACTTTTCCAAGAAACAGCTCCACCGGCTAGCATGAATATGTATCCTGAAGTAGACTTCATGTCATCTACACATCCAGCAAAATCTGAATCTGAATAACCAATAATCTCAAGATTGTTAACTCTTCTATAAACAAGCATATAGCTTTTAGTTTTTTGTAAATATCTCATAACTTTCTTTGAAGCTACCCAATGATCCATTCCAGGGTTCGAGAGATACCTTCCAAGAACACTCACAGCAAAAGCTATATCCAGTTGTGTACATACTCGTACATACATGAGACTACCAATTGCACTGGCGTAGGGTACGTTCTGCATGGCTTTCACCTCAAGATCATTCTTCGGACTTTGACTCTTGCTAAATTTATCTCCCTTCACAACTGGAACTTCACCAGGTCGACAATTTTGCATATTAAACTTCTCAAGCACACGATTAATGTATCCCTTTTGAGAAAGCCTTAACATACCACGAGATCTATCACGAATAATCTCAATACCCAAAACAAAAGAGGCTTCCCCAAGATCTTTCATATCAAAAGTGTTAGATAACAGCAACTTAGTATCTCTTAGAAGACCCCAATCAGTACTAGCAAGAAGGATGTCATCAACATAAAGAATAAGAAAGATAAAATTTCTCTCACTGACCTTGAGATATATGCATTGATCAACCTTATTTTCAACAAATCCAAAAGAAGTGACTATTTCATCAAATTTCAAGTACCATTGCCATGAAGCTTGTTTTAAACCATAGATGGACTTTTTCAACTTACACACCATGTGTTCCTTACCTTTTACCCTGAAACCTTCTAGTTGTGTCATATAAATCTCCTTATCTAGGTTACCATTCAAAAAAGCAGTCTTAACATCCATTTGGTGGAGCTCCAAATCAAAATGAGCTACCAAAGCCACGATAATCCTAAATGAGTCTTTTGAAGAAATAGGTGAAAAGGCCTCATTATAATTGACTCCTTCCCTTTCAGTAAAACCCTTAGCAACCAATCTAGCCTTAAATCTCTCAATCTACCCTTTAGAGTCCTTCTTAGTTTTAAACACTCATTTGCAACCAATAGGCTTACAATCTATGGGTGGATCAACAAGCTCTCATACTTCATTATGTGCCATAGATTTCATTTCATCTGACATGGCATCCATCCACATGCTGGATTGAGGGCTCGAAACAGTACTAGCAAAACTCACTAGATCAATTACAGGACCCACATCATAGTCATTCTCTCCAAGATAAACAATGTACTCATCAGAAATAGCAGATCTTCTCTGTCTCCCAGATCTCCTGGCAGGAGCTTCTGGAATAGACTCAACAGGTGCAGGAGTAGGAACAATAGTAGGGGCAGGTACAGTGTCAAGCTCAAGTTGCTGATGATCATCTCTATGAACAGGTGTAGGCTCAACACTTTGCTGAATGGTAGGTAAAGGAATAGGAATTACCTCAACTTCCCTATCCTCAATGATTGGTTGTGATATCACCACATCAGCAGTATCAAGCTCCAAGAACTTTGCTATCTGAGACTCAACAATCCTAGCACCCGGAGTGGGACAGTAGAACCTGTATACTTTAGAATGATCTGGGTACCCAATGAAGTAACAACGGGTGGTTCTGGGATCGATTTTTCTCTCAAATGGGTTATAAGTTCTCACTTCTGTTGGACAATCCCAAACACGAAGATGATTAAGGCTAGGTTTTCTACCAATCCATAATTGAAAAGATGTTTTGGGAATAGATTTACTAGGGACTCTATTAAGGATATAAATGGCACACTTAATGGCTTCTCCCCAAAGGTATGTGGGCAAGTTAGACCTACTCATCATACTCCGCATCATATCTTTAAAGGTACGATTACGCCTTTCAGCCACACCATTCTGTTCAGGACTACCAGGCATGGTATATTGGGTAACAATCCCACATTCCTGTAAGTACTTGGCAAACGGTCCCATATGATGTCTAGTGACATCATGTTTACCATAATAGTCACCACCACGGTCAGACCTCACAATTTTAATGACTTTTCACAATTATTTTTCAACATCATTTTTAAAAATTTTAAATTTTTCAAGAGTTTCTTATTTCTCTTTTATAAGAAAAATATAGCCAAAACGAGAGAAATCATCAATGAAAGTGAGAAAATATTTGTTTCCACAAAAAGTAGTAGTGTAAGGTCCACTTATGTCAGTTTGTATAACTTCAAGTAGGCCACTACTGCGGGTTGCACAATTTTTCTTAGTCTTTGTTAGCTTTCCACGAATACAGTCAACACAGGTGTCTAAGTCCCCAAAAGTAAGTGGCATTAGAATATCATCATTAATAAGTCTTTGGATTCTTTCCTTAGAAATATGACCCAATCTTTTATGCCATAAGAAAAAAGACTTATCTTTAATTTTAGGTCTCTTAGACACACTGTTATTAACATGAAAGGAGGCATACTCAAAATTATGGACTAAATTCAACTTATATAAACCATTATTCAAAATACCACGCCCAACAATCTGAGAACTATGAAATAAATCAACCATGCCATTATGAAATTGAAAACAATAACCAATTTTGTCTAAAGAAGAAACAGAAATTAAATTTCGTCTAAATGATGGTACATAAAAAGTATTCTCCAAAATAAGTTTAAAACCAGACTCTAAATTTAAAATAATATCTCCTATGAACTCGACTCTAACTACTTCGTCATTCCCTACTTTGAGCTGGGCTTCATTCTCACTTGGCTTCTGTTTGCTTTTGAATCCCTATAAGGATATAGCAACATGAACAGTTGCACCACTGTCAAACCACCAAGAATTTGATGGGACATCAATTAAATTGGATTCAAAGCAAACTAAAGCAAGTGAGTTACCTCATTCTTTTTTCTTTTTCTCTAACCAAGCTTGAAATTTGGTGCAATCCCTCCTAATGTGGCACTTCTTTCTACAGAAAAAGCACTTGACCTCTTTCTTTATAACAGCATTTGGACCTAACACATTTTGAGGCTGACCATTTCTTTTACCCTACTTGTAAGTGTCCTGACCCTTATGAGAAGTATTGCCCTTAGGTTTCCTACGGTTCCCAAAATTCCCCTTTCCATGACTAGGTTTGGATTGAGAAACAAACAAAGCAGTAAAGGTTTTCTCTTTCTTAAGTTTCTCTTCCTCTAAAACACATTTGGCAATAAGATCATTCACACTCCAGGACTCATCTTGGGTATTGTAGGCAGTTTTTATCTGGCTAAACTCTGGTGGAAGAGAATTAAGGGCATGGTGAACAATAAACTCATCAGAGATTGTGACATCAAGGTTTTTAAGTTTGGACTAGATAAACATAAGTTTGAGGATATACTCTTGTACCCCACTCACACTGTCATATTTTAAAGTGGTAAGCTCATTCATTAGGGTCCCAGTTTCAGCCTTACTGGATACTTTATATCTCTATCCCACAACATCAAACAGTGTCTTGGCATTATTGGTCTCAGGCAGACCACTCAAAAGATACTCTGAGATAGATTTCTTAATCGCTAAAAGACTCAGGCGATTAGATCTCTCCCATTTTGCGTACAACTCCTTTTCAGATACTGTACTAGTGGCAGTAAGTGCGGCAGGCTCAGGCTCTCTCAATGTTTTGTTTCCACTTCTTATAATTCGAGCCATTAAGTAAGACAATAGTAGTATTGTTATTGTTAACTGCAAAAGTAACTGAATAAAAAAAAAAAAAAAAATAACGATTAGCAATCAACGGCAAAAACAAATTTGCTTTAAACTTAATCAAGCATAAACCATAAGAGATGGCTTGCTGCATCATTGCCGTCTCCCCTTTGGGCAGATAGTGTAACATGCTATGAGATCCCTTCCGTAAACCACCAATGAGAATATCCAGATTAGAAAGTTCAATCCCCTTTGGGTAGAAAGACCATTCTTACCCAAATATTCTCTTATCAGTCACTGATTTTAACCCTGTCATTAGTACATATAATAACCCCCTTTGGGCATGTTATTATATGTAATAATACAATGACTCGTCATGTATAAATATACAAGAAATATCAAGAATTAATAAGTGTACCCCTTTGGGTAGTAACGCTGGTATCAACCAAATATTTCTTGCCATGACATAATTATACGTAAATTGCCCATGATTGTAATTATTATTTTATACCTTTAAAAAGTGCCAAAATAAAATAAATACATAAATAAGCACTTTTAAGGCCATTAAATAGCCAAAAAAAAATAATAATATTATTCAATTAAAACCCGTAAGACTAGATACTGCCATTAACACCAGAATATCAAAATTAGGCAATTAGTTAAATTTCACTAAAAATTACTTCACGGTTTTCAAGATATTCCAAATATATATATATATATATATATATAAATTTCCAATTTTATTTTTTTTAATATAAATAGAAGTCCTCGGGTCTTTAGGGAATTTGAAAACATTTAGCAAAGCATATTAGCATATATATAGATATATATGTATATTTTAATGTAATAAAGCATATATACATACATATATATATATATATACAAACAAAATTGAATCAAGATGAGTTCCTTTTATTAAATGGAACTCCATCTTGCTTTTCATATTAAATTTCCAGCTTTCTAATTAGAAGTTGCAAGTCATTGAAATATTCATGATCAATGTAAATTCTACACAAATTCAGAGACAAATCCCAGATATATATATTTTATTAAAGTAAAGGTCCTCCCAGAATAGGACACTTTCAATTTGGGAAAGAAAAGTCCCAGGTTTTTTTTTTTTTTGGATTGAAAGCAAAAGTCCCCAGTTTCAGCGTGCAAGTCATACACACACACACACACACACACACACACACATATATATATATATATCTGTATCAATCAACGAGACCCTCGGTTTGAGCCGCCACAACACAACCACAACGCGCGTTTGTTTTTATTACACAGATCATTCATAGCCAATTTTGAATGCTTTCAAAGCAATTAAGGACGTAGATTGGGTAAATTAACGCCAGAAAACAAATACATATGATTTTCAAACTGAGACTTCATATAAAATCAAACTTTGTATCAAAAATTTTTCTTATTCTGAGAGGAACAAAAAACCCGTTATTAGATTTCAAAATAGTAGATGAATTATTTGTACCAATCAACACAAGATCCGGTTCAAAACTTTGAAATCAAAATTTAATATAAAAATTTAAAAAAAATTTCCAAATTCACATACAATTGGCTCTTATACCAATTGTTGGAATAAATTTTCTACAATTGTATGCAAAGATTGGAATATTGATTACATAAAAATAAAATATGCAAAAGCGTACCAGATTGTGACTGCTCCATCTTCAACTCTGAAAGGTAAAAAATATTAGGCTTGGTCTTCCTCTCTATCACAATCAATATATGATGGCTATTAATGGGAATAACTGTTTGCATATTGTGAAGAGAGGGGACCTGTCCATTATATAGAGAGTGAACCCTAGCCTTACTGCGCCTTCCCATAAAAGGCCTGCAGTGGGCTTAACAATTGGCCCACACTAACCATCTATCCTCATTATCCCTATTAGGTGCACATAAGCCTAACAAAATAGATCACAACAATATGGGCCTTATCATGTACGTTCTCATCTTTAACTTGGTTCTAACCCATTTTTGACAAAATAAAAATTAATTAATGTATGCTCAACATATGGAAATTTCCAACAATTTATCGCCAATCTGTGGTAGTGGATTGTGAGTTTGTAATTCACACAATGAGATAAAAAGTGAATAATTTTTAAAGATTTTTAAATTTTTTCAAAGAATTTTAAAGTTTTACAAAGCCTTTATAATCTTACTTGAACAGTTTTTTAAAACCAGATGTGTGTATATACACACACAAAAATATATATATATATATATATATATATATCATTTTTTGGTGCATTTAGAGTGATAAAAAGTGAGATAACATGAGATAAAATGTGGTTTAAAAAACTTTTTACGTTTGGTGCACACATCTCAAATCGCATTTTTTGGAGATGAACAGTAAGATTTTCATTTTGACGAATTGGATTTCCGTTTAGGCAGATTCAAAATTTTGGATAGTCATGACTTCTTTGCACTACAATCCGTCCAAACGGATTGTAGAAACCATTTGGATGGAAGTTGGCCACGCGAATCCGTCGGAATGGTTTCTATAATTCGTTGGAACGGTTTTTACGACCCACCAAAAAATAGTCAAACTTGGTGTCATTCGATAGCTTAGGAGTCCATGATAAAAATGGTGAAAAAATTTTTACTACTTGATTAACTAAATTTTAGTTATCAAATTTTTTTTGAAAGGTATTAACTTTTTTTAAACTTTGAAAAGGTAACAATGTGTAAAAATGTAATAGAAATTTTCAGAGATTTTCACCAAATTTTTGTTCACCAAACGCACCCTTTATATGTTTTCAGGGGATATGAGTAAGGTGAATAAAATTGGTTTGAAAGACCAATTAGAGAGTCAAGTAATTGTCGGCAATGATAGAAATAATTATTGATGTGTATGTAAAGTTTAAAATATTAATTACAAAAAATAATAGAATCAAATAACTTATTGATTTTCAATTGTGCCATTTTTTAATTTAAAAAATTAAGATTAAATAATTAGGATTTGATCTTTTTCTTTTTTTTGTTACAAATTGTTCGACGATTATCAGTAAGAAAACTATTTGTTTGTGTATGTGAAAAATGTGACTTGGCCATTATACAAAGAGGAAGCCCTAGTCACGCTAGGTCTTCTAATAAATGGCTCAGTAGACTTAACAATTAGTTTACATTTCACCGTCTAAACTCATTGTTCTTATTAGGTACATATAAACCCAACTGAATAGGTCAATGCAAAATGGGCATTATCATGTGTGTTGCATCTTTAATTTAGTTCTAACCTATTTTTAATAAAAATAAAATTAATTAATGTATGCTCAGTATGCAAAAAAAATTTAATATTCTCCCCATTAAGCAAACATTAATTATGTTTTAATTTTAGAAAAAAAAATTCAAAATTGACTTTCAGGTTGGAGATTACACGTGGCCACATTTTAAAGTCAAGTAAAGATGATAGACAATACCTAAATAATCCGATCTAAAAAATAATCAATATCAAACCAAGGCAACCATTACACTTGTAATTCATGTAATACCACTCATGATTGCATAAATCAACAACTTTATTGATATGGATCAAATAAAGTAGTGTGGTAGAAATTAACACTTAATTGGTGATCTTATTAAAGTGTTATCTTTTATCAGTCTAATTATCTGTAAAATATGCTCTCAAATAAGTAAAAGAATTCTAAGATTTCAAATAGAAATCAATATACCTTGCATAAAATATTTCAACAATAAGGCAAAACACATCCTAAAATGCTCAAGTAACGTTAGACTTAAGACTTTCAATCATAATACACACATAAATCATGAATATATTCATAAATTAATGTTATCAAAGAAAACATAAATGATAACTTTCTATTGATTTTCACAGTACTGAAGAAACTAAAATTCTTAATACAAAAAAAAATATATATATATATATATATATTACATAATATAAAAAAATAACTCATACTAACTAAATATATCAAAAGATCCAATAATACCCATTTTAGAAATATGCTTATTAAAAAAAAGTCCTTTAGTCAAGGGATATCCCATCATCTATTCAGTATCAAATACTCAATGATGATATCATATTTTCTTACCAAATTTCCAACAGATAAATATTTGATCTTTATATGCTTAGGTCCATTTCAAGGTTTAATATTCTTAGAAAAGAAACTAGTCACACTATTATCATAGAAAATCTTTAGTAACCTAACTATAAAATCAATTATCTAAAGTTTTGAAATGAAATTTTGCAACCAAATAGTATGAGTTGCAGTTGCAAACTAAGTTATAAACTTAGCATGCATAGTTGAAGACACTGTAAGAGTTTACTTGATACTCTTCCACGAAATTGCTCTCTCGGCTAGCATAAATATGTATCCTAAAGTAGACTTCATGTTATCTAGATATTTGGCAAAATCTGAATCTGAATAACTCATAATTTCAAGATCATCAAATCTTCTATAAACAAATGTGTAATCTTTCATTCTCTGCAAATATCTCTTAACTTTCTTTGTAACTTGTCATGCCTCGAATTTCCAGCGAGATCTTACACATTTGTATTGTATTGTGGAGGACAAGTTCCCCCAACCCCTAATCTATTATGCATTCTTGCGAATCAATATACCTGATCTAGCATTTGTCATTTTACTAGAGGTTAAGTGTGATAAGTATGAACACAATTCTAACACATGTTTACATACCCACTTATATATTAAATAGAGAAGACAATATACGAAGTAAGGAATCCTACATAAGAAAATCCTCAAAACTTTCACTAAATCACAACGTTGGTTATAAAACTCAAGCTCTCAATATATCAACTCCTTGACTCTATATTGTTGACTTTTGCTTGAGTACTCGATTCACCAACTCCCTTAGCAAAAGCCCTCTGACTCCTAAAAGGAATGACACTGAATCCTCGGTAACTCTCTATTGTTGATTCCTGACCAACCCAAAAAATGTGTTTGGGTTCTACCTCTTAAATGCAAGAGGGTGATCGTAGTTTTACTCGGTGAGAACTGAGGTCATCTCCATAATGAGGGCTTTGTTACAAGTTCTAAACTTATTCTCTTTACTTAGTAAGTGATTCTAATGTAATCTACACAATGTTTGGATTTTAAGGAAATTTGATTATGGTAGGGTTGAGAATGATAGAGTGAATGAATTATGAATGCTAAATTAAGATAAAAACACTACAAATAAAATACCTAAAACAATCTTGACTTCGAACCAAATTCGGTAATGGGATAGTAGTAATTTACTTAAACGCATTTGTAACTTAACCTAGCAAATGCACATGCATAGTTAGGTCGGAAGATATTTCATTAAAACTTAATTTATGGAGCTTAAGGTAAGCAGAGGCTTTTGAAATTGGTTTTGGACTCACTAGGACATTGAAGTGAGCACCTAGTGTGCACGAGCATCAACTCGTAACCAAGCTTTGATTGTAACATGAGTGAATTGATTTCTTAAGAAAACCTCATGTTATGATTTTAGGAACATAGGTTCTAAATAACCATGCCATTGAATCAAATACTTAGTATGCTTGAGTGGTCAATCGTAACTAAACTATGATTATAACACAGGTGATTTGATTTCGTAAGAAAACCTAATTTGGGTTTTAGAAAATATATTTCTAACTCACCGAAACATTAAACCAAACACTTGGTGTGCACAAGTGAAGACTTGTAACCAAGTTATGGTTGTAACATTGGTGAGTTGATTTCAAAAGAACCCTAGTTTAGCATGAGATTTCAATTAGAAATCAAAAATATACATCATTGAGAAATATTCATTTATGTTCAAGTTCACCAAACTACCACACCACCTTTAATAGCTTGAAGCCAAGAACAAACCCTGACCTAACATGCTTAAACTTCGAAGAGAAAAATATACTTGCAAATCCTCCATTAATGTAAAACAAAAAGTGAAAACAAAAGAAGATATTAAAGACTAGAGAAATAAAAAGATATATGAAATAAATCTAAACTTCTTAAAGTTTGGAATTGAAATAATTAAATTTGAAGTAACTTATATGTGTAAACCTTAAGAGAGAGAAAAGCAAAATCACCTTCCAAAACTTCAACTAAAACTAATGCGTAAAAGGTAGTGTAGCTAATCTAAAGCAACGAACTTGAAAGCGTAAACCCTAACCCTAACCCTAATGAAATAATGTAATATAAAAGCTCTTCTTTGTAATGTCAGTGATCATGCCTTTTTTATAGGCGTACTATAATTAGGGGTGAAAGAGTAAATTTATAATTTAAAAATAATATCAAAAATATGCTAGAGAGAGAGTCTACGGTCGCTTTGCACCCAAGTGCTCGATAAAAGTCCTAAAAGACGAGTAGAGAAAATAACTCTCGGTGGGCACCCACTAGCAAAGATAGTTGGCGCCCAAGAACTCATGCGCCCAAAAGAAGATCACCACATACGCCCAAGAACTCATGCGCCCAAGACTTTTTGCAATCATGCGCCCACTACAAGCTCTTCTACTTCTCTGCTGATTTGCTTTTTAAAGCTTCCAAATTGCCTTTCTTTGGGTGTTTTCCTTCCATACCCCTACAAAACACACAAAAACAATATAAATAATCAAAACATGATAAATAAAGAATTTTACTTAACATAAAATGTTCAAAAGAAGAGTGTGAAATAAGATTAAAATCAACAACGATTGCAAGCAATCAATGACAGAAGGAGTTGAGATGGGAGTGTTGATAGTATGATTTGGTGGAAGATTGGAGTTAATTATGAGAGTGATTTGGGTGTAAGGAAGAGATGAGGACATGAAGTGGTCACAATGATTAATAAAGATAGGGGTGGGATTTGGTGAGAGTAATGTTAGGGGAATTGATGGTGGGTTATTTATAGGAAGTGTTTGATTTGGTGGAGTGGAATTTGAGGGTGGAATAATTTGTGTCCATTCCTAGAAGGTGTTATCCGTGGGGTAAGGAAGATGGGTAAATTGATGAGCGAAAGGAAATGTGGTCTCAATAAACTGGACATGACGAGAGAGAGATATTCTTTTGGAATTTGTATCATAACATTGATAAGTACTTTGTGTGGAGGAATAGCCAATGAAGACACACGATTGGGATCGAGATGCAAGTTTGTGAGACCCATATGCTTGGAGCCAAAGATAGTATAGACAACCAAAACACCTTTAATTTGAAGTAATTTAGGGCAGTTTTAAATAATTTCTCAAAAGAAGACATCATGGAGAGTCCAACTTTTGGCATACGATTAATGAGGTAGATTGCTGTGGAAAAAGCATGGGGCCAAAATTTTAACGGCACGTGGGTAAGATAGAGTGAGGTGTTCCCAGTCTCTATAATATGACGGTGATAACATTCGGAAAAGCCATTGTGCTCGGGCATGTGAGGTGGAGTTGTAAGATAAGAAATACCATTAGTGGCAAGAAATGATTCTAATGAAATATATTTACCACCATTATTTGTGTAAAAAGTAACAATAGGATGGTTAAAGTATTTTTCCACCAAAGCCTTAAATCGGATAAACATATCATAAACATCAGATATTTTTTTAAGATGATAAAGCCACATGTAGTGCATGAAATGATCCACAAAGGTAACATAATAGTTATAGCCATCATATGAATCAACAGGTGAACTCCACACATCAGAGTATATTAAGTCAAGGGGATTAGAACTTGAAAGAGATGAGACAAAAAAGGTAATTTGTGAGTTTTATTGCAACGATAAGAATTACAGGTGGAATTAGACACTGTTGAAGATGTCGTTAGTAGATTTTTTTTGGAAATTAAATGCCGTAAAATATTAGAAGATGGATGACCAAAGCGATGATGCCATTGATCGTAGATATTTTTATTGAAGAAAAGGCAATAATAGGCTTTGTAGTTGGTGATTGACGCGGCCACTCAAAAACACCACCTTTAGTCGTGCCTTGCATTAGTGCTGCCGCTGTGTGAAGATCCTTCAAAGAAAAAGACAAGGGAAAAATTCAATAGACACATTATTATTAGAACAAAATTGATAAATAGAAATCATTTTTTTTTTAATGGAATGGACACTCAAAACATCTTTTAAAATAAAAGTGAAAGAAGGAGATGGTAGAATGGTGGAACCAGTGTGAGTGATAGGTAAGCCAGTACCATCACCAATATATATGTTCTCGTTAATAGGATGCTCAAAGTGAAGTGACAGGTTAGGAAAATTAGAGGTAACATGGTGGGATACACCAAACTCTAGAAGCCATTCAGTTTCAGAAGGTGCAGGAGGGTCGGTTTGGTAGGCTTATGGAGTGGTAAAATAAGCTTGAGGCAAATGATAGGGATTAGTAAAAATGTTAGGTTAGGAATGATTGGTCCATGGTAAGTATCTAAAGATGGGACAACGCTTGGCAGAGTGTCCTTATTGAGAACACAATTGTCACTTACCAAGGTAGAGACAAGGGGATAAGTTGGATGGGTTGGATGGAAAGGAAGACAAGTTGGTAGGAAAAGGAGGTCGGTTTTTGTTATATGATGATTGATGGGATAAGCAATTTGATGGTTGTTTTTGGTGGGAATTTTGGGAAGATTTTTAGGTAAGGTTGGTAGAAGCGGGCATGCTCAAAAAATTGGATTTCTTTTTGGCTTCATATTTGAGATGAGTCTAAAAGTTTATAAGTTTCTAAAGCAATTCTTCAAATGTAACAAGATTCTCGCGAACATGTATAACTGTGTTGACACCCCAATTTTGCCCCTTCATTTAATATTTACAATCTTTAATGTTTTAGTTGAATGATGCTCTACTGATTAAAATCACTTAATCACAAGATGAGTCAAAGCATTAGAATCAACAAAAATTAAACATTCAGCAAAATAACGGTTATACCCTGGAGATAGGAGAAGCCAAGTTGAAAACCAAGAACACACCAGAAGGCCACTAGACTACACAGACATGTTTAAGACACCAAATTAAGGATCTTTATATCAACAAAGGAGCTAGGAGCTAGAATCAAGGGTCATTTTGGTCCATAAGTCTAGAGCAGCCTCTACCGATGCACCCGAATGACAACATCAATTGAAATGCCCAGATCAAGCCAGAAACCTTCAAGAAGACATACAACTTCCCAAGACATTCTAGAGAACATAGAACAAAGCTCGAAGCAGCCAAAATGCCACTTCAGAGGTCATCTGAGCTCTACTGACCCAAAATGGCTCCTACCAATAAAAAGGAAGCTACTGGCATTCCAGACACAACTTGAGCATCCAGACAAAGCCGTAATGCCCTCAAATTGCAAATAAATATTAAGGATTCATTCCTTGAGGTAATAGCATAGCTAAATCTGACCAAATCAAACCTTAGGAGTTCCCCTCGTTGATTTGTTTACAAAATTCATTAATTTTTTTATAAATTCATAAAAGTGTCCTGGAGTCTTGTGATGGCATTTATGGATTCCTCATATCTAAAATGGTAGGAGGAGTCAGCCTGGTGGTGCCTTTAAGGGTCACGCCAAAGGATTGGCTGACCCCTACTTCGTTTTAGCTTGTTTCAGAGTAGCAATTTTCAAACAGACATAACTTGGTCTTGGAGAATCCAAATTGAACTAAAATTTGACCTAATTGGTTTAATTCTCTCCAAAATGTGCCCGGGATGTCCCAAAAGCTCTTGGAAACTGCGCCAAAGACCTTAGAATTACCTGAACCTTTGCAGGTGAAACCCAAACTTCGTAAAACATGGCCTGAGCCCCAACCCCATTTTTCTTCTTGCCACCAAACACCTTGCCACCAAACACCTTGCCTAATAGGTGTTTGGCAAACTTTTTTGCTTCCTTTGTTATTTCAAACTTGTTTGCTTATCATGTTTTGCAAACTTTTTCGCATAAAAGGTTATACAAACATGTTTGCCAACCTTGTTTAAGCAAAAAGGTTTACAAAACAAGCTTTGCTATGATGTTTGCATCCTTTATCATTTCAAAGTTTTTTACAAAATTAGGTTTTGCAAAGTTGTTTGGAAATGCAAAGTTTACAAACTTTTTGACACGTCAAATGCCTATAAATAAGCACCTCACCTTCTCATTTTCTCCATCCCCAACCAAGCTCCCTCTCTTCTTCCTCTCTGAAGTCGACCATCAGGAGGTGTTTCCAAGGAGTTTTGGAAAAATTCGAGGCTCTTTCTCTCCGAAGTTTCAAGTTCAGTATAATTTCTTTCCTTAAAAAATTTTACTTTACTTTTCAATTTAATTTGTTTGCATAATTAGAATAGAATAGTTTTAATTATGTAAATATAATTCTTTTTAATGAAAGGTGTTTGAATCTAAGTCAAGACCGAGTCATGCCCTATGTATGATATTGACTGGATTTACTCAAGACAATTTTGCAAAATTCAAACATCATTCATAAATCATGTCCATATCATACTAACATGCCATACCATGTCATAACATCATTCTATCATGCTATACTATATCATACCAAGTCATAAGATAACATTACCATGCTTGGCCATGCTAGATATCACATTCACCATGCCATGTCATCCCTATCATGTTATACTATGCCATTATCATCCTACACCATGCCCACATGTCATATTGCCATGCTATACCATGTTATACCATGCCATGATCATGTTATTCCATGCTACCATGCTCATTTATCATCTCACATCATGCTAGGCATCATTCACTATGCTAGTATAGGTTTTAACATACCATGCACCATGTTTAGATATAGCGGCACATGCCTTGGTAAGCTAGACCACATTCAACATGCCCATATGATCATAGAAATTGCATCCTTAAAATAATATTAGGCTCTTAGGCCATTCACACATACCTAATCATCATTAGTGCAAATTGAACTCTCAATCTAAGCTGAGTTCGTTTCTCAAATGATAGATACTCACTCACTTACGCTAAGCACACCCTTGGAAGTTGAGCTCCTATCAAAGTGAAGCCCTTTCCTCTAGTTAACCGCCAAGCATTGACTTTTTCCTCCTTATCTGTGGCCATGCTCATTTCCTTCCCTAGTTAGGCACCAAGTGTCAACTATCTTCTTATCTAGAGCCAAGCTCATTTCTTTTCCTAGTTAGGCATCAAACGCCAACTATCTCCTTATCTAGAGCTTAGCTCCTCTCTATCCACAATTAGGCACCAAGCACCAACTATACCCTTATTTGGAGCCAAGCCCCTTTTCTTCCCTAGTTAAGCACCAACTACCAACTATCCCCTTGTCTGGAACCAAGCTTTTTTCCTTCCCTAGTTAGGTGATAAGCACCAACTATCTTCTTATCTAGAGCTTAACTCATTTCTTTCCTTAGTTAGGCACCAAGTGCCAACTATCTCCTTGTTTGGAGCTTAGTTCATTTCCTTCCTTATTTAGGCGCCAAGAGCCAACTAACTCTTTGTCAAGAGCTTAGCTCCTTTCCATAGATCACCTTACCATAGAGCTACATAGACCTAATCATTTCAAAAGAGTATGTAGGCAGCTCGAGTAGAAGGTTTGAATTTAGTCATCCTAAACTGAAATGCTAACTTAGAGATAAGCTCTACACTTTCACCATCGTTTAGATTAGTCCAGAGCTACATCGACCTGATCCCTTAGAAGGGTACGTAGGTAGCTCAAGCGGATAGCTTAAGTGCGGTCTCCACAGTCTTCATAGACCATCATCTGTGCTAAGCGCCAATTTAGACTCAAAGTTGGGCTCTTATATCTGCATACTAGTCCACACACATCTATCATCATATAAACGCTTAGTTTAGACCTAAGGACCACCTTAGGTCTGAACTACTCAATTTGATGCCTTCACAAGGTACGTAGGCAGCTTGAGCATATATCTTGAATCTGGTCGCATCGTTCTTCAAAGACCATATTATTCTCATCACACACATACACTCTAGCATAAGGACTACATAAGTCCTCACTGCCACATAAGCAGACATTACATTACACTTGCACACATGAGCTAAGCTCGATCACCTTGCATTTTCATATATCATATGCATTGATCATCATAAATCGGAGAACTATATTGTGAGATTACGACTGTAAAAAGTAAAAAATCACTCTAGATATCCTTAGGTATCCAGGCATAACAGTTTCCATGCATAGTTGAACCTCTGGGCCCACTATCTCTAATTGCACAGACTAGTTGAAAGTCGCCCATTTAGCATATCTTTTGAAAATATAAAACAACACATTTCAAATTATTATTAAAACTCAGGTTTCTTGACACACCCAGTTTGAAAGTGTCGGGTGGCGACTCCTACTCTTTGTAATCACGACCTTATTTTAAAGAGTCGCGACCCGCACTTGTCGACCCTGGTGTGTGGATCCGGTCGCGACAAGCTGAGCAAATATCTTTGTAGTCTTCATCAAGACCACTTAAGATTTTTAAAATGAGATCATCATTGTCAATTGGGTGGTTGAGCATGGCAAGCTCATTAGCGATAATTTTGACTTGTTGCAAGTAGTTTATAATAGACTATATGCCTTTTGTGAGAAGACAGAGATTCTCTTTCAATTGAGTGAGTTAGTCGCGAGGTGGCTTTGCGTAGGTTTTGGCTAGGATATCCTATACTTCACATGATGTTCGAGCAGAAGCAATAAAAAGAATAAGATTTGGTGAAATGGAACTCGCAATGGCACTAAGAAACGTCTTGACGATCCCACAAAGAGTAATCTGGATTTGGACTTTCGCCATTGTTAGTTGCAATTGTAGGTAGGAGGCATGGTTTAGATCCACCTATAAATCCCATAAGATTATATCCTACAAGAATTACATGGAATTGGAATCTCCATGAAGTGTAATTTGAAGAGGTAAAATTGATGGAGATTTGAAACGTAGTATTGATGGAGATGAGAGAGGAAGTATCATCAACGATTTTGATGACGGTAGGACGGTTTTAATTAGTAGTAGAGGTTTGAGAGTTGGCCATTTTTTTATTAAACTCGTGGGAGCTTTTGCTAGGCTTTGATACCATAAAGATTTTAAGAGAAATAAAGGCTAAGGAAATGGTTTAACTTTTCCATTGAGAATAAATGGTATATATACACAATATACATAATTAAGTAATAAATAGTGGGAGAAAATTTCTATTGTTAATTGCTTAAGTTCCTAAATTAGAAGAGCTAATTGTGGACATAACCTATACAACCAAACTTAAATTACAAGAGCTACCGAGGGACATAATATATACCACCAAAAATAACTCATCAATTGCTAACTAATGAACTTACCTTAATATGGACAATAAAAATGCGTAACATAATATAAGAAGTTAGAGATAATATAGAATTAAATTTTATACAAAGATTATTATTTTTATACTTGATTAGTGAAATATAAAATGAAATAATATATGCAATTTGATAAAAATAATTTTAAATTTTTAAATTTTGATAAAAAATTAATTAAAAAAAAGATATATAATATTATATAAAAGTAGTATGTATCAACTATTTAAAAAAAATAATATTTCTAAAGGCTTTATATCTTGTAAATAGGTGCACTCGCATGGAATGTAAAGATTAACAATCCGATGCTTATTTGATTAAATTGTCAATTTTTAATTTTTATATTCAATTTTTAGTTTGTGCATTTAAATTTTTATTTTTAATTTTTATTTTCATATTAAAAAATAAAAATTTGAAAATGCGTTTAATAAAAATAGTATTGGTTAGTAGTTATAATATTAAGAGGATGGTCAGTGACGATAGTGTGGTTAGAGATGGGCGGGGGGAGGAAGTAGCAATAGCCAGAAGTGCTTGGTGGTTGGTAGTATAGGTGGTGACCAATGATAGTTAGAGGTGAGTGGCAGCTGATGGTGGTGTTGGCCAAATGTAAGTGGCAACTGGTGGCTAGGAGGGTTGTCAGTGACGATGGTGTGGCCAGAAGCAACCAGTAGTTGTTGAGTGGCAAGTGGCAGCGTGGCAGTGGTGGCCAAAGGTGGGTGACGGATGGTGATGGTGTCCAAAGGTGGTGGCAACCAATGACACTGCCAACATTGGGTGGCACATGGTGGTGAGTAATGGTTGTGACTGCTGGTGGTGGTAGAACAAAACAAAATTTTGAGAAAACACATTTTTTATATTTTTATAATTTTTAAAAATTTTAGAACCAATTTTCATTTTTTTAGAAATTGAAACTAAAAACAAATTTACTAAATAAGTTTTTATGTTTAATTTAAAAAAAATAAAAACGAAAATTAAAAACGGAAAATTAAAATTTTAGTCAAAACGGAATCTTAACGTATCCAACAAGGGAGAGAAAATTTCCACTGCTGTGCCCTCCCCATATTTTAATTTTTTCTCAGTCTTCCTTTATTCCAACGATTTCATGATTTCTTTGAAACACATATTTTTTGGTCAAAAAATTATGTTGTCCCTTCAATTGCCGATGCAAGGATGCGAGATGGTTCAAGTATTCAGAAAATTCCCACTATGACCGCTGGCGTGTCAATCACGTGACCTATTCTATGGTTATTAGAGTTAATTGCAAAGTTATCCCACCAAATTATGGTCCAATATCACTTTATTCCCTTCAATTAAAAAGAATTACACATTAACTCCTAAATCATAATTTAGAACAATGTTCTCCTTCACCCTCATGATTATGATTTAAGCAAATTTTATTCAAATAAATGTGCACGTGAGATAAAATAATATATATTGTGAACTAAAATATTCGTACATAAATTTTTGCAACCAAAAATCATAGTATAAAATTTAATCGACAAAAACATCCTGAGGGATTCATTAAAATTTTATAAAATTCCCTTAGATTTTTAGATGATAATTATTTTATTTTAATTAAATTATGATATATCTATTTTAGTGTCAAAAATGTTTTTTTTAACCTTATATTGTTGACTAAATTTTATTAAAATTAAAAATATTAGTGCACGGGGACAAATTGTTACAAATTAGCTATTTAATGCTGTGGTTGAATAAAAATTTGTCAATAAAAAATAAAAAAAGAATAGAGATTCAAAATTGAAAAAGGAGAGTTTCGTGACATTGATGTAGCAACTGTTCGATTAAAATTTAATGGTTTAGATACGTTCATACTATTTTAATTAAAAAAAATATGAATACATATAAATCATTAAATTTTAATTCAAGAATCTTGATCACAAGTCAACGATTACTATGTTAGTCCCAAATCTTTCAAAATTTTTTCTCTCATTTAAGTTGTAATGAAAAATCTAAGAAAAATTATTAGAATTTTAGAAATTAAAATTAATTAAATTAAAAAATTAATATATTAATTAATACCTTTTAGTAATTAGATTTTTTAATCTATTCAAATGAAGATATATATATTTTATATTTTATATTTTCTTCGTTTCTTTTTATCTTTTTTTTTTTTTTTTTTTTTACCTTAAGGGTGAACTTGACGTGAGGATAAAAGGGATGAAAGTAAGGGTAACTATTAACACTTTTTATACTAGGAGTATATTTGAAGTGAAAAAATTTAATAAAATTTAATAAAATTTGTAGGTTCATAGTTCATATAGTGAGATAAAAAGTAAATAATTTTTAAAAATTTTTAGTATTTTTCAACGAATATCAGAACTCTAAATAGAGTCTAAACTTAATGGGAGAGGTAAGTGTTAACTAAGGATAACAATTACCCTCAAAATGAGCCAAGTGTTACTATAGGGCCTAGGGTAAAAGAGTAAAATGATGAAAATTTACTCTCCTTTTACATTTTTCGTACACTCTCTTTACTCATCTTAAAAATTAATTTTTAATAATAATTATAAAACCCTAATTTATTTGATTAAATCAAAAATAATTAAATTAATTATTTTAATAAAATAATAATTAAATTCTATTAAAATTATAATTTATTATTAAAATAATTTATTTTTTTCACTTTAATAACTTATCATACTTATTTATGACTAAACAAATTAGTCAAAAATAAATTAATTACTTTTAAATTATTAATGTGTTATTAAAATAAATAATAATTTATTATTAAAAACTTTTAACGAGTGAGTATTTTATACAAATCAATTTGTCATTCTCAAACTAGATAAAGTTAAATATACCAACGAATTGTTACATCCATTCCAAATTCAATGTTATCATTACAAAGTAAATGTGACACAGTTTATCTAAATATAGTTAAAAATAATGAATTATTTTCGTAAATGTTGCTAGCGTAAAATTTATATTTCTTTACATTCATTTTTTTTTCTTTCAATCCAAACTCAAGATAACAATGTGTAACATGATTTTAAGTAACAATTCACGAGTGATCATGTAATTAATCCAAATAATTAATACAAATATTTACATACACATTACGTTTAGAAATAAAAATGAATCGAATCAAGTCAAGTTGAGTTAATTTAAACTTGACTTGAGTTATTTATATTAAGTTCGATCTCAGTTCGAATTTATATATAGACTCGAATTCGATTTTGTAGAAAAATGTAGACTCAAGATCAGTCGTAGATAATTTAATTAAATCGAAACAACGTCGTATTAGTTTAAATATAATCAACAAAATATTATTAAAAATATAATAAAATTAAATATTATAATAAATATATATATATTATTTTATCGAACCAACTCGCGAGTTTTCAAGCTAATTTTTTCTAAAATCAAATTCATGCTGAAATTTAAATGAGTCGTAAATTAAACTTAATTTGAACTCATTTCAGTCACGAGTTCGAATGGTGCACTAATAATTTAATTTGTTTTCACTCTTATTTTTCCAATTTAAGAAAAATATTGTTTTCACTCTTGACTATAGCTGTATTTAACGTATTAAAAACTGTTGAAAATTTTTAAAAAAATTTTAAAAATTATTTATTTTTATCTCATAACACAAATTATGAATTCATAAATTATCTCATTTTATCTCATCTTTTACCACTCTAAATACTATTGCGTTAAGGTCCTACCAATAAGATTCGCAATACACCCCACTTGCAGCGGCACCCCCAACTTTTACTTCTGTATCATCTGAAATGACCCAAAAGTCCCAAACAGAGTCCACATGTCAAAAATTTAAAATGAGTATTGCAGTCCTTAAAGTGTTCGGGTATCCAGGGGCTAATTAGAGTAACTACTGCAATTTTCTACGTATATAGGTACTAATTAGAATAAGGTTTCGTTTGGAAGTTAGCTTATTTGCTTATTCATACAATGATTAAATTTATCTTTTTATATCTTAATTTTTTTAAAAATTTTAAAGATAAAAATATTAAATTAATAAAAAATTATAATTTTTTTTCTTTTCCAAACACAAAAAAAAAAAAATATTAATTTTTTAACTTGATACTAACGAACTTAAAAAAAAAAAAAAAAAAAAAACCACTTCTTTTACTTTTCAAACCAATTAAGCCTAAGTAGTCCACTCCAGGATTTGAATTTTCTACATATTTTTCCTACCGGAATTTCCACCAAAAACTGCGTGGATCTATATATAGAAAAATTTTGAACTTTGAATTCTGGGCTTCTCTGCCCAGTCTTCACTCAAGTCTCAGTCTTTGCTTGCAGGTCAAAAAGACCTGAGATCATTCTTATTAAAACTAACAATTTTCATATCAAATTTCTCATTCACCAAATACATTTCCAGTTCAGTAACAATATCTGTTGGTTTTGCTTCATGGGTTTGTGAGAATTGGATTTCAATTGGGTGGTTTTTGAATCGAAAACCAGTGAGATGGCTCTTTCCTCTGAGATTTCGTCTCCCTGCCAACATGTCAATGGGACATCAATCGTGACTTCCCATGATCCAGAATCGAATGTTACGTTTCAAGAGGTGACTGATTACGATGACCCAGAAATTATTCAACGAAGGTTAGAGGCGAAAATCAATGCAAAGAAAGGCTTGTGCCATCGATGCCTGAAGAGGAATCGGTTTGGTGAGAAGGAAGTTTGTGCAGTTTGTGGTGCCAAGTATTGTGGGAATTGCGTGCTCGGAGCAATGGGGTCGATGCCAGAAGGAAGAAAATGTATAGTTTGTATTGGTTACGCCATTGATGAATCGAAGAGGAGTGCACTGGGAAAATGTTCTCGGGTGCTCAAGCAATTGCTTTCTGATACAGAAGTTAAGCTCATTATGCATTCTGAGATTTCATGTGAAGCAAATCAGCTACCCTCTAGGCTTGTATTCGTGAACGGAAAGCGCCTCTCTCACGCGGAGCTCGTGCAGTTGAGAACCTGTCAGCACCCACCAAAGAAGTTAAAACCAGGAAGGTAATGGTACGACAAGGTATCTGGATTTTGGGGAAAGGTGAGCATTGAATTCTATTGGTCTTTATTTTATTTTATTTATTTATTCATTTATTTTTTGAGAAATGTCCTTTTATATTTAGTTTTGTTGTGCCATGATGAACTCAATGTTGTTTTTTGGATAAATTAAACAGGAGGGCCAGAAGCCCTGCCAGATTATTACTGCCCAACTGGCTGTTGGTGATACCATTAAGCGAGACTGTAGCAGCGGAAACACAAAGATATTGCTAAATAATCGGGAGATTACAAAATCAGAGCACTTGATGCTAAAGGTTTTGAGTGTTTCCCTGATTTACTTCTGTTTGAATTGCAGTTTTTTTCTTTTTATAATTACAAAATTGAAACCCCATTTTCCCCGAATCTTGCAGTTGGCAGGAATCCAGTGTGATGGAAACCCTCACCTCTGGGTGTGCGCTGATGGGGCATGCCAGGAAGAGGGACAGAAGCAGGTGATGGGGGAAATATGGGATAAGGTGCATATGAGTGTAGCTGTCTATTGCTTGCTTTTGTTGGTTTAACTTAATTGTTGTCGCACATTCAATTATCTTGGGCAAACTTTCTTTCCAGGCTGGAACCAGGCTAGCTTGTGCCCTCCTTTCATTGCCAATTCCTCCCAAGAATCAAAAACGTCCCGGGGAAGAGGTTGACAATGTCGGCGATGGAGTTGTACCAAACTACCATGAGCAGAAAAAACTAAATAAACTTCTACTGGTTGGTGTTGATAAATCTGGGACAAGTACCATATTTAAACAGGTGTTTAATCGGAAGAATTTAGCTTTCTTCTTTTACTTCATATCCAACAGCATAAAGATCAAATGCTTTGTTCGCATAATGTCAATAGTTATTTTCCATGCTTCCTTTGTTCTTTGCGTTTTCAGCGACATAAGATCCTGCATCAAACTTTAATTCTAATAACAGAATGTGAACATAATTTATAGGATAGGACTAGCCGAGTAACAAGACAGTTCCCACAGTCGTGTTCAATTCACACGTCCTCCCCCTTTACCCGATGTACTTAGCTGATCAAAGAAGAAAATAAATAATATACACATGAACAATAATTTAGTACCTGTAAAACCACATAAACGAGTCTGCCATTTAGTTATTTTCATTTTCTGCAGATAGTAAGGGAAATAGCTTCATGGACCCTGCCGCGCAGAATGATCTCTTGGGGAGGTTTGTGTCCTATTTTTAAATGCGTATTGTCTTTCTTGTGGCTTCTGACATTGTATCGTCTTTCTCTGCATCTGCAGATGACTTTAGGAAGACCAAGGAAGAAGAAAGGGTCTTGCTTCTTGGTTGTTGATGATGCTTCATCTTCTTCTTCCTTTTGATGAATACTTGCTCTTCTTTTGAGTTTGAACAAGAATGGCTTCTAAGCTTGAACCTTAACTCTTAGCTTTGTCAGCTCACTCGTGCATACATCAACCACAGCAACCATCCTCACAAATTTACGATCTCTCTCTTTTCTTTTTCTTGAATTGCTTCTTCAAAATCACTATATAGATGAAGAGAAATGGTGGAGATATATGTGTGCTCGTTCATATATATATATATATATATAGAGAGAGAGAGAGAGAGAGACACGTGGGGGTTAGAAGAAGAAAAATCAGTGGGTAGATGTGTAAGTTTATAATTAAATTAACACATAATATTTAATTAAATATACAGGATATTTATTTTCATGATATTCACATATTTGCCTACTTATATAATATAATTAAGAATACGTACCTTAAAACATTACTATAAAAATCTGAATGTAAAAGTTATCTCAAAATTATGTTCTTGAATCTTATCTTTTAACAAAATAAAACCCTTTGGAAATTATGGTTTCTCTCTCTTACCCTATAAACCTTAATGTGTTATAATTTTAATGTGCATAAATTGATGGAATTCATTCACTATTTATAGGGAGAGAAATGACCCAATTTCCTAATTAGTCATTTAAATTGGGTCATTTCATCTCTACCGTCTATCAAATTAGGATATGGTTAGGAAAATAACTCACAATCTTCTACCAATAATAACTTTCCAAATAATTCATTGGATTCTTATATGGACCACTTTGATTAGGAAACTAATTATGGGAATTAAATATTAATTAATTCCAACAGTCTCCCACTTGGTCCGTATAATAATTCTACAGTCATAACTTGATACAGAAAACATAAAGCGCGCAATAACATTTAAAAAAAGTCATCTTAATAGCTTACCTTAATTAAATAAAACATTAATGAGAGTCATGCGGTTCCTTACTAATTCAAGAACATGGTTCCTTCCATGTACTACATCATCAACAATTTATTTAACAAGGTCTATAAGGTGAGTTATTGTTAATGATCTCATAATGTCTTTATAAAAGACTATTTCAATCACATTAAACAAATCACATACATGTAAATAAATATTGTAAGACAGAAATTTATAAATTCAGAAAATCTTTAATAGATATCAAAAATTAATTAATTAGTTTATTTGCTATTCATTAGTTAATTAATCAAATACATGTAAATTAATTAATTTATTTGCTATTCTCAAGACCCATCTTTTCAGCATGCTGCATTAATGTCTTTGGAGATAGCCCTTTCATAAGTGGATTTGTTATGTTAACACTTGCACTAATGTGTTCAATTGACATTTGTTATTTCTGAACTTCTTTAGCAGATATGTATTTTAACTTAATATGCTTGGCCACCTTAGTATATCTATCATTTTTTCGAAAAGAAAATTGCTGTAACATTATCACAGTAAATTTTCAGGGCTTAGAAATAATATTTATAACTCCTAACCTTGAAATAAAATTTTACAGCCATAATCCATGATTTGTAGCCTCAAAAATAAGCAACAAATTTAGCCTCCATAATGGATGATGTAATAACTCTTAGCACTTTTCCATGAAACAGCCCTTCTCACATAATGAAAAGTGCTCCTCCTGCTATTAACACATCCTTCAAAATATGAGTCTTAATATCCAATCTTCTTAAGGTGATTGGCCTTCCTAAATGTGAGCATGTAATTATTTATACCTTGTAAATATTTTAAAACTTTATTTGCAGTTTTTTCAAATGATCAAATCCTAGTTTTCTTTGGTATCTATATAACATCCCAAAATATCTGGCTTGGTGCAAATCTATATATACATTAAACGCATATGAATAGAAGTATAAGAAATATCTTTTATACTGTCATGTTCCAATTCATTTTGGGATATTAACTTAAGCTAAACTTATCTTTCTTTTGAATTAAAACAACAGTGGAGTCATAGTTATGCATATTATTCATTCAAAAACTTTATTAATATAGGCTTTATGAGACAATCCTAATAATTCACGTGATCCATCTCGAAATACTTCTATTCCTTTCACAAATAATTCACGTGATCCATATCCTTCATTCCAAAGTTTTTCAAAGAAAATCTTTAGTTTCCCGTAGTAAACCAAGGCCACTACTGGCTACAAGTAGGTCATCAATATACATTACTAAAAATAAAATTTGCTCCCACTGGTCTTCAGGCATATACACTGATCAACAGTGTTTTCCTTAAACCCAAATGAAGTAATAGTATCATGAAACTTAAGATACCATTGTCAGGAAACCTGTTTAAGTCTATATATCGATTTCTTTAACAAACAGACCATGTTTTCCTTTCCTTCTTTTCTGAAGCCCTCTCTGGTTATGTCATATAGACTTCTTCTTCTAAACTCCCATTTAAGAAAGCCATCTTTACATCCATCTGGTACAGCTCTAGATCAAAATGAACTACCAATGCTAAAATGATTCTCAAAGAGTCATTCGTTGATACAGGAGAAAAGGTCTCATTATAATCAATGCCTTCACGTTGATTAAAACCTTTGGCTATAAGTCTACCTTTATGTCATTCGATATTGCCTTTAGAATCGCGTTTGGTTTTAAAAACCTATTTACACCCGACTTTTTTATGTCCTTCAGGCAATTCGACTAACTCTCAGACCTTATTAGAGTCCATAGATTTTATTTCATCATTCATAGCATCAATCCATTTAGTAGAATCATTACTATTAATGGCTTCCAAATATGTAACTAGATCATCAGTATCCTCAACATTATACTCAAATTCTTGTAAATACACCATATAGTCATTCGAAATAACAGGTCTCCTATTTCTAAGAGATCTTCTTAATGCTACTTCTTGTGGTGCATCTATAATAGGGTCAGTGGTTACAGTCTCATTATGGGAATCATCAAATTGTTGATCATTCATTTGTTGTTCATTATTGTTGATTATATCAACATCATTAGGAACAACAGGACTGTTATGAATCAGAGGTAAGGGAAATTGTACCCTGATTTCTTGAATGATTGCATCCCTAACTTTACCACTCCCACTAATTTTGCCATTCTCAATGAATCTGGCATTTCCTGGTTTTAACAATTTTTATACTGTGGTTAGGACAATAAAATTTATATATCTTTTTGATTTTTTAGATATCCAATAAAGAAACAATTAATTGTTCTTGGATCTAGTTTTTTTTTCATGTGGATTATAAATTCTTGCTTCTGCTAGGCAACCCTAAACACGTAAATGCCTTAAATTAGTTTTCCATCCTTTCCATAGTTCAAAAGGTTTCTTTGGAAATGTCTTACTAGGAACCCTATTTAGGATATACACAGCAGTTTTAAGAATATGCATCTATAAGGATATTAGTAATCTTATATTACTCATCATACTCCTAACCATATCCATAAGGGTACGATTGTGCCTTTCAACTACACTATTCTGCCAAGGTTCATTTGGCATTGTGTGTTGTGCACAAACACCTAAACGTTCAAGGAGTTTAGTAAAAGGTCTACATATGTCTGTATATATTATTTCTAGGAGCTGAGTACTTCTTATAGCTCATTTCTTTGTATGTTTGGCCTGTTTACCTTTAACACAGTCTAGGCACACATCAAAATCAACTTAATCAAGATTTGAGAGAATTCCTTCCTTTATTAATCTCTCCATTCTTTTCTTAGATATGTGATCTAATCTTTCATGTCACAAGTAATATGAATGCTCATCAAATGACTCACGTTTAGGTCTAATATTATGATGCAGAAAAAGAAAAGATTTAGAGAAAAAAAGTTCAAGGTTAATTTGGTATAATCCATTTACCAAAATTCTAAATGTAATAAGGCAAGAGATCTTAAATAAACCCAAAAAAAAAAAAAAAAAAAAAAGAAATCTTTGCATCGAGTTTAAAACATGAGTACTTGAATAATAATCAATCCACTAAGTATTAGAAGGAATATCAATGATTTGAAACATAATAAAGGTATAAGTTTATCTTTATTTTCGAACCATGCCTTATATTTAGGCAATCTTTCTGAAAGTGTCCACTTCTTTTCCAAAAGTGACATTTATCGTTTTATTTTCCTTTTTGGGGGTAGATTGATCAGATCCATTCAGCTTGGATTGGCCACACTTGATGCCTCTTCTAGCTTTATTCTTTGTAGCTCATTCTTTCACCATTAGATGCGTCACATGACCAAGTTTTCCTTCTTATTGGACCAACATACTATGTAGTTCATTTACATTCCATTTATTCTTAATAGTGTAGTAATTGAACTAAAAATGTCCATATTCTAAAAGTAAAGAGTTTAGGACAAAGTAGACGAGAAAAGACTCATCTACAATCATGCCTAAAGTCTTTAATTTTGCAGTCAGATTGGTCATCTCAATAACATGTTCATTCATGGTACGAGTATCATGAAAACGCATAGTGCATGGTTAGTTCAGCCAAAAATTTTCCAGCAAGTGAGTAAACTGAAAATGTTCCTTAAAATTATTAAGATCTTCCTTAGCATGCTACGTCTTAAAGAGATATGATTTAGTGTTTGCAGTAATGGTCATGCACAAAACATTAGGCTTAATTTATTGGATCTAGACCATGCCATATGAATGGCCTTTTTCGGCTTCGCTGCTTTTATTAATAATAATAGCAGGTTCATTGACGAAAAGATACAAATCAAGGTCAAGAACTCCCAAATTAAACTCGGCTTGTTCATGCCACTTAAAAAAGAAATTTAGTATTATCAAATCTAGGGACGTTGAGGCTTGGGAATGAAGTAAATAGGATTTGGAACTGCAATATTTATTAAATATGCTCACACATTTATTTCATTTATAACAACACATAAATAACAATTATGCAAGGGAACAAAAGTTGTTGATATTTAAGAACATTTAATTGGGTGCTACATTATTAAAAAAAATATGGTATTTGTGGATGTCCATAATTTTTCTAATAAAATAATTTATCACCCCATAATAATTATTCAATTAATATAATTGAACCTATGGGCAACCAAATTATATAACTGAATAAACAATAATTGAAATATCAACAATTCAATATTCACTACTATATTTGGGCCTGTAGGCAACGAAAATATAGAGGTATGAATAAATTTTAATGATATAATATTCATAATAATGGATTAAGAAACACTGTAATGAATATTTAATCTAATCATAATATAAATATTAGAATTAAGTATAACCATAAATTTAATAATCACAATAGTGGATTGGAGCACTGTGGTGAACACCAAACCATTTATAACGTGATTATTAAAATATATATATATATATATATATTAACCATTCAACATTCATTACCACATTTGAGCCTGTGTGCAACCAAAACATAAATGGTATGAATAAAATTTTAGTAATCTAATATTCATAACAATAGATGAAAATACAGTAGGAATATTTAATCTAATTATAATATTAATATTAGAATTAAATATAATCATAAATTTAATATTCACAATAATGGATTGGAGCACTGTGGTCAACACCAAACCACTTATAATGTGAATATTAGAATCAATAATAATGGTTAAAATAATTAATTTACTTAATTTAATCATTAAACATTAAAAGAATATTATTATTATATTTTTCTTAAGTTTTCCCAAAATACAAATAAGGGAAAACAGAAAAAAAAATAATAATAACAAAACTTAGGTGCATTTACTTTCAGAATTAGAAGGCATGCCATTAATCAATACAAAATAAATATATATATATATATTTTATAACTCAGTAATGTTAAAAAGTAAGTCGCTTGTCATCCTTAAAAGATTAATTAAATTCATTAAATTCCCTAATTTCTTTTTAGCAATTAAGTCACTGTCTTCACAATATTAACATATACTTTCAGTTGATTATCCAAAAATCTTAATTGGAAAAATCAACTTAAAATAAAGAATCATAACTTAATACAAGCCTTGGGATTCAAATCATTAATCATGCTGTTTGCATTCAAACTATTTTATTGAATGCAATAATACAAGAATGTGAATACAGATTCATATCCCATCTTGAGCAAGTTTTTCAAGAATTTTAATGAGGATAGAAAACCAAAATCCATGCAATATATATATATATATATATGAATAAGCTTCTCTTAATTTTCTCAAATACATATATAATTAAATATGCAACAAAATTCAATTAGTAGCAATATCATAATGGAATATCATGAGATTACAAACTTGAGCTCTGATACCACATGTAAATTTATAATTAAATTAACATATAATATTTAATTAAATATACAGGATCTTTATCTTCATGATATTCACATATTTTGCCTACTTACATAATATAATTAAAAACACATACCTTAAACCATTGTTATGAAAATCTGAATGCGAAAAGTTACCTCAAAATTATATTCTTGAATCTTCTTTTTTAACAAAATAAAACCCTTTGAAAATTAGGGTTTCTCCCTTTTGCCCTATAAACCCTAATGTGTTGTAATTTTAATGTGCATGAATTGATAAAATTCATTCACTATTTATAAGGAGAGAGAGGACCCAATTTCCTTATTAGTCATTAATCTCTACCGTCCATCAAAGTAGGATATGGTTAGGAAAATAACTCGCAATCTTTTACCAATAATAACTTTCTAAATAATTTTTTATCAAATTTAAATTCTTATATGGACTACTTTAATTAAGAAACTAATTATGAGAATTAAATATTAATTAATTCCAGCAAGATGCCCAACGTATTACTAGGATCTGTTGAAGGATATTCTAGAGGAATGGCTGAGATTATCTTGCTGGCACGTATGAGAAGAGTTTGTACACATGACTATTATTTTGTTTTGTGTGTCAACTCAGGACACATGGAAATTTCATCGTCTGTATCTTTTTTCCAAGGGGTCTGTGCATGGCTCTTCCTTGTCTTGTTGCAATAGGGAGGACCCAGGCACGAATCCAAGAATTTCTAATGAGGGACCGGACAAAGCACTAATATCTTAGGGAGAAGAAGGCAACATCTTATATATAATTTTTTTCTTTAAAATATAAGGCATTAAATAAAGTTTTTAAAATTGGGAGAGAGTTCAGCTCTCCATATATAATTCGTACATAGCTCTTTTCTTAAGCTGATTACAATTTTTGTGCCGAATATTCAATAGTTTCATGTACAAAATATTCACTTCGCATGGTTTTTTGTGAAGAGGAGAACAAGTAAAAAAAAGTCAATTATATACTTCGGAGAAATCACTACTTTACCAAATATTTACCAAAAAAAAAAAAATTAATTTTCAATAATACGACAATAATAATATAACTAAAAATTGGCCTATTGTTTGTAAGATTTGTTAGAATAAGTTCGTGAATCCACAATGAATAATCATAATTAGAGAAAACAATTTTTTTTTTTTTTTTGGTCTAATTCTGACCATTCCACGAACCCACTTGTCAAACACACCCTAATTTTATTTATTTATTATTATTAGTTTTTTTTTTTATAGTACATATATAATGAACCATCCGTTTGGTATATATATAAGAACCATCCGTTTGGTATATGGTATTGGATGGTAGCCCAGAGGAAAATTCATTTCTACAGGCACTGGCTCTCGCTGGTTATGTGTTGACAATGAACCCACAGTTCGGGTCGTTGTGGCTCACCCACGCGGAATGTCGAAAAGGAATGGTCGACTTATCTTCCCGAATTGGTGGATGAGATGGCAAAAACGAAGTTCTGGAACCCATCTTTGTTGTCTTCATTGTTTCTTCAATTATTGAAGAATATTGACAACGTTTGGACCTTTATAAAAAATACAAAATTCTATAAATTTTTACAAGTATGAATTACAAGATTGTAAATTTAAATTATCCACTTATTCCTTAAAATACGAGACATTAACTTTTATAATTTTATACAATTTTATTCAACTCCAAATACATCGAATAGGATGTTTTTCTTGGCACCCCAATTTCTTTTACAAATGCTTTTCTTTTCTTTCCTTTTTTTTCTTTTTCATTTTTTCCCTTGGCCAATAATAGAAGAGATGATGTAGCGTGAGAGAGTTATTAATTAAGGTTATCAAAATACAGATGTGTTTTGAACAATAAAAAAGTGAGATAATGTAAATAAGTAGTAGGTTCGTAAATCATGTAGTGAGATTAAAGCAAGTAACTTTTAGAAATTTTAACGTTTTATCTCACGCCCAACACACCTTATATATATGTCTGACTATTATGAATATAAATTTTTTTGATAAATATAAATGCTGTAAAAGTAATTATGATAAAAAAAAAAGCGCATGAGAATTCATACTTAAAAATGTGTAATAAACATCCTATAGCAAATTATCAAAATTTAACTATGTTATGAAAAAAATTGATAAGATAAAATTGATAAGATGTGTTAATTGGGTCAAATACTAATCAACATCATATAAGAATAGTTACAAATAACAATGTAAAATTAAAAACTTTAAGGCATATATCGATTAGGAAAAAAAGATTTAGTATAAAAAATAATAAATTAAACAAAATTATGTATGAATAATAAAAGTTTACAAATCTTTGAGTACGTAAAAAAAAAATATCTAAATGTGAAAATTATATTTAAGGTTCAAATAATTTAAAAAAAAAAAAACATACACTAAAGACATGACTCGAATGTCCTCAATATTAGTAAAATGATCAAATATAAATTAATCAAATAAAAAATAAAACAAATACAAAAGTATATATATATACAGAGATCTGTCGCCAATTTGCAACAATAACAAAATAATTTATCATAGACACAAAATAACATAAAAATAAAATAAAACACAAAATAAAATGAAATAAAATAGAAAAACACATGTCTAACCCTATAGTACTTTCATATTGAAGTATAGATTATAGATGGATTCAAGCCACAATCCTAACACTATTGTGTGGCTTTAAATCCTAGGAAATCATTTGTTTCAAACAAAAAAAACAAAACAAAACAAAACAAAACAAAGCAAAACAAAACAAAGACACCGGTTTCGAAAACATCTTTTTAAGAAGTGTTATCACTATTAGTTTGTAATTCAACATGCTTGGTAATTATAATTAAAAATTAATTTTTAAAAAATAAAACAACAAAAAGAAAATGAAAAATACAAGTAGACTATAAATATATAATTTAATTGCAGATTAAAATGCAAAAGAAAGTAAAAAATAAATAAATAAATTTTAAATTTGGTCTCAAAACCAACAAAAATATATGTTTATTTTAAAATCGAATGGAAAGATAACAGGTGTATGTATAGTGAAGAATATGAAAAATATTACTCTTACAGTAAAAGCAGTAGATCTAAAAGTTTCTTCAGTTTTAATGACAGAAGTAATGACATGTTTGAAAACTTTAGAATGAATTAAGCCATTAAAATATGTAAGAGTTATTGTGTTAACATATTGTATGCTATTAATTAAACATTTGAGGCAATATGAGTTGTGTGATTAGAAGATTAAGAATATATTCATGACTTGCATAAAATAATAGTAGAATTATATTTATATGCTGTCGTATAAGAAAGGTGTCTAAGAAAATTGTGAAGGGAAGCTTATCAGAGAGCAAAGTTTGTAGTAGATAGTGGATGAATCTTTTAGTTAATATATGTTTATGTTTTCTTTAAAAAAAAGGGGGTGTCAAATTTTTTAACCTTAATTTAATTTTTAAAATAAAATTACCTATACAATTTCCAAAAAATAAAACAAGAAAATGAAAAATGGAAAATTTTCATAAAGAAGAAATTAGCTGGAGTGTCTAGAAATCAGCAATTGTCTTTGTTAAATCATCCGGTCAACACTCTTTGAAGGATAGTTACTCGCTTGTAAAATGTTAACTAAAGTTGCATTGTATTCTCCATCTCCTTGCTAGAACACCCGAAAGAAACTGTCAGCTGGGCAGTGTGTGGCCTAATCCCCCTTCTATGTTCAAGTGTATTTATGATAAATAGAGAAAGCTGGAAAAATAAAAAATCAGAGTATTAGTAAGATAAAATTATCTAGCCTCCTTTCCTTGTGCTGTTTTGTTTATTTATAAGTGTAAATTGAGGCAATTCTACTGGCCCCGAGTGGTTGAACCATGTTCGAAGGTGGGCAGTGGTGTCGGAACATAGGCAAAAAGACGTAGGGAGTAAGGTAACCTCTCTTCCTCCACATTTGCCACTATTGATGTGCTGGGAGGCTGAGCTTCTGAATGCTCGTCACTTGCCCATAACTTGGATGTGCGCCACTTGTTACAGTGATCCCCTCTATAAACAAATCATAAAAAATAGATGGAGGAAAAATTAAGGTTAAAAGTAGTGCCAGATAATGAGAAGCTTACACGATGCTTGTATAGATTTTTTACTCATCGAATTAGGTGTAAAAATATTTGAGTCTAGATTTAACTTCCAAACTTCTCCATTTAAATATATTTATTATTTTTTTAAAATATAGACTATATTTTTAAATCAAAATAATTTAATTTTTTTTTCAAATAAGTAGTTTAATACTAAAATAATATTTTTTTTATAAATTATGATATAAAAATCAAATTTTTAGGGGAAAATATATTACACATAAAAATATATATTTTTAAAAGTTTCGGGCCAGCCTACTCAATCCCAAGCCTTTGGGCTCGAACAAATTCTCAAACATGAAACAGTTAGAACGGACTAAAATTTTTACCCTAATTAAAACAAATTTAATTTTTTAGTATTTTACTGGATACAAGAAGCAATATTAATGTTCAATTTTGAGTTAATATTTTTTTTCGATAATATGATCAATTAAAATTTCATTATGTAAATAGAAGTGCGAAGGATACCGTTACCACATTAAAATTAATTTGAATAACTAGAAATTAATATAATTTGTCAATTTTTATTTTGTAAAAATAGTGTATATATAAATAGAGAATAGAAGTTTCGAAGATATTAGAACTTCAACAACCCTATATTAAATATTAATTTGAATAAAGAAATATGATTCATCAGATATTTACATAGAAAATTTGACCCGTTAGATATGAGTAGAGAGGATATTGAAAATTATACAAAAACGCTTTGAACATAAAAACGTTTATGCTATAAACCTTTTTATACTTGGAGGGCTAAACATTTGCGCGATAAGTACTTTTTAGTGTTTGTGATATAAATGATTGCTTCTTTTATAATAAACAATAAAGATCATAAACTTGTTATTTTTGTTTGGAATGGTAAAAAAGAGATAAATGAGATAAGTCGTGAGTTCATAAATCGTGAGATAAAAAGTTAATAATTTTTAGAAATTTTTAAAGATTTTCAACATTTTATCTTACGCCAAATGCACACATGAATATAAATACTAAATAAATAATTAAAAAAATGATATTAGCATTCGGATACTAATGTCATTTTCCTAAAAAACAAATATCCAGTTTCATTAAAAAAATTAAAAAAAAATAAAAAGAAAAAAGAAATCGATTAGATGTGATGACATTTCTTGTGATTCATTGTCCCGCCATCGTAAGATGGTTGTTAGACCAGTCATATTCATCTTACATCTACATTTATATTAAAGCGAAAGAGCCATTTCCTTGGTTACGTTTCCTAACTTCATAAAAAATACTAATTATACTTTCTTTTTTTTTTCACTTCCTTGATTACTAGTTAGAGATTGCTTATTTATTCCATTAATTGTAAATTATGAACATATTGTATATATGACTTACTCATTTGGCGTAATATAAAATAGTAAAAAATTTTAAAAATTTTTAAAAATTTTTACTTTTTATCTCGTTTCACGAATTATGAATGTATAATCACTCATCCAACCTTCCGTGAGAAGAATTTCCTTCTGGTGCTCAACATGTTCGACCTGCTGGAGGAGAAGATTAAATAGTTCCCTCTCACCCAGTCTGACTGGTTTCATGATTTCAATGCAGTGATCTGCCACAATCATTGGCTTAACGCGCTTTCCACTATATTGCGGTGAAATTTAGAAAGCTCTTCCGTTCCCTCATTGCAGGGCGAAAGTTGTATGTTTCATAGGTGACTGGATTAGAGTCGGATAGTGTTGAAGAAGCTCTCAAATATGCCAGGGAGATACTGAAGTGGGATGTGGAAAGACATAGCATTTCTTTACAAGATGGACCGGATTGGTCCTCTGTAGCATCGAGGTGAGTTCCTCTTCATAAATTTCCAATAGCAAAATGGCAATTATATTACGGTCAAGCCTCTTTGCTCTGCTTAGCTTTGCAAGATTTTACTGTACAAATACATATGCACGGAGAGATGGAATAAGAAACTGTGTTGATGATACATGACTAGTGAAACGAACCATTGCAATAATTTGAATAGCAACAGTGGGGAAAAAGGAGTGAGAAATGGGGGAGCTCGAGAAGCTGCTACAAGTTTACAGAGGAGTGATGAAACCTCAATGGGTTTTAGCCATCAGATAGCTGCGGTGGAGCAGTACATGGATGGTCTCGATCGAAGCTATGGCGAAATGATCCAAGCCATCCATTAGAGACAGATCCAATGGTCCAGGGTTGCAAAAGAGGGACGGCTGGAGATAAGCAAGGAAGCAAGCTCTGACAATTACATGTACAAGTATATAAGGAAGAATCCAGTAGGAGTTAAATAGAAGTTGGGTCATGAAGATTGGGGACCTGGGTTGGATTCCATCTTGGGTTGCTTGGACCATTTCATGCTCAACTGGGCCATTTTACTGCTAAATAATTAGCCTCATCATTTGGCTTTAATACCATAGTAATCTACTTAATTACATAGGCTCAATAGTAGTAGAAGCCCAGCCCACTATTGGGTAGTTACATATAATAATCTAAAGCTATATAGAAGCTGAAAGAGGTGGGAAGAAACATGTGAATCATTCTATTGTAACAAGCTATTGCTTGTGGAGGTTACCCCCTCGAAAGGGTCCATGAGTTTATCACATTTATTTTTCTTTCCCTTGAATCTTTCCATCCATCATTCAGTTGATTCTAATTCCTTGACACCACAGGCAAATCCAAGCATAGTTACAGGCTACTTGTCAACTAGTATCAAAGCCTTTAATAGCTGATGCAATGAGATCTGTAAAACAAATGGAGGAGACGATGAATCAGTTGTTAAGAATGCAAAAGTTAATTGAATCACAGTTTGAGGAGCAAGATCGTAAATTGTAGAACTCACTCGCCAGATGAGCTCTAACATTGGGGTTAGACGATTAGAAGTGGACGAAGGTAATTTTTAGACCCCTACTGAATCTATAGATCTTAGTGGCAGCAGTAGTAGATTTCAAGGAATCTTCACCAGGACTCTTAAGCTAGAATTTCCTAGATTTTTTTGGTGAAATTCTAGCTAAATGGGTCTATAAAGCTAATCAATTTTTTAGACATTATGAAGTTCCTGAAAACTAGAAATTGATAATTTTCTCCATGCACATAGATGGGAAAGCTCTGGTGTGGTTCAAAGATTTGAGCAATTCTAGTCAGTCACAGAATTAACAAGAGTTCTCTGGAGCTCTAATGGTAAAGTTTGGTGAAGCACCTTATGAAGATCCGATGGAGAAGTTGATTAGTTTAAAACAAATTAGTACTGTTGAGGAGTTCAAAACACAGTTCAAAGCCCTTACTAATAGGGTGACTGGGTTGTCTAAGGAGCATAAGCTCAGTTTCTTTATCACTGGGCTTAAGGAAGAGATGCGGTATTCTGTTAAGATGTTTAAACCTCCAGATTTAATTATTGCCTTTGGGTTAGCCAGACTCCAAGAGGAAAATCTAGTAGTGCATAAGAAGGCTCAGTCAAGAGTAATGTTGGTCAACACTTATGTTCCTTCTAATAAAAATGTCACTCCCATGGGACAAGCCAGAGGGATAAATTGGAAGGGAGTTCTCAATTCACCTCTCAAAAGTGATAATTCCCCTAATGTAGTGGCCTCAACTGTGAATAAATTGCCAATTAAGAAACAGAGTGTAGCTAAAATGGATGCTAGAAAGGCTAGGGGATTATGCTTTCGTTGTGATAAGAATTGGGACAAAAATTATATTTGTAAGAAACCTAAACTGTATGTGTTAGACACTTTTTGTAATTTGGAAATTAACACTGCATTTGAGAAGGATGAAGGGCTGGTGAATGGTGAGCAACAGGAGTTGGCAATGGATGTTGAGGAAAATTCAAAAATGAAAATTTCATTACATGCTCTTATAGGTGCACCACGACCATAAACTTTAAGGTTGAAGGGAATTATTAATGGAAGGGTTTGCACAATTCTGGTAGACTCTAGGAGTACCAACAATTTTATAAATATTAAGGTAGATAGATGTTGTCATTTAGAATGTAGTGAGGGACCTGCAATGGTTGTGAAGGTAGCAATTGGTGAAATGATTCATAGTGAGGGATTTTGTGAAGGGGTGCCCCTAACAGTGCAAAAGCATAAGCTGAAGGTTGAATTTGTGTTACTACCTCTAGTGGGCTGTGACATAGTTTTAGTTGTGCAATGGTTGAGAACTCTAGGGACTATTAGTTTGATTTTGACCAGCTAGTTATGAACTTTAAGTTGGGAGGAAATTCTGTTTGTTTGAAAGGGTTAAGAAGTAGGGATTCTTAATCGAAGAAGTGAAACTCCATCAACCGGGCTCTAACTCTATGAAGGGGTTAATTTTACATGTGGTAGAACTTAATTTGCAGGAGGCAGAGGTTAAGAACAGGCCAGAGGCAGTGTCCAAGATGTTAAAGAGATATGAGGATGCTTTTGCCGAGCCAAAAGGGCTACCACCAATCAGGGGGCATAAGCACAAGACCATTTTACAACAAAGAAATAACCTAATCTTAGTAAGGCCGTATCACTACCCCAACTATTAGAAAGAAGAAATTGAGAAAATTGTAAAAGATCTCTTGCAATCTGGACATATACAGCCCAGCCAATCCCTATTCTCTTCTCCGGTTATACTGGTAAGCAAAGCTGATGGAACCTGGAGAATGTGCGTTGACTATAGAGCCCTCAACAAGGCCACAATTAAAGACAAGTATCTAATTTTTATGGGAGATGAGCTATTGGATGAGCTTAATGGAGTTACTGTGTTTTCTAACTTGGACCTCAGATCCAGGTATCATCAAATTTGGATGGAAAAATGGGACAGGGAAAAAAACAGCTTTTAGAAATTTATAAATGGCATTATGAGTTCTTAGTCATGCCTTTTAGGCTGACTAATGCCCTCGTAACATTCCAAAGCTTGATGAACGAAGTGTTTAAGCCTTATTTAAGGAAATTTATACTTGTATTTTTTGACGACATACTTATTTACAGTACGACAGAGGAGGATCATTGGCAACACTTAGACGCTGCCCTAGAAGTTCTAAGGAGGCATCAACTATACACTAAGGAGTCTAAATGTCGATTTGCATATAAAGAGGTTAATTATTAGGCCACTTGATATCAAAGGAAAGGGTAAAGGCTAATCCAAAGAAGATACAGGTGATGCTTGAATGGCCTAGACTAGCTACTATTAAAGCCTTCAGGGTCTTCCTTGGGTTGGCAGGTTACCATAGGAGGTTTATTAGAGGCTATAAGGGCATTGCTAAACCTCTAACTACATTACTAAGAGAGAACTCTTTTCAGTGGAATAAGCAAGCAGAGAGAGCCTTTGAAGAATTAAAATTAGCAGTGACTAATCCACCGGTGTTAGCATTACTAGATTTCATTAAAGTGTTCGTCATTGAATGTGATGTCTCAGGGATGGGAATAGGGGCAGTTCTAATGCAGGATAACAAGCCTCTTGCTTTCTACAGCCTAGCACTTAAAGGGAGAGATTTAACTCTATCGACTTATAAGAAAGAGCTGTTGGCTTTGGTTCAAGTAGTAAGGAAATGGTAGCCTTATTTATTGGGTTAGGCATTTATAGTAAAAACAGATCATCACAGTCTGAAATTTTTGCTAGAACAGAAGATAGGAACCCCAGCACAACAGAAGTGGATTACTAAGTTACTTGGGTACAATTTTAAAATTGAGTACAAACATGGTGTTAAGAAAAAGGTTATGGATGCATTATTTAGAATGCACGACACAGCAGAAAATGGGGAAGAGCAAACAGCATACATGGCAGTTACAATTAGCAGGCCTTATCCAACAATCCTTAAAGACATTAAAGAAGCTTATGTTACTGATGCTCAAGTACAAATGATTATGCAGAAAATGCAATAAGAGGTAATTGGCATACAGAGATTTTCACTTAATCATAAAATATTGTTCTATAAAAATAGAATTTACATTCCAAATGCAGATAGTATTACACTACTAGAAAAAAGCTGATTACCAACTGACCATTACCAACTGAATATAATTAGTTGGTAAATACCAACTGACTACTAACACATTACCAACCGATGTAAAAATTGCTAAAATTTAAATAATTATCAAATCCTTACTGACTGATCCAATTCGGTTGCTAAATTTTCAGTTGGTAATCAGTTGGTAATCAGTTGTTATATTGGCGGGAAACTTTTTACCAACTGATTATCAACTGCTTACAACTGGTTAGTACATATTTCAGTTGGTAATCAGGCGGGAAGATTTTTCCCACCAAATTACCAATGAATTACCCACTGAATAGTATAGTTGTTAGATATTTCGGTTGGTTCTTCGGTTCGTAATTTGATGGTTAAATTATTACCAACCTCATTACCAACCACAATGTTCGGCTAGTCATGTAATCACCTGATGGGCAAATTAATACCAACCGCATTGCCAACTTGTAGGTTAGTTGGTAATTTATTTAGTTAGTATTTAGTTGGTATTCCGTTCGTAATTCGATAGCAATGTATCGAGAATATGTTTAGCAACCCAATTATCAACTGACAATATCCTTTATTAATTTATTTGGTTGGTTATCGATTGGTAATCCATTGGTAATGAAGTGTAAATATATTTACCAACTGCATTAACCAAGGCCTTTAGCGGTTGGTAATGTAGTCGGTTGGTAATCTGGTGGTAATCCATTAGTAATCAAGCAGAAAAAGTGTACTAACCAAAATACCAACTGAATTTTTCGGTTGGGAATCTATTGGTAATCGGTTGGTAATCTATTAGGAATATATATACCAACAGAATAATGTATTCCGTTGGTAATCAGTTAGTAATCTAGGGAGAATATATTTACCAACCAAATTAACGACTAAGTTTATCGGCTAGTAATATAATCGGTTGGTAATCAGTTGGTAATCCAGTGAGAAAATACTTTACCAACGTACTTACCAACGGAATGGTTTGGTTGATAATGTCATCGGTTGGTATTTGGTTGGTAATAAGGTGAAAAAATATTTTACCAACCAAATTAACAACTAATTACCAACCAAAAATTTTACAATTTGCATTGAACATTAGAAAAAAAAAAGAATTTCTAATTTCAATATTTTTATAATTAATTTTATATTAAGAAATATTTATAATTAATTATATATATTTATATATGGCATGAAATTGTTTCATGATTTATTTGGTTCATGTGATACAACCTTTAGATAAGTAAATTCATGCGTTTTTTGATAACAGGGTATGGTTCATACATATTGGGATCGGTGTTTATATATATATATATATATATTATATGTATGGTTCATACATATTGCATATAATTTAATTGATTGGGAGGAAAAGATTTTATACAATTTATATTGGTAATATTAAATTTTTATATTAATGAATTAGTGATAAATGCATGTTAGGATTATAATTGTTTAAGACACAGGGTTTAGGGTATATGATTTTCAAAATCGGACAAGTTTAGGGAATCAAATCGTTTATGGATTCTAAAATTTACTTTCATTTTTTTAATCTTTTTCCTTGTATATATTTTTTGCTTTAAGAATTCGTGTGTAAACGCCTAAGTTAGTAAGGTCCCGTTTGGTAACGTTTCCGTTTTTTATTTTTCTGTTTATGTTTTCAAAATTTTGTAAATTCGCAACAAAAACATATTTGATAAACCTGTTTACGTTTTTTTGTTTACAAAAAAAAAAAAATGAAAACAAAAATAAAAAAACGTAAACAGAAAAAATGTGTTTTCACTCTGGTTTTCTTTTCTGTTACCAATATTTTGTCAATTTTAAAACTTTGTCGATTTTTGTAACATTAAATAAAAATAAATTATTTTATTCAAATATTTTTTTAAAGTAAGTTATTCTAATAAATAATATAATTAAATTCAAAAAATTAATTAAATAAATAAATTAATATTATTTTTAATAAATAATAAAACTAAATTAATTAATCTAATTTAATAATTAATTATTGCTAAATTATCTAAAATAAATATCATAATTAATTTATTTAATTTAATAATTAAATTAATTTATATAAAATTATCGAACCTAAGAGCTTAAGGTAGTAAAGTTTAAAAATCGAAAGAAAACCTAGTGTATAAGTGATATGTAACAAAATTTAGACAAGAACGAAAAAAAAGTTATTTTTTTAATTAATACTAACTATTTACTAAAATATTAACATTTTAATTTTTTGTTAATTTAATATTTTTGTTAATTTAATAATTTAGTGACTAGGTTTTTTGACTAAACGTTATCTTAATTATAAAAAAAATATTATTTGCCAAAAGAAAAAGGTCAAAAAAATTTGTTTGTAAATTTTAGTTGATTTTGCCAACTAAACACCACCTAAATGTGTGGTGCTTGATTTAAAAAAAATAAAAATAAAAATTAGTGTCAAAATATAATAAAAGTTAGAAAATTTAATAAAATTTAGAATAATTGCTTAGTGTAATTTAATATTAATTATATTAAAGCAACATTATTTTAAATTTAAAAATAAAAATAACAAATATTATTTATTAATTTTAAGTAATTTCATTTCTTTATCTTTTTAGAACTTATTTCTAAATATAGTCATCTAAAATATTTTTTTTATTAGAAATAAATTCTTAAAATAGTTTTCAAAAATTTTACTTTTTAAAAATAATTTTCTAAAACTAAAACTAAATGCGACCAAATTATTTTTAAGAATATATATATAAAATGAAGAAAAATATATATATAGTGAGCCATGGTATAACTAAATTAAAGATATGTATTAAATATGTGCTACACATACGAATTGGAGGAAAATAAAAAAATATTTAAAATTATTTTTAGTTAAATATAATAGTTATTTATAAATTATTTACTTAATATCTATATAGTTTCATGTATTGTGTATGATTTCAAATTATTAAAACAAAAGTTAACATAATTAAATAAAAATAATAATTTTTTATCACTTTTGCTAACTAATTAGTCTATAAAGGGGCACTTCTTGCAATCAATTGGTTAGCAAAAGTGTTAAAAAATTATAACAAAAAAGTTAAAGTAATTAAATAAAAATCATAAATTTTTTTATCATTTTTGGCGACCAATTGGTCGCTAAAGAGGTAACTTTGCCAACCAACTGGTCGCCAAAAGTGATAAAGGTTTGTTTATATATACAAAAAAGTGTAAAATATATATACAAATAATAGCTTGGCCTAGTGGCTAACCACATGAACTTCCAAAGAAATGGCACGAGTTCGAATCTCAGTAGTAACAATCAAAATCTCAAAAATATAGATTTAACATGTGATGCACAATCGTAGGCCAACACGTGGCGGAATCATAGATCGACACGTGGCATAACACAAGTTGCCATGTGGCATGATGACATGTCAGCAAATGATGCCACCTGAATAATAGGTCGACACGTAGCAGAATCTTAGGTCGACACGTGGCAGAACACAAGTTGCCATGTGACACAATGACATGTCAGCAAATGATGCCACGTTGCACCACATTTGAATTTTATTTTTTTAGCAGTTGATAATTACCAAGTACATTTCGGTTGGTATATTACCAACTGACATTTCGGTGGGCAAAATACCAACTGACAATATCGATTGCTACAAAGTAAATTTCGGTTGGTATATTATGAAATATCAATTTAATATTTAATAACAAATTACCAACCAAAAGTTAAATAATACCAACTAACAAATCGGTTGGCAATTACCAACTAAAGAATCAGTTGGTAATAACAACTTCGGTTGGTAATTACCAACCAAAATTTTGAAACTTAATTTCATACCAATAAGAAATTACCAACAGATTTATTCAATTTACTAACCGAAATTCAGTTGGTAATTACCAATCGACCTTAAAAATTTTGGTTAATAAACATTACCAAAAACCGATTAAGATGGTTTGACCATGTTAGAAGGCGTCCAGCAGAGGCACCTGTTAGAAGGTGTGAAAGTATGGAGATTGCTAGGAGTAGGAGAGGTAGAGGAAGACCCAAGAGAAGCCGGAAAAAAACCATTAAATATGACCTGACCTACCTAGATTTATCGGAAGACATGCCCCTAAACAGATCTAATTGGCGTCGACAAATCCTTATAGCCAACCCCACCTAGTGGGAAAAGGCTTGGTTTGGTTTGGTTTAAACATTACCAACTAGGGTTTTTGCCACCGACCAAAATCAGTTGGTAATCAGTTGGTAATCCATAATTACCAACCGAATTTAGCTTATTACCAACTGATTTTGTCAGTTGGTAATCAGCCTTTTTCTAGTAGTGTTAAAAGACAGGTACTATAATATTTACATGATGACTCACTATCCAGCAATGGGGGATTTCAAAAGACATTACAGAAGGGCCTTAAGGAGTTTTATTGGCCTTGAATGAAAGCAGATATTAGAAAGTGGGTTAGAGAGTGAAGTTTGTGAACGCTGTAAGTATAAGACTGTGGCTTCCCCGAGGTTATTACAACCTTTGCCTATACTAACCCGTAATTAGGCTGATATTGCAATGGATTTTATTGATGGCTTGCCCAGATCTAAAGGATTCACAACCATTTGGGTAGTAATTGACCGACTCTCAAAGTTAGCACATTTCATACCTTTGGCCCACCCTTATACTACATCCAGTCTAGTCCAAGTTTTTATGGAAAGAATTTTAAAATTCATGGGCTACCTTTAAGATCGTATCTGATTGGGATCCTTCATTCACTAGTAAATTTTGGAACAAGTTGTTCAATCTCATGGGGACTCAACTTAAGTTCAATTCTAGTTATAATCTGTAGACCAATGGTCAAACATAAGTGACAAACTGATAACTAGAGACTTATTTATGATGTTTTACGACAGAGACACCTGAGTTGTGGTCCAACTAGTTATTCTTGGCTCAATGGTGTTATAACTCCAGTTATCACTCAAACATAAGGCTTTCTCCCTATGAAGCACTATTTGGGTTTCCTCCTCTTACACTTAGGGATTACATTCCGGGTATGGCCAAGGTCGGGTTGGTTGAATACATGTTACTGGACCATCACAGGGTCTCGAGGTTATTAAGGGAGCACTTAAACATTGCCAGAAACTGGATGAAATAGCAAGTCAATAAAGGAAGAACCGAGAGGAGTTTTAAAAAAGGTGACTGGTGTATTTAAAACTTCAACTATATCGACAATTTTCTGTTAAAAAAAAAGGATTTGAAACTAACTCCTCGTTATTTCGGGCCTCACCAAATCTTAAGAGTGGTAAATCCAGTTGCATATGAACTCAATTTACCTTCCACAACCTAGGTGCATCCTGTGTTTGAAGGCTAAAATAGGGAAAGAGGTTCTACTTGCCAGAGATTTACCAACCGTGGGAGAAGATGGTCACTTTTTGCCCAATCCAACTTGTATTCTGCAATTTTGGAACTGTCGGCATGGGAAAAGAGTTTTTTAAGAGGGGCTTGTGCAGTGGGTTGGCCAGTCGTCGGAAGAAACAACTTGGGAGCCTCTGAAAAGGATTCTCCGTGAGCATCCCAACCTTGAGGTCAAGGTTGATCTTGAAGAAGGAGGGAGATGTTACATAACCAGTGAAACGAACCATTACAATAATCTGAATAGCAACAGTGGGGGAAAAAGGAGTGAGAAATGGGGAGCTCGGGAAGCTACTACAAGTTTACAAAGGAGTGATGAAACTCCAATGGGTCTTAGTCATCGATAGCTGCAGTGGAGCTGTATATGGACGGTCTTGATTGGAGCTATGGTAAAATGATCCAAGCCATCCATCAGAGACAGATCTAACGGCCTAGGATTGCACAATAGGGATGGCCGGAGATAAGCAAGGAAGCAAGCTCTGACAATTACATATACAAGTATATAAAGAAGAATCTAGAAGGAGTTAATTAGAATTTAGGTCATGAAGATTGGGGGACTTGGGCCGGATTTCATCTCAGGTTGCTTGGACCATTTCATGCTCAACCAGGCCATCTTACTACTAAATAATTAGCCTCATCATTTGGCTTTAATATCTTAGTAATCTACTTAATTACATAGGCCTAATGGTAGTAGAAGTCCAGCCCACTAATGGGTTGTAATCTACTTAATTACATAGGTTCAATAGTAGTAGAAGCCTAGCCCACTACTGGGTAGGTACATGTAATAATCTAGAGCTATATAGAAGCTGAGAGAGGCAGGAAAAAACCTGTGAATCATTCTGTTATAACAAGCTGTTACTTGTGGAGGTTACCCCCTCAAAAGAGTCAATCAATTTATCACATTTATTTTTCTTTCCTTGAATCTTTCCCTCCATCATTTTGATTCTAATTCCTTGATACCATAGGCAAATCCGAGCGTAGTTACAGGGGTACTCATCAGTTGACATTTTTTGTAAGATGATTGAAATGTTGATTTTTTCGAGAGAAATAAGAATGGTTCATCTGCAAATGCAGATTTGCATAAGAGCTACATATATGCGTGTGTGTGTGTATATCCACAACATTCAAGTTTGTAATTTTTATTGCTACCCGCATAGAGAATTTCTGTATGCAACCCATAATTGGTGGTGTCTGTGACTGTTATGAGTGATTTTGGAACTATATTATAACGTTAAATATGCAGGAAGAGTAAAACATATTGGACCATGGCTGAACGTGAGATGTGAGAAGACCCCCTCACATGGTCTAACATCTGCCCAAAATATACACTGGCAATCTATTGGAAGAATTCTTACAAACATTCATACAATTGAAGGCAAATATCTATAAATATGTATATGATTACATGTTAATATATATAATATATGCCGGCATCCGAATGTCTCACTTCTGGGATTGTCACAATGGCGCAAAACGGTCCATGAGCAGACAAACTGTGGCCTCTGACATTGTATCGTCTTTCTTTGTATCTGCATGTGACTTTAGGAAGATCAAGGAAGAAGAAGGGTCTTGCTTCCTGGTTGTTGAAGATGCTTCATTTTCTTCTTCCTCTTGATGAATAGTCGCGCTTCTTTTGAGTTTGAACAAGAACAGTTTCTGAGCTTGAACCTTAACTCTTAGCTTTGTCAGCTCACTCATACATACGTCAACCATAGCAGCCATCCTCACAAATTTACGATCTCTCTCTTTCTTTTTCTTGAATTGCCTCTTCAAAATCACTATATTGATGAAGAGAAATGGTGGAGGTATATGTGTGTTCGTTCTTATACATATATATAGAGAGAGAGACACATGGAGATTAGAAGAAGAAAAATCTGTGGGTAGATGCCCAAGGTATTACTAGGATCTGTTGAAGGATATTCTTCTAGAGGAATGGCTGAGATTATTTTGCTGGCACGTATGAGAAGAGTTTGTACACATGACTATTATTTTGGTTTGTGTGTCAACTTGGGACACAACGTGGAAACTTCATCTTTTGTATCTTTGTTCCAAGGGGTCTGTGTATGGCTCTTCCTTAGTCTTGTTGCAATAGGGGAGGACCCGGGCACGAATCCAAGAATTTCTAATGAGGGACCGGACTAGGAGCTGATATTTTAGGGAGAGGTAAGCAACCTCTTATATATAATTTTTTTTTTCAAAAATATAAGGCATTAAATAATGTTTTAAGATTGGGAGAGAGTTCAGCCCTCCATATATAATTCGTACATAGCCCTTTTCTTGAGCTGATTACAATTTATGTGCTGAATATTCAATAGTTTCATGTACTAATATTCACTTCACATGGATTTCTGTGAAGCGGAGAAAAAGTAAAAACTAGAAGTCAATTATATATTTTGGAGAAATCACTACTTTACCAAATATTTATCAAAAAAAAAAAAATTTACAATAGTATGACAAAAATAGTGATATAACTAAAAATTGGTCGATCGTTTGTAATTTATTAACTCGTAGCATTGGAGATGTTCGGAGTTATATAAATTTATATAAATTTGTAAAAGTTAGTCTCGTGTTTTGTGTAGTAAATAAAAAATTTAAATTTTATAGTCTCGTAATTCACGTTTATCGAGATTTATAGAATTTTATATATTTTTTAACTCCAAACAGTGTCATTATCAATTTCTTTTCATTAAGCCTTTGTTTGTAAAATTTGTTGGAGTAAGTTCATGAATCCGCAAGGAAATATCATAATTAGAGAACAATTTCTTTTTTTTTTATGTCTAATTCTGACCGTTCTACGAACCCGCTTGTCAAACACACCCTAATTTTATTTATTTATTATTTTTTTTTTGTATGGTACAAATATAATGAACCATCCGTTTGGTATATGGTATTGGATGGTAGCCCAAAAGGAAAATTCATTTCTACAGGCACCGGCTCTGGCTGGTATGTGTTGACAATGAACCCACAGTTTGGCTCGTTGTGGCTCACCCACGCGGAATGTCAAAAAGGAATGGTGGATTAATCTCCTCAAATTGGTGGATGAGATGGCAGAAACGAAGTTCTGGAACCCCATCTTTGTCGTCTATTGTTTTCTTCAATTATTGAAGAATATCATATAGGATGCTTTTCTTTCCACCCCCTTTTATTTCTTTTACAAATGCTTTTCTTTTCTTTTCTTTTCTTTTTCTTTTTTTTTTCTCTTGCCAATAATAGAAGCAATGATGTAGCGTGAGAGACTTATTAAAGAAGCATTTGGAGTGATAAAAATGAAATAAAGTGAGATAATTAAAATAATTTGTAAGTTCGTAATTCGTGCAATAAGATAAAAAGTAAATAACTTTTAGAAATTTTTAAATATCTTTAGAGTTTTTAATGTTTTACATTGCGCCAAATAGACCCTAATTAAGGTTATCAATACTAAAGCTAGACATATGCAAAATATATATATAACTGACTTATGAATATAAAATTTTATTGATAACTATAAATGTTGTGAAAGTATTTACAATAAAAAAAAAATGTGTAATAAGCACCCTATATCAAATTATCAAAATTTAACTATGTTATGAAAAAATTGATAAGTATGTGTTAATTGGGTGTAAATACTCATCAACATCATATAAGAAAAGTTGCAAATAACAACATAAAATTAAAAACTTTAAGACATGTATCAATTAGAGGGAAAAAAAAAGATTTAGTACAAAAATAATAATAAATTAAACAAAATATGTATGAATAATAAAAGTTTACAAATCTTTGAGTAGGTTAAAAAAAATCTAAATGTGAAAATAATTATTTAAGGTTCAAATAGTTATATATAAAAATAATACACTAAAGACATGACTAGAATGTCCTCATTAATAGTAAAATGATCAAATATAAATTTATCAAATAAAAAATAAAACACATACATATACATATACAGAAATCTTTCACCAATCTGCAATAATAACAAAATAATTTATCACAGACAGAAAAGAACATAAAAATAAAATAAAACCTAAAATAAAATAGAATAAACACGTCTCTAACCCTATAGTACTTTAATTTTGAAGTATAGATTGTAGATGGATTCAAGTCACAACCCCAACACTATTGTGTGGCTTTAAATCCTAGGAAATCATTTTGTTTCAAAATTAAAAAAAAAAATTGCGAAAGACATCTGTTTCGAAAACATATTATTAAGAGGTGTTATCACTATTAGTTTGTAATTCAACATGCTTGGTAATTATAATTAAAAATTAATTTTTAAAAATAAAACAATAAAAAGAAAATGAAAAATACAAGTGGACTACAAATATATAATTCAATTGCACATTGAAATGCAAAAGAAAGTAAAAAATAAAAAATAAAATAAAATAAAAATTTAAACTTGGCTCAAAACCATCAAAAATATATGTTTATTTTAAAATCCAATGGAAAGACAACAGGAGTATGGATAGTAAAGGATGTGAATGATAATACTCTGGCAGCAAAAGTAATGGATCTAAAATTTTTTCAAATTTAATGATAGAAGTAATGATATGTCTTAAAACTTTAGAATAAATTAAGTTGTTAAAATGTGTAAAAGTTATTGTGTTAACAAATTGTATGCCATTAGTTAAATATCTGAGGCAATATGAGTTATGTGATTAGATGATTAAGAATATATTTCTTGACTTGTATAAAATAATAGCGGAATTCATATAATGTTGTATAAGGTATCTAAGAAAATTGTGAAGGAAGCTCATAAGAGAGCAAACTTTGTAATAGATATTGAATGAATTTTTTAGTTATATATGTCTATGTTTTCTCAAACAAAAAAAAAATGGTGTCAAATTTTTAACTTTTAGTTTTAACTTTTTAAAATAAAATTACCAAATACAATTTCAAAAAATAAAACAAGAAATAAAAAATAAATAAGGAATAAACGGAGTGTCTAGAAATCATCAGTTATTTCCGCTAAACTATCCAATCAACACTCTTTGAATGATAGTTGCTTACTTGTAAGAGGTTAATTAAAATTGCATTATATTCTCTATCTCCTTGCTAGAAAACCTGAAAGAAACTGTCAATCAGATAAGGTGTGGTCGAATACTCTTCGATGTTCAAATTAGTATTTTAATGATAAATAGAGGAAGCTGGAAAAATAAAAGGGCAGAGTATTAGTAAGGTAATTTGTCTAGCCTCCCTTCATTGTGCCGTTCTTTATTTATAAGTGTAAATTGAGTCTCATGCACCGCCATGAGTAGTTGGACAATGTTCGGAGGTGGGCAGTAGTGCCAAAACATAGGCAAAGATGTAGGGAGTAAAGTAACCGCTCTTCCTCCGCACTTGCCACTATTGACGTGTTGGGAGGCTGAGCATCTGAATGTTCACGCTTGCCCATAACTCGAATATTTGCCACGTATTACAGTGATCTCCTTTATAAATAGTAGGAGGAGGAGAAAATTAAAGTTAAAATTGGTGCTGGATAGTGAGTGGCTTGCATAGTGCTTGCATAGATTTTGTACTCATCGGATTAGGTGTAAAAATAGTCTAGATTTAACTTCCAAGCTTCTCCATTTAAATATATTTATTTTTTAAAAATTTATAGACCATATTTTTAAATCAAAATAATTTAATATTTTTTCAAATAAGTAGTTTAATACTAAAATAAATATTTTTTTTTATAAATTATGGTATAAAAATCAAATTTTTATAGGAAAATATAGAAATATATAATTCATAAAATATATATTTTTAAAAGTTCGGCTAGCCTACTCAATCCCAAACCTTGGGCTCGAACAATTTATTAAACATGAGACAGTTAGGACGGACTTAAATTTCCACCCTAATTAAAACAAATATAATTTTTGAGTATTTTACTGGATACAAGAATCAAATATTAGTGTTCAATTTTCAGCTAATTTTTTTTTTCGATAATATGATCAATTAAATTTTCATTATGTAAATAAAAGTGCGGAGGATACTGTTACTACATTAAGATTATTTGAATAACTAGAAGTTAATATAATTTGTTAATTTTCATTTTGTAAAAATAGAGTTTATATATATAGAATAGAAGTTTGGAAGATATTAGAACCTCAACAACCCTATATTAAATATTAATTTGAATAAAGAAATATGATTCGTCAAATATTTACAAAGAAATTTGATCGTTAGATATGAGTAGAGAGGATATTGAAAATTATAGCATAAAACGTTTTCAATTAAAAAACTTTTATACTATAAACCTTTTTAAACTGTCAGGGTTAAACATATGTGCAATAAATACTTTTTAGTGTTTATGATATAAATGACTACTTTTATAAGAAACAATAAAGAGCGGAAGCTTCTATTGTGTTTAGAGTAATAAAAAGTGAAAGAAAGTGAGGTAAATTGTTACGTTGTTATAATTGTGTATTGAGAAAATAATAAATAATTTTTAGAGATTTTTAATATTTTATCTCACGCCAACGTACCCTTGTGTATGATACTAATAAATAATTTAAAAAAAGAAAAGAATATTAGCCTTTGGATACTAATATCATTTTCTAAAAAACAAAATAATCAGTTTCATTAAAAAATAAATGAAAAGAAAAGAAAACAAAAAAAACTCAATTTGATGAGATGATATAAGTTTGATTCATTGTCCTTCCACCAAAAGAAGGTTGTCATACTAGTCATATTCACTTTTATATATAAACTAGTGGGATGTCCGTATAATGTACGATTTATCATATATATGACTAAATTGAAGGTACTATTATATGCTGTGTGACTAAAATTAAAAATTAAATAAGTAGTAATTATGTAAAATACTAATTTTTTATAAGATAATTAAGATAATTATAATTACTGACACATGTTATATCTATACACGTGTCACAATCGTATTACAAGTTAGGTCTTATGTGATGCAGCGATGGCATTGCCAAATTCTATTTTATATATCTATAATATAATATAATAATAGATATGATATATAATTAAAGCGAAAGAGTCATTCCCTTAATTACGTTTCCTAACTTCATAAAAATATATTATATATTTTTTTTATTTCACTTCCTTGATTACTAGTTAAAGATTGCTTATTTATTTCATTAATTGTAAATTGTGAACCTATTATATATGACTCATTAACCATTGACATAGATGCAATTTCTTTTTTTTTTTTTTTTTTTTTACCTTTCAAAAAAAAGATGCATATTTTTTACTCCTTTACTTTATTTTTGACATACCATATGATAAACTTTTGTTTATATTTATTGAAACTCTTTATTTTAATTAATAAATACAATTTATAACTTTTTCTCAAAAAAAAAAAAAAAATCGGAATTGTAGTCATATTAATTGCGCTGGTCATTACTTGCTCTAATAATATCCGGAAAATATCTTGATATTTTTTAATCAAACAATCACATGTCAAACCATTGCTTTTTATGTCAATGCCAGGTGGAAGATATAATATCCTTGATCTTACGAAGAAAGAATTTTATGCACGAAACTTTTGTTTTTAAAAATCAAATTTAAATTGTAGAATTTCATTTTTAATGAAATTTTAAATGCATAAACAAATTAATTTTCACCCCGTATACACAAATACTTGAATTAGGAATAAAATTTTATGCACTAAAATGATATATTGATAAGATTGTGATTACTTAGTGAAATTTTATGTTTAAATTAAATAAAATTTTATAAATTAAATATAATTTAATTTCAAATCTAATTGAAACAATTAAATTCATTCGTTATTTTCTTAATTCATTTAAATAAGTGGACAAATTTCTTTATATATCGTATTTATCATATTTTTATTTTGTATTAAAATAGTCAAATTTAATATTTTCATTAATTCGACTTAATTCAATTTTTAAATATAAATATGTGTTTTAAATAAAATTTTATTTATTAAATTAAATTAAATTTTTATTTTTTAAATCAAATTAATTCTAAACAAATGAATGTTTTCAAAACGGAATTAAAGATTTCAGTGCCGAAGATTCACATTTTTTTCTCAGTTAATTTTTGTAAAGAGACATAGCAAAATGGCTTCAAATTAGACAGAACTCAAACCGTAAAAATCATGAGACTCCATTGCACCCCAATTATGTAGCACTTGCAGATGCAACAGCCAGTGTGTTAGGATTTTGTTATTCTTAATTATGTACTATTTATTATTTATTTAATGCTATCAAAATTCAAAGCTCTTCGGCCAAATAATAATAATAATAATAAAACTATTTAATTCAACTTTAACATTCTTTTTCTAGTTAAATAAAATTAACTCAGGCATTCTTCGTAACTAATTAATAAAATCAGAATTTTTTTTATTAATGTTCTTAAGAATCCTAAGAGTTCGAAACTGACAAACAAAATAAATACTAAGCACAGGCGACTGGAGTTAAAACTACAGAGTTAAATATATATATATATATATGTACACAATATTATTTGAACGAAATCATACAGTTACAAAAAATTAATTATTAGTACAGACAAAAGAGTGAGCGATTCAAAGGAACAGATTCAACAAACACATGACAAGTTAATGAACTTTTGGGTTTCTTCTTCAAGTGCTAAAGCATTCAACAAGCATCAAAACCGTAGCCTCAGAGGATGTACTCAACCGCTGAGCCTGAGATTTGAGCTTAGTAAAGTTCAAGTAGTTGTGGGGTGAGCCCCAAAGGGACCTTACTTCCTCTGGTTGAACCACCTGGCTTGAGTCGGGGGCAGTCGGACTCGACCCACTTGACAAAATGGTTCCACCCTTCTTGTTGCGCAGCTTGGCTAGCTCGCTTGTCCAGATGTCCACTAGTGCAGACATTGTCCGCGGGTCAACTTCAATATTAAAGAACAAAGACAGGCCCAAAGGAGAGGATGAAAGGGAGAAAATATCTCTTACAGTGCTTTTCAAACCTTCTGATTGTTTGATATTTTGTTTGAGATATGAATGGTCATAGCAGTCGCTGTATATATATAGACGTACGTTTATTGTATTAGAAGACTGAACCCATGTGCTATGTATCTTATTGATAGATATTATTGTTATAAGAGACAAATGAGTCGGTTGGTTCACTCGCATCCGTTGCCTTTTATCGCCTACAAGAAAGTCATAAAACCGCTGCTAGTTTTAGCGGTTTACTGCGTCTGCAGAAAAGAAAAACAAACAAACGTGTTCTGTCTTCTGTGCGAGATTTTGAAAGATGAGATTTTATAATCCTGCTTCAATAGTTTTTTAAAACCGGACGTGGATATATTCACACACAAAATATATATATCATTTTTTTTCTTTATAAGTTTTCGGGGAATAACAGTGGGGTGATTAAAATTGGCCCGGGTTAGCACAAAATAAGTCAGGATACGTGACGCTTTTTCAAACATAATAAGATGAGATACGTAACATTGTCCCGAGCATGATGTAAATTGTGTCCCACTACTTGATGATATGATTTTAACTATAAATGTTAAATGGTAACAAAAAAACTGAATTATTACTTTAAAGTTAACTTAATTAGTTTGCTCCTTTATAAATGTAACATTTGGACATTCTTAAAAAGGTGTATCCTATCTATTCAGATGCTCACTTCCCTCACGCGCATTTAATTTAGGGTGAGAAGTATTAAATATAGAATGAAAGCCATTAATACAAAGTAAAACACTAGATACATGAAGATATGCATACAAGACACCCAATCATTACAATTGAATTATTTTTATATTAATTTATTTATACTGTCTTACTATAAAAACAGGACTTAGCTTTAAAATCCAGTTACACTTACTATTGTCAGCCAATTGCATTACTCTTTCTTTCACAATTTACTCAAACTATTTTCTCACTTTAACATTGGAGGATTTTCTAGTCAGGAACTCCCTTCAGCCATAACCTCTATTTCCTTATACTTTGCAGGCTTGAGTTTAGTTTTACTAGTTGATGTGGCGAGTAGTTCTGGCAGTATTTTTTATTGCTGAACATTTGGTGCCCACCATGAGGCACGTTTCTTGGTTCCCCACGTCCTTGGATTTTTCTTAATCTTTTGATTTTTTTTAATATTACTAAGTATGGCTTTTGGTGGTGATAGAACACCTCCACAACCCCCACGAGAAGTAGCTAAAACGGAGCTCCCTAGTAAGAGGGGAGCTTGTTTGCTGTCGTAACTCCAGGACAAACCGTAAGAAAGCAGCAAAGGGTTATTGATGTTGATGTAGCCAAAAGAAGGCAAGACTAGCGAGATCTAGTTGACGTAAAACAAGCAGAATTGGAAGAGATTCTTCAAAAGCTCAGGGAAAAGATAAGAAAACAAACAAGCTATGGTCATTCTGAATATAAGCAACTTGATTCCAGTACAGGCGAAAGTTATGATACTTTGTACGATGATCAATCATAGACACCTTCCAACAAAGGAAAAGGGATATGTAGAGAAGATATTCCAAGTTCCAAGCATGAAGTAGAAATTGCGTAGATGATGGCTTTTGGCATTGAGCCAGTGTGAGTGCGCTTGACCCACATTCACGCCGGGAGTCCATACAGCAGCAAAGGGTAAGATCAACAAAGTTCCAGCAAAGAGAAAAAGCACTTCAAAAGAAGCATTCGGGTCAGAGGAAGCATTATGACGAAGAGAAGAGCTCATCTAGTGATGATGCCATGCTAGCAAAAGCAAAAAAGTCTAGCAAAGCTAAGGAAAGTTGAGAGAACACAATACAACGAATACGAGAGTTTGGAGTTGTCCACACAAATGATGGCGAGAAAGGCATTGGGAAGGATTTCTACTTCCCCTTTTACTAGTGAAATCATAAAAGTAGAGCCCCCAAAGATGTTCGTGACTCCCTGTTTTACGATGTATGATGGAAAGTTAGACCCCTTGGTACACTACAGATATTGCATGCAAGCCATGATGTTATGGAGTTGGAATGATGAACTCACGTGCCGTGTCGAACTCATGTGCCGCATCTTCCTTTCTAGTTTGGGGGATGTTACCCTCTAGTGGCGTCACAAGTTGCCATAAGTTGTTAGAGATAGCTGGCAGAGAAATTTGTGATCGGGTTTTTGGTTAATGCAAAACAGTAAAAACTGCTGATGTACTCCTCACTATAAAGAAGCTGAACAATAAAAGCCTAAGAGATTATTCCTAAAGGTACATAGAATTATATAATGAGGTGGAGGGGTGCTCCAAGCAATTGGCAGTTATTTCTTTCAAGCTTAGATTGCAGAAAGGTGACAAGCTCTATCTTTCCCTGACAAAAAAGCCAGCCACAAATATGTCCGATCATATGCAGAATCGAGAAGCATGCTAAAGTGGAGGACAAGACAAAGCTTGCCGACCAGAAGGAAGCTAGGTCTTCTAGGTCAAAGTGGGGAAAGCAGAGAGAGGGAAAGAAAGATTTCATTGACGATAAAAAGTCTATCTTTGAAGTTGTAAACACAGTATTCAAAGAACTAATTTTTAGAATTTTCCCTTAGATCAAGGATAAGCCATACTTTAGATGGTGGAAGAACCTACCTAATTTTCCAGGCAAAGAGAATCACAAAGGTTATTACTCTTACCATCAAGATAGGGAACATCAAATAGGGGAATGTCATTCCTTACTGTATCTCTTGGAAGATCCAGTAAAAGAAGGTCACTTAAAGGAATACATTGATGAGGCGAAGATGAGAACGGTGGATAGTTGACCCTGAGCTCCACAAGACTAGAGAAGAGAGCTGGGGAGAAGAAGGAGCCTAAGGGAGAAGAAAATGGTGACAGGGGGAAACATAACTTCCACTGAGGACCAGACCAAGAAGAGGTGTGTAGAGGCCAGCTGTGATCTATGTTATCCACATGGAAAATCGTCCTTAAAGTATTGTAGCTTGCCTATAAGGAGAAAAGCAGCACGTTGGGAGGTTTGGAGAGGTATTAAAAGTGTCTGCTTTACCGACCAAATGACCAAGAAAGGAAGGCGCTCGAGGGATAATATTTTCTGAAGATGAGAGCAGGGGAGTATAACAACCACACAATGATTATCGGTGGTTACCTTAAATATGTATGAGTTAGAGGTAAAGAGAATTTTGGTTAATGTAGGGAGCTCGATGTCATGTTTCTAAGTCTGCTCAAGAAACTGGGACTCACAGAAGAGGACTTGGAATCAGTTAAGTGTCCCCTCATTGGTTTTAACTATATTCCAATTTGGCCATTGGGAATGGTCATTATCTCTACTCGAGTAAGAACAGTGGAGTATGAAGTAGAATTTACAATAGTGGATGCCCTTCTTTTATAACGCGATAATGGAGAGGTCATGGATTCGCATATTGAAGGCAGTCCCCTCTACCTACCATCAAGTTCTCAAATTCTTTTATGGAAATGAAGTGATAGAGATTAAGGCAAATCAAAATATCTTTAGGAGGTGCTTTACTGCTACTCTAAAGTCCAAGCCCTTGCCCAAAGAGGTCCAACTAATGAAAATGCTCAAAGATGCCCCCAAGATTGAAGATGTCGGTGGAGATCTAGAGACAAGGGAGTTGAAGGTTTGGAAAAGTTCCAGGTTGGTCCAACAGAGGATGACAAGTTCTTCCTAATTGGGTCCAATTTAGGAGCCAAAGAGAAGTTGGAGTTGACGGAGATGCTGCTAAAAAACATTGGAACGTTTACCTGAACGCCACAAGAGATGCTAGGGATTTCTCCTGAAATTATGAGCCATAAGATGAATACCAACCAAAGAGTCAAACCTGCAATTTAAAAGGTAAGAAGATCTACACTGTAGCATGCTGAAGCCGTCATAGATGAGATCGGCAGACTACTTGATGCTGAACCCATCAGCGAGTCTTATGCTCTGAGTGGCTGATAAACACAGTGGTCATGAAGAAAAAGAATAAGAAATGGAAGGTTTGTGTCGTTATACAGACTTAAACAAGGCCTATCCTAAAGATCTATTTCCATTGTTGAAAATTGATCAACTTATGGATTCAACAGCCGAGCGTGCAAGGATGTCATTTCTAGATGCATATAAGGGCATCATTAGATCCCAATGCATAAGTCAGATGAAAAGAAGACTACCTTTATCACTCCAAGAGGGATATATTTTTACAAAGTCATGTCTTTTGGGCTCAAGATTGCCAGTGCCACCTATCAACGTCTCGTCACGAAAATGTTTAAGGAAAACCTCAGTAAGACCGTAGAGTTTTACATTAATGACATGGTGGTTAAAAGTAAGGAGTCTGACACCTATATCCAGCATCTACAGCACGTGTTCTCTACTCTCGATAAGAATATATTGAAACTTAATGCTGCCAAATGCACATTTGGAGTCAGATCTGGAATGTTTTTGGGCCACTTGGTCACCAGACGACGCATTGAAGCAAATCCCAAGTAAATTTGAGCTATTCACGCCATAGTTCTACCTCACACAAAGAAAGAGGTACAAAAGCTTACAGAAATAGATGCAGCACTCAGTAGGTTCATTAGTCGAGCATCAGATAATTGCCGACCATTTTTCAAACTGTTAAATGAGGCAAATAAGATGATTTGGGATGAAGAAGCTGACCAAGCACTGAGGAAATTGAATAATATCTAATCACTGCACCAATTTTATCAAATCCCCATGCAGGAGATGTCTTGTAATTGTATCTTAAGGTATTAAATCATGCAATGAGCAGTTTCTTGCTTAAAGAATAAGGTGGAAAATAGAAGCCAATTTAGTATGCAAGCAAAACTCTACTAGTGCTAGTAATGGCATCCAGAAACCTGGCCCACTATTTTCATGCTCATACTATTTAAGTGGTCACTGATCAACCAATTGGTCAACTTTTGAAAAAGGCTGACATCACTGGGAGGTTAGTTAAATGGGCAGTGCATTTGGGGTTTTGACATAAGATTTGTGCCAAGGGTAGCAATAAAGGCACAACTCTCAGCAGATTTTGTAGCAAAATTCATTTCCCTATCCCCGAAGCAAATGCATGAGGTGTGGTAGTTGCAATTGAACTTAGAAGTTGAAGCAGTCTGACCATCATGGCAAATTAAAGTGGATGGGTCCATATCTAAAAAAAGTGATGGGGCAGGTGTGGTTTAACGACCTCTGAAGGGGTGATGAAAACACCCAACAATGAAGAAACCAATAACAAAGCCGAGTACGAGGTATTGTTCGGTAGGCTTGATATTGCTAGGCACCTGTTTACTTGGAATGTGCTGATTAAGACAGATTCCCAGTTAATGGCTAATCAGTTGAAAAAGAGTATGCAATAAGAAATGAAATGATGGTTGAGTATTTAGATCTCTCAAAAAGAAATTGGAGGGCTTTAACGTTATTGGAATTGAGCTGATTGGAAGGGATCACAATGCTCATGTAGATACTTTGGCAACCGGTCGCAGCAGCTCCAAGGACAAGGCTAACAGATAATGTCTACATTGAAGTACTAGAAAAGCTAAGCGCCATGAAGGAAGAGATTATGGTGTGCATAGACTTGGGTCCTTCATGAATGAATTCGATTGTTTCTTATTAAAGGATGGGACTCTCCCTGAAGACAAGGTAGAGGTAAAAAAGTTGAGGGTTAAGGTTACAAGGTTCTGGCTATCTCCTGATCATAAGCTATACAGAAAATCCATCATAAGCCCCCACCTCTTTGTGTTCATTCTAATAACGTACAAAATTTTCTTTATAAGCTTCATGAAGGAGTTTAGAGGGCACATACTAGGGGCAGATTACTGGCACATAAAGCAATTACTCAAGGTTATTAGTGGCCAAAGATGGGAAAAGATGTACAAGCTTATGTTCGGAGATGTAAAAAATATCAGAAGTTTGCTCCAGTCCCTCACCAACTTGCTTGGGAGCTCAGTCCTCTTACTAGTCTGTCGCCATTTGCCTAGTGGGGTCTCGATATAGTGGGGCCACTACCTATGGCTACCGGGAACAGGAAATGGTTAGTGGTCAGCATTGATTACTTTACCAAGTGGGTGAAGGCAGAACCTTTAACTTATATCGAAGATGCAGATACCATACGTTTTGCATAAAAGAACATCATCATAAGGTATGACATCCCTAGGAAAATTATGTCTGATAATGGGACGCAATTTGATAGTTTCCCTTTCAAGGAATATTTAGGTATGGGATTAAAAATGTCTATTCCTCACTTGCTTACATGCAAAGTAACGGCCAAGCTGAGGCTTCCAATAAGGTTATTCTTGGTAGCATTAAGAAGAATCTGGAGGCAACAAAAGGCAAGTGTGTTGAGGAACTTCCAGTTGTGCTCTAGACATATAGGACTACATCGAGGAGATCTACTAGTGAAACTCCATTTTCCCTTGCTTATGGAATAGAAGTAGTCATCCCATTAGAGGTCGGCATGCCCACCATTCAAACCACAACCTTTGATCAGAGGGAAAATGATAGAGCAATGGGTGTTAGCCTAAATTTGCTTGAGGAAAGAAGAGAATTAACTACAGTAAGGTTAGCATCTTATCAATAAGAAATGAAGAGAAAGTTCAACAAAAAGGTCAAGCCACAAGAGTTTAAAGTTGGAGATTTCATCCTTCTAAAGTTAATGGGGGTAAGAAAAGACCCAATAGAAGGCAAGCTTAGAGCTAATTAGGAAGGACCATTTCAAGTCACTGAGGTGCTCGATAATGGAGCGTATCGTCTGGTAGAATTGGAGGGAAAACTTGTAAAGTGACCATAGAATACAGTACATTTAAAATTATACCATGTGTAAAAATTTGATCTGCTTTTGTTTATTGTTAAAGCAAGAATAAGAATGGGTTCACTCTAGCTTCAGAGATATGCACAAAGTTTAAGGAATGTCCATCTGGGGCTTCTAGATGTGACAATCCAAAAAGTATAATCCCGATTGGGGCTCCTAGTGGTTGACTTGATAATGCATAACTCGTTTGGGGCTCCCAGTGGGTAACTTAGAAAAGGCAAGTCCCATTAGATTTTCCCAGTGGTTAACATGCAAAAGGAGTAAGCTCACTAGTTCTAGTACATAATTCAGGCATGCAAGTTTGATCTATTCACATATCAAAAGTCCTTGTTTGAGCAATAACTACTTCTTAGATAATCCCGAAAAAATGGAAAATTTATGTCCTGACCACATCACATGAAGAAACATAGTAGAAAAGCAACAATGGTCCAAGTTCATTAACACATAAATTGTGGTCAACAACTTATTAAAAACCACTTCAGTCCGACTCATGATGACTTAAGTCTCCTCACATGGTTAAGTTATTAGATTATTCTCATAAAAGTGTGAATGTTACATACTTGTTATATTTATCACTTTATGAGTTCATTTGCTTATGAGTCATCATACCACAAGTATGGTATGCTCGGGCTTAACTCAAAGGGCATATTAATTGTTTAACTATTAAAATATGGCATTACTGAAGCAAATTCGAAAGAAAGCATGAATAATATTTAGGTGTTGAGGATTAAGTATCCAACATTTATCTGATAGAATTTGACTTTACTATGTTAAAGGTAAAGTTGGTAAAATTAGTGGACTAGGAATGAATTTTAACGAGAACGATTACTATACAATATTAGCCAAAAAAGAAAGAGCACAAACTTCAAATCCCACTTTTATTGAATGAGAAAGGTAGTCGTTACATTATCAAAAACAAAATATATATATATATATAACAAGGGAAAGGATCATCATTCCTTCGTAACTTCATTGGGAGGGTTTTCAAGATTAGAAGTGGAGGCCTCTTGAACATTAGAGGTTGGAGGATCATTTTGGACCTCCACTTTACCTTCTTCAAGCTCTTCACCTCCAATAGTGTCAATTGATCGAGTTGAAGGAGGAGAAGGAGTTCGAAGCAGAATCGGGGGATTTTCTCATCTAGATACGGGTAGGGCACACTTCTGTAGGTCTTGGAGGTCAACTCAAAAGATAATCTCTTCATGGTAGCCTCCTAGCAATCTAAGAAATATTCATTGTATACATCGGTGACTTGCTAAGTGAAGTCTTGGAAGCTCTCCTCAATCTCTTGGGCAGCTTTCTCCTCGACTACCTTTAACTTACGTTCTTTCTACTTCAAAGCAGCGTCCTTGTCCTTGAGCTTGACCTTTAGCTTCATGATGGCTTCTTTTTGGCTAAGTTGCTTCAATTAAGACTTGTTAAACTCCTCAATGATCCTTTCTTGCTTGGCTTCAGAAAAATTGAGCTCAGTATCTGCCCCTTTTTCAACAACTCTTCATCCTTAGAGGCCAATAGCTTATCAATGACATTGAATTTTCTCACTGGCCTTCTCTCTCTCCTTTGCAACTACTATCTCAGCCTTCATTGCCTCCAGTTGTAACCTTAACTGTGTCTGCTCTTCCTTGAGCTCAGTAATTTTACTTCTTTACTCTTTCTCGAGTTCGGCAATCCTACTCCTAAACCCTTGAATCAAACCTTTGTTGTTATCTATCTTCCTAAGCATAGTCTAACTTCGAAAGACCAACTCGAGGGAATATATAGAAGACTAACAAAAAAAAAAGAGAGAGAGAGAATAAAAGGAAATAAGTTAGATTGGAAATAAAGAAATAAACAACAAACAAAATGTACAAAAAGTAAATGAAACTTACTATTAAGACATCCTTCAAAAGAGTTTCATACAGATCCACATCTCGACTCCTTATAAGTTTTTCCCTATTGCGTGGAGGGATTACTCCATTAAGAAAATCGTGAGGATGTGTAAGTGCAGAATTTAGGAATGTGAAAGCTCGATCACTAGGGGTTCCATAGGCAAGAACTGTTATTTGAGGAATGAAGGGATGAGCATCAAGGATTGGATTACTTGGGGCAATGACTTGGAAGGGAACTAGCTCGGGCCTCTCTTTTCTAACCTCTAAGGCACTCGGTTGTTGAGGAGGTGGAGTTGATGGTTGGTGAGCATCCTTCGATTGTTGTGGAGGGACTTGTGGCACGTCAGAAACAAGGGCATCCTCCAGAATGATTAAGTCAGTTGATTCACCGACTCTCTGTTTCTTCTTTGCTTAAGGGTCCTTTTCACTTGAACAAGTAGTTTTTTGAGTGGCCTCAGTTGGCTCCTTTATTGAGACACTAGAGGCTTTTTTATTTGCTTTCATCTATTTAATTTTGACCTTTTGGCTAAGTTTAGCCTTTACAGTTTCCTCTGCGGCCTTCTTCTTGGCACCCTCTGCCTTCTTTTTCTTGGCCATCTTTTTAAAGGCCTTTTCTACATCTCTTTTAAGGCTATCTCTTGCTTGACGGTCATAATAGGAGTGAGAAAAACCTCTTTCTCTTTCTCTTCTGCAAGCGTAGCTTAGATATGTGGCTCCACAATGGGAAGTGCCTCTAAAATTAGCTAATCAGCTCAGAGGGGACCTTCAACAACTCAAGCAATGGTTGAAGCTAAACGCCAAGTTGGATGGTGAGTGCAGTAGAATTCTAGCTTTCTCTCTAATATCCAACTGAACCACTATTGAAGAGATTTTAAGACTACTTCGATTGCGAATCCTTATGTGGTGGTGACAAATGAGCAGTATGTGGGTTGAAAATCGAACAATATTGGTGCTGACCTTACAAATCGAAAGTTGTTGGGTCTACTTAGGAATTTTAGTACAGTTTCGATGTGTAATAGGTCGACATGATTTTTTTTGGCCTATGCCTTTTTGCTTTGATCATCTGTACACAAAAGCAACAATGAATCAGTTAAAAATCATTTAAAAGTCCTGTGTAAACAGAAAACAGAAACACTAAAACTACCCGACCTAGGCCTTGTGCCATTGTAATGATTAGGAAAAAGGGATCCTCGTCAGGATGATGCATCCATTCTCTCGAGACGATGCAGACATCATCTTCTAACCTTTTAATGTTATCTGAGAGCATGTGGAGTAAGGTTTTATAGGTACTATTTATTTTCGTCTCTCCTAACCTTTTAGATATTGTAACAATATAATAAGTCCTACTCAGACAAATGGAACCCATATTGACAGTTAATTTCCTCTACCCCATTCACTATCCTATAAAATTTCTGAGAGACGAACCTAGGGGAAAGATTGACTTTGTGAAACATTTTTTGAAGAAAGGAAGAGATACGGAACCTCAAGCCACCTTCTGTGATGGCGACGATGGAGAACATTCTTAGTTCTCGATCTTCCTTTTGAGCAAGTCTAATGTTTATGTTATCGGGGATGTTGTATTTTTATTTGAAAGCAACAATCCCCTCACTAGACCTAAGTTTCTCAGCTAACTTACCTATCCTAATCCAAATCCAATGAAAAGATGAAAAAATGACCCTAAGAACTTACCAAGATAGAACTTTGGATTGGGGATGGAATCACAGAGAGAAGAATTTAAGGATTACTGGAATGTTGTAAGTAACTTGAGAATAGCAGAAAAGGTAACTAGGTCAAACACCTAGAGTATATATATACATATGTCTATGTGTATCTCAAAAATTGAAAAGGGGGGAAGCAACTGGCGACAAAATTTTTTAGTAAATACGCAGTCTGAATTGATATCAATGTGACAGCTGGCAGACTTCTTTTAGGTTTTTGATGATGGCATTTAGCATTTTATGTGTTGGAATGTGAAAGGGTTTTCACGTGTTATAAATGAGCCGAAAAAGACACCAAGTACAAAGAAGCACATCAAAGATAAATCTTAACTTGTGGATATGAAGAGATTCCATATAAATAAGTTAGGTATCATTTCTAGCGCCTTATACTCTACTCAGGTGATAAATTATCATGGCTAGAGTGGGGACATAATATTGGTACAAAATAAATAAGGGACACATGACGTCTTTCCGAACACATAGGATGAGATACGTGACATTGTCCCGAGCATGATGTAAAGTGCTCGGCACTTGTTTGATAATCAGAAAGTCACTCTAGATTGGGTCCCACTACCTGATGATATAATTTTTACCATAAATGCCAAATGGTAATAAGTGAACTGAATTTATTACCTTAAAGTTAACTTAGTTTATTCTTTTACAAGTGACAGACAGATGTAACATTTAGGCATTTCTAAAAGGTGTATCTTATCTATTCAGACACTCACTCCGTCCACATGCATTTAATGCAGAATGGGGAGCATTAAATATGGAACAAAAGGCATTTTAATGCAAAGTAAAACACCAAATACATGAAGATATGCATATAAGACACCTAAACATTACAATTGAATAATTTTTATATTAATTTATTATTTACTATAAATGTAGGACTTAGGATCAAAACCCAAGTATGCTTATTATTTTCAACCAATAGCATCACTCTTTCTTTCACGATTTACTCAAATTATTTTCTCACTTTATCATCAGAGGGTTTTCTATTTGGGGACTCTCTCCAAGCATAACCTCTGTTTCCTTGTGCTTTGCAGGCTTGAGTTCGGCTTTGCTAGTTAACGAGGCGAGCAGTTCTCGTTATATTTTTATTGCTGAACAGTCTAGAAGACTAATTAGAGAGTCAAGTAATTATCAGCAATGTTAGAAATAATTATTGAGGTGTATGTAAAGTTTGAAATATTAATTACATAAAACAATAGAATCGAACATATGAAACTTATCAATTTTCAATTGTGCCATGTTTGAATTTAAAAATTAAGATTAAATAATTATCCATATATATATATATTACTAATGCTGCTTGGAACCTAAGGTTGCTATGGTAACCTACTCCTCTTCTGCTTCCTCCTTCCTAACCTATGATGTAGATGACAACTGAAACAACACGTGCTACAAAAAGTTTAACAACTAACCGGCTGACCTCAACACAGGCCAGGCACCCAGGGCCCTTTAGGCGTGCACCCACCTTCACGTGCCCTCGAGGAGGTGCTCAAGTGCTCCTAGACCTTTCTCCCTTGGGCTTTTTTTACATTTTGAACATTTTATGCCCAAAATTATCCAACCCAATATCTTTTAAGGTATAAACAGGGCCCAATATTCTCAAATCTGGTCCAAATAAATTTCATTTACCTTCTATTTCATTATCCATATATCTAGAATTACAAAATTATAAAAATTAGAATTTCAAGGTCAACACATGACCACGACATTTTTTATACTACTAAATTTCTAAATTCTTTGAAGTTTACTAGGATCCTAAGTTATGAGTTAGAACTTAAACTCCACTCTCTTATCATGCTTCTGAGAAATTGATGCAAAAGCATAACTAATTAACTAATCTTTTTTTCATACTTATAAGTTTTTTTTTTCTTAGTAAGTAAAGTGGTCATGTGACTTGTATATGACTTTTAATGAGTATGGATAGTTTGGATTTGTTATTTATTTTAAGATGAAGGGTTAGGATTCTAGGATTACTAAGACTATTATAAATAGTCTCTTTTATTTTGCAACAAGGATTATGCATTAGTTTTTGATAAACAAAAAAAGTTGGGTTTGCTTTTTGAGCCCTAGGCTGAGTTTCTATTGCAATATTATTTTTCTCTACTATTTTTCTGTTAATTGATATGTTATCTTCTTTGGCCGCATTGGAAATATAAACCAAAGTGCTAGTTTATATGATGGCACAAGGTTACTCATAACACAACTAGAATCAAGAGTCATTGAAGCTAAAGTGATAACTAATAGCCATATTGGAATCAAAGTTTATATCCCCCAAATCATTATGACAGTAACTGAAACAAAGTAGTCATTCATTATTAAAAGACGATGACTTTTTGTTACATTACGTTATGCCATAACAATTAATAAAATTTAAGATCAAACACTAAAAAAAGTTAGTTTGTATTTAACAATTATATGTTACGCTTTCATATGTCACTTCCCACCATGACCACAAATTTTGCTAGTACATAATGAAGAAAATTTGAAAGGTTATACAAAAATCATAGTTTACCATGGGATTTTTGATGAATTGATCCCATGTCAATCATTCTTTAAAGCTAATTTCCATTTTCTTTTAGGTTTGTTGCTTTCTAAGTAATTTATTTATTATTTTAAACAGATTAACAATCGTAACATGGAGTATAATCTATTTTCTAAATTAACAATGGATAACTAACAACGAAAAATTAAAGGCCATTTAGCAAGGATTTGGGAGTTGAAGAATCTAAATTTGCTAAATCAATTGATGAGTGTTGACTTCCTTATTATTCATGAATAGATAATTCTTAATGCAATATGTTGTTTTTCACTAACTGTTATTTTTGTTTTCAATTTAAAATTTTGTTTTTGTTTTCCATAAAACGCCTAAATCATATTTATAACTTTGAAGCACAAATATTTTGCTCTCTAATTATGACTATAATTATTGCTACACATGATACATATTAGTTTGTTTAGCTTAAACAGGAAACAATGCTTTGATCTCCTAAAAACCTTAAATATATAGACGTGTAATTTAGTTTTTTTTTCACACTTTTTAAAATTTTGTTTTTGTTTTCCATAAAATGTCTAAACCATGTTCATAACTTTAAAAAGCATGAATATTTTCCTCTCCATTGAAACAAATTAAAAAAAAAAAGAGAGAGAAAATTCCACCACTATAAAACTTTATATTTTATATATTATAATTATCTACAAGTTACATGTATATTTTTTTTTTTAATTTTTTGAAACGAAAAACATGTTACTTAGCACTTCAAGAACATGTTGAAAGAGAGGGGATGTTTATTGATTTAGTCATTTCGTTGTCATCCTAGGTAGGAAAAATTTCAAAGTGTCTGAAAACAAAGCTATGATCCAAATTGACCGATGCACAAAAATTAGAGATGTGACAGAAAATATCTCTTCAATTCCTCTCAACAAATTTCACTTCGTGAATTATCAAGCAATGGAAGATAGATTATTTAATAATCATTACCTCACTAGTACATCACTTAGTATCCTTACAAAAATCTTTTAATATTTATTTTTCACATCCATATGACTCAATTGTAATAAAAAAAAAAAAGACATTTTCCTTGAAGATGCCATATTCAGCTTATCTCAGTTGGTCACCTAGGAAGACTACAGCAAGAATAATTTAGTTTTGAAGGAGAACTTGGAGAATCTAAGATGGTTTGAAGAGAGAACTTGGAGATCTAAGATACAAATAAACTCATCTTATTATAATATATTTCTATATCACGATTAAAGCATTGCACTATTTAATTTTAATACATAATTTTTATTATATTTTAACATGGACAACATCTTTGTCACATTGTAAGATGATTATAAACTACAATTTGATGAAACCGTGTACTGGAACTCACAAGGATTGACTGGTAATTATCATCTTTGTGGGATGATCGGTTAATCATTCAATAATAACTAAACAACTTAATAGCCCCCGATAATCCTATTACACTATGATCTCTTTTATGTAGACACAACAACCTTAGCTAGCACATCAGCAACAAAAATATATCTTCATTTGGACATTCTTGATGTTGCATAATTTTCGCAAAGGTCAATCAATCAACAATTTTAATGAACTATAGTTATAAGTTTTTAGTTGAATTAAAATCTAATATAAAAATATTATTCACTAGGTTATCATTCCCAACAGATGTTATTGTGCTTCCTGAGTTAGAAAATCCAATTTCAACATTAGAAAAGGATATGACAAAAAAAACTATTACAGAACTTCTCTCATTAAAGTCCTCCAAATGCCCTTACATATTCAAAAACAAATTGTTTGTTTACAATACTATGAAAAGTCCTTAGAAATTCAAACACAATAAGAAAATTCAAATCATAACACAAACTTTGAAAAATAATCTTCATTATCTTTCTCAACAAGAAAAGAGAAGTGCTAAAAAGACAGTAAGCACTTATTTTTTCTTTATCCCTACTTTGCTGAGCTAAGGAAAGTTATTCCACGAAAATGCTTTATAACTAAAGCTACCTTACCATGGAAAGAAGAAATTACATGGGCTATTGGGAAGTTTAGTGGGAAAACCTTCAACAATATAGTAAGTAAAATAGCTTGGGCAGCCATGGTGTACCACATTTGGAGAGAACGAAATACTAGAGTATTTAAAAGGCTTTCTTCTCTAGTCTCCACCATCATTAATCCATCATACATTATATCCATCATACATAATTAAGAATATACTAGAAACTCTATTGTAAATATTGATTTTTGTCATAATTGGGAGATTCCCTTTTGTAACTAATAGTCGATATAGGGGGCATGCCTCTAAGATGAAGTAAATTTCACCCATTAATCTAAATTATACTTAATTACCAAAAAAAACTTCCTTCTGAGTGAATATCTTTTGGATTTTAACTCTAATAATAATGATAGATATCCATAAATCTTTATAGTTTTACTCGTTCTAAGTTGAACATATTTTATTCAAAAACATTGAGAAACCTACTCTTATATTTGATCAGGAAAATTTTGTGAAGCCTGTATGCCAATCCAAACCCCAAAGAAATACAAAAAAGATAAAATAAATCTTGGAAATTAGTACATTAATCAAAAGCTCCTGAATTCATAGGTTACAATGCTTAAATAAAAATCCTAACTAGAAAACAAAAAACGCAATAACAGAAAAATGGAAGCTAAGTATTTAATAGTTGGAATATTCCTTAACTTAATCCCTGAGGCTAAAAAATATACTCTAAAAATATATTTAAAACTAAGTAAATATTCGAAACTAAATCTTAAATAAAATAAATTTATGCTAAATATAAATTTGCCAGTACCCAAACAAGTAGGAAAACTTCCATAATAAATCCTATTACCATCTTCACCTGCATCATTCTTTCTCTATTGGAAAGAATTTGTCTTCGAATTTAGACCTTCATACTTCATTGATTTTTAGTATTGAGATATCATTAAACGATGGAGAAAAATAAATTTTTGCCAAAAGATCGATTAAATCTTCAAAAATATCTTCAATTGTATAATCGATAAATCTTCATGAAATCCATTTAAAGATGGATTATTATAATAAGAAGATATCCTGATTACTTATTTCTCATTGGCACTTTCAATTTCAAAACTTTCTTCTTCAACTGATAAAATCTTCCTTTATAGCTCTTCATTGTGAAACTGATCTTGGTCATAAATATATTGGTTTTATCATGTGATCCATTATCTAAATCCATAAAAGTAGAAATTGGTAATATCTTATCATTATATTTGTCATATATTGGAAGCAAATTGTAATATACTTCAAGTTCAACTACTTCAACACAATCTTTTAAATCTTCAATCATTTGGGGTTCTTCATCAAAAATTGGTTATTTACCCCAATCAACAATTGAATTAGAAATCATGGTTGAGGTGGATAGAAACTTTTCTAGTTACAAACCTCCATGAAACTCTGGAACTTCAGTCTTCATCCCAGATTCCCATCTATAAAAATCATAGTTGTTTATCATGACTCTTCATCTTTCCCTAGGCTAGTAATTAGCCAAAGGGTTAATGGTTTTGTCCTCTGACGCATCCTCCTCCATAGGATGATTTATTAGACCACAACAGGGTTGATGCCCAGTAGCTAAAGCAGCCATATATTAAGAAAGTCCACCCAATACTTCACCTAACTGATCAAAGCGTTGTTCCATTTGTCGGAACAGATCCTCCATGTTTATATCACGTATAACATCATCACAATTATATACATCCTGATGTTAACAATTTGAATAGTGCCTCCACCACCTCTCCCTATAATTCTACTGCGATAATCAGCCTGATACTCTGATACCAAATGATGCACGGTGGAAGTAGATGAATCAAAAGGTTGAGCAAATGGACTATAGATTTCTATTTAGTCTAAGAATACCCAGAAAGTAACATAGATTTCTTGTAGAGAACAATTCTCTAATAATAATTTTATTAATCAAAAATCACTCTAGATAATTGTAGGCTTACAAAGTTTAAATAGAAAAAAACCCTAATAGAACAAATTAAACTAAAACTGGGAAACAAAATAACGTAAAATAAGAAACAAGAAAACTACTAAAACGATAAAATCCCTAATTTCACTAACAAGCTAAATAAAATATTCTAAAACCATATTTAGAAATATTGTACATATTCTAAACCTTATTCTAAATAAATGAAAAATATTTATCAAATAATATTATTTGGGAAATACCTTAAACCAAGATAGAAAATATTAATCATAAAATTCTTCATATATTCTGCCTCCATCATTCTCCCTATGTTGGAAAGAATTCTTCCTTGAATTTGAACTTTCAGAGTCCATTGATTTTTTAGCATGGTGATGTGATTTAATCATTGAGAAAAATAAATCTTCACCACAATAACAATTGTGATTTTCACAAATTTCACCAACTGCATAATTATAAGAGAATATTGTTAACAAGATTTCATTTGTGTCTTCTTCAACAATATTTGGTTCTTCATCGAAAATGGGCAGTTTACTCCAATCAAGAATTTGATCTAGAATAATTGCCGATGTAAATGGAAACTCTTCTTCAGTATGTTTCTTCTCTGAATATTCTTTTTCTCTAGAAGAATTATGAAAACGATTGAACACAAACTCCTGATTTGAATGCTATTCATCCTCCGAATATTGATTTAGTAATGGGTTTTGAGGTTGATTTCTTACAGTTAGGGCAGTCACATGTTAGGTCAACACTCTGACCATCTTTTCCTACCTTTGGAAACACTCCCCCTATCGCATCTTCGATGCAACTTCATCGTGTTCGAGAACCTACTTAATAGCAACAACTCGTTGACTTTACCATGACACTTCTCGATGTCTCATGGTGCCATAAGCTTTGATACCATCTAATGTAGGAAACGGAAGCAAACGAATCGTGAGGTTGAGCAACTAAACTGTGGATTTCTGTTTAGTATAAGAATATCTAGAAAGTAATATAGATTTTTTGTAGAGAACAATTCTTTAATAATAATTTTATTAATCAAAAATCACTCTAGAGCCTTATAGGTTTACAAAGTTTAAATAGAGAAAAACCCTAATAGAACATAACTAAAACTGGGAAACAAACTAACGTGAAATAGGAAACATAACAATTACCAAAATAATAAAATCCCTATCGTCACTAATAATCTAAATAAAATATTCTAAAACCATAATTAGAAATATTGTAAATATTGTAAATATTCTAAACTGATCTTAAATAAAATAAAATTATAGCTATATATAAATTTTGCCAAGTATCCAAAACAAAGTGGGAAACTTTCATAATAGAATCCTATTATCATCTTCACCTTGCATCAATATTATGCTGCTATTAATACTATTCAAGCAAGATAGAACCCAAATACTTTCGCATGATCATCTAATTTTAATAACAATGTCAAATCCTACAATATTTCTCATTAATATGATTTTAATTTCTATGAAATCCCCTAAATATTATTGAAGTTCTTCAGGGAAACATATTTATCCTTATTTTCATTTAGTATACCGATTATATTGAGATGTACTTACCAAACTCATTAAATATGTTGTATGTGCACCAAAAATCATTTACCTTATTATTTTCTATTTTCTGTTTAAAAAGAATTTCAATCAAAGTAGAAGAGCCCGTGCCAAAGAAGAGAAAAATTACTAACCTAGACGATGAAGCTTCTTCAAAAACAAAGATACGACATGGAAGTAGGTGATTAAACATAGTTTAATCATACATTTTTTGTTGTAAATTAATAAACCCAAACAAACAAAGTTGCCACCAGCTCGCTCACTATACATATTTTTTGTGGTACATAACTTGCTTCTTCTTAAAAAAAATTAAAAAAAAAAAAACTGTAACAAGGCCACCACAGGCCTCTGTCTTTTGTTGTGTAAAACTTGGCCGACTTTGTCTTTTGTGAATCGAATTGCTTGTGAGATCCTAATAACTGGACCTTTAGCTTCTTGCATAAAATAACAATGTAAATTGAGTTTGACAACATTGAAACAAAGGGAGAACTATATTTTCAACAGAACTCAGGATTTAAATCAACTCGAGAAAGAGCTTGACGCTTCAAAAAAAAAAAAAAAAAGGAAGGAAAGAAAAGAAAAGAAAAACAAAAAAACCTTAAGAAGGAGCATAGAGCTCTAAACTAGCACAGAAACAATTTGGAGCTAAATGTTGGTTCTTTGTCAGCAAGGGAAGAGGTATATACATTAATGTTCATTGATTTTTCCTTTTATCTTTTCTAATAAGTGTAACTAAACGTTACTTAATTCCTACTTTCTTTCACGAATTCTTTTGCCTTCATAGGCTATTGCCAGAAGAGAATGCAAGCTGAAGAAGAGAGGAAAAAAATTACTCACTCTGTACGGGAAACTTACCAGTAAAGGATTAGTAAGTCTGTCATTGCTTTCAAGGTCATTTTTCTTCAAGGTAATTAAAAATATATAAATAGAACCTTAATGCCAATTGTGTTGATATTCTTACTACTTTTTTACTACAGCATTGTTCAATATTTTATTACAATTGCTATTGGTAAAATCATAAACGTGAAATTCTATTTTTTCCCCTTTTGCAAGGATTATATTCTGATAGAAGCTTGATTTACTGCTGTAAATTGTTTTTCCCCCTTCTAGGTCTAAATTCTAATAGGTGATTGCATGAACTGTTATAGGATGTTGCTGTTACTTCCATGGACTGACATTTATGAATATCTATCTGTATTCATATTTGTTTTAAAACAAAAAACCACTGCAAAATTTTTTTTTTTTTGGTTGATTTAACTGAAGAGTCATATGGGTTTTGAAGGCTCCGAAAAGTTTATTTTGGCAGCAATATTGGATGAGTACATAAGTTTAAAGGAACAAAAGTTAAATTTGGATCAAGAAGTGTTGTTTGGTTCATGAGAAATTTCAAAATCCTTACAAATAACAGATATATTTATTAAAAAAATGTATTTGTTGGTTTCATTTTGCAAGCAGTGATCAACAAAACTAAATCACCATCTGATATAATCCTTTAAGCCTATTAAGGGAAAAGCTTGAAGGATGGATGATGCCAACTCGCTCACTGTACATGTTTTTTGTTGTATATACCTTGCTTCTTATCCGTGGACCATATTTCCAATAAAACTCAGGAATTAAACCAACTAGAGATAGAGCTTGACACTTATAAAAAATATCAAGAAAGGAACATAGAGCTCTAAATGAGCAGAGAAGCAATTTGGAGCTAAATGTTGGTTCTTTATCAGCAAGGAAAGTGGTATCTACATTAATGTCCATTGATTTTCACTTTTATCTTTTTTAGTAAGTGTAAATAAACTTTACTTAATTGCTACTTTCTTTCACGAATTCTTGTGTCTTCACTGACTATTACCAGAAGAGAATGCAAGCAGAAACACAGAGAGAGAGAGAGAGAAGAAAAACATACTCTGCAGGGGAAACTTGCCAACAAGAGGTAAGTGGGTTTGTCTTTGCCTTCAATATTGCATGAATCATTTTTATTTATTATTTATTTTTTAATAAAATTTCAATTTGTGTCAATTCTAACAATCCAATTTGTTATAGATTTTATCGACCCCAATAAAGTATGTTCAATGACGGATTCAGAATTTGGATAAGGGGGTCAATATAAAAAATTTTGTATTTAGTGGAGAGCAAAGTAAAATTTTATAAATTTTGGAGGGCCAAAACACCATATTATATGAGAAAATCTTAAAATATTTGAGGGTATTAAAGAATTTTCAAAATTGAGAGAGGCTAAACACTATGTTATATGAAAAAAATCCTAAAATCTATAAGAATATTAAAGAATTTTCAAAACCTGGGGGCTGTGGCCCCCACTCGTCCCCCCTTGAGACCGCCTTTGAGCATATTTTAGAGAGATTATTATAGTCGTATGATGAATTTGAGGTATTATTTGTATAATTGTTGACAAAGAGTTATATTACAGTTGAAAGTTAAATTGGACCACAAGAGAGTTCATTGTGTGAATGACAAAAACAAAAAAAAAAAAATCTTTTCTGTTAAAGGAAACTACTCTATGGAAATCAATATTTACTAACAATACATCATTTATTTATGTTTTTATTTTTTGATATCATGCAAGTACTGGACTGCCTAATTTTACCTCAACTTTGATTATGTACGAATTGTTGCTTGCTGCAAATATATTATGTTATTTCTCATTATTTCTATTGTATTATATTGTTTGCAGATTAAGCGTTTTGGGGACAAGATTATTTCATTGTTTTTGGGTCTGAATATTTTCATCTCAAACTAGATGATTGTTTACCAATACAACTTGCCAACGTGAGGGGATATAACAGCAAGTTTTTATGTGCCTTTGCTAGTGGGATTGAGTTATCAATTCAATTTTCAATCCTAAGAGTGATAATATATGTCAAAATCTGGTTGCCTATAGCTAATGAGGCTTTTCTCCCTTTTTTTCTTTAGGATTAGACTTGGCTGTTGTGCTCCCATGCCTCATTGCTTTTGTTGGTGATATAGTACGTTGCTATTATAAAATTTAGATCTTCCTCTCTCAATAGACAAATATGCTTACCATGATCTTATTTTGATCAAGGATCACTATTGTTGAGTTGGCTTTTATGTGTATAATGTTTCTTTTGATGCTCAAGGATGTAAGATGCTCATCAAGAGTTAAAAGAAATTTTTGAAATATATCTATGCAAACTAAGCATGATCAATTCTGTTGCATTTCTTCTGGAGCTCATTATAGCTGAAGATAGTAAATTCAGAGGATCCTAGTTGCACTTTAATATTGTTATTCTGATTGCTTTCAGTCATAGGATTCAGTTCACAGGAGTTTGATTATATATGCAATAGGCAAGCTGACTAGAAATATTGTAAGCAGTACATGCATAATTATAGTATTGCGTAAATTACTTCTGTAGTGTGTGTATACATGGAGGAATAGAAAACTCACATAGGTCGCGTTACTTCTAAAAGGGATGTGGAAGTCCATAAAGGTAATAGAGGGTCATGGGCGTTGCTTTTGCAACAATTCTTCAATCAAATCCAATAGTGGGCTTTTGATTGTTGCAAGACTCATTTCATAGAGAGCAATTAGAACTATAGTTTGATGACTATAATAGCGAACATGGGAGGAAGAAGAGTTAATGCTTCCTAACGAGGTAGTTAATGGTTTTAAGCAAAAGGCGTCAATTCCACCAACACTTTCATGTTGAATGGACAAATCATGTGCAGGGCAAAAGCGTTAACACTTTATTAATGAAAGCATTGGTAGGATCATTACTCTTGATCCTACTTTGGTAAATAAATTTAATTTGGAAGGTGAGGACTAGACCAAATAGCCACTAGCATTCCCCAAATTTAATCCGACATAGCTTCGAATCCCCCCTCAGTGTACTCAAAAAATAAATTTAATTTGGACTTATTTTGGTATTTATTAGATCAAAGGCCTTATTGGGTAAAAAAAAATCCCGCCCCCCCGGGGCCCCTCCTTTCTCTCTCTCTCTCTCTCTCTCTCTCTATGGTGAACACAACCCGACACAGGTGATATTGAGGATACACCACTGATTTCAGTTGACAAATTCAGACGTTGTTCAGGGTACACTTTCCAGTGGCCATGACAAAAAGCAAGAAAGAGCAGCATAACAAAGTACTATTTAGCTGCCATATTTGTTTACCATTCAACAAAACACTGTCGTAACGCAATATTAGGATTGAAAATTCAGTTATGAAGAGACATCGTTTTCTAATACATCTATAACTAAGACAATATACACAAGGGAATACAGGGTCCATAAAGTCAATGAAATGGACCCAAGAAATTGATGTACAAAACCAGTCTCCCAAGATTACAGATTAGTTCATTACAAAGGCTAAACAAGTTTCCAATGCAATGAAGTAGCATTTTGGGCCCCTTGGCTTGCAGATTCGCATGTAGAGACTACAATGAATCTGACAACAAGCATTGTGAATAATAATACGGCGTATACGTGCTCCTGGCACCATCAACAAAATGGGATATGAAATGACGAGCTGCCTAGCTAGAGCAAACCAATTGCCTTGAGCAGCAGACATTGAAATGAATACCAGTCTAGCCAGAAGCTTGAGGCAGTCCATCTGTTCACGTCATGAGGCAGTTGGTTTTCCAAATTTCTATGCTCCGAAGCTGCTTCAGAGTATACACTCTGCTGGAGGAACCACTGGTCCGTTGAATGGAATCAGAGCTCAGATGAAAGCCACCAAGGTAGACATCTTGAAGAGGCTCATAGCATCCGAATGAAATATTTACTCAATGTGGCTAATCTTTTGTGATAAGGAACCTGGGATTGTGATGCCTAGAATATGGCATACTAGGGCAACCAACAGCCAAGGAATCCGAAATTGTCACAGGCAATTGTCTGGTCATTCAGTAAAAGAAGGTAATACACTGAGCACACTAGTCAGACCATCCCTTGCCATCTTGTCCAATAAGAGCACTGGTATATATAATTAACTGGGTTTGAAGCTCAAATCCAAGGTGTCCAACCTTCATACATATTGCAGAGATTATCCACACTGGTTGCTTGCTTTAGTAGATAATCCACTTGCTCTGCGATACTGATTGGTCTGGAAGAAGCAACGCAAAGCATTACAACAATTTCACCAAAAGATATTAGATATTCAAAGGAAATAGGTACCTGTTGTCAACAATATCTTGGCCATCTAGTTTCATCTCAACTCTCCTTAGTAGTGATATTGCATAAGCATTCTTACCTAGAGAGAGAATTACAGTACAAATGAAGCAACGTTCATTTAGTTCATATAATTTCTCAAGATGAATCAGGAAGATAAATTATTTCAGCAAATAGCAGAAAACAATAACCAATAAAATCAAGCTAGATAGCACGCTTTTGTAACCAAATTCTCCTCGTTACATTCAGTACGCACACACAAGCACAAGGGCATGTATACATGCACATAACTGCTAAACAAAACAAAAGACCACAAATATATTAAGAGATTTTCTCCATCCTATCGGTAAGGAAAGAACCTAATGAGCAGCGCATTTAAAGAGGCATATATTGATTCAGTTAAGGAAAGAAAACCCCTCTACATTACATTATAACACATGCAATTGTATATGGCACGTTTTCACAGTTCAACTGAAATATTAGCCCATCTTCCCTTTTAAGTAAGTAATTATATTCTAAGTTCAGAGCATAATTTAAATTTTTATCGTAATTCTACCCATGTTCACATGCATGCACATCATGCAGACTTGAGCTGGATTTTTTTTATCCGCTTTAGTAATCTATCTTGCTTCCTTGGTCTTTGAAAAAAGATTGTCCTAATTCCAAAATCCAAGTTTCCTTACATACTCCAAAAATATGCTACCATACAACACGACCACAAGAGAATAAAATCCCAATAACGAACGATATAGTTTTGACAAGCTGAACTCAAAACAAACAAACGACGGGATAGTCTCATTAAATTACACACAAAAGAAGGCTTGGGGCTTAATACAAGGTTGCACAAGAAAATTAGGCTTTGTCCGTCATGGAGTTATTATAAAATCTTTGTATACAAATCAAATTTCTTGTAGCATCAAAAATTAGTCTTGATATAAGAAGTAATAGAATTTTGAACAATAACATTAACTGTTGTTTCAGTCCACACTCAATCATCAAGGTGATTCAACTTAATAACAAAATATATATATATATATACACCACATATGAACAGGTATTTTAATTAGTTTTGTTCTTACCCCTGGCTACTCGGTTTCCAACATCAGTATTAGGAATAGGACTTCCATGATCTCCATCTTCAACCTTGTCTTGGTTCAATGAAGATGATTCATCTTTTCTACCAAACTTCACTTGTGAGTTTTCCAGGTTGAAAGAATGTGAAGTCTCAACATTGCTAGATACAGACTTATCATCTGGAGATTCCCCAGGTTTCAAATGTTCATCCACAGAACCAGTATCACCATTATCAGTGTCTTTGTATCTTGATTCTGACTGCTCATGATGCAAAATTTCTTGAAAATCAGTTCCAGACAATGGAGCAGATGCCAAATGATCCTTGGCCTCTGTGCTACTGGAACCATTTACTATCTGTTCAATTTCTTGGTCATTGAAGCTATCTGCAAAACTTGCTTCTGCTGAACCAATACCAGACTCTGAGCTGCTGCTATCGCAGACACTATCTGGAGGGGATACCCACCCTTTCTCTTGTAAAGACAGTCCGCTCACTCCAAGAGAATCCTCATCACTTTCTCCATCAGATTTGGAGAATACCTCTCCCTCCTTGCTATCGTAGTCACTGTCATGACCTGCAACTAATGGTCTTGACAAATTAATGTCCTGCGACCTTACGTCCTGACTTTCTCCTAATCCTTCAAGAGCCTGTAAGAAAAATGACACTAAATTCAGTAATCTTCAACTTTTAGAGTATATTTCTCAATTGCATGCCATTACCTTATGAAGATTTCCTGCATGAAGACTTGCAGTACGAGCAAGCCTGGTCAACATGGAATGGAGTCCCTTTGCAGATATTATGAGAGATGGTACCAAAGGTTTAAACACCTGACAAGCCTCCTTAATTCTTAAGTAATAAGACTGGTATATAGCTTGCCCGTGAATTGGAGATATTTCCATGTTCGTCTCTTTTTCCCTTGCCATTGCATCAGTCATTGCAGTAACATCCTTGGATAATACAGATTCAAGAGGAAGTAGGATTGCATTTGCCTGACCAAATATAAGAAATTTCACATTTACATCTGACTCATAAGCAGACTAATATCTCTTGAAAGAAGGATTGTGAGAGCGAGTCACTACACAAGTAATTGTGTGCGCAACTTGCTCGAAATCATGATCGAGAGGAATGTAAAACCTTAGAAAGATCTTTCATGAGAGAACAATGTATTGCAGCAGCCTCCTTCCCCAAGCTGTGAACATCATGTAGACCTTCAGTTATTGCCAGTACCTAAAGAAAAGTAAAGTTATGTTAGCTGCAAATGAAATCATCAAAATGTGTCACAACCATCTAAGTTAGGATCTGCAGGATGCAGTCAGACAAAAGAGAGAAAACAGAAGACATCTAATGAAATGGATTAAAAAAAAATGACACTAATTGTATATTTCTCAGTAGTCTTACAGTATGTTACAGAAAGCAATATTCACCATCACATTAAATGAATGAAGGTAATTAATTAAATATGCAAACATGTCATTTCCCAAGCAATTGCATAAGACAGAAAACACCAGATCTTTATTATTTACTATTCCTATTTTAAAAGGTAGAAGGTTAATGCGGAAAATAGCAACAAGAAAAGAAGAAAATATGGAATTTTACATTTAGAAAACCTAAGTTATCAAATAATTATGTTCGACATTAATTTAAGCAATTTTGTGATTTCTATATATTTGCTGCCAACCTCCTCTCAAAACATTCCACCATCAAACCCTACGTGGCTTTAACTTAAGAAAGATGAATTCAATAGCAATACAAAAATCTTCAATTCAATTCAACAAGATAATCCTGTATGTAAAAGAGATGAATGCAACCATAAGAGGTTAAAACATTATGAAATACCAACAGGTGAAATTGTGATATCTATTTCATAGAGTTGCCTTTTGGGCTTTTCCAGATGTGCATACCTTTTGCCTTTTATTGAGAACATGGATTTTTAACACAACTCTTAGCGTGGGTCATTTTTGTATTGGGTGGCATCCCCTTGATGTCTTTTTTAGTAAAATATTTTATTTAAAAAAAAAAAACAAGAATAATTAGACCATTGTCTCAAATTCATAAGAAATCTACCTCTTCAAGCATGGAACCACATTCAGAAGTCAAAGCAGTATGACCCCTTATAACACGCCCGAAAGCTGACAGTGCCACACTGGCCTCATAGGCACGATCTCTCATTGCAACAAGAGTGCTCTGCAAATCACCTAAATAAGACAAAAATAACTGTTGCATCACTTTAATACAAGTACTTAAAGTATATTTCATATTTGGAACAATGATATAAAACCATAGTGCTATACTACCCCGTACAAAAGAGAGCCAAGTGATTCCATATTTCCAATGTTTACCTACTAGCAACTTCGAATCAATACAATGCCATTGAAGTAAAGCAGATGGGGAGCACATCAAAGCTGAATGCTCATCTCAAACAAAAGCTATAAAGGAGAGCCCAAGAACAAATGATGCACAGCTCAGCAAAGGAATATTCTAAAACCACTAGCTGTAAACAAACTAACTGAAAGTTTTGATTGATACGATGTTAATATTTTGTTAGTGTCCCAAGCAACCTCCTACGAAGCAAAGAAAGCTCTTCAAGGTTCCCTCGTAGAAAACAAAGGCTAAAGAAAGAGGCAAAGAGGCTATGAAGTATGTTATGAGTATCCAATTCCCTTATTCAGCTGGATCCAAGGTTGTTCACATCTCCCTTTTCCAATTACCTCACAAAGAGCGTTTTGGAATCAAGGGTGGACCTCTCCAAGCTGGGAGCAGTTGATCCATAAGCTTATACTTCGAAACAACTATGCCCTCTCCAAGCTGGGAGCAGTTGATCCGTGAGCTTACAATTCGAAACAACTAAAACTTAAAAAGATGGACATTCGGAAGAGAGCTGGCTAAAAGCTATGAACTGAAAAGGGTAGGAAACTAGTTACCTACCAAGATGGATATAAAGCTACAGACTTACACTAGTGGCCTTCTACTTGGACTATGTTAGAAGTTGTCCTATGTTGGCCCATCAAAAAAATTATATGTACTATATAAAAGATGGACTTCTCTCACCTTAACACCCAGATTTTAAGGTTGAAACCCCCTACTCTTAGGTGTTGCTGGGCTTCTTTACATGGTATCGGAGCAAGTTTTCAATTGGATCTCACCATAATTTACGCTGTGTCTATGTCTATGCGAGCCAGCGTGAGAGAGGCTATTAGGAGTTGCGACTGGGTCTCATCATAATCCACACTGTGCTTATGTCTGTGGAGGCCAGCGTAAGAGAAGCTATTAGAAATTATCCCATATCGGCCCATCAAAAAAATTATATGTCCCATATAAGAGATGGACTTCTCTTATCTTAACACCTCCCTCTCTTACCTTAACACCTAGATTTCAAGGTCGAGACCCCTACTCTTACGTGTTATTGGGTTTCTTCTTCCCTTATCTTAGCACCTAAATTTTAAGATTGAGCCCCCTACTCTTATGCATTGTTGGGCTTCTTTACAAGTTAGAATCAAATTGTAAACAAAACTACAACCTTCATATAGCTTGTATTTGTAGGTAAATATGATTATGGATCCAAGGTTTCTCCAGATCCTAGAAGCACATGGAGAGTGACAAGTTCCTTAAGAGCTAATGACTTAATCATTTTACATAACAGATAGCCAAGGAAGGCCAAATAGATATTACGAACTAATCCTTAACATTGCCAACCTCAACTAATTAAACTTAATCCATTTACCATAATCTTTAATCATTTTACATAAGGTAGTTTTCACCAGTTTCAGATTATATATTGCCCACCTAAACACAAGATCTGTTTAATAGCCATTCCAAAAATCAAATGCAATGTATAATATGTAATAAAATAAAAATAATATTGGAATTGGATATACCTATTTATCATATTGATATTGTTATGGACCTAAAATAGCTTAATTCTCCATATTAGTTAGTTAGAAAAGTAGTTACTCAAATGTAAGGAGAGATATAAATAGACTTGTAAAGGAAGAGTTGGGTATCGATGAACATTTTGGTTATTTTGAGAATTTTTTCCGTCCCAGAGAGTTGAAGTTACTCTCAAATTAAACCCAATTTTATTTCATTTTCTTCCCATTTTCCTTCATTTTCTTCTTAACCAAGCAAAGGAGTATTGCAGTTCTTAACAGATATGCACACAAATACAAATTACCAACTTACCAAAAATATATATATAATATGTGTAACAATTAACAAACCCTCCCACCTTCCAGTGGCATGTGGAGGGTGAAAAACACATGCACATAACTGAAGCATAAATATGGACTCATGCAAGTATATGGATGTATTAAAAAATCAATCAAGAAAAGACTTGACCTGATGCTGACTTTGATTTCACTGAAGCAATGCAGAGTTCATTAGTCGCAGAAAATAAGCCATTGGAAGCAGCTTCCATGTTGCTCTGTGCTAGCTTCCACTCTTTCTCGGTACCTGACATACAAAAGCCACACATCCATGTAAAAGGGTAATCAAACAATTTAACCCTGCCCACTTCAAAAATCGATTGACTCAGAAAAAGATTGAAACTAACGTATAAAAGAATGATAAGTGACATCTAATCTTGTTAAAGCATTCAAGTAAGCTTGCTGCCATGTCCTGCCATCAACACCAGTCCTGAAGGGAAAAAGCTCTCCAGAAGTCCGAAAAATGCCATCTCTAGATGCTTCAAACTCCAATATGGACATGCAAATTTTGATTATATTTGATGCCTGTTCTCGAGCTTCCCACAATAATTGTCGTCGTCTCATCAGATGGTTATGGAATTCAGGAGGTATTCCTGAATTCCTTGCTGAGGTACTTCCAACTGTACTAGAATTTGGACCTCCACAAGCCCATCCCATGGCTCTCTCAAGCTGCCCTTCAGCTGTTACAGAAGTTCTTTCACAAGCTTGTAGGCACTCCAATGACCTTGCTATTTTTGACACAGATGACTGTAAACTTTCCAACAATTCATGTCTACTGAGATTCATGATCACTTGAAATAGATTATCCTCACTTGCAAGAAATTTATGAGTTATGAGCCTCACGTTATGCAAGGGATTAAGGGAAATGTCATGCATCCACTCCAACTGAACAATCTCTAGGCTGGTCTTATGAAGAGCTGCTTTGAGTTCATTCACCTGCCTTTTCATGAGGAAGGCTGCTGACCTTGCTGCTCTGACAGTTTCATGAGCACTGCAATATTCCTCAAGCATAAGTTGTACTCTTCTTACAGCTCCAAAATCTTTCTTCATTTGATCAGTAGCAAGTCCCCTTGTGTTTTCTGTCAGTTGCATCAGAAGTTCATTTTCTTTGTCTAATCTAGCCAACAGAATAGGACCAAGTCGCCCTTTCAGGTATTGGCCTATAAGTTCTTGAAGTTGGATTTCAAGTTTTTTCTTGACAACGTTAACAAGCTGGTCATATCCTAAATTTTGATCTACAGATGAAGCTGCATCACGTATACATGAATCAAGAAATGAATCCACAACACAAGCTTTCCAAATAAAGAAAGAGTGGTCGTTTAAGCTGAGAAACTTCCAGGCATATTCAGATATTGGACAACCGGAATTCATCAGATCTGAAACATGAGCAATTCCACTAGAGTAAGAAGCAACAGGTCCACCAAGTGAAGCCAATGCTTTGTCAATTGATTCCAACCCAGAGAAGGGCTGGACTAGTGCCACCAAAAGAGCTTTGCTTCTCAAAATGTGTTGCTCACTCACATGTTCAGTGCTAATCAGAGACTGAAAATGTCTTTCAGAAGAAAATAGAGCAGCTGTAATGCCAGCTTCTTTCTTCATCAGAGAAGAAGCTCGCATGTCTTTCTGGTTCCACATTTGATGGAGTTTATCCAGCTGTGCTCTGCAGGCTTCCTCTTGGGAGGCAAGCTCTTCAGCCTCTTCCCAAGAAAGATGATCCCTACCCTTCACAGCAGCTTCTTCAAGAGCCAACTGCTGCTCAGTTATAAGACCGACCTTTACAAAGTAGTTCTGTTCCAGCTCTACTAAAGATGCCCTCTCTAATTCGATCTCAACCAGCTGCTCCATTGCAGTATCAATGGATCCCCTGATCTGTGAGAGAGATCCAAATGCATCCATGGCTTCTGAATTGAACGATACAACAGATTTTATGACATTTGGTAGAACAACTTCAATCATCTGCTCAACAAAATTCTTACAAGATAACAAACTGGTTTTGAAAATGGAAGCCCAGTTCCTTTGGGAAAAATAATTAGAATGCTCATCATCTCTATCAACAGTAGACAAATCCCCAAAAACATATTGCTGTAGTTCATTAACAAATCCAGCTACTAGTACACATTTCTCCACTTGCTCTTCAAACTCACAGAAAACAGTTCCAAGGTCAGACTTCAGCACATTTTCTGTTCTTCTAACCCCGGTAGAATGGCTCAACATGTCAACCAATCTATGCTTAATGTCACTATATATAGAACTTACAGCTATATTTAAAACAGTTAGAACCTTCTCCTTCTTCTCTTCAAACTCCCCCTGCAATCTAACATCTTTTGTGCCATCATGCTTCAAAGGTCCTAAATGGAACATCTCATCATCTTTCCTTGCAAGACCAACAGACTGCATGTACTTCATGAAAGCAGATAGAAGTCGATCCTTAGCTCTCGATTCAGTCTCCAAGCCAATTGAGCTCACCAGTTCAGCACACTCCTTTTCAACTTTCTCTATCTCATCTGCATACTTCTCCACTTTAAGACACAGAGCATCATAACTACTACTGCTAGAATCAAATCCATCTCCCTGTACCTTTGCAGTCAGCTCAGCAGCCTCTCTTTTGGCAAGCGACAGGACATCAGAGGCAAGGCTATTTACTGAAACTTGCAGAACTTGTGCCCAACCATGAACTGGGCTGGTTATAAGGTAATTTAGCGGTAAGATTCGTTGTAAGGCCAATGAATATGCTTGAATTGTTGTTACTGCAGAAGAAAGTCCATGATCCAGTTCAAGTATGAGCTGAGAAACTTCTTTATCTATATCATGACATTGAGCTTGTGTGGGCTCAGGAACGATAGTCAATGGAACTCCAGCCACAAGAACAGCAGATGTAAGAGACACAGCTCCCTCTGAACCCGTCAGCTGCATGAAAGCATTGATTTCTGGAATTGAACTGTTTCTTAAAGCATCAAGGATCCTTCCATGTTGTTCCATCCAAGTAGTTGCCTCCTGGGCTTTCTCAGCTACCATAGCCTTGGCTTGACCAAATTCTCTGGCCTGTATTTCATATGAGGCACGGATTTTCTCCGAATTACAAGTAGCTTCAGCCACAATTGATTTTGCAGATGTCTCATGCATCACAAGGTTAGACCTCTCTTGATCGGCATGATAAAAAAGAGCAGAGACACGCTCATATTGATTTAGTATGTTCGTGAACCTCTGGGGAATGAAATCACATGGTTAGCAAACTTAAAACCAGCCACACAAAAAAGTAGTTGGTATTTTTACATACCTCGAGTGCAGATTCAACAGCTGGTAAGGTACCAAGTAAGAGATCATGATGCTCCTGGTCATATTTGATAGGATAAGTTCATCGGTTTATAAAGATAATCTCCAGTTATAAATGCATAGAAAAAGAACAACTAATCTGAATTGTAAAATGAAAAGGAGAAAGGAAAAAAAATATAAATTTCCAAATAAATGCAAGTGTTAAGTCACAAATTGTTCCAAAAGCTTAAGTTGTTAGGAAATGGGACCAACAATATACATCAAGCTATTTTAACATTCCCCCTCACGTGCAAGCCCCAATTTGCACGCGGAGCATAGACAAGCAAACCAAATCAAGCGAGGTGCACCAAAACAAACAATAAATGGGGAATAACAAGATTTGAACCCAAGACCTCATGGAACTAGAGCTCTGATACCATGTTAAGTCACCAATTGTCCCAAAAGGTTAAGCCGTTAGGAAATGGGCCCAAAAATATATATCAAGCTATTTCAACAGCAAGGAAAGGAAATATAAAGACATTAAATTCAAAAGCTGTAATGAAATCAATCATGAATAATTAATTACACCAGGCATAAATAACAGAAAACATGATAATTAATTATAGATGTTAATTTCTTTTGCTCTTATTTCTTTCTTTTTTTTTTTTTTTTTTCTTGTGAGGGGAGATGGGGGGTGACGTTTTCTGCATCTTAAAAAATGAGGCATATAGAAGCTAAGAATTTACACCACATGAGTACCTGCAACGGGACACGAATTTCTTGCACACGTGACGCAAATAGACTCAAGCTAACTGCCAGCTCCATGCCCTTTCTTTCTTCACCAACAATTGCTGCATCGTCGTGGAAATCTCCACGTGTCCATTCCACAAGTGGATCCCAAACAAATACCTCTAACAGCATCAATATCATGTCTTTGTTTTTCCTCAGAACACCAAGAACTGCTTCACAGTTTGCTCTAAAGGTACCTTCAATCCCAGTTAACCCTAAAGCTGCTTCAATTGTCTGGGTCAGGCGGAAGGGCACAATTTCAGGAATTTTTAGTCTTTGCCCTTTATCAAAACAAACATTATAATCAATATGCAGAATATCCCCACTAGAAAAATCTATAAGAATATTATCCAAATGCCTGTCCCCTAGGCCTAGGATGTGGCCAACCATGCTCATTGCTGCTACACTACCAGAATACCTACAAGCAAGCCAAAAAAGTCAATTCAGCTGTATCAAAGAGCTCCACAATTTATGATATATTTGGTTTAAGAAACAAAAATTTTCCACTCATATCGCACAATAAACTGGGTATTTTTATCATGTCCACAAGAAGATGCTACCACAGTATGTACAAAGAAGGAATTAAGGTGGGATGTGGAGGAATCAACATCACAATACCATATCAGACATGAAAAATTCAAAGTACATATAACAAACTTGTGAATTTTGTGTGCGGATAATATTCAGCAATTTGTCTTCTAAAAAAAAGTTTTTTCTCATTTGTTTATTTATTTAAAAAAAAAAAATCAAACAGATGCCACCTAGTTTTTTGTCTATATTTGTTTTGCATATTGTTATTCATTGACAGACAAGAGCCATACCACAACCACCAACACCCCCCCCCCAAAAAAAAAAGGAACAAACTCTCAGAGGAGGCATCCATAACTGTAATGAACAGATGACTATGCAAAATAAAGGTAGCAAACATTCATAGGTTTAAAAAGGCAGTTTAAACTAAGCAGACTTCTGTGAGGGAGTGCAATGTATATAACCTCAACCTATACTGAAATTCATAAATTTAATATATGTATTTTTACTTCTGAGAGTGATTTAATGTGTTTAAGGCCTGTAGAAGAACCTCACAAAATAATTTTGGTTTTTAACATTCACACAGATCTCTCTCCCATTCAAAATTTTCTTCTTTGTTCCTCTCCAATCCTTCCCTAGGCCAAGGGGAACCAAAACATGCCATCTTCTTAATTTAATCTCTCTCTATTTTTTTCTTGCATCTCTTTTTATCAAAGTACTATTTGTTTTTGAGGTGAAGTTCTGACTCATTGATATCCTTCCCTCCTATGTATTAATATAGCATAATTATCATGCCTATTAAGATTAATAATGGTCAACCCCTCCAAGAAGGGTCTTATGTACACAATATTACCTCTGCTAGCAAAGACATAGTTTTCAGAGTTAGAGCCTGTGACCCTCAGGTCATAATAGAAGAACCTTACCATTGTTTTAAAGCCATCCTTATGCACATTAAGATTAATAACATGGTCAAATAAATTCATCAGAGTTGGTGATGTATTCTGAGTGGGTGAACAATCTCCAACTAAAAGTTGCATAGATACTTCTGAAACTGTCATGTCTGTGTCAAACACCGACAATCATCGGACGTTTTTCAACACACATCGAACGTGAATTCAAAACTCTCTTCTTTTTTTTTTTTAATATTTTTTGAACTAGACAAACTTCACATACTTGGGAAGTAATAGCTTCCAAATATTTATAGGGAAAAAACTCAAAATCAGTAGAAAAACACATGCAAGATCATAAATCGCCCACAGGGATGCATAGCAATGATATCTAAATTGGACAATGAAGAAGAATTTAAATAATAGTATATCAAAAGAAATGGTAGAGATGCACAGAAGACATGGATTTGGGGTAGTAAAACCAAATAACAACTTCAATTTTACGATCACAGACCTCCTCAATTTCAAGCTAAAGGCTTTGAATCCTTCACTAGCACACCAAAGTTCTTGATAAAGAAGTTGTCTAGGAGCCTCTTTCATAAGATCCAAAAGAACTTTTCGCTTCACTTCATGAGGCCAGTCTTTTCGTGATATTACTCTTCTTATGCCCTTCTCTTTAAGTGCTGGTATAATTTTACCATAGAACATATCACTTGGCCGGGGAACTGGTGGGGGAATTGAATTTTTCGTATTACCAGCACCTAATGCTTGCAGTTGTGCTAGCTGAGCATGATCCTGCCATGACTTAAAGATGCTGTATATACTTATAACATTGTCCACCCACTGGATAAGGCCAGCTCGACCACTTATTGGGGTTACAGAATAATAGCGAATGGAAAGAGATTGACTACGAGTTGCACGTGATGAATGCAAAAAGCCATTTATAGCTTGCAATAGCTGCATGATTCTAGCATCAAGACGCAGATCTTCTCGCCCTTTCAAGAGATATGTGTACTTCTGACCATCTGAACCCAGTATAACAAGTTTTTTGGGTTTGGTCTTGGTTGATAAGATAACTACTTGTTCAGTGAAAGAAGCAATGGTGACAATTCCCTGAGGCATAGTAAGACCCCCATCAGATTCAGATACTGTGATTTGTTTCTCAAGACCAGGCATTGGAACATCAGAAGACGATAAATGAGCCAATTGAGGAGCAACTTCTCCCAGAAAAACAGATGACTTCCTCTGATAAGAAGCCAATGATGCAGCAATGTTATCAAATGGTTGCCACACGTCCCCTAGTGCAGCAGCTGATGCTGGTGGAGTCTTGAAGTTTAAGATGGCTGATTTAAGCTGATCCCCATATTCCTCGTGGAACCATATCTCATGAGGCGTTTCAGGTTTCCGAGAAGTAGAAGCCAAGCGGCGCTCTAAGACTACAACAATCGGAGCCATCATAGCCGAGTATCTTGCAGCATTAATTTTGTTCTTCTCACTATGACTAAGAGTAACATTCTCTGCAATTCGTGCAGCCTCCTCTTTCAGCAAGTTTATCCGCCTCATCACATCTGGAAAAATGTGTAACAATAAATAATTAAGATAATCCAACCATGAACAACAAAAACTAATTGCGGCAACAATGAAGGGTGATGCAAGTTGAAAAGAAAAAGTATAATAGGGTGAGATGGGAAATATAATGTAGCACAAAATTTAATAAAACCTATGGCCACAACAAAATAGCTATACACAACTATGTTGACAACTTTGTATATTTAAAGGGAATAAATATGTAAACTAGCTATGTACACTGAGCCATGATCATAAATGGTTGTAAGCATTCAAGAATAAATGACCACTCATGTGGATTGAATAAATTCCCACTTTCAAAGCAAGCAAAAGATATCCAACAATGAAGAGCCTAGTTCTGAAACATTACTGTGTTAGACACGTCAATACACTACATCTGAACACAACCATGATGCAGTTCGTGTTGTATGCAAGTAACACCGGAGGACAGGATAGACTGAGATGGGTAGTTAACAAATCTGAAAGGTTTGGGGTAAAATCTTATTACAAAGCTCTGGAAGGGCTAGTGGAGGGAGGCCAAATTTCCATAGGTAGTAGGTGTGGAGCAACAGCGCACCCCCAAAAGTGACATTTTTTGGGTGGTGTTTGATTCACAGTAGGACTCTCACCATTGATAATCTTATTAAAAAGAGAACAATTGTGGTGAATTAGTGCTGCCTTTGTAAGAGCGATGGGGAATCTATTAGTCACTTGTTTGTGCATTGTTCATGGACTTGGAAGCTGTGGGATCTAGCACTGGTTTCCTTTGGTATGAGGTGGGTATTCTCGAAGGAAGCTAAGAAGGAGCTTGAAACTTGGTTGGGTGCTAGAAATTGTAGTGAGAAAAGGAAAGCCTGGATATTAATTCCTTTTTGTTTGCTGTGGTTGGTATGGGGACAGAGGAATATGAGATGTTTTAGAGATACTTCACTGTTTTTCTATAGAATCAAAAGTTTACTTTTGTCTGTCTTGCACGGTTGGTTGATAGGGGGAAGGACGCAAACACTTACAGTTTTTTGCATTCTAGGGAACATATGGATGCCAGTTATAGATAGTTATAGCTTTTGTACATGGGTGGCATCCCTTGATGCTTCTTTAATAAATTTTATTATTTATCCAAAAAAAAACTAAATCCATGGGTGCGTCCATTATCGCACAGATGATACAATAAAAAAATCAACCACCCACTTTCTAGTGACATATATGAGAGGAAACAAGACAGAGTCCAATAATATCTTGTAAATCAACAAGATAAGGCTACCTGCATGAACATCCTGTAGTGTGCTTAGCCAAAGTTCCTCCCAGAGAACAGTCACATTTTCCAGTTCTTTGATTACAAGCTGGACATCCTGAATCAATCTTGGGTAAAGCTTACTCTGCACGTAAAAAGATGTTTCTCAATCATCCCTATTCAACTAGGACCAAGAAAGTTATAATTCTTAATAATAATATTTAGGATAATCAAAAGCACCGCATATCCATAAAATTTCAAATTGCCAAATGATTAAAAGAAAATTAAAAGAATATTATGATGTTGAAAGTCTGTCAAGAGGAAGTTGTTTTCTCAATTATTTCCGTACTCCCAAACAATGTTTGCATCTAGTCTAGAAGCACATTTCCATTATTCATGCCTTTATCTACTAATAACTTAGTATTATCATATTCTCAACGACATTTTATTATCATATTCTCAATGACATTCCTAGTTACTCTAATATTCTCAATGTCATTCCATGATGGTCTGGACCTCACACATAAAGACTTGAGAAATAGAAGTCAAGACCTCGAAAAAATGCGTACTTATATATTACAAATGCTTTCAATGCCATTTTAATTCTGGAGTAGCCATGAACGGATAATAAACCTTATGGCATGAGAAGTTATCTGAATGAGTAGGACATGGAAATTTTGGACCAGATATTTATATTCCTCAAGCACATAAACAGGACAGCTTTAAACACCTGAAAATCCACCTAATTCCTAGTTACTAGCCAACAATCCCAAAATTGAGTGACCTAAAGCTATTTAGTCAAGTGATGGACTATGGCTGATTTAAAGGCACAAACGAAAAATGAAGTAGGATTCCTATCCAAATGATAATTTTTCTGCAAGGACACCAATGCAAAAAAGAACAGGTTTTGAAGACACAGACTCAGTTTCAATAGAAAATGAGGCCCTTGGCGGAGTAAAACAACCAAAATGTTATCATTTTTATCCCTATTACCAGCATCCTCCTTGCATTAATTGCACCAGTCCCTGTTTTAAATGATCTTTGCACTCCCTGATTTAAAATGATCTTTGCAACTCCCTGTTTTAAAATGATCTTTGCACTCCTGAAATGTGGATCTGCACTTGTAACTTAAAATATATAACACAATATAGTAAATGGTCATTTCACTATATCTATTCAATGTCTAAAGCAAATAAAAGATACATCAGAGTCAAACAAATTAATGAAAGATGCTAGCTTACCAAGCAAGCTAGTATATGCTGAAGCTCCTCTGAAGGTTCATGCTCACAAGCATTTACATCAACAAGGGTTGGATACACAATGGACCAAGGGGATAGCTTCGCGAGCATCACTAATAAGCCCTCCAACTGTTTCCGAACCACTTGTTCAGGGTGAGAACTTAACCGAGCAAACAGCTGGGGTGTTATTTCCTTCAAAAGTTCATGCCAATTAGACCGTAAGCAAATTATTCAATGTTAAATAACATTCTAAGAATCAGAATCTCATCCTGCCATGGCAACCATGGAGCAGCAGAAAGAGCAGGTTCAACAGTCTCTTTCAACTCTACTCCATAGTTGAGAAGAATGTTTAAGACATATAATGTAGCCCTCAAGGTGTAGCTCATAGTCTTTTGATTCAGAGATTCACTAACAGAGGCAGATAACCGCCCATCACAACACCCGGAAGAAGAATATGAAGATAACGTATGAAAGCTTGAGCTGCATGCCCAAAGAGAGAAACCCTTCTTCTCCTCAAAGACCACCAAATATCAATCAGATCATCAACAGAGGATACTGAAGATTCTTCAAGGCCAACATTTGAGCATAGAATGCATTTCTGCAACTGAGAACTCAGCATAACAGAAAGGCATTCACCCACCAGAACTTTCTGCTCCTGGTGCTCCAGCTGCAGTTTCAATTATATTCACTAGGCGCTGCACCAAAGCCTTCACGTGGTTCTCAGTGCTCAAATTTTCAGAAGATTCAAGATGAAATTTATTCTCTCCCCCTTCCTCCAAATTATCTGAATAATCCTTTTCTGGAGAAGCTGCAAAACAATAGATCTAACTTTTTAATAGCTCTTCTTCAGTTAACTTGAATCTGTCTGGTAGAACTTCAGGAGCAAGAATGGAAGAAAAAGAGCATGATAGAAGGGCAGCCTCATTTGGAGCAGACAGAGATGCTCTTGCCTTGACCATAACACCATGACGCATAACAAATCCATGACTTGCTGAAGAAGGGGCACAGATGAGAGGACAACTTTGTGGCTGTACCCACAAGTTCCTCAACAATAAGGCTCACATTTGTTTTAGGGCTTAAGTAACTGTCACTGAAGCTAGGTGCCCCTCTGCCAAGAGCAGAAGTATCAGTAATGTTGAAATCAACCAGCATCTTGAGGACAATATTCTCCAAATTCATATCTGAATAATCCCTTTTCAACCAATTTGAAAGTTTCAGGCATGCCTTCGCTTTCAAAACATTGTCACCAAGGTCAGAAACTGTAGATGAAGAAGAAACGATGCACGGACGAAGAAATGACCAAAGATTTGTGAAAGCATCTTCAAGCCTGTTTTCAGCATGCATCAGCAGGATGCCCTCATACTGCAAATTTGTCATTAGAAAATCACGGTACCTTTCTTCAGAACAAGTTCGTGCAAGATCCCTAAGATAGACATTAAGACGGTTTGACAACGCTAGGTTTCCTTGTTTACGGGCTAGACTTAATAAATTCTTAGATAGCTTTAGAGTCACTGGCGAGTTTGGAAGGATTACTGATAAACACGAAGAAACTTTCAACCACATGTCACAGTCTTGATGCACTCGGTTGATTGGAGATTGCAGGACTCGGACATATGAACTCAGCAATGATTGGACTTGTTTGTCTTGGGCTTCCTTTGTGTTTGCAGCTTTCTTCAATGCAAAGATGCAGTGCAACTGGGTGGAATATGCTGCAGCCTCCGCCAACCCATCAAGTGGCAAAACGGACAATATTTCCTCCAGCATTGATTTCGCCTTCTGTATTTCATGTGACACTTTCTCTTCCTTGCCTTCAATTTGAAGCAGCATTGCCTGCAAGAGCATCTGCTCACTCCTTTGCAAGGCCAATCTGGGATCGAGTGTGAGCTCGCAGCTGCTTTTAGGCTGTCAAATCCAGGCATGCCCAAGCTGCCTGAAAATCACCCTCATCAAAGCGGGCCAAAGCATGAATTGCATTTATTTCATTTCCAGCTGTAGTTAGTGCACCAGAGTAACTCTTCCCAGCATGCTTAGCACGAAGGGTTTGCAGCTCCAATAGCAAGACTCTAATGACTTCCAATCAGAAACAGCAGAATAACTCTCAATAATTCGAGCTATAACAAACTGCACACCATCAGAACCCAAGAATTGAGTGAACTCCTCCATCTGCAACAAATTAGTAAAGTGAGCAGCAGCTTTCTCATACTGGCCTTCAGCCTGATAAACCATTCCAGTGATCCATGAGAAAGGTCCCAAGTCTTTGTTGTTACTCATGCTATGGTTCTCATCTGAAAACAAGGAAGAAAATGTCACAGAAACCCATTTTTGTAGGCCAATCAGAGCCTCTGGTTCATGACTTTTAGACAAAGCCAATGCCATATGCCGTAGAACCCTCAAGATTTCTTGAGGAGAATCTTCCCCTGATACTATGGAGATTCTCAGCCACCTGAGCCCTAGGCTTGTCCTTCAAAGCTGAAGCCACGAGATTTCTTAGCTCCTGCAAACGCAGGGTACAGTAATTGATTGTAGCATGATGACATTGCAGTGCCAAATCCAGCATTCTATCATTGGCTCACATATGCGAGAAAACCACTCCTCACATACTTTTCTATTTGCTCGAAAGAACAAAGAGCTTGCCGTGAAGCACATGGTAAAAACAGTCGATCCATCGTATGCATTGTATACATTTTTCTTTAGGGCCTCAACAAAATCCAGCAATAACCTCATTGGTAACAAATGAGCATACGAAGACCCTATAATACTTAAGTTTCCATCACTTTGCTCTGTATCAAGCTGTAGCACATGTGCAATGTCCAAAAGCATGCGCTCCAATGCTTGCAAAAGTTGGGTGGGCCCACCAAGGTGGTGCGAAGACGTGTAGTAATACAGTATCTAGCCGCTTCATGAATAGCCCACATGCACCCTGCAAGGATATTCACTGAGGAAAATTTTTCAAGAATATCTTCCTCTACTTTAATGTCCAATCCTAAGTCATTCACACCACTGTTTCCAGTTTCCTCTAGTTGAGTTGAAGAAGAGTTCTTTGAACTCCGGCAAGTATGAATAAGTCGTTGGATCCAAGAAGAAAGAGGCACCTTCCATCTTTGTGAAATGAAACTCAAGATGGAAACAAGCTGTTGTGAATGAAGTTGCTGAGGCAGTTGCTTCAGAGCAAACACCTGTCTCCAGTGCAAGTTAGAACTATTACGTAACCTCTGAACACTGGGCCCATAAGCATTAACCGTACCACAAATGTACAAACCACATACGTAAATTGTTATGGGCAAAACATGAGAAAGCACCCTTACGAATGCATTTTTTATATCACTTTCTGGATCACCAAGTTTTTCAAGGACCACTTCACAAATGCCATAGAAGTATGTAGGATGAATAAGTTTAGCCTGCAGAAGAAACTCTAAGACTGATGCAATGTGAGATCTCACCTTTGGTTCCCTATCTGATGCCGCATCCAAAACTGCAAAAACCAAATCCCCAACAACACCGACATACCCAAATGCTTCACAAGGATAGTCTGCTGCATTTGTATTCTCATATACATCTATGACACCCTCACAGAATTTATAGATCCAGTGGAACGCTTCGACTTTTACCGCCAGAGGAGAAGAAATATGAAGAGCTTTGACAAGGAGAAAACTGTACTTCTGCAGTTGCTCAAAAATAAGAACAGGAAGTCTATCCTGTGCTAGTGTTTTACTTGCAATATTGGCAGAAACTTCTCCGCCAATCTGTTTCCTTGTGGAGCACTTTTTAAAAAATTCAAACATGGTTAATCGGTGTAATGTGTTTACAACATTAGTTTGCAACTCCACAAAACCCTGAAGAGGTATGTCAAAAGGATTTAATTTCTCAATGATAAATAAGGCCAATCTTTCTGACCTCTTAAGGTACAAAGCATCAAGTTCTGCCCGGGCAATCAAACAGTTATCCCCCCTACAAAAACAGCTTAACAAGACTTTCAAGTCAAATTTAATCAACGCAAACAACTCTGGCTTAGAATAAGTTTTGCCACCAACCACACTATTGGTCTCATCTCTTCTAAATAAATTTCTACCCAGCATATCTTTTAACAACTCTAGTTCTTCAATCAAGGAAGTAACTGCATGTTCAACAATTTCATCCTTTGGGTGTTGTAGTAAAAAATATAAGTAGCAGCAGAACTTCCTGTGACTAGGTGATTTGGATGCAACCGCATCTGAGATATAGGCGAGTCAAAATGTAGTATCTTATGCACAGATGATGGGAGGAGGCCAAGTTTCTGGAGAGACAACAACTGAAGATTAGTTTTAAAAACTCCATGAACCTGGAATGAAGTAATCTTTCCAGCCCCAACATGTTGGTTGAGATTATCCATTTCCAAACTTTGGAACAAGACATCAACCGCCTGGGGGTAAAAGGTTGAAAATCTCTCACTTAGAATTTCTGCCAAGAGAGTCAAGCACCTCCAGAATCCCCAATCCATTTTGACCATCCAAATTTCCTTCCAACCATAGCCAAGCAGCCTATCAATGGAGGAATCATTTTGTTAAGAGGTTCAATTATTTGTTCAAGTAAATTCATCTCCAGCAAACCAGAAGCTGTTGACTGCAAAACTGTACAAAAACATGATAATAAAGCAAGCAGTCTCTGAAATTGTTGTGGGGTGCCAAGGCTTCCATCCTGGAGCAATACATCCATGTCACCCAAGAACTTCGACAGCAATCCCAAAGAGAACTGCAGACTATTCACCCAATGTTTCTGAAATTGCAAGAAGCTATCCATAATAACACGTCTGTCAGACTCAGAAAGGTCGGGTACCATTGCCCAACCAAGAAGCAGATCAACAATATCAACAAAATGGGGTTGAAAGCATCTAAAAAATTTCAAGGCTATTATAGTTAAAATACCCAAAAGCTGGTGCAGTAAACTCAAGGAAGTTCTCTCATCCTCAAGAAGTTCTTGGCACGCTTTAAGAATTGGTAATGCATATCTCTCGATTGCACCAACATCTCCAACATTAAGAAATTCACGTAGACCTTCAAGTGGCAATTCTGTTACCCTATCTCCAGTACCAACATTTGCAAGCAAGGGCAGTGCCCAACTGATGAACAGGTCAACTAGATTGCCAAGAATGGCATGGTTTTGTCTTCCATTTGGTGATATAAGGATTGAACACAGCACGGAGCACAGAGCCCCATAGGCCTTAGCAGCTGCCTGACGCACTGCATATGACCTAAACCCGAAATAAAGAGTTAAAAGCAAAAAGCATTAGTTAGAATATTTTTTAGATCAATTGACCCACAACATAACACTAAAAACCAATTCTGAAAATCTTTCCCGATTGAAACCATTTCTTGTATCAAACTCGTCCCAAATTCACTTGTGATTTCAACAATTAGAATAGTTATAAACACAAATTTCCCGTTCATTTGAAAATATGATATAAATTCTGGAACAAAAATCAAAATCCTGATTAACAAAAGCAACAAATTGCATGTAGAAAATGTGTGAGTGAAACGATTACTTGTCGGAGAGAAGTTGAGAGAAGCCCTGGGAGAGGAAAGAAGCAGAGTGAGTGACGAGAAGCGAGTTTGGAGGAAAAAGAAGGGCGCGGTGGAGAGAGTTGATAGCGGCGAGGCGAGAGGACTCATCTTCCTCGGCGGAGGATAAGGGGTTAGCGGCGGAAGAGGACGACGATGCTGAATCGCCACCGCCACCCCCGCCGCCTTTGGGCAGAGCTGCGGAGAGCAGAGCCGCTAGTTGCTGTTGTTGGTGATGGAGTCCTTGCATCATTGCTTCTGTGTCGTCTTCGCATCTCTCTCTTCCACTGTCTTTATTCTACCGTTCTCTTCGCGTTTTCGTTTTGCCGTGTTTAGAACCGTCTTTCACAGGCGAGCAAACCGACCAGCATGGAGTTATTTTTTCCCCTTTTTTTCATGTTATCCTTTACTTCTTTTTTAACGAATAATTTTTCTTTCTTCCCAAGTTTGCCGTTTCTATTTTTTGAATTTATTTTTTTTTCACGGTTATTTAGCAAAAAAATATGACTTTTACTGTTCGATTAAAAATAATTACAAATTTGTCGATAATGAAAATGCTAGTTGAAATCGTATTTTGAAATACTAAAAAAATTTGATTTCGTATTTTTTTGTGTAATTTTACAAAAAAACTCTTTCAAACAGAGTTTTCTTTATATTTTTAGAAAACTTTATTTCAAACAAAGCTTTTCTAACGATAGGCAGCAAACACTTTGCACTGAAAACTTTATTTCATTCAGTACTTTTTTCTCAATTCACCCACTTGTGCTGCTTATTCCTCCTCTACCCTATTAACTTACACAAATTACTCAAAATACCAATATTTAACTAAATAAACAAATAGACAAACTAAAAGAAACTAAAACTCATAGACAAACTAAAACAATAACAAATAATATTTTTATTATTCCCAAAGTAAAAAAAAAATGTGTCCCCTTGTATTAAGCATATAGCAAGTAAACAATATGAAAAACACTACTTTCTACATTGTATCTAATTTTTTCTTTAAAACTTTGTTTGAAATTAGGATTAAGAAATTATTTTGCAATTTATAGGAACTAAAATTTTTTTTTAGTGCCTTTAGTGTTAAAGGTAATAGGAAACATCTTAAAGTCAAATCAATGAGTACTAAAACTAGTTTAGATTAGGAGCCTTTCAATAAATACGTAAGATCATACTTTGAACGCATTCAATTGAATAATCCCAAAAAAAAAAAAAAAAATAGATTTAGGGTTTCATGGCTGGAGTCTATATACATTACTTGTAGCGGCAAGGAGCTCGGCTGGTGGAGTATTAGTGGCCAGGAGGACCGTCGGCGAGCGGGAGGAACGTTAGCTTCTAAACTAGAGAAGAGCATGAGGGCGATTTAAATTAAAACGTAGAAAACACTAGATGAAATAGCGTTTTGAGTAGAGCATAAGGTGTTAACTCTGTTTGAAATAGAGCTTTCTGTGAATATAAGGAAAGCCCTGTTAGAAATAGAGTTTTCTGTAAAATTCAATTTCAAAGAAAAACGCAAAATCAAATAGCATTTTCAGTTATTCCAAAATGTGATTTCAACTAGCGTTTTCACTAACGGCAAATTCGTAATTATTTTTAACCAGATAACAGAAGTCATATATTTTTGTTAAATAATAGTAAAACAAAAAAAATTCTTATTATTCATTTAGGATTAATTGCATTTATACCCCTGTACTTGGTCAAAAACCACTTACACCCCTCAACTTCAATATTATGCACTAATACCCCTGTACTATTATCCAAAGCACAACGTTTGATGGCGTTTCGTTAAGTGCTAAAAAAGTACTCCTTGTATACAAAAGCCCCAAATCGATCAGTCGCCATCACTCTACTTCGAAAAGCTTCAGAGTATCAAAGCTACGGCTTTTCTCAATTTCGACAAACAACTTCAATCCAAACCAACAAGGCGTTGTCTGAGAGGTTGAAGAGGAAAAGACTAGGGTGCTACAATTTCTCGGTGTCCCGCTGCTAAAAAGTGTCCTTTGATTAAGAAAAAGACCAAAGGTATGTATGTGTTTGTATAGTTTGGTATATTCACATATATTAAAGTATGATATTGGAATAGTGTGCTGTAAAAGGTGTCTTTTTGCTTCTAAAATTCCCATTTTTTTGTCAGTTAGAGACACATGTAAGGGACAGAAGACACCCACATGGGCCCATATGGGGTATCTGTTGTTTTGAAGTCCCTATTTACTTTGCATTGCTGATTAAAAAATTGGTTTTTTGAATTAATAAATTGGTTTGGTCAATTGCTTTTGTGATACAATTGTTTTGGTTCATACAAGGATGGTTGATATAAAAACAGTTGAGTTGCATCTCGATAAAAGCTTTAAGGTGACTCCCCAAGGGACCATATATAATGGGGGCACTATTAAATATACAAACAGGTGATGTAGATTATTTCAGTTTTATTGATTTGTAATATTTATTCCTAGAAAGGGATTACCCAAGCACTAGCATAATGTATAATAGAATACCTAGGATTGGTTTAAGTGAGGGGTTACGAGAAATTAGAAGTGACAAAGATATTTTAGAGATGGTTAGTTATTATGATGGACTTTCAGTAATTATCATGTATGCTATCAAAAGTGATGAACCAAAACCATTACAAGTTTTAGGGAAGAATAGGACACTGTTGAAAGAGTTAAATCCATTATCAATAGAAAGCCTAGTCAGAGTCCAGTAGTTGAGACTGAAATAAAGTGAGATTCCTACTAGAGTGATTGAGGAAAGTCCTACAACTGAGGAGACTCCTACAACTGAGCAACCTTATGCCGCTAGTCTCCTGCAATAATGAGTGAGGTTTGTCAAGGAATGATATACCGCATAGTAGTGGTCCAAAACATAATTCTGCAGAAGTTGAAGAAAAAGAGAGTTCTGAGGATAAAGAATATGTTCCTCATGGTAATGATAGTGATTCTAGTGATGATACAAACCCTAGTTAGTTATTCGAGGACTTAGAGGGTGTGAGTGATGATGACATTTTTGCTAAGAAAAAGACTCTTGCTCAAGTAGGAACATATGAGCAATCTGAGAATGAAAATAAACAAGATGAGCAATGGTGGTCTGATGATGGGATAGATAATGAGTTACGATCCATGGGGAGATCGGATGATGAGGTGAATAAAGTTCGTTATGCAAAGTTCAACGAAGAGGTTAACATGGTAAATCCTGATTTAAAAGTTAGCATGAGGTTCAAAAAAATTTTTGTGTTTAAGGATGCCTTGAGGGAATGGCAAGTGAGAGAATGAGGCTGTTAGAGTTATTGTCATTTGCAAGATAGAGTATAGCTTTAGAATTCATGGATCACCTATGCAAGGTCAAAGAATGTTCCAAATAAAGTCACTCTAGCTTGAGCATAATTATGGGAGGTCATACACAATCACCTTGTCAACTCTAGATATTTATCAAACAAGTATTTGGAAAAGCTAAGGGACAATCCCTCAATTAGTTTTACTGCACTTTAGAATGAGATTAAGAAAGACTTTGTTGTCAATGTAAGTAGGAATCAACTGTACCGAGCGAAGCGAAAAGCAAAAAATACCATTAATTAGGACATTAGGGAACAATATGCTAGATTAAGGGATTATGCTGCTACTGTTAGGTTACATAATCTACATACTTGGATTAAAATTCAAACTGAAAGACTAAGTCTGGAATTACCTCTTACAGTTGTCAGGATGTGTGTATGGTACTAAGCTCAACTCTATAGATTTTTGAATGGTTGTAGACCAATCATTGGCCTTGATGGTTGTTTTTTGAAGGGTTTGTATGGTGGGTAGCTGTTAACTGCAATTGCTAGGGATGGAAATGACAATATGTGAAGTTGAGAATAAAGAATCTTGGACTTGGTTTATGGAGCTGCTAATTGATGACATTAGAAGTGTTGATGAGTTGGGGTGGTGCTTCATTTCAGATAGACAAAAAAGGGCTAGAAGTTACATTTGCTTAGCTAATGCCCAATGCTGAGCATAGATTTTGCTTAAGGCATATATATGCCAACTTCTCAAAGAAATTTAAAGGAAAAGAATCGAAAGACTACCTTTGGAAGGTTGCATTTGCTGGGACAATTAGAGAGTTTGAGTGTCAAGTGTTGGTAATGGAGAATATAGATAAGAATGCTTATAAGTGGTTGAAGAAAATTGATCCAAAATTATAAACTAGGTCCCATTTAGCACTAGGTTCAAGTCAGACATTCTAGTTAACAATTTGAATAAGTCCTTTACCGTCTACATACATGAGGCAAGAGACAAGCTAATCATAAGTATGCTCTAATGGATAAAGAGGAAATTGATGAGTAGGTTTCAAATAGAAAGGAAGGGAATGGAAAAACATAGTAGGGATTTGTGTCCAAGAATACAAGAAAAGTTGGACAAAAATAAAGTTGTTGGTAAAAACTATTTTCTATTTTTTACAGGTGAATTGAAACATGAGGTTGTTTGTGGGAACACAACCTACACTGTTGATTTGGAGAGAAAGAGTTGTTGTTGTAGAATGTGAGATTTGACTGGTATACCTTGTAAATAAGCATGCACACAGTGCCATTTACATGCATAGGCAAACTTCTAAATATTTTGCTTATCGGTGCTATCGAAAGAAACTTACTTGGCAACCTATAATACAATGATCCATTCTATGCTTGGACAGCATGATTGGTTGCATACTGGAATGGAGGCTGTCTTTTCTTCTTTTGTGAGAAAATAAGGTGGCAGGCCAAAGATGAGAAAAAAAAGATGCAAACAAACCAGTCAATCCGAACAAGGTTTCTAGGACAAATAGATACATGGTATGTAAAAAAATGTTTGTCAAAAGGGCACACCATAAGGTCTTATAAGAACAATGTACATTTGAAGTCAAAATTAATAAAAAACAACATCGACAAGGACTAATCAGGTAATGACCTATTTATGCTATGTCATGTTTTATAATTACAAAATTAATTGAGTCATATTTTGCTGCTCTATTTTCTGCTATTACAAATCATTTAAATGATTATGTTATACTGTTTTGCAAACTTTCAAGATTGCCAAAGTCTAGAGTTGGTAGTGGTTTTCTCGCACAATCTACGTCTGTTGTGGCATCAACTTCGACTGAGGGATACCGCACTCAAAGTAAATCATATTTGTAGGTAAATGAAGTAGTAGGTAAATTCCTTGTGTAGAATATTTGAAATTTCATAGAAATTAATTAAACCATGCTTATGTTGTAGCCAACAAAACTGTCATGCCATGGTGGAAAATCATTTGCTTAGGTTAGAATTGCTCAAGTTGGAAATGCTCAGGTTAAAAATACTCATGCTGGAAATGCCCGTGTTGAAAATGCTTGGACTAGAACTACACAGCTTGGAAGTCAAAGAGGGCAAGCTAGAAGTCAAAGTGGGCAAACTAAATGCTGAAGGTTGGATATGCCATCTTATTTTTTTGGACATGCTATTTTTTGGTCGGGCATGATATTTTTTGGTTGGAACTCGAACTATGCAAATTGGAAGCTGAGACTGGAAATGCTATCTTATTTTTTGGTTATCAATATTTTGTAAATTTAACAGCTACATACTGGTAGTCAATGTTCATTTTGTTAATAGGCAAATTTAACAGCTCTTGATGACCATTTGGTTATTGAATATTCAATCAATTGGTTGTGTAATAGTTATAAAATCAGTTTAAATATCAGTTGGCTTGTAGTTGGTGGTTAGCAAGGTTGTTAAAATCGAGATTTTACTTAAAATCGGTAGAAAGTCCAAAAATCGAGTCGTAAAATTGTAAGATTTTACCAAATGCCTATAAAACAAAAATATAGTCTATTATCCTACAATTTTTTATTTAGAGCTTTCATTTTTTTTGATAAGTTGATAATTTTATTAATAGGAGAAGAAAGAAAATACATGTGTCAAGAAAAATGCCATACCCAAAAACTTACTCATATTAACAAAACGAATCCTCAACAAAGTTTACAAAAAATTCTATATCTGGTTCTATAATCCCTTTACCCAACTACACAATTAAGACTATTAAAATGATTGGTGTGATTTATACAGTTGATATTAAAATACTAACTTCGTTTTATCCTAATTTTTTGTTTGAGTTGAAATTTGTTTGTAATATTTTATCATAAGTCTCTTGGTTTCTGTCCTAGTTACTAAATTTAATTTATGGTAGTCACTTTGGTATAACAACGCACATGGTTCTCAACTAGTGTAGTATAGTGAATAATAGTATTAGAGAATTAAAAAAACTAAAAAACAAAGTAATAAGTGAAATAGTTGTGGCATATTATTTGAATAAAATCATAAAAATTCATTTTATTTGACAAAATTATACAAAAATACTTAATTTTTAAAATCAATAAAATCACCTATAAAATTAAGATTTTACTGATTTTACGTTCCAAAATCGAGATTTTACCTATTTTGTCCCTGTTAAGATTTTACATAAAATCAAACAAGTTTTCCTACTCTAAATCGTAAAATCGTAAGATTTTAAGATTGAAATCGGGATTTTAATAACATTGGTGGTTAGCATTGCTGGAATTTTGTTGTCAAATGTGTTGAAGTACAGGTTGGCTTGTGTGTTTGTAAGCTATTTTTTTGGTTAAGAATGTCTGAGCTGGGCATATGTTTGCATGCTATTTTTTGGTGCATGGTTGACTACTATATGCTGGAATGGTTGACAACTTGCATGTCGTTTTTTGTAAACAGTTTGCATATTAGATTGCTAGGCAAGTGTTTACATGAGCTACACATTGGATTGCTGCTATTTAATCCAATGGTGGACTAATTGCTCCGTGGTGCATGGTTAGCAATTTTTTGCATGCTGCCTGGTGCATGAGTTCTCTTTTTTTTTTTTTTTTTTGTATGCTGCTGTTTTGGTAGGATGCTTTTGTTTGGTATGATGCTTTTGTCTGGAGTCAAAATGCCAAAGTTTTTTGGACTACTTCTGTTTGGTAGTTTTTTGGAGTCAGCATGCAGCATTTAGTGTAACTAAATTGTTGATTCAATATTTTTGGTATGATGCTTTTTTTCTTTTAATGCATTCCATTATGCACTGCCATTCACACGAAACTCCAATCATCTTCTCATACGACAAATCTCAACTCAGATGCCAATAAATTCAACTCCAACAAGTGCAGGCACCTAAAGGCATTGGAAGGTATTAGTTTCATCTATTCAAAACTTCCATCTTCACAGTGCCATAATCAAGTCATCTAGGAATAGAAATTCTCTGGTTTCACCAAATAGAAGCATCTTGCAATGATTACATAATATATAAAAGGTCCTCTAAACCAAAAACCATGTCGATTATTACCACTAGATAACGGCAAATTAAATCAATTATAGCAAATAAATTAAAGCACATTGAGTGTATTAACAAATTTATCATTCTTCATTAACAATAACTTCATATTTATTGGAGTAAAAAAACTTCATATTTATTAATAGCAACAAATTATAGTAATTCTCATTACACACTACAACATGTTGAATCCATTAAACCAAAGTTATTGTTCATTAACAATAACATGTATATTAATTACAATTGCCATTACAAGACTAGTCATTCATTACACTAAAATCTCAACGTAAATTAAAAAGATATTGACTGGTTAGGTAATAGAAAATGCATCAAAAATATTGAAATTAGAAATGCTTTTTTAGTCAATGCCGAGTGAAACCAAGTACAATATCAAGCAACTTATCCCTACCCAAGTTCCAACAAAAGTTTGCTTGTATTCCTTTTCCTTGCACTATATTTTTTCACCTCTTCTCCAATCTATCAATCTTCTCCAAAAGTTGTAGAACAACCTCCTTTCCACATTCACACATTGGTGGGTCAATCTATCTAAAAAAACTACAACTTGATGCACCCTGCAAATCAAATCAATAGAAACTGTAAACTATATATATATTGTATAGAATTTTTAATTTTCTAAAGCTCTATTAGGTTTCAAATTTTTAATTATTTTTGGGTTTAATTTTATTTTCATAGTCTGATATCAGGGAGCAATCAATTTAAACTAGAAATTTTACCCCAAAATTTCATGCATGTAGCATAAATACATAATACCCAAATCAAACCTAAAAAACTTACCCCAAATCGTCCATACCTTCCACAACCTAGAACCTCCTATCTATGTTAGCTTCAGTACATGATGTCCGTTCTAGAGCCACAACACTGCAATAGTACTTTTGCACTGAAGATTTTGAAACTTCAGACCCAGATCAAGAAGCATGGGACGAAGACGACATCCCCACTTCTTTGCCTTCTTCTTGCACTTAGGCATCACTTCAGTGAAGACACTTTACAAATGAAAAGAAACAAATACAAAGAATGTATAATTGCTTCTCTTGGACTCCAAGGTTATTTCTGTCAGTTCACAACATTTTTTATTGTTGGATATAAGACACTTGTACTTTCCAAGCACGTGCATCATACTAATTATTAACTCCAACAGTTCTGTCAAATGCTGCATTTTGGATAATAGCACAGGGGGTATTAGTGCATAATACTGAAGTTGAAGGGATTTAAGTAATTTTCGACCAAAGTATATGGGTGTAAAAGTAATTAGCTCTTTATTTTATCTATATACTAGCAACAATAACCTGTGCCTATGGCACTTTGAACAAAATTAGTATTAAATTTTTTATATAATTAAAACTTTGGATAAAAAGTTCAAATTAAAAAATTATGATAATCCATGAGTTTTTATTTTTTTTCCAAGACTTTAAACCCTAGTAGCTACTACACGTGTTTTGGTTTCTTTAAACAAAATTAGTATTAAATTTCTTATATGGTTAAAACTTTGGACAAAGAGTTCAAATAAAAAAAAACTATGATAATCAATGTATTTTAATTTTTTTTCCAATACTTTAGGCTCTAGCAGCTAGTATATGTGTTTTGGTTTCTCTTTCTTCAATTAATTTTTCATAAGTACCATAAAAAAAATAAATTATGGTACTTTAATTTGGAAGGTTTAACTTTCTAAAAACCATAATTGCGTAGAATTTAAGTTAGCAGTTTTTATTTGTATATGATATGGGTTCTAGGGTACTGCAATAAAAAATGAAGGATTAAGATTTGTTTGTATTTAATTTAATTAAAATTATTTTGAAAATAAAAATAAATGTTTAAAAAATTTGATTAGAGTGCAATCAATGCATAATGTCAAAAGTCACATGTCATTAAAGTACATTCAAATCTTAGCCTTTTATTTTTCCACTGCAACCGCTGCAATGGATTTTTTCATTGCAGCCTCCTAAAATCCATATGATCTTCCACTCTTGAAATATGATGAAATTTAAAATGTCCAACCTGTTTTGTGAGATAGATGGCAGTAAGGTTTACTAAAATAAGAATTCATCAGAAAGTTAAAAATATAAAAATGATCTCAATTGTTGAATGAAAGAAAAAAATTTTAACTGTTAGATTTTAGTTTGTGAGAGGATTATTTTTACAAAACCGTCCTATTTTATTATATATCTGTATCTACATCTATATATCTATATATTTATATCTATATACTACTATAAAAAGTCCCAATATTCGAAAACTTTTTTTAATTACTTTACCCCTTCTTTTTTTCCAATTTAACCCAAATATGTCCCTCCATTATCTTTACTCTGTTGACTATTTTACTATTTTATCCTTATTTCTTTAGTTTAGCCTAATCCTTTCTCTCCATTTTCATCATTTTATTAATTTACCCTTTTTTTTCCAATTTAACCTAAATCTGTCCCTCTAATATCTCTACTCTATTGACTATTTTATCCTTGTTTCTTTAGTTTAATCCAATTTTCTCTTTCCACTATCATTATTTTACTATTGTACCTTTCATTTTCTAATCTAATTCAACTCTGTAACAGAACTTCCCGTCAGCGCTCCATTTCTGTTACTTTTCTCTAACACCCTCCATTATCACGGTTACACACTGGCATTCTTAACCACCCCTCTAATCGATTCTCACATAACAATATTCTTAATTTGTTAATTTGTATAATTAATTCTAATTCAACTTTGTAACCCAACTCTATCCCACGGGCACTTCCCACCCAGCTCTTCTCTTTGATACCCTTCATGTGTTAGAAAAAGTGTTGGAAAAAGTATTGGTGAGGATTCTTCTTCATGTGTTGGAAAAAGTGTCTATTGTCATTGGTGCGACAGGGTTAGAATAGTTGACTATGTATACTACTACAGTCCTCCTTGTAACCGTTTGTCCATAGTGGAAATTTTAGTCTTCATAGCCCGAGATTTTTCTACCCTTATTTAAATCATTGTGTTCAATCTCTTTTATTTTTCTGTATTATGAGATTATTTACTTGCTTGATTCATTTTATAGCTAGCAAAAAGTGAAATTTCACGATTGATGCATTTAGCTGATTCCAAATATAAGCCACAAAAAATTAGTTAGAAGTTATTTTCTATATTGCATGTTGAAAAGGTTAGGTGAAAATAAAAAAAACGTGTCAATATCATTTCTAGTTGGAGATGTCATTTCATTTTAGGGAACCCTCATATATAATACCTTCCCATTCCACACCTAAGCAATATAGGACAAACTCATATATAGAACCTTCTCATTCCATACCAAGACGATGTGGGACAAAGGCATTACTTCTCTAAGGCAATGTGGGATAAACTCATATATAGCACATTTCTTTTCACATCCAGGCATCTTTGTGTGTTAAAGAAAGTCGAGTGAAGATAAAAGAAACATGTCGATATCTATTTCTAGTTAGAGATATCGTTCGTTTTAGGTAACCCTCATATAAACATCTTCCCATTCCATACCCAAGCAATGTTAGACACTCATATAGTACATTCCTATTACACACCCAAGTGATGTGGGTCAGACTCAAATATAGCACCTGCCTGATGTGGGACAGAGGCATATATAACACTTTCTCGTTTCACACCCAGGTGATGTGGGACAGAGGCATTACTTATCTGTTTTACCCCTTGCTTTACTCTCTTACAAATAGTGGGACAGAGGCATTGCTTATCTGTTTCACCCTTTGCTTTACTCTCTCACAGACAGAGTCCTTCACAGGTATAGGTCTAGCACAATCCACAATCCTCCCCCTAATGCATCGTCACGTGGCTTACACTTCCAGTTGGTTAAACTCTGATACCATCTATAACGATTCATAATCTACGTAGTACAATATTGTCTACTTTTGGTTTTGCAAGCCTTGCAATTTTGTTTTTTTTTTTTTTTTTTTTTTTTGAGGCCCATACTGGCGCCCTAGATTTTGCATTGTACTAAGTAGATTATTGAACCTTCATATATAGTACATTTCCATTCCACACCAAAACGATATAGGACAATGGCATTACTTTTTGGTTTCACCCCTAGTTCATTCTCCCACAGGCAGAGTTCTTCATAGTTTAGTTAACTAAGCTTCCTGGGGACGCCTCAAAGATTGATGATGTTGGAGGTGATGCGGAGAAGAAAATTGTTGAGAGTTTGAAAAAACTTCGAATTGGCCTCGTCGAGGATGATAGGTTCTTTTTGATTGGGTCCATTTTGAGTGCTGAGGATAAGTTGGAGCTAATCGAGATGCTGTTGAAAAATATCGGCACTTTTGCTTGGATTTCGTAAGAAATGCTAGGTATTTTCCCAGAAATCATGACTCATAGGCTGAACGATAACCTAGGGGCAAAGCCTGTAGTACAGAAGGCGAGATGATCAGCATTACAGCACGTCAAAACCGACATTGAAGAGGTCAGCCGGCTGTTAGAGGCTAAAGCCATTAGGGAAGTTTCATATCCTGAGTGGTTGGCCAACATAGTTGTTGTGAAAAAGAAGAATGGGAAATAAAGGGTCTGTGTAGATTACACGGACCTAAACAAAGCTTGTCTGAAGGATCCGTTTCCCTTACCAAAGATCGACCAACTCATTGACTCCACAGCCGGAAGTTTCAGGATGCATGTCTTTTTTGGGTGTGTTTGGAGTGATAAAAATGAGATAAATTGAGATAAATTGAGAGTTCGTAATGCGTGCAATGAAAGAAAAAAGTTGATGTGATATAAAGTTAACAGAGATTTATAGATTTTTTTTGTTGTTGTTTGCAAACCAAACGGAGCCTCTAGATGCCTACCGTGGGTACCATCAAATCCTTATGTATGGCCCTGATGAGGAGAAGACATCATTTATCACCCCGCAAGGGGTTTATTGCTACAGGGTCATGCCATTTGGATTGAAAAATACTAGCGCTACCGATCAACGATTAGTCATGAAGATATTCAAGGAAGACCTTAACAGGATAATGGAGGTCTACATTGATGACGTGGTTATAAAAAACAAAGAATTAGGTACCCATTTTCAACATCCGCAGCATGTTTTTTCTACTCTCGACAAATATGGATTGAAGCTCAATGCCGCCAAGTATACCTTCAAAGTAAGCTCTGGAAAATTACTGGGCCACTTGGTCAGTAGGAGAGGAATTGAGGCTGATCCCAACCAAATCAAGGCAATAAAGTTTATCGCTCCCCCACGTACTAAAAAAGAGATTCAAAAGCTTACTGGGATGGTTGCAGCACTTAACAAGTTCATCAGCTGATCATCTGATAAATGCCAACCATTATTTAAGCTCCTGATGGGAGCTAATAAGATGAATTAGGATGCTGAGGCAGACCCAGTATTAGAAAAGCTTAAAGAATACCTGACGACTGTTCTCTTTTCAACTCCCCAGCCAGGGGATATGCTCCAATTATATTTGGTAGTTTTAGAACATGTTGTCAGTGCTGTCCTGTTGAGAGAATAAGAGGGCCAATAAAACCCCATTTACTACGAAGTAAAACTTTGTAGGGGGCAAAGACCAGATATCTACCTCTAGAGAAGTTAACTCTGGCATTGGTGATGGCTTCTAGAAAACTGGCCCATTATTTCCACACTCACACTATTCAAGTTGTGACGGATCAACCAATTTCCCACCTGTTGAAGAGAGCTGACATCTCGGGGGGATGGCCAAGTGGGTAGTTCTCTTGGGGTATTTGACATAAGGTTTGTGCCGAGGACAACAATAAAGGCACAAATCTTGGCTGATTTCGTGGCAGAGTTTATCACTCCAGTCCCAGAGTAGATACAAGAGGTCTAGTAGGTTGAAGTCAAGATTGAAGCTGTTGCCGACCACGAAGGACTTGTCAACTTCCACCTCTCAACCGTGGCAGCTGGAAGGTGACGGCTCCCATTGAAGAAGAAAGCTAGGGTGGGCGTTGTACTGACCCCAGAAGTAGTAACCATTGAATATGTAATAAAGCTTGGCTTTGAAGCTACTAATAACAAAGCCGAGTACGAGGCCTTTCTGGCTGGGCTCAACATTGCTCAATGCCTTTTGGCTAAAAATGTGTCAATAAAGACTAACTCTTAGTTGGTTGCAAACCAATTGAAAGGTTAGTACGCGATTAGAAATGAGAAGATGGCAGAATACTTGGAGTTGGTCAAGAAGAAACTAGAGAATTTCAATATGGTGAGCGTAGAGCTTATTGGAAAAGATCACAACTCTCACGCCGATGCACTCAAACATTAGTTGCATCCCTCCATATGAGGCTAGCCAACACAGTTTTCTTGGAAGTCCTTGAGAAGCCGAGCATATCCAAGGGTGCGGAGATGGCATGTATTGAATTGTCACCATCCTGGATGGATCCTATTATCTCCTATCTAAAAGAAGAGACTCTCCCTGAAGACAAGATGGAAGCGAAGAAGCTAAGAATCAAGGCAACCAAGTTTTGGCTCTCTCCTGATCATAAGCTATATAAAAAGTCTTTCACGGGGCCTTACTTTTTATGTGTTCATCCTGACAAAGTACAAGATTTTCTTTATGAGCTGCATGAGGGGGTCTGTGGAGCACATACTGGGGGCAGATCCTTGGCCCATCGGGCGATTACACAAGGTTACTGGTGGCTGAGAATGGGGAAAGATGCACAAGCTTATGTCCGTAGATGCAAAAAATGCCAAAAGTTTGCCCCCATACTCATTAGCCGGCAATGAACTAAGTCTACTCACCAATCCCTGGCTGTTTGATCAGTGGGGACTTGATATAGTAGGCCCGCTACCCACTATGACTAGAAACATAAAATGGTTAGTGGTCAGCATAAACTATTTCACTAAGGGGTTGAAGCAGAGCCTTTAGCACATATAAGAGATACTGATACTATTCG